>JAKFHU010000075.1:6314316-7031132 GCA_023783475.1 Daubentonia madagascariensis
CAGCAATCACCTAAAGGTAAAAGAGGTGGTAGATGTGAAGGGCTTTTATTTCAAAGACAAGGGTATAGAGAAATCAGAAAGTAGTGGTATGGTGACTATCACCAAGTCTTAGTTATCCATGGGGACAGCAGAAACTATTCCACCAACAAATTGTGAAATCTGCTGTGGACTTCAGACTTCTCTTCCACCAAGCTATTTCCCAGAGCTGCTATCTGTGAGCAGCATAGATGGGTTTGTATTACTCCTTCTCCTGTTTCCCTGGCTCCTCGCTGGAAAGGAGCACATAGCAGGCCTGGAAGTGGGCCGGGGGAGGCAGAGGAAGGGAGGGGTGGAGGGAGGGGGACATGGAAGGAGGAGGAAGAGGCAGAGAAAGAGAAACAAGGATAACCACCTCTCTGGATAATCCACTCTCTGGATTATCAGCCCATAAATAAATGAGAGTTGACTGCAGCCTTACTAGGAAGTGAGATTCCATCAGCCTAGATAAGAGAGAGCTGAACACAGATGAACTGACACCGCATTTATTCAGTAAGTCCTTTCCAAGTTTATCCAATATGTCTTTAGTGTCCATGCTGTGGGGGGTGTTGGGCAAGGCCCTGCCATTGGAGGAACCTGCCTTCTGGAAATTAATTACCAACAGGCACGTCTATTTTAGGAGACAGCTTGTCTGAAATCCTATGAGGCAGGGGGCTTAAGTTCTGAGGAAGGAAGGAAGGGCAGAGGGAGGGAAGGGGTGCTTTATGGAGTAGGTGACACAAGAGCTGCCTGTGGATATGTGAACAAGAAAGAGCAGAGAAGTCCAGGGCAGGAAGCAAAGGAGAGAGATGGAGGGTGTGTCTGGACGACAGAAAGTGGGTTACATAAGGTTAAATAAATCCACAGGATTCTCCATGAAGGCCTCATCAGGGAGCATGGGAGCCCTAACGCTTTTTGAACAACAGAGGGATATGACCAACACCGCACCTCAGAAAGAATAAATCCAGCGTGGACAGACGGCGGTGGTTGTGTGTGGCTGTGTTGAGGATGTAGCAGAAGAAGCACTAGTAGGAGGTCAAGAAGATGAACAGAAGAGCAGCTCCCAAAGATACTGCAGAGCAAAGATTGTTGACACTGCAGACCCACTGGGTGGGAGGGGTGTGGAGACAGAAGAGTGAATCAGCAGTGATGCTGAGATTTCTCAGCCAGGGCCTGGAGGATGGTGGGCCATTAATGTGGTAGAGAACTCAGAAAATAGTCAAGGAACTAAGCCTCCAAGCAGAATAGCTTAGAAATGTTTTCTCTGAGATGGATTCTCTTCCCAGCCTTTCCCTGCCTTGTCTGAAGCCTCAAGACAAGCCTGAGGTGGGAACTGGGGGATAAGGCCATGTCTAGTCCAGAGATCATTCTGCCTCATTGGGTGTCTCTACAACCCAAGGATGTTGAGTGAGTGGGCAGTTAATTATAGGCTGATAGGTAGAGGAGAATGGGCAATTCTCCATAGCACGTTCCTGCTTGGTGGATGGAGTGGATGCTCTCTCCAGACTTGGCTTTAACCTCAACTCCAATTCCACACCCTTCCCTCTGCAGTGCCCCCCTCCAGCCCATCTGAGGGCGGTGCCGTAGTGTCAGGGTGGTGCCAGGCACTGGGGACAGAGACCAAGCTGCAAAGACCTAGCCTCTCTGAAGCAAACACAGGTGGGTGAATATTTTTCTAGGGCAGCAAGGTCCTTTCTTGTAACCGTCTGTCTGCCCATCTCTCTCCACCACTAGGCCCTGAAACCCTGGAGAGCATAGGCCGAGTCTATGGTCTCTGTCCCAGTGCCTGGCACCACCCGGACACTACGGCACTGCCCTCAGATGGGCAGGAGGGGGGCGCTGCAGAGGGAAGGGTGTGGAATTGTAGTTGAGGTTAAAGCCAAGTCTGGAGAGAGCATTCCACTCCGTCCACTCCCACTAATGGCTTCATCCCCGAAGGGAAAGGAGTAAATTAAAACCAGAAGTGACTTTTCTTTGAAGGAAACCTTGGTAATAAACAGGGTTCACCTTGGTCTTGAGAGATGAAAATTGCTGCCTATAAAGAAATATATATGTCCATGCTGAGGAGAGAGGCCCACATATCACGAGATACACAGAAGTGAGGTTTCTTTTGCTCTGCTGCTGAAAGAAGGGGAGTTACGGAGCCATCCATTCAAGAAATATGTTACTGAGCACTTACAGGTTCCAGAAACAGTGCTGAGCATTGTGACTAGGGAGGAATAAGACACAGTTCCTGTCCCCAAAGCACTCAAATGTTTGAAAGGCTCAGGTACAAAAGGGGAGAGCAACTGAGGATAGGGGGATCAGAACATGCTTCCAAGGCCAGACGTGTCTGGGCAGCAGGTGGGATACACAGGCAAATTTGGACCTGGAAGTTTGAGATAACCAAATCTGCACATGTTGGCCTGTGACTGGACAGCAGAACAAGAGCCAGCTCAGGGATGCCCTGGTAGGCTGCACTGGGGGGCATGAACTTTATCTTAAAATAAGTCAGTAGCATTGACAGATTTTAAGCAGAAAAAAAGAATATGCTCTGTTTTGCATTTTAAAAAGCCATTCTAAAAAGTGAGAAGGAAAGACAGAAGTAGGAGTGAAAAGGAAGCAAGGCAACAAGTTAGGATGCATTTGCAGTAATTCCAAGGAGAAATGATGAGGGGTTAAGTGGAAATCCAAATTTCTTAGTCCAGGCAAAGTCAGCGAGGTAAGGATCCACGTGTAAAAAGGCTCAGGATCACTCTGAGCGGGGCTTTCCCCACTACAGTGGCGTAAAGTCGGAAAGCAGCCATGGACAGTAGGACAGGGTCTAAACCAGTTCATGGATGTTCCTCCTGAACCCAGAAGTTCCAGCTTGCAATGTCATGAGAAAACTCGGATGTGGCTGCAAGGGCTTCGATGTCCTGGCCTCTGAAGGGGACCTTCCCTGTGCACTTCCCTCAGCTGGGTGATTCTTTCAGGTCTCAGTGGACATTTCCAGAGAGCAGGACAGACTGGCGGTCTTTGGCCCTTTCAGAATAATTATCTGGCTTTCCCTCCAAATAAATGAGTAAGTAAATATGCAATCACTGATGTACTTCCCTTTCTATTAGGGTTTAACAGGGTATAAGCGCACGAAAAATAAGATTTCCTCTAATGACTGTGTGTACGCCAGAAGAAATTCATCTCATCACCCACAGTAATAGCTAAAAGGCCTCAAAGTTTTGGCTGCATTTAAGAAGCTGGGTGAAGGCTCTAAGGGGGATAATTGAATTCCTGAGGCAGGAAGACAATAGCTATTATTTTTTAGATGACTAAAGGAACAAAAGCTTATGGGTTTTAGATAAACAGATGATGAAAAGACCCATTTAAGATTCCAGACTTGTCAAGTCGAGCCCTAAGGGCTTAAAGTTCTCTGAAAGGACAAACATCTTAGAGTGTTTATAGCTCAAGCTTCCGAGTAGGATTCTCAGATTTGCCTTGGAGTCTGGTACCCTTATTCTCTCTCTCTCTTTTTTTTTTAAGAGACAGAGTTTCACTCTGTCGCCCAGGCTGGAGTGCAGTGGCATCATCATAGCTCACTGCAGCCTCCAACTCCTGGGCTCAAGGGATCCTCCTGCCTCAGCCTCTGGAGTAGCTGGGACTACAGGCGCACACCACCATGCCTGGCTACTTCTTAAAAAATTTTTTTGTAGAGACAGGGTCTCACTATGTTGCCCAGGCTGGTCTCAAACTCCTGGCCTCAAGCAATCCTCCCACCTCAGCCTCCTAAAGAGCTGGCAAGAGCCAGCGCACCAGCAGGTACCCTCATTCTTTCAGTATTACTGAACAGCCCTACACTAAGGGGATGGGAAGATCTCCAGAGCTCACTACATTCAGAGGCTTCAAACGGTTTTTAATCAAAACCTGTCTACATTCAAGAGAAATTGGACTCTGCACAATAACAATGGTGGCTAATGTTCATGGAGAGTCTATGTGGCAAGCGCTGTTTTTTACCTACTGTATACTCATCACCTAATTCTCAGAACAATCCTGTCAGCTAGATGCTATTATCATCAAATGTACTTTTTAAATGGAAAAATTGGGCCTGGCTGACTTTAAGCACCAAGCCCAGAGTCCAGTGTGCAGCAGGGTCAGGACTGGAAGCCCGGTGGTTTGACATTAGAGCCCACTCCTTAACCACGCTTAGCCTACATTGCTCGATGAAGTGTGGTGATGTTTATTCTGCAACCCAGTCTATGATTGATTGGACCTGAGAAAAAAATACTCCTTAAAGGGTGAGGAGGATAGTCCAGAGATAAAAGGAATGAAAGAAACCTAATCCAGAAAACATTGTCCTCTCACTAAATAAAATAGAAAATAAAATAGTCATGTCTCTAAAATATGTCTGTAAGATTCAAAGTCCAGCAAAATGGCCTAAAGAACTCTGTGAGTGAGTTTCTGTGGAATCCAGCTTGGAAAACCCATGTGTGATCCAGGCTTCCTCTTCCAGACAAGACTGTGTGAATATCAATTGAATTGTGGACTGAATCAACACCAGTATAAACCCGAATTGCTGAAGAGCTGTCTTCAAACTTGTTCCTCCCTCTAGGTGCTTAATAAATGTTTGATGAATGAATGAAGAAGTGAATGAGTCCACTGTGTTTCCTCATTCCTTCCTTAACCTTACGATCTCCCGTCTGCACTTGCAGGCCATGTCCCCAAGGGAAACACAGTTCACAGTCACCGCGTTGCCTGAGACTTTATAACTGTTCCCAATGGCCTGATGAGAAATGCAAACTTGTCTGGTCTCCAGGTTTCACCACTAACCCCAGGTCTGTATCTGAACCCTCCCTACCCCCAAAGTACCATTTGCTTTTCTTTGTCGACAGTTACTCACGTCCATGAGACTCTTCACACTTGCCAGTCCTTTTCCTTGGAATGTGCATCCCTGCTCTTATCATTGATACACAGATCTTCAGAACCATAAGGGACCTCGGAGATCGTTAAGTCAACCTCCTACCTAGAACTGGAAACCTCCCCAGAGCATCCCCAATCCACCATCAACCAAGCTCAGCTTTGCAAATGACCTCATAAAGTTATTACAAACTTACCTCTGTTAAGAAACCTTTCCTTATTAGTTAATAAGTGCATTCATTCATTCATTCTCTCTTTGTTCATCAGACACACTGGGTGCCTGTTATATGCC
This sequence comes from Daubentonia madagascariensis, assembly GCA_023783475.1. Classification (NCBI taxonomy): domain Eukaryota; kingdom Metazoa; phylum Chordata; class Mammalia; order Primates; family Daubentoniidae; genus Daubentonia; species Daubentonia madagascariensis. Next base: position 6,319,493 of record JAKFHU010000075.1, read on the forward strand.
AGGAAATGTGCTAGACTCTGGAGGACATGAAGATGAATGAGCCATGGTCCCTACTCATTCCTTGGACTCTAGCAGACTGGGTCTGCCGAAGAACAGATATGTCAGCAATATTCCCACAGTTCAGTAAGATGCCCCCAGTGTGTGCACCAAACAGTGCTAGGACAGAAGAACAAATAAATAATGATTCCTCTCAGGAGGAACTGGGGCTTGGCCTTGGAAGACGTCACTAAAGATGAGACTGGAATATTCGGGTCAACAAAGGGGGATTGTGCGGCACAAGGGTAATAATTCTTTCACATCACATGACTTCAGGATACTGAATAATTTGTACTCACTGAAAGGGTATTGCAAGATACATTACCCATGGCTGAGTGAATTGGTCTAATCCTTTCAGAAGGCAATTTGGTAAAATGAATCAAGAACCATACAATAACCATACCTTAGTTCAACTAATCACACCTGTGTGACTCTATCTTGATAAATAATAGTAAATGTATAAAAGATCATGTGCACAAAGATAGCGTATAATAGAGCATTAAAATAGGGGGAGAATTAGAAAACAAGCCTCCATGCCCTTCATTGGAAGATAGGTAAATAAACTGTGGCACACTATTAGAAGGATTATGATACTGCTAGTCATTGTGACTATTGTGTGAGAACTTGAAAATATTTACTCATATAATGCTAAATGAAAAAAGAAATAAGTAGGAGGGGCTTCACAATGGCTAGCTAGAAGCATCTGGTACTTGGCTCTTCCACAAAGAACCAAAATAGTGAGGAGATAATCACACTTAGAATAGATCATCTAAGACTGAACACTGGAATTCAACACAGAAGTGACAGGAAACACCCAAGACAAGGAAGGAGAGGGAAGGGAGGATGCCTGCTCAGCCAGGATGAGCTGGGAGCCTGCAGTGGATCCCCGGTGTGGGGAAAGGGGATGTGAGTAACCCCAGTGATCCACATTACTACCGTGGACTCCTGCAATCCTAGTCACAGGAGAGCCCCTAGACCCCTGCAGGCCCCAAGACCAACACAGGGAGCAGCCTGGAAACCACATGATGGCACTGCTCCAGAGAGGGAGCGCACGCTGGGTCCCCCCACCCCAGCCCTGAGCAGCTATAGCAAGGTGCCATTTTGACAGCCTAGCCCCCACCAGCCTGCCTCCTGCCCTGGGGCCAAACAGCTCCTGCATCTCCACATCTCTGAATCAAAGCAGAATCAAAGCCAGAATCAAAGCCAAAGTGCCCTACCCAATCAACTCCATAGCTACATCTTCAGGAAAAAGCCTTCCCCTTCCCCTACAAAAGCAAATTCAAAAAATTGGGAGAAGCAGCTGTTACACTGATGCTGAGATATCAATGTAAGGGCACAAGAAACATGAAAAAGCAAAGATATATGACAATCCAAAGGAACTCAATGATACTCCAACAACAGATTCCAATCAAAAAGATATGAAATCCCAGAAAAAGAATTCAAAATAATGATATTGAAGAAGGTCAGTGGGATATAAGGACTACAGGAAAACAATATAAAGAAATCAGAAAGACACTTCAGGACATAAATGAGAAATTTACCAAAGAGATAGATATCATTAAAAAGGACCAAACAGAAATTCTGCAACTGAAGAATTCATTAAATAAAATACAAAATGCATTTGATATCTTCAATAATAGGTCAAACAGAAGAAAGAATTTCGAAACTTGAAGACAGGTCTTCTGAAATAACCAGTTAGACAAAAATAAAGAAAAAAGAATTAAAAAGAATGAACAAAGCCTACATGACACATAGCACACTGTAAAGTGACCAAGTATTTGAATTTTGGCAAAGAGAAATGAAAGGGATAGAAAACCTATTTAACAAAATAATAGCTGACAACTTTCCAAGTCTAGGAAGCGACTTAGACATCCAGAAACAGGAAGCTCAGAGATCCCCAAATAGATACAATTCAAAAAGATCTTCTCCATGGCACATCATAGTCAAACTGTTTAAAGTCAAAGACAAAGAAAATTCTCAAAACAGCAAGAGAAAAGCATCTAGTGACTTATAATACCCTCCCACATCAGATTAACAGCAGATTTATCAGCAGAAACTTTACAAACCAGGAGAAAATGGGATGATTATTCAAAGTGCTGAAAGAAAAAAAGAGTCACTCAAGGATATTATACCCTTGAGTATGGCTCAAGGGTCTCTGCTGTTCGTCACTCAAAAGATGGAGCTTTGAAATAGCCAGCTAGCTGGACAGACAGGCTGGCAGGCATGTAAAACCCACACTGGGGTTGGGGGGCACTTTGGTTGGAGGGTGGAGGTAGAGAGACAGAGCTCAAGCTTTCCTAATGTAAGCCCCTGCCCAAATGGAAGCCTTGATCCCTGGCAGCAATTTCTTTCTTTCTAAATGAGAGAATGGCAGATTAGAATGGCATCTGAAATATGAGCGATCACCTCTGTGTAAATATCTGGTTCAGCGTTAGAGAGGGATTAGAAGTAGCACTTAGCTCAACATGAAAAGCATAAGCAAGCTATATGCTTCCATAAACTGTGTCTCGATATTTTCTTTGCCTATTGTTCCTAAAGCAGACATAATGATTGCTTCTCCTCTGGTGAATTGATTTAGATCACAAAGCTCAGGCTTTGCCTAGAATTTTAAACACCCCAGGGCTAGAACAGAGTTTTCATGGCCATCTAATCTAGACCCTGCCCATTCTTCTACCCCTAACATGCATACACAAATTCTTATAACAAAATAGGGTAAATATCCATTAGAAATAATGAGTGAAGGACCAGGTATATAGGAAGGCATTGGTGGCCCCGTACTAAAAGTGATTAACCAAAGGGAGCAGGAGCCACTATGTAAATACAGTGATAGGTGTAATAATATTAAGTATTGAATTAAATATTGAGTGATTCTTTTATTGGATCTGATTGATGTTTTTCTATGCCCTGTATCTTGAATAAATGTTTAGATTCTATATCTGGGCTCCTGATCTCTGGTATCCCATGTTTTTAATTCATTAGTTCAAAGGAAAAAGGCTTCTCAACCACCCATCCCAGTAGAAGATCAGGATTATTCTCAAGTAGCCAAGAATTCAAAGGCAGCTAGTATAAGATATTTCTCATAATGGAGAACTCATGACTTCTAAGCCACATCTGAAACGATTGTGTTCTATCAGCCTGTACTGATATGCACTCCTTCCTTCAAGCCTTATCCAAAAGAATCAGAGGGTCTGCAACTAGAAATCTGCCTCTCACCCCCTATACAAAATATCTCCAACTTTTTGTTGAAAAGCTGACATCTTACCCAGCCCTTCCTGATCAGAGTGGGGGAATCTCCTATATTCTCCAGGTCAAAGATGTACATATCCTTGAGCCAAGGGCCATGGGACTACTTTACTCTTCTTTCATGGAAACTATTCTTAAATTTCAGATTTCACTATTTCCCTTTCACCTTTATCAATCATAGAAACCATGGGAAAAGATCTAAGAGACCAAACTTTTCATTTTATAGATGAGGAGAGGAGGCCCAAGGAGAAGAGGACATCATCCATCAAATTGGTGACAGACCTGCTCCTGGTTCTCATTCCAGGCCTCCTTCTGCTCCCCTTCTCAACTTTCATGTGGCACAGAAGAGGACACTGAGTAGCTGTGAAGCCCACAAAGCAGCAGAGGCTGCCCTAGTCACTTTCCCAGTGTACTCCCTGCCCTACCTCCCCACAGACCCCTTGTCTGAACCTGCCACCAGTGGAAAGATCATGGGCTCTTACTCATTTCCATGTACTCTGGAGTCAGTCCAGTGTATGGTTCCAAGCTGTAGTCTAGGTCCCACTGCTCTGGATGTCTTGAATGGGCAGAGTCAGTTTCTCCAGGTTCTGTCTCATCTTTCAGCTTCCGAAATAGTTTCTTTAGCTTCCTGGAAAAGAAATGAAGCAGTCAACAAAAACTTCTGAAGAAAAGGATTAGTTCTGCAGACCAAAAGGAGGAAAAAACTAAGTTTTGACACTAAAGCCACCTCTGATCCAGGAACAAATAGAGAGACACTAATGAGACTATTTTTCTCCTAAAGACAACCTGAGGAGATCCTTTATCAAGATAATAAAAGATTCTCCCCTCAAAGGATCAGGTTTCTTCAAACCCAAAAAATCTTTAATTCTTCTTGTTGTTTGATAAGCAACAACAGAGTTGACTCTTTCTGCCAAATGCTGAGACAGAGCCAGCTTTATCGTCCAACAGGTGATCTATCTACCTTCTTCATGGAGAGAAAAGCATATCCAGAAAGTAGTAGAAAGACTTTCTCCCATGCCAAACATTCTTTGGGTCTCGATAACATCAATAGCATCATCTTTCCATTAAAGCCAAGCTGAACATTACCCATCACTACTATGGACTGAATTGTGACCGTATTTGGAGACATGACTTTTAGGAAGTAATTAAGATTAAATGAGGTTGAAAGGGTGGGGTCCTATTCCAACAGGATTGGTGGCCTTATAAAAAGAGGGAGAGGGAGAAGGAAAGGGTGGGAAAAAGAGAGAGAGAGAAAGTGAGAGAGACCTAACCACCAGGTGAGGACACAGAGAGAAGACAGCTACCTGTAAGCCAGGAAGAAAGCCTTCACCTCAACCCTGTCAGACCTTGATCTTGGACTTTCCAGCCTCCAGAACTATGAAAAAATAAACTACTATTGATTAAGCCACCCAATCTTTGGTATTTTGTTATGGCAGCCTGAGTAGACTAAGACAACCACATTCGGGATTTTTTTTTTTTTTTTTTGTCTAGAATAATAAGATGACAATGGCCCAACTTCTCAGGGTTGGTATGAGGATTAAGTGAATCAATGTTTATAAGGTCCTTAGCACAATATCTAGACACAGTGAGCACTGAAGAGATGACAGCTATTATTATTTTTAATATTAACTGATAAAATATGCCTGCAGTGTAGTCTTTTCAAACTTCCCATTGATGCACAAAATATAGAGAATGAAAATAGGCGAAGGAGCAAGGTGCCAATTCTGCTAACCTGTCTAAGAGAAAGTTTCTAGGAGATAGTTGGGAGAACTAACAGCAGAACAGTCAGAATCATTGACTTGAAGATAAGATTGTAAAAGGGATTTTGAAGTCCATGCTCCATCCAGATGCAGGAATCACTTCCCCTCCCTGCAACATCCTTCACCCAAGACCATCCAACACCTGTGCAGATATTTCCAGAGGAGCATTCCTGATATAATCAGGCACCTCATTCTATTGTTTGAAAGTGTTTCTAACAGTTAGAGGAAATCTAATGGTTCAAAATAACATTCTGATCAGTGTCTGGTCTGATATCATCTGCCATCAAGAGGATGTAGAATAGCGTAGTAGATAAAAATCTAATCTTTGGTGTCAGAAAACAGTTATGTAAAACCAAGTTTCATAATTCACCAACTATATTTTCTTGGGCAAGTTATTAAAACTCTATAAGCTTTAGTTTTCTTATCTTTAACATGAAGAAATAAATATTAACTTGTCCATAGGGTCCGTTCAAAGAGATAATCTATGCAACATGTTTGATTTAGGGCTTGGTATATGCTAAGAGCTCAATCAATGTATCTACCATTGTTCCTATTATCATCATCACCATCATCATCGTCCTTATCACAGAAGGATTTAAAGAGTGAGTTGAGATTCATTAGAAGCAGTAGTAAAAAGTTTTTTTTTTCCATAATAAAATAGCAAGCAATAAAACTATGCTAATAAGTAATAGAGAAAAATTAGATGGAGCCTAAAGATTCTGAAGCCAAATAGTGTGTACTGGTTGAGGCCCTGCCTGTGAGTCGCCACAGAAGGAGAGGATGAAGGAAAAAACGAAGAAAAGAAAGAAAAGAACAGAAGGAAGGAAACAAGGGAGGGAGGAGAGGTCTAGACCCAGAACTCAAATTGAGACTTTTCCTCCAGCTATGGTATTCAGAAAACTTGGCCAAATCTGTAGTAAAGAACAATTAGTGACTTTGATTATACATGAAAAATTGAACAAGCATACATCACTATCCACTCCTGAAATGCCACTAAAATAACAGTGAATGAGTAACAAAATGTATATAACCACAGGTTAATGAAAATAGTCACGAATACAGTAGCATGTGAGGGATGTTAATGAACATCTTGGAAGCAGGGCAGTGTATGAAGGAGTTAGCAAAGCCGTGATAGCTGAATACCAAGTGTGCACAGTGGAAGATAACAGAGAAAAGCAAGCCAACCTGTGCTGCATAATCTCAGAAAGGCTCAGGAATTGGAGGCACCAGACATCCTAAAGGCAGGGGGGGTATTGATTGGTCAAAGCTCTGCTTAAGGAACAATAGACCCTCATGTCTCTGCACCCACAATGCCCAAGTGACTAGCACTTCCCAACACCAACAGGAGCAAAAGGCTTATTCTGAAGATAAAATGAACCAAGGAAAGTCTAGTTCTGACATAAATTCAATAAAGTGATAGGAAGATAAAAATCGATAAATTCTCTCAGGAAAAAAAGACAAAGAAATGGATGATAGGAAAGAAAAGATTTAAAAAACTGATCTAGGAACTCCAACGTTTAATCAGAAAGAGAAGACAGAGAAAATGGTGAGGAAGGAAATACAAAAGAAATGTAAGAAAATATCCCAGAGTCGAAGGTCAAGTATTTTCTGATTGGAAGAACCCACTCGGCATAGTGATGAAAAACAGACCTCCATCAAAGCACATCATCATGAGATTTCAGAACTCTAGGGATAATGAAAAGTATTCTAAAAGCTTCCAGGTCCAGAGGGACAAACATAGATCCACTACCACTTATTGAAAATAAAAAATATATTATAATTCTCAACAGCTGCCCTTGATACTAGAAGACTCTGGGGAAATATATTTAACATTCAGAAGGCAAATGATTTGCAGCATGGGATTCTATACCCAGCTAAAGTATACATGAAGTACAAAGGCAGAATAAAGACATTTTTAAACACATAATTTTTCAAAAAAGTTAACCTCTATGCATTCATTGTCACAAAGTTTCTTGAGGATGAATTTCACCAACCAAGGATATAAAGCAAGGAAGAAAACACACAGAATCCAGAAGACAGAGACTCCATCAGAAAAAAAAGGTATTGGGGCTAGATTGATAGCTCTATAGAAGTTTTAGTGAACAAACAGTTCTGATTTGAGCAGGAAAATGGGGGGTTCCTAGAAGATGGTCTCCAAGAAAAAAATAAATATGACTAATAAGACATCTGATGTGTTTGATGACTTATTCTAGCTGGAAAAAGGGACATTTAAATGAGTGTTACCAATAATGTAATGAGTATTACGAAGGGAGAAGTTTAGGTGATTATGAGAACATAAAATATAGAATCCTAACCTGGCCTAAGACATGGAAATTCTCCCTTAGAAAGAGCTGTGTAAACCAGGACTAAGTAATGAAAGATGATAGAAGAGGAGAAAGATGGAAAGCAGTATGAGGAGCAAAAGGGTTATTCCAGAGAGAGGGAATTATTTATGCAACAGCCAAAGGCAAATGTGAGAATGGCTCACAGAAAGGGGAGTTCAAAATACTTGGTGCATAGAGTACAAGAGAGAAAGTGATGAAGGATAAGACTCATGGCATTGAAGGCCTTGCACACCATATTATGCAGTGGTTCAGGTGATATTATGGTAGCAGAGTCTAGGGTTATAGGAATGGACATGAAGAGAAGTAGATATATTTGAGACATGCTTAGGAGGTAGAATTAGAAAGATGGTGTTGGCTCGTACGTGGAATGGGAGGGAGGAGGAGGAATCAAGGATGATTCCAATGGTCTTTGGTACTTGTGCACTTTGCTAAGATATGGAAGACTACAAAAGAGGCAGTTTTGACGATGATAAGGAGGAGAAGAAGGAAGAGGAGGAGGAGGAGTTGTTCTGGGCATGTTGAGATGGAGGAACCATGAGACAACTAGGTGGAGACGTCTAGCAGGTAATTGTATATATGCGCCTAGAGCTCTGCACACAGGCCTGGGCTGGAGATAGAGATCTAAGAATCATCTTGGAGAGAGCAACTGAAGCCCCAGCAATGAACAGCATCAACTGTGGATAGAGCAGAGGGGCAGGAAAGAGCTCCAAGGAATATCAGCAGTTAAGAGATGGGGTAGAGGGAGAAGGCGCCTTCAAAGGACAAGGAAGGGGCAACTGGGAGACTGTGTGGCAAAGAAGGCAAGGGAAGAAGCGGGACCTTGACTTTGTGGTCAAGGACCTGTCAAATGTGGATAGGTCCAAAAAGACAAGGGGGGAAAAATCCACAAATAGTTCTTATGAACTCATCATTTCCAGAAGTCTCCCCCTGGATATCTCAGTGACCATTAAAAAGATTAATAAAGAAAGTTCCTCCAGAGCAGAATTTAACAGGAATCCTGCAAGTTGTATAACACACAGATGGGCCTTTGGAAAATTTCAGATTATGATTCCAACCGTGTGATGCACTCACTTGTTAAAATAACTCCTTTGATGTTACCCCCTTGTTTTTTTCATTCGCTGTTTTTCCATCCCTTTTTAATGTCAAGTCTTAGAAACTCTCTCCGGAAGGCTCAGAGCTTTTCCTCTGCCTGTGCCTTATGGGCTCGCCCCGGGACGGTGGTGATTGTCTGTCACACCTGGGGCCTCCCTGCAGCAGGAATCTGGGCCCCAGGCAGCTCCCTACAGACCTTTAGCCTCATTAAAGAAGGCAGACCTCGCCCTAAATGGGCTAGAGATGAGGAACACATCAACCTCTGAGCTGTGTATTCCTTTTCCTGACACCTGACAAGGTTTGGGTTTGTTCCTTAAACTTTTGCTTCGTGGCCAGATTCCACTGTATTTGAGGAGAACACAGACCTCCTGTGATGGCTTTACAGAGAGACTGTTTTACATCTTGAAATGTAATATTTATCACATTTACCAAAAGAAAGCAGAAAGTTTATGAAATCTTACTAGCTGTGTCCAGGGGTATATTTAACAGCTATTTTGGGATGTGATCTGGTGCTTTTAGTAAGAATAGGGATGGAGAGACATTTTGACGCGGAAGTATCTGTCTGTCTGTCTGCTCTGTCCACTTCAAAGTATGCCCAGGAGAGAATCTGGCACATAAGAAAGGTGGTATTCACCCTTCCAAAAAAAAAAAATCCATTTCCCTGAACAAGAAGAAGCCCATTTCCAATTGTTCTTCAATGTACACTGGAGCTAAATTTGAGACAGCATTAAAGTGAGGATTTGGGTTGTGGTGTGGCATGTTCCAGGAGCACAGTGCAGTTGGATCCAAAGTTTTACTTTGCAAAAACACATATGGGAGAGGCCGGGGGTGAGGGGGCGAGGGAAATTCCCATCAATGGACTCGGATAATAAATGGCACAAGATCAGATTCTGCCATACTGCACATCATGCCTGAAGCTGTCTCAGTAGGAGATGCCTATGAGCATTATTCTGGGGGCTGTAATGTTTAAAACCATCTGGGTCCTCTCTGGAAAGCATCTGTCACAACTGTGTCAGTCCCCAAAAGCATGGGGTTGTGTAATGGGGATCATCCAAGGCCAGATCAAGCAACCAAGTTTTATCTATTATCATGGCATTACTCACAGAGCTGCCTCTACAGTACATAATGCCCCCAGTTTTACTGCCTCCCTTTGTAGCATTTTGTTTTCCATCTCCAGGGTCTCTGGGGACCAGTCCTAGCAAAGGTGGGAGGTGTTGCTTCCTGGTGGAGGGTGCGTGGACAGAGCAGAGCTTTCACAGCAGCCCCAGCTGGGGCACCTGCCAGAGGCAGAGGTAGCAGTGCATGTGACGCCTTTGGAAGGTCTCCACACTCTTGGCCTTACATCTCATTAGAGCACCTGGGGAAATAATTTTTTCCTTTTCTGCTCTCATTTAGTCCCTCTGGTTACAGTCAAGGAGAAAACCCTAGCCTGCCACTGGTGTGCCTTTGTCAACCCCAAAGGCTTGCACATCTTCCTTTTTAACAAAGACAATGCAGATCGTAGGCTAAGAGCCTTGGGTAGGACATGATGTCATTGATTGTTTAATAATGTTTTGTTTTTGTTGTATTTCTTTTCACTATCATCTGCTATGTATTGTAACTGATGGTGTTAGTTTTCCAATTTCAGAAATGTTAAGGATTTAAGTAAAATAGTGAACTGGTTCAGAGGAAACTAATATGCAAATATCTGCCTGGGTAGATATGAGGGGGAAATTTCAAAGTTGGTTCATACATGACTGAAGATTGGGAAACAATTTCTAATTCAAGAAGCCTGCTGGATTGCAATATTGTCAAGACCATCAAAATTGTGTTGTGTTATTTTTTTCAATACACATATACACATATGCATACATGTTTGTGCACACACACACAGAATCTAATGAGAATGTTGCACCCTTAGGGAGAAAGACAAATTATATCTGACTACCTGGCCTACTAATAAAGGTCAATTAGATGGTCTTAAAAATTTTTAATTTTTCTTCGGAAGAATCTTGGAAAATTGCTTTCAGAGGTAGAGGATGCACTGAAGATGTTAAATCTTGTAACTATATATTCTTATCATATATCTTACCCCAAATATTCTTATCCAGCACAATCACCTACCTAACTTTACAGACTTGCTTCTGTTTTGAAAAATATGACCTTTAAGATTAATACTTATCTCCCTAGGGGAAAGAATTTTTTGTAGGCTCTGAGGTACATAAGAGCTGTACTGTGAATCATAAGCTATTGAGCCAGGAACAGAAGAGAAAAATACTGCTCCTGAGTTGGTCTCTTCAGTGTCATTCCCTGGGCTCACAACACTGACAGAGCATCACCTTTAAACATAAAAGCCAATGCCACACAGAAAAATTTTGGCTACCTGGAACCCCCAAGAATGGTTCTTCCTTTCTTAGATGTCCATATTTTCTATTTTCTAGGTAGCTCAGCATTTATCCAAGATGGTAGCTTTTTGTTGTTTTTTTTTTTAACTTAAAAACTGTTTTTTCCACATTGGATGGAAATCTTTCTAGGTCACACAGTAAGTATATTGAAAAGCTTAGATTTGAAAACAGATCTGTTGGGCTGTCAAATCTCTGCCCTGCAGAGATATGTTAAAGACCACTGGGCCTAATTTTTATAAGTTACATGACTCCCTCCTCACTGTCAGACGCAACTGACATTTCTCTTTTGACTGTGAAAGACTTTTTTTCTTATTTCATGTTTCTTAGCATGAAAGCTATTGCCAAGTGCTTGAACTCTGGATTGAAAGGGTCTAATTTATTGAAAGTGGGCTCTGAGTAGGGAGCAGAAGATTCAATAATCATAATCATAGTGCTTTCATGTGGCCAAAGTCAAAATAGAACTTTAGAGATAGAAAACCGTAGGATTTGGTAGAAGTTTTGCTCTACATCCCTGAATTCAACTACATAATTAGGTTGTATGTGTCCTTTAGCAGAATAGAAACTGAATGAGGAAACACTTTTTGAAACAGAAGTGACTTATATTTGGAATTGGCAGTGACCAGCTTCATTCACTAGAGGAGAGGCTCATGGGATGTCAGAGCTGAAAGGCACCTCAGAGATGATTTTAATGCCATTGGGTTTGTCAAGGGATGAGGACGATGAGACTTAGAGAAGTGGCTTGCCCATGGGTCTATGAGTTCCTTTGCAGTTGCCATTGATTAAAGTGTGGCACAGTTTTAAATATACACAGTATTAAATGCACATCAATCATAAACAAGAAAATTTAGCCTGCAAGGCGAACAACCATGTGTTATTTTCATCTGTTATGAAGTGGATGAAGTTGATGGGGGGGGGGGATATGCCAACATGCTGCCCAGACATATGCCTGGGTTCCTGCCTCTCTTATGCTCTATAAAAGGCTTCTGGGTCCAGATAGAATGGGCAAAGTGGTAGAACAGATGTCCAGGAATAAAAATGTGGGCATCTCGTGCCTACAAGCTGTAAACAATTCTACCCCCAACAGAATAACAATGTATTGGAAGGGCAGGTGTCTTCCCCATATGTTTGAAGGGGTTGAAGATTTTCCTTTGTAGCAGTTGTGAAGGAGCTGGCCTAGTGGCTTCAAAGGGGCCAGATGTGGCTTTGGCACCATCTGTACATTCTATGGATGTCTGTCCATAATAAATGTTGTCTGTCTATGATGGTAAGCCGCTAGAGAACAAGAATCATCAGCTTCACTAGCTCTGCTTGACTATCAGCAAGTGACTTGCAGTCAGGAAGGAGGGAACTGGGCACAGCTGCAGAGGGTTGACTTTCTCGGGTTGCTCACTTCCTGACAGAAGACCAGAAGCTGGTTTAGGCAGGAAGGTGGAACGAGGCACTCAGACACCAATGCTCCTGCCAATCCTCCTCCAAGAAAAGCGCACGCCCAAGTGCCCCCTGACTTTGTGCCAGCATGTGGGCAGAAGAACGTGCCATGTGTTCTGCCTGCCGAGAGGTGCGTGAAGGTGAGGCCCCTTCTGAGGGCTGGGAACACAGTGCTGTGGGGAAGTGTTGAGGAGTCCCATTCCTCAAAGTAGGGCCCTCATTAAAAAGGGGTTTCTTTCCAGGCAAATTAAATTCTCCCCATCATAACTTTAGCTCTATAAATGTATTTCTGAGGAAGACCAAAGAATAGTTTTCTCTGGGGACCTTTCAGATATTTCAGAGCCTCCTGGAAGTGGTGGCTCTGGTATAATTTTACATGGAAAAGGGAGTTGGACCGTATATCCTCTAACGGTTCCATTCAGCCCAAGGAACCTAGGACTCCATGATGCTTAAATAGATTTAGAAGGATTTTGGACTCTTGCCTTTGCCATATTCCTGACATGCCCCAAGGCCCCGGTCAGGGAACTGCCATCTCACTGAGCCATAGCTTCACCATCTATGGCACCACCTGGGTCTTGAGGTGTTTGTGGTAAGATCAGGGTCAATCTGTTTTGTGTAGAAAAAATATATATACCTAAGGGAAACCATTTCTTTAAAGAAAATAATGGCAGACCATCTTATAACATATGATGGTGGCAGTCTTCTTTCAAGACACAGACACACCCTAGAAGAAATACCTCTGCCTTTGAAGCCTTCTTTGATTGCCTCCAAACTCCTGACCTTTACTTACTCTGAATTTTGATAGCTTTCACCACATAGAGAGCACACAGTTACATGTAGTCTATTTTGTCTCCCAAACTAAAAATCTAAGCTCTGAGCAGACACGGGCTATTTCAAATATATCTTTCTTTGAATATCTTAGCCATATGAACCAAAAGGTAAAGGCAGTGGTATTCCCTGCAAGCCCTCCTGCAGTGTAGACAGTGTTATTCCTGGTTATGCAGATTGGAGCCTGGCTCTCTGGCCCTTAAAGAATACTATTCTGTCATCCACTTTATTCTTAAATAAATTCCTTTGCTGCTTAAACTAGCCAGAGTGAATTCCAATGGCTACAATAAGAACCTTGGGCAAACATGAAGAAATACAGTTGGAAAGAAAGAACTAAATGAGTGTCTTTATTGGAGGACTTCTCAGAACCATTAATATAATGTGCCTAGTAAGTATCTCAGAGAGAGAGAAAGTGTGTCACAGAATCTTTGACTAACCTTACGAGGACTGTCTGGACCGACGATTACATCCCAGGATGGTCAATCTTTAAAGTGGTTTAAAAAGACCCCCCGGCCTGGAACAAATTGACCATTTCATCCTCCTAAAGAGAACTGACCCGGCCTATCAGAATTACCCCTGAGCAGCTGTGTTGTTCCCTAGCTCTCTGCTGCTGGGCTGGCTGAAAGCATCCCCTGAAACAGATTCTTTTTTAAAACCACAAAGCAACAGAAAGGAAAGGCAGAGGGCTACATTTTTCTTTGACCTGTAAGTAGATTTTAGCTTGTTCATCCTCTTTTCTTTTAGGTCTAGTACCTTGTGAGTCAGTGTTTATTTTCACGACTATCTCAATGCAAAACCTGATTGGAAGAAATCCTTCTATGAAATGTGCATAAAGCCCTAGGAGAGGGGAGAGAGAACCCACAGGAAGTCAACCCACCCTGTATTTCACCAGCTATTCATCCTTCCCCTCCTAAGATTATATATTCCGCATTTCTTCTCAGAGATCTTCCTAAATAATTCCATGATGTTTCAAACTTTCATATTCATCTATCCACCATACCCAAAGTCTCTTTTACTCATTCACTGGAGGACAAATAGCATTAAAAATATTATGCACTTTGGGGTCCAAGAGATCTAACTCCTACCCCTGTCATTTCCTAGTTATGTGTACTCAAGCAAGGGGTAAATCATTCTAAGCCCCAAATATCCCAAATCAGATTAGCAAACAAGGCTATTGGGGGGGGGAGGTGTTGCCCCATGGAAAAAGTTATTGGAAAATTGACAGAGGAGTAAATAACCAAACTATCTAAGAAGAGGTGAGGCCATGGAAATCTTGCTGCAAGTCTGGCACTTCTGGGCGAGCCCCTGGCAGCGAGGAGAGAGGTGAGGAGAGTTCATGACTTACGGGACTCCAATCTCAAAGATGTTGTTCTGGATCAACTGCTTCCCCAACATGATGATGCTGAGCTGAATGCAGAGCTCCATGAGGCAGCCCCCTGGAGCACACTGCAGGCAGGAGAAGATAAAAAGGGACCAGTTAGACCAAGTGGACCTCAGAAAAGCAAGGGCATGCATGAAGCCATGCTGTGATGGAGATAAGAATGGGGCTGGGATGTGCACCTACAAACCACTAGCCAGGCATGAAACCCCAGTGGCTGTACTTGCCTCTTCCATGCGGTAACCATCGAACACATAAACATAGCTTCCAGGCCTGCCCACAAACCTGAAATCAAAAAGTGTGGGAAGAGTTAGGGGGAGAGAGCATGCAAGGCTGCTTGTGGACTCGTCTTCTGGGGGGAACAGCCACCACCTATGTCCTTGAAAGCACTGGCCAGGGGATACTAGCTCACTCAGGAATGGGAGCTCACACCCTGTTATGGGCTAGCGATGCGATTACCTATAACATTTATGGCTCACTTCTTAACCCAATCAAATTCCAGGGGATAGAGGTGAGCTAGGCAGGGGCTGAGGCTGGGCCTGGTGTGGGGCTTTGTGTGTGTGAGTGTGTGTTTGTGCGTGTGTGATAACTTCTGAGCCTAAGCACAATGAGGTCTGGATTATCTCTAAGTGTATTGTCTATGCACCTTCTTCCTTCAACCAGTGTGAAGAACTGAGTTCTGGTTGCAACTCCTTAGTGAGGGCTTCTGATTCCCAGGAAAGGAAGGATGAGATGGACTAAAGTTGCAACTAGAGATTCCTGCAATCAGAAAAGAAAACATCTTGACTTCTTACTGAAAATATGCAAAGGAATGGAATAAGCCTGCCTCATTCCTCTTCTAAGTAGAGTCTATTTTATTAGGGGATAATAAGACCAGGCAGGTGGGGAAAGCAGAGAGGTAAAAGCTAACCATGGCACCAGACAGCCAATCAAAAGACTCCTACTTACGTGAGATGGCACCCCCTCACGCACCTGCTGAAACCCTACACAACCATTTAAGGCTCAGCATTAATCTTTCCTTCTCTGAAGTTTACTTGCTGTCTCTGTTCATAATCATTCCCCTAACACTTTCTTTATACCTCTTATTATAGCACTTACTGCACATTTAGTGTGCTGTGGCTAAGACTCTCTCTTCCAATATTCCACAGTTCAGCTAAGGGTGAGGACCTCCCCTCCTGCCTAGACTATCGTATGTATATAATTTGCTATTGCTTTTAAATGTAGATAGAAAGCACCAATGAAGTAGATACTCATTAATATGGGCAGTCTCTCTGCTTCTATAATTCATGACAGCCTAGGGCAGAAGTAAGCAGAGGCGGTTGTGTTTGGATCACAACCACCCTTATAGAAATTATCAAATGTGGATGAGGACAGTTCTTCCTATCAATGCCTGCTCAACGAGCTTTTAGTTCTAGGGAAGCTTTCCTGATATCGTTGGTTGATGTCTATTGGGAAGTCTTATAGGTGGCCAACTGGCCTGACCACAAAAAACAACTTATCAAAGTGATTTCACATCCAGACCTATTGTATAATGAAGAATTTTATTAGCTCTTGTTCATGGTTCCTGAGTGGAGCCTCTAAATCCTTGGAATTTCCAGAATGATAGGAATGTCTTTGTTATCCATGGTGGGCCCCTAGAACCATACCTAAGTTTATGCTAATGAGATTACTCAAGATTGGGGCAGGTCATCACAGAAAGATAAACCTCTTTGTCTGGGCTTTGAGGCATGTAATAGCAGCCTGACCTCAGGGCACTAGAGATTGAGTCCAATCATATGGCAAACGATTTAATCAATCATGCCTAAGTAATGGAACTCCAGTATAAACTCTGGACACTGATGCGTGAGTGTGCTCCCTGTTTGGTGAGACACACTGATGTGCCAAGAGGGTGATGCACCCTGAGGACATGGGAGCTTCATGATTAAGAACCGCCCCCAACCTTTACCCATATGCCTCTCCTATTTGCTGGTTTGGATTTATACCCCTTTGCCATCATAAAACTTGAGTTGTAAGTATAGCACATTTCAGAGTTCTGTGAGTTATTTTAGTGAATTATCGAACCTGATGGGGTAGTGGGAACCCCAGAATTTATAGCCAATGGGTCAGAATTGCCAGTGGTCTGAGAACCCCAGAGCACGTGACTGATGTCTAAAGTGAGGGCAGTCTTGTGGAGAACTGTGCCCTTAACCTATGAAGTGTGCATTAACTCCTGGTAGTTAGCTTCAAAATTGCATTGTAAGACCTCAAAGCCACTGGCTAGACATGAAATTCCCCCCTGCCTCATCCTCAAAGTTGGGAAACACCAATTCTTCTAAGATTCTCCCTTCAGAGCCCACAACCAAACCCCTGTAAAGTTGCCCTGGTTATCTGAATCTGAAGATGCTAATTCAAAATTATTTAGGGCTAATATTCCTACTCCATGAGCAGCCAGGTGGAAATGGGGGTGGAGAAAGGGACTGAAGGTGTGAGTGACAATGGGGACAGGCCTGTCCTACTTGTCCTGACAGTGGAGGACCTGGTCTTAGTGACAAGTTGCCTTTCCATGTGTGACACCATTATACTCACCTCCCCTTGAAAAAGGCCACATAGAAGATTGGGGAGTAGGCATTGACAAACTTTAGCAAGAAAGCTTTGAGTATCAAGCGCTCTTCAAAACTCTGTTCTGTTTTCGGAACCTCTGCAAGAGAAGAGCAAAGCTGATGACACTGAGGTGAGATTTCTTACTCCTCCAGAGTTTTGACCTTGACATGAGCCACTGTCTCTCAGTTGACTCCTTCACAGGAGAAACCAAGAGACCCATCTCTCTGGCACATTAGAACTGAATTCTTCTGGGAGGTCCCAGGTGGTTTGCCAGGTAGTATGAGGCTACCGAAGGCAAAGGATATATGGGATCACCACCTTTCTCCTTCTGCCTCTCTATTCTTGTCCATTCATGCAATGGTTTCACCCTGTGCTCCTGAAAGAGGGGCCTGAGCAAGCAGAGCTTCTGACTATCACCCTCACTTAATCAAGGGGAATTCAGCTTTTACCTAAATAACTTCCACTTCCACGAGATTTTGCTTGAACAAAGATCCCTAAAGAAACAGACTTGTTAGCCATTGGACTAGAGTTAAGAGGCCACCATGACATTGTTCCCCTTTCTCTCTTCCTTCATTTTCAGAAGGAAGGCAGTCATCCACATATCCTCTGGGGAGGTGGGACATCTCCCGTTCACTCACTCAGATGATGAAGGCCCACCAGATAAGATCAGTGACACAAACACGGCCTGAGCCTAATGTCCCAGACTCACAGGTCACAGTCCCAGTGTGTTCTAACAGGTCCAAATAGAAGAGTCAGCTGACATTTGAGAAGGACCCTGAGAAACTCTGAGCAGAACCCTCATAGGTCCTTTCAGAAGACTCCAGTCACATGGGGAGTGCCAGGGGACAACTGTGCAGGAGACTTGGGAGGGACTCCAAGACTGTGACAAATGTCTTGATAACAAAGATAAGAGGTTACAGGGTGTTCTTAGTCCATTTGGGCTGCTATAATAAAATACCACAAACTGAGCAGCTTATAAAAACCAGAAATTTATTTCTTACAAGATCAAGGTAGATTCAGTGTCTGCTGAGGGCCTGCTTTCTGGTTCCTAGATGGTACCTTCTCACTGTGTCCTCATGTGGTGGATGGGGTGAGGCATCTCTCTCAGGTCTCTTTTATAATCCCATTTATGAAAGCTCTGCCCTCGTGATCTAATCACCTCCCAAAGGCCCCACCTCCTAATAACCATCACCTTTTGGGTTGGAATTTCAATGTAGGAATTTTGGGGGACACATGTATTAGGCTCACAGCACAGAGCCACACCCTTCAGAGGCAGAAGGAAAGTGCTAACCCTGTGTCATGTGGACTGAGAAGCATAGGCTGAGAGTGTGCTGAGCACAGGGGCACAATGCCAGGGCGAGGCCAGACATGGGCTTTTGCATCCAGATGAAACTTGTGTGTGAACCCACCTGATTTATATACATATAGCTTTCATAGATCATTGAAGAAATGGACACAAAACCCTGTTCTCTCCCCTGAATGCACTTCCCTGATCCATCTCCTCAAGTACAAATCTCTTGCATCCTTCTCCAAATCAAATCTCCTTCCTGAAGCTTTCCCAGATGCTTTAGCTGGTAGCTATCTTTTTCTGTTTTCTCTCTAGTATTTTATATCTCCCTGTACTAATTACCTACACTCATGCCCTTTGGAAATTAACTATAATAGTAGCTATCACTGATTGCCTGTGTCTACCTGTTTGGATCCCCTAAGTCAAGGATTTAGGAGTAAGTAGTTTGCTTGGGAGGTGCCCCCAGGAAGCACGGGGAAGCAATGGGATGGTGAGACCAAGAAGGGGGGACCTAAGACGCATGTGCTCATAAGCAGGTTAGTGATGCAGTCCGCTGGGGCTCCATCCCACTGGGGGCCTCCTTGGGGGCTGTGTGAGGCACACCTCAGAGGCTGTGTGAGGCACACCTCAGAGTCAGCACACTGAGCAGGGAGCAAGCAGGAGCCCCTCACTGGCTGAAGGTCACTGTCAGGGTCAACTTCCTGGCACTTCCAGCCTGTCCTGCGCACAGGCTGAGCCTGCCCCCACAACCAGAGAATGCCCACAGACAGAGTGCTGCAGGAAGCCACTGGCATGAACAGGAACTATCTGAAGGTGACCCCCAGGGTGGGTCAAGGGGATCAGGTGCAGCACAAGGGCATCTGCTCCCCCCTGCTCTACAGAGGGTGCTGCACACGGGTATTCACCTTTGTTACCTTGTTCATCCTCACTTCCCTATGTCAGGTAGGCATTATGTTTCACTTTTATAGACGAAAGGAACTGAGGCCCAGGGAGGTTACAGCCTTGCTCCGGATCACACAGCAAGTAAGTGACAGTGGTAAGATTTGAACCCAGATCTGCCTGCCTCTAAAGACAGTTTTTGCTACGTGACACTTTGAAATCAGGGTGTTTGACCCATCATGGTTTGCATCACACACTTTCTTTCACCTCCCCACCCTCCACCCCCAACTTAACCTGATGCACCTAAGAAATATTTGTCACTTTCAGTTCATGTTCATTGAGCACTGGCTGTGTGTCAGACGCCACACCAAGATGAGTAAAGACTTCCCGTCTTCCTTCAAGGAGCATCATTGAGCAAGGTCTCTGTGGAGAGCCTTTTGCTCACTGCCAAGTCTCCTCCAGACTGAACCGTGAGCAGCAGAGTACCATCTCCTCTCTCACGGCAGAAGGGGTCCTAGGAGAAGAAGGCTGCATTGCCATGATCTAGTTTCCTGCAAGGCGCAGTGAGCCTTTAATTCACTGTCAATCCTAGAACACAGTTTTGAGTATTAGGAGATAATACCACTGGCAGCGATGACTCCTCTTACTGGTGCATCGCCAACCACCTCCCGCACTGCACAACTGCATGGGCAAAGACCACGCTTGAGTGGAAGACCAAAGCACCCCACCCTCTCTTGAGCCTTGGAGGGCCTCTAAAGTGCCCTTGGCATCTGCAGACACAGGCTTAAAGGTCACCAAGCTATGGAGTCTCTGTGTGTGGACTAAGATGCCAGAGAATCTCAGTGGGACTGAGAACCATGGTGAATAGGATTACTTTGTGAAGCATCTTCAACTGCATAGCGTTTAGGAAATATTGCATTTGGTAAAAATTTTTAAATAGACTTGATAAATATACACGTAGACACATACAGATTTTAACATTAAAACTGCATCTATAGCAATGGTTACAACAGGGAGAAGAACCCTGGAATATAAGAGCAGACCCCCAAGAGTCCTGTCTACATGAGGCCCCCCGGGCCTTCTGGGTGAGATGGTGAGGCAGAGGTTGGTCATGGCTCCTCAAACTCATGGCCTCTTCCTGGAGACAGGGCTAGATGCCAGCACTAGGAGTGAGCTGGGGCCAGTGTCTTGCCCTTAGACTCTGCTGTGAGCTCTCTGCTCTCTCTGTCTCTCTCCTCTCATCTCCCAGGTAAGGCGTCAAGGCCCTAGAGGATGGTGGCACCACCAGAGGGAGGAAGCCCAGACCTCTGATCACCAAGTGGAAAGCTGTCCTCCAAACATCTGGCTGAACTGCACCAGGGACAAGAACTAATGTTGGAGGTTTATAGCATTTCTATGGAATGTGCTTTAGCAGCTCAGGTGCCTAAAATGATTACTTCAGGTAGTGGAGTGGACTCTGGGAGAGACAGGTCCTGAGATACCAGCTGTGACATTCCTAAACGAAGAGAAAGGCTTGCCCTGACTCCAGCCATTGGAAAGGGGGGACAGTGATTCTGAGAAGGCCCATAGGTCACAGAGGGTGGCAAGCCCTGTATACCTGCTGAGCCAGTGGTCAACTGTTGGTGGGGAGAAATGTGTTTGACAGAGAGTGTTTGAGTGGGACACTCTGATACCTTCTAGTAAAAATCATTGGGAATTGAGTCCAACATCCTCCAATCAGCACATCCTCCAAAACTGAGAGAGGCAAACAACATTTGGGAGGTCTAAGAAAGGCCTGCAATAATTCAAAGAGGAACCTTCTGAGCTGGGATGCTGTAGTAAAATGTAGTATTATCAGAGAACGGTAGCAGAGTGAGGGAGGGGCCTCTGACATAAACCCCAACAGCATCTGTAATGGTCCAAGCCCAGCAGAGGCCTGCTAGGGAGACAGCCGCAGGCAGAGGTGCACCCCTGGCCCTGGGAGGGGACTTGAGAACGGGAAAGCAGAGAGATCCTATGGGGCTACTTTGCCAATGGCACTGCCTGCTAGGGAATCCGGAGACAGCAGTGTAATTCTATGGGAGATGAAGCTGGAAAATTCTACTGTTTTGTCCCTTAGCTGGGAGATGGCTTAATGGTTTTCTCCTTAACATGCCTGGGTGGATACAGCCCCATAAGATAAAAGACCTGGGCAGTCCCACACTGCTTCATCCCACAATCATTTGGATAATGATCTGTACTCACCATTTACACCTAACACTGCCACTTCTGTTTCTTCTTTAGCTTATGCATGTTAGCAAACACTTTATAAGATCTTTAAACTCTGAGGCCTTTCCCCTCCCTGCTACAAATCCTGCCCCGACCCCAAGGCCAGTGCCTCCTTGTTAGATTTACACACTTCGGGTCCTCACCAGGCTGAAGATTCTGTATCCCCTTCGTTGTCCTGATTCTGTCTCCCCTTGACCACAGGAGACAATTCGGAGGCCCACGTGGAAATGTCTGCCATTGATGTCCAAGGTCACTTTCAGTTTTAAGACCGGATAACTCTGAACCCTCACGTGGCTTCCAACCCTATCACCTCCCCAGCCCTCCATGTAGTTTGCATGGTTTTTCACAATGAACAAGGCCAGAGCGGGACACCTGGGCAGGTCACAGCTGTTGCCAGATGTACTCTACCATGCACATTTACTGAATGAACAAATGAGTGAATGAATGGTAGGAAAAAAAAATTATGTGGAAGAGTGAAAAAATATCTTTCCTGTACTAAAAATTCCCTGTCACACTGCAAGGAGGGCAAATCCTAAGGAGGGAGCTTTTCGCTGAGCGGGATGACAGGGGTACCCATGCAAGAGAGGAACAGCCTAAAGAGAGTCAACACGAAATAGGAGCCGGGTGCTGGGGCTGGATGCGGGACCCACGAAGGGGAGAGTGGGTACGATGGGAGAGGAGGGCAGAGGGAGACCAGGCGGCCAAAGAAGAAACGCAAGAGACAGGTGGGGAGGCAAAGGCCCAGTGGGAATGTCCATTAACTGCTGCCGTGTGGCTGCAGCGTGGCTGCCTCACTGCCTCTCTGCAGAATCTTTAGTAAAGACTCATTAAAAGTTTCCTGGATTTGCTCTTGGGGGATGTGCTGGAGGATCGAGTCCTGCTCCAAGATGGGCACGGAGGCATGGACAGGGCCTGCCCACAGGGCCCTGCTGGATCTGGGTTACAGACGAGACAGACGGTGGGGGGAGAGACAGACAGACACGGTGGGAGGAGGAGGAGGACATGAGGAAGAAGAAAGAGGAGGAGGATGGGGAAGGAAGGAGCAGGAGGAAGAGGGAGGAGGGAGGGAAGGGAGAAAGGAGAAGGAAGAAGGGAGAAACTGTTCAACAGGATTTTTAATTTTTTTTTCAATAGGAATTTAAGCCTCTTCCCAGTGTGCCTGAGGCATCCAATTCAGCAGTAATGCCACCACGTCGCATCTCTTTTAAATATTTTTGGGATAAGAAAATCAAAGCCAGTGTCACCTAAAAAATAAGTAAACAGGTCTGAGGGTACAAAAGCTTGGAAAACTTATCTTGTGAATGTGTCTAGAAGGGGATTGGGATGAGGTATGGACTGGCACGTGTCTTTAATTTCCTTTTATAATCCCCTTTGAACTGCGTGTGCTCAGATCTCCCAGTCCCTACAGGAATTTCCTCCAAGGCCTCTGAAAAAAGAATCTGGTCCTTTCAGATGTCTTTGCTCCAACTGGAAATGAGTGGCTCCCTTCCTCCATATGATAAATCATAGACCTGGCTCTTATTTATTAGCTTTATTTCTAAAAACAGCCTGTGCCTGTGCTTTAGGGCCATGAGCCACCATAAATAATGGGCATTTCCAATAAACAACCCAAATCCACTTGATAGGCCACTAAATCAGCTGGGTGCCCCCAGCTCAGAGAAGCTCTGAGCTACGGTGTGTGCCTGCCGGGCCTGCAGGGTAAGGAGTCTCAGGGAGTACCCGTGGGAGAGGGAGACCACAGAGGTTTGGAGGAAGCAGGGAGCGCCAAGCCCGGAGCCCCAGTTTGACTTCTGGATCCCTTTCAACAGCCAACACAGGGAGCCTCGCCTGCCTGTGACAGAGACTATGCAGCTGAAGAAATGGAACGTGCATTCCATTTCTTCCACTTGGGAACCTACAGACCTGATGTCTATAGGTCAGGAAAGGCAATCTGCATTTCAGGCCACTAGGCAGGACACCCTCCCAAGACACAGACCCTGAAGAGGACATGGTCCAGCCTGTGCCTCATACAACTCCAGATAAGGTGCCTTTAGATTCCATCACTACGTGGGTATAAAGGGGAAGCGAGACAGAGAGAGCGTGAGGGGGTGGACAGGCAACCCCTCTCCATCATTCACGTGCCCCTGATGTCCGCCTCCCCCAGGAAGCACCCCCCAGGCTGATTAGAGACCATCTGGAGGTTTCACCTGATCCTGACCCATGGGAGTAGATTCCCAGCAGAGGGCAGAGTCCACGTGGGGCCAGAAAGGACAGTCAGAGAGAGGTCCTGTGCAGGCCATTACCACCTCCACCCCCTGTCTTCTAAGTGTTAACCCTCTGGTGCATCGTGTCATGAAAAAATATGAGTGCAAATGACCCAGCTGTAAACTGCCTTGGAAAATAATTAGTATGAAAGCCCAGCTTTGTCCCAGGGGGCCAGCTTAAGACTCAAAGTCCCCGGAGCTCCATCCTAATCATGTGGAAACAGCATAGTCAGCAAGAGGATGCCAGCTGCAGAATCTGAATCTTGGAAAACCAGCTCCTCCTGACTGGTGTCCCCAATATCCCCACCAGCAAATGCATAATGATGGCAGAGGGAGATGGAGTGAGAAGTCGCCCAAGTGGGTATCTCCACTAGTACCAGCCCTGGCACCACTCTGGGCAGAAGCATGGACCTGTGTGCCTGAGTCTAAGAGCAAAGGCACCTGCTCCTCCTCTTGCCTCTCCCCAAGGCAGATCAAGCCTTTGCAAATAGCAGTGTTTTCTGACAGCCCAACCATCTGGTCTTCCCTCCATTTGTGCATGGGGTGGGGTGTGGAGGGACTGTCTGAACCCCAAGTGTGATGTTGTTGCCTTGATTGTGCCACGGGGTGGGAATCACCCTAGGAAAATCCAGCCAGATGGGTAATTCGGTAGCCAGCACATTGCCTAAGGGAGCTGAGAGCACCTGAACTGGAGATTTAGGATGGTGAGAGTGGCACACTCCTGTGCCCTGGACAGCTTCTTAGCACGAGGGGTCTCTCCCTTGGAGTCAGGAAGGTAACTCCTGTCCCCAGACAAAGGAATAGGAGACTTACTCTGCTGGCTAGCAGCCTAGCCCAAGGTGACAATGTCCCTAGGGCATCTCCTTTTGAGGAAAAAGAGACCTAAACAGGAAGGGTGCACCTGGAGAGAGACAGAGAGAGAGAGAGAGAGAGCGTGCGCGCATGCCAGGATGACACTCAAGGTTAGGTGTGAGCATTTGGGTGGCTGGTGGTGTCATCTCCAGAGATGGAAAGAATGGGTGAAAGGAAACAGATTTGGAGGAAAATTAAGAGCTCAAAGTTGGACACACTGAGTGCTTGGGCTTCTGTGCTTTTGTTCCCCTGAGTCATGGCCCAAGGCAGGGGAGCATTATGCGAATCGAGAACCATCCTTCAAAGTATCCGTGAACCAGCTTTGAGGAATCAGAACCTTGAGCAAGTCAAAGCCTCAAAGTCGAGGTTGGACTGGGTGATTTCCCGAGCCCTGCCTGCCTCCAGTCTGCTGTGTCCTACATACAATTCACAGGCTGTGACAGAAGAAAGGAGGGAGATCCTGGGCTGGAAATCAAAAGACCCTTCTATCCAAGAGTCCCCAGATAGGTGAATTTATTTTTCGAAGCCTCGATGTCCTAATTCCCAAAATGGTAACTTCCTTTAACATTTGTTGTGAAGAGGAAGCGAAATAAAGTATGGAAAGCTCCAAGCACAGTGTAAGGGCTCAGACGTTTGCTTTTGTTATTATGGTGTAGCAAGGTGTTCCATCAGGGATTTGCACATTTGTTTCCACTTCTTTCGTGAAAGATGCCAGCAAGTTAGCTGAAGATCACTGACAGAGTCCTTCTGGAAGGTCACGGGTGAACACTTTGGCATCACTTGTGGTGGTAGGGTGGAGTCACTGAGGGTCACCTCCTTCAGAAGGGCGGTAAGACAGAGTCTCATCAGATCTGTTGTGTTCTGAAGGCTTAAGAAGACAAGCTCTATGCTCCTAGGGTGGATTTCCAGGGACAGGAGGGAGCCCTTGGCTCTGGGTCTGTGTGCTGGACAGAGAGCATCCTGGAGATGTATGTATGTCCTGGGAGCAGGGAACTCTGATGCTGCAGCCCCTGACTGAGCCCACCCTGAAGGAGAAGAGTTCCTCCCCTGAACAGCTCATTATGTCCAGGCCTGCAGTATGGAGGGGCCGACTCAGCCGTGGGCCAGCATCTCCTGTCAGATGGGACAGGGCTGGTGTCCAACGACAGTGTGGCATAGCAGTGAGACTCCAGGGCGTGCAGGGCTGGTCCTACCCCTGCTTAAGTGTGGATGTTGGCCTGAACCCCTCTACTACTCAGGATCACAGCAGGAAACAGGACTGACCTCAGACGGTTCAAAGGAAGCAATTCTAAGGAAGACTCTACTGACAGCACTGCGGGGATGAGGACAGGAAATGGCATGACTGAAGCCCAGGAACCAAGACGCAGGACTCATCCTGCAGGATGTAATTACGAAGAGCTGCAGTGTTCCAGGGAGGTGGGTGATCCCGGAGAAGCAGGGAGGGACACCCCCAGTGCCCTTGTCAGGTGGAGAGGGCGTGTGGGCAGGACAGCTGCAAAGAGAGAGGCCCACAACCCCTTCCCTTCTCTTCTGGATGGCGTAAACCCCTGGTTCTCAGAAAAGTCAAAGGGAAGGAGAGGAATACGTTGAACTTCTTGCTAACAGGAGAGATGACGCTCCCGTGACTCGGGAGAGAAAGAAAGCAGCGTGTTATAGCTATAGCTCATGTTGGGAAAGGAATTATTTCCAGTTATACTAAACTGTTCAAAGTAGCAGTATTACTGACGATAGTTTCATATAACCGCTAGGAACTGCTCCACAAACTCAGGCTATAACCATACTCACGTCTTTTTATTAACAGTAACGGCCCCCCACCATCCTCTCTCCTTCCCAGACAACATTAGAATAATTTAAGCCAACATCACGGAGGAGGGGCCCTCTGAGAGGGGTGGAATCCACTCTGGCCATACTCTTCATAGGCCTGCAGATGGGGCGGCAGGAGGCCACCCAGAGAGTCAGGGGCTGGGGGCAAAGCGGGAAGGGACTACAACCCAGCAGACCCCACTCTCAGGCCAGATTTCAACTTACCAGCAACGTGGTCTCCCCCGGGGGGCATGGGCCCCCCCCCCCCCCCCCCCGCTCCAGCCCACGCCTGGCCCCGCCCAGCCACACGTGTCCTAGCTCTGGAGGTCTGTCCCTGAGCAGGCTCCACTGCCGTGAGCAGACGCCCCTCCCTCATCCCAGGGCACTGAGCCCAATAAAGCCAACACTTTCACCCTGCACTCTAAAAACACACATTGTCCACATTTAGAAAATTAGCTCCATCTGTATATATCCAAAATGTTCTTCTTTAAAGAGTTTTTGGTGGCCCAGCAGCCGTGTGTGTCTTTGGTAAAGATTTCCCCCTCCCTTTTCCTTTCTTCCTGCTCTTCTCTCCTTAGTACTAATACACTGCCCTTTGCTGAGGGCAGCTTGGAATCGGAGGAAAACGTTTAGATTCAAGACTTCCTGGTGGCGTTTCCATTTTTAAAAAATTTCTTTCTTTTTTAAAAACTTAATAAAGCATGTGGGACCCCAAAGTCTGAGAACCTTTGATGTCTCCTCGTGCCTGTGAGCCTATGAAACAGGTGACTGTCCTTGCAGCTTGCTCCCCTGCACTCCTCCCTGCCTGGGGCATCCGACCCACTGGGCTGTCCCTGTCCCCAGGGACTTCCCCTCCCCCCACCACTTGTCATTCACATGTTTGGTGCACTGCATTTTAAACCTTCTGGAGCCTTGGTTGTGTCTTCTTTTGCTTTCCCAACAAATTTAAAATTTCCTGGGGAACAAGGACAGCACCATATTACAAGGCAGTAGAGTATCTGGTCTCAGCAAGGACACTGAAGCCAGACTCACTTCTTACCAGCTCTATGACCGTGGGCATGTTATTCACCTCTCTGTGTCTCAGTCTTCTCATCTCTAAAATGGGGGGGATGTTAAGATTACATACCCCACTGGGGCTGTTTTGAGGATTACATATACTGATACATGTAAAGTGCTTACAACACATGCTGTGTGTGGTACAGGGTAAGCTATGCGTGTGTGTGTGCACGCATGTGTGTGTGGGACAGGGTACGTAGAGCATGCATGCGTACACACTCACACACACCCCTATTAACTGTATGCCTCGGTCAAGTTTCTAAACCTCTTCAGCTTTCTCATAAGTAAAATGAAGGAAATGACCAATTCCTAGCATTACTGTGAAAACCATGTGGGACAAAGAATGCCACCCAGTGCCTGGTACATGGTGGGCACCCAATAAAACTCAGGTCCTTTCCCCTAGCCCCTCTTCTGTTCCCATTCTGGCCCCTACTGTAGGAGCATCCGGGGCGGTGACACTCAGGAGTGAGCTGTCAGTACTGTTTAAGCAGTGCACACACACAGCATTTTCATAAGAATTGGAGACTTTGATTTGACTCAATAATGTTTTTTCAGTACCTACAACGAGCCCAACTCTGTGGCTTCGGAGAGCACCAGGGTGAGGGAAGAATGAAGTGCACAGCTCCACTCCCACCCCAGCACTCTGCAGAGTCTTGAAAGGGTGAGAACAAGAAGGAAGAGGAGGAGGCAGAGCGGCGCTGGAGAACGAGGCGTACCAAGGCAAGCCAATGGCATCTGATTACTCGTTCTAGAAGCTGCTGTCAGGCCACCTCCAACTAGAAAGAATTCTCCAAAGCTAGAGTACAGACAGGCCCCCTCCCAGGCCATGCCTGAGCCTTGCCTCTGTCAGTTATAGTAGGAGCCTACAGTTTACAGCAGCACTAGGCATCCCACTCCCAGGTGTGTGGGCTCAAAGGCACAGTACACCCCCGGGTCATGGCCCAGGGGGAAGCACGCCTTGAGCTGGCCAGCTAGGTTACCCTCGTCTCCCTGCCTCGTGCTGTGGCCTCCCCCCATGGCTGAGCCCTGTCCTGTTTGCCTGCACGTCAGGGTCTCAGTGACCTGCCCGGCTTTAGCTTGCTTCCTCCCCTAGGACCTGGAACCACCCCCTGCTGGAATGAACAGATTCCTGGGGACTAAGACAGACCTCGTATCACCCATTCCCACTCACTGGAATCCGCACCCTTCTGACACAAACTCAAGCTGCTGATGCTCGCTGCACCTGCTACACACGCTGCATACTGGGCTTTGGCTGGCCAGGCTCCCTCTCAGACGAGGCTCCAAAGCTTCACTCATTTCCCTAGAAACCCCACTCTCACCACCCCCAGGGTTCAGCTCAGTCCTGCTTCACCACTACTGTGTTGCTTCCAGATTCCAGTATGTCTTGCACCCATGACCATCACTGTAGTTAATATGGCATTCAGGGAGACAATCACTGTTTTTATCTATCACTGCTAAGTCGATCACTCTCAGGGCACTTAACAAATTTTGCCTTTTGTCATAAACATTTGTGGTAAGAATGGACTTGAGATAGGCCTGATGTCTGGGCCTGTTGAGGGATGTGCCTTGGAAACTGGTCTTCCATCACCCATCCTTGCAGGGAACACTTGGGGACTCACTGGGGTTGTTTACACCAGCTGTTTGCACCTGGTGAGCCAAGCACATAGTTACAGCCTCCTCAACTATCAAGCGATCTGGGGCAGGAAGCCAGATGGGTATTAAACCCGGCGTGAGAATAGCAAAGGAAGCCCCTAAGTCTGGCAGACTTCTCGTTCCATTAGGTGGCTTTATCCATAGCTTTGTGACCCTGTGGAGGCCTAGGGGAGCCCTGAAACCACACCTCTGCCATGTGTATACTGGCCCCCTCCTGCTCTGGAGGGCCATTTCTGTTAGTGTGGGCATTCTTTGCCACTAAGGATCTTCAAGTCCTCTGATATCCTTGTTGCATCTTTAGTCACTATATCCTATTACGGCAACTTTGCACTTGCCTTATTTCTCTCAGTATTTCCTCAAATCCTCTTGTAGGCAGGTGGAGTTGAAAGAATGAATTCATAAATGCTCACTGTAGCCTCTACTATGGCTTAAAGGATGCCTAGCCTATGGACGCTCCTTGAAAAATTTATTTTCGAATGCGTGAATGAAGAGAGAGATGTATTTCACCAACAGTCGAATCAACAAATATGTGCTGAGATCTACCATGGGCCAGGTATTGTGGGGGAGATAAAAATAAACAAAAGACAGAGTCACGGCCCTCAAAGGCCTTGCAGCCTGGTTGGAGCAAACAGAAGAGACCTTTCCAACTCTTGGAGTGCCATGTGCTTCCACACATTTTCCAAGTTCTTCATAATTAGGCTGGTGCTAGCCGGTCAGCTGTGAGCAGAAGGAACAAACGACACTTCTAGACTGGAGCATTTACTAGCCCCTATCGACCCTCCGGTTCTCTTCCTCTGACATGGTGTCTACAGCGGCCTCCACCAGTCTGGGTCCTTGAGCAACTATGTGCAGCAGAGACCCCTGCCTGATCACACTAGATATGTAGTCTGGGCAAAAACACACAGACAATTTTATGTTATGCAACCAAGACTTGAAGATGAACTGACGACCTTAGCAGAGCCTAGTCTATTCTAATACTGGGAACACACATACAAATGCGAGCAATAAGATCGACAGCACATGACGGACATCCAATGAGTAGTGTAGATAATAAGCTCCAAGCTTGGGCTTTGCCTGTAGCCCTTGCCTTTGCTGTTCCATCTTCCTAGAGTTCTCCCTAAAGATCTTTGTGTGGCTGGCTCTCTCCTGCCACTCAGCGTCTCAGCTATAAGGTTATCACCTCTGTAGGTCTTTCCTGACCACCTGATCCAAAGCCTACATCCCCAAACCAGTCTCTATTCCATCACATCTGCCTCGCACCCTACAGAATGTCCTTGCTCACTGTCCCTCTTTCCCTTACAACAAGAGCAGGGACCTTGTTCTTGTTACTGCTGTGTTCCCGGGATTGTGCTTGGCACAGAGTAGGAAGTCTGTACACAGCTGATGGATGATCCAATGAATGATCTGTGCCAGATAAATTGAGAAGTGAGAGGAAAATCCCTGAGGGCTGAGAGGCCAGAAAAGGCTTCACAGAGGAGGCGGGCCTCAAGAGGGTCGCTGAGGGTCGTTACGACAGTTACAGCAGCATGAGCGAGGCACACGGGTGGGGACACATGGTGGCACCATGAATTGATTGGACCATTGGGGTGGAGAAACACAGTGGAAGAAGGCAGTTAAGAGACCCAGTGCTAGTCTATAACTGACCTAGGGCAAAGGGAAGCTCTTGGAGGGGGCCGACTGGGAGTAATGCCTGCAAAGCCACTGTTTGAGAAAGGTTGGCTAGATGGGGATTTCCAAGATAGAGGGCCCCAGAAGGTGGCTGAGGACAACAGCACAGGCATCAGGCTGTGAAAACAGTCCAGATAGGTGTGATGATCAGTGGACAGAGGAGGAAAATAATGAGGGGAGGACCAATTAACACTTGGTCCAGGAAAGCTCCCTGCTGTCCAGTGCCACACCACTGGGGAGAGAGAGGGAGAAGGAGCCAGGTCTAGAACTCAAAGGTTCTTCCCACTAAATTCTCAAATTCAATGGTGCTTCCATGGCACGACAGTATCTCTGTGAGCTTTCAGGGAATATCCAGTCTGAGATAGACAAGAGCAACAACCCAGGACAATGCCTGCGTGGGTTCATGATGGAGACCCCAAACAACACTCCAAGACAGACTGTAAGAAACTTACATTAGAGTAGCACAAAATACATTTGCGTTGTAGAGGGAAAAACTGAATTTGAACCTTCGTAAAATGAGGATATAATACTTCCCTTGCTGGCCACGCATAGTTTTTGTGAAGACAAGATGAGGTCAAAAAATTTTTTTAAGTTTAAAAACACTCAATAACTGTCACAGAGAACAAAATGTACTTGCTAGAATTTCATCTTCTTCCCAGTGCACCAACTTTTTCATGCAGCACTGGGCACTGGTTTAACAACCCAGAGTAGCTGGAACTGTTTGGGTGAAGGGGAGTGCTATTAGAAACAGTAGATACAGCTTCACCGTGTGGAAACTATTTTATGGCCCATTTTGTTTATGGCCTTAACCAAGAGTTTAAGGTCCAGTCTTGCACATGGGAAGTACTCACTAAATACTTGTTAATGAGTTTTTGATTGTTGACCACTCTACTTATTTTCCATCTACCTGAAGCTGTATGAAAAAAGTGAAATACAGTAAAATAAAGTGAGACAAGTGGGCAGAAAAAAGAAATTTCTATGTCATCACTGACTGCCTGTTCCTTTCCCTACTTCCTGTCCACACACTCAATAATGTTCTTCACATCAGATATTCCCGCCTCTCCCTATTCCCATGCATCCTTTTTCTCTGCCTGAGTAATTTTGCAAGTGTACAGCTCCTATCCTGCCACACTCTTCACAAAACCCTCCGTGGTGTCAGAGAGGGGCTGGGTGGAGGGGAGGGGACATTTGTTT
Source organism: Daubentonia madagascariensis (assembly GCA_023783475.1). NCBI lineage: Eukaryota > Metazoa > Chordata > Mammalia > Primates > Daubentoniidae > Daubentonia > Daubentonia madagascariensis. The sequence goes on from JAKFHU010000075.1 coordinate 6,351,450, forward strand.
CCAGTCCTGATTCCACCTCACTCATCTCTCCTCTTGGGTGAGAGGAGGGGGAGTAGCTTATCTTATTGGTCAGTCTGGAAGGGGACACTGGCACCCCTCGCTTACCCGCTTCCTCCGCCCTTCCTTGGGGGAGCAGCGGGCCTGCAGCAGGCAGGTGTTCTTCTGCGCCCCCTCCAAGTCCTAAGTCCACTGCTGCCTGCAGAGAACGTCTGTTGGGCTCTCCTGCTAAGCCACTTCCTCCAATGTGTCTTTTTCCACTTTATAGCTTATATCTTGGCTTTTGTCTGCTCCTGCCTCTGTCTTATTTCTCAGCTGGTTCAGGAATCAGGCCAGGAAGATGGTACTGATTATTGGCTTCCCCTTGAACTCCAACAAACACTCCAGTTTCCTACTACACTGTGCCCCGGACCACAGAGCAGCCGCCATGCCGGGCTCCTCTGGCATCCTGGACGTGCTTCGTGTTTTCTTCCTCCTGTATGCTGAGCTCTGCCCCTTCTGCTGCATTGGCATCTAAACTCACCAAAATTCTGCCCATCAATCCTAGTGGTTCATGTGCCACTTCTCTGTGTGCCTTCTCTGACCCTGAGGGGTCCGATGTTGTCCTTCAGCACCATATTTCTCATTTGGTTTCCTTTGCCAGGAAACTTCTCCTCCTCCTGCCCACTCCCTTCTCCCCATACTCATGGCTGTCTGACTGCCACTTGTCTCTGAGCTCTCCAACTACATGACACTACCTACCACTGCCAAAGCCTCCCCTGGATCCCCAGAAGTGTTGGGTGCTCTCCCAAGTGCTTCCATAGACTCCTGTATATTATTAAATATGCTGAATTAACATTCCCTGCTTATTTTTCTCAAGAAATATGAAGAAACACAGATAACACTTATGCACGTGCCTGAAGAAAGCAGAACTGTCTCTCTGAATGGTAAACTGCCAATATCAACATAGAAGTCAAAGGTGAGTGCCCACCATGTGTAGCGTCAGAGTGGAGGCCGCTCTGGGGAAAGGCACGGACAACGTGACTTTCTGGAACTCTCCAATTCTCATGGAAAGACGCTCTTGAGGAGGTGGTTATCCTATCAAGGGTCTAGCTTCTAATCAGCCAGTGAATTAAAGGCATCACACACACCATCAATTCAACTCCCCTATGAGGTGGGAGACTAGGACTCCTAGTCCCTAGAGTCAAAGAGGGATTCCCTAAATTCAAAGAGGAAGGGGATGCATCCAGGCCACCCAGGATAAATACAATGAGGAGAGGGTCTCAGCTCTCAGCCCTCCCCCTTCTAACAAGTGTGGCTGCTGAATGCCAGAATGTGGTGCGCAGACAACAGCAGGCTGTGGCTCAAATGACACGTCTGAATAGAGGCCACTGCATTTTTCTCACTGGCTTGAAGCTTGGGAAGTCTGATACGCCTCTTTGAAGTCTGCTCAGTGCCTGGGGAATGTGTGGATTTTCTGGGGCCTCTGACAATACAGGGATAGATAAGACCCTCGTGGGCTCAAGTATCAAGAGGCTTTCTTCAATTTTATAAATGCTGCTGGGAAAATGAGGAAAGCTAAAACTCTGTAATTTTTAACAGGAATTGTTGAGTCTGCCTTACCTCTAGATTAGGCTAAAAAGAACAGACCCCTTGGACTACCCCTAGGGGATAGTGAGTTCCCTGTCACATGAGGCAACCAATATGGGTCAGAGGACTATTGATGGAGAATGGTACAGGAAGGACCCCTGCCTTTAGGGGGAGCACTAGGGCAGGCCCCACAAGTACACAGACATTGCACTTCCTCATGCCTCCAATTAAAACGCACTGTACAATGCATCCTGCTCCTGTCCTTTTTGTTCATTTTGGGTCATTATCACCAAAAACCTTGCACACACTGAATTGACCATCTTAGCCCTAGGACAACCACAGGATTCCGTGGCACGGTACCGATTTTGGTGAGCCATTTGGCCACAGCACCGTAGATCTCATCCAGGATAAGGATGACCACGAGGTTGATGATGACCGCTGTTGCTGTCACCGTGACCCGGACATTGGAGCGTGTGGCCTTGTTGAGAGACAGAGCAGCTGCGGTTGTGATCCGATACACAATAACCCCAAAGACAATCGAGAATGTCAGGGCGATCTGTTCAGGGAAAACAGAGAGAAGTACACATCAGCAGGCAATTATTGAGCACCTACTATTTGCTCAGCCAACAGTACTATTTGCTGTTATCAGACATTATTAAGAAAACCGCAAACCCACCAAACTCTTAGGCAGAATTCTGAGTATGGGAGCATTTTTTGGGAGAGAGTGTCTTTAGTTTTCATCAGATTTCAAATGGTTTATAACACACACACAAATAAGGATGAAAACACTGGATACTGGAGTATACCACATACATGACATGACTTCTTTCATTAGAGAGCTTTCAATATGCTATGGAGATAAGATGAACTCCTTTTAAAGCATAGTAAATATAGTACTGAGGAGGTATTAAGTGCTAAATGAAAAGTACAATTGCTGAAGAAACTCAGAGTACAGAGGAGCAAGCAGATCTGGGTGGTCAGGGAATAGTTTGTGGAGGAAGCAGGATTTAAACTGGACCTTCCATGAGAGGACATGGGAGCCACTGAAGGTGTTTGAGCTGAGAAGGGATGAGTGGAGGCTTGATGGGTGGAGGCAGAAAGGTTGTCCAAAGGAAAAAAAAAGGGAGATAAATCAGGAGCGAGATTTTCAGACCCTTAGTCCTCAGAATGACAAAATATCACTATAAGATTTCTCTAGCAAGTGACTTGAAATGGAGGACTCAGATTTCCAGTGCGGAAATCTCTTGCTGCTGTGCCCCAAAGAAAGTTTACCAGCCACATGACCTCTAAGGGTCCCACCATTTCCTCTTTCTAGAACCTAAGAATAATAAGTGACTCTCCTAGACCTAGATCTGCCCAATAGCCCCCCTCCTTTCTGATGTCCCCACTTTCCCTCCTCTCCCCATCACAATGAGGGAAGGTCATTCCCAGGAAGCACAAGGCTGCTATGAGAAGACAGTGCCCTGGGTGCACCTCTTAGAGAGGGCAGAGGGAAGAGAGGCAACTGCCAGGTGCATGCCCTGCTCAGAGCAGGTTCTAATTTGCTTCAGTCAAGTGAAGTCTTCTTTCTTAGGACTCTCTCTGCAAAGGAGGTTTTTCAGGTCCTATTTTTTCTGGGGGGGGAGGGAAGGGAACAGGGGTGCTGGCTATGAAGGACTAAATGCAAAATGTGAGGAGAGAAAAGGGCAGGTGGAAGGCTCCCCTGAAAAAAATAAACTTGCTGGAGGACACATTCTGGAGTGGAGGGAAGGGAAGAGAGCAGGGCAGGAGAGGGACTGAGAGGAGAGGAGGGGTGGGCTCTGGCCTGGGCAGTGCTCTGCAACTGTGTGAACAACACTGGGGTGGGTTGCCAATGGGTTGCAGATGTGTCTGGGTATGAATGTCTTCAGACCTCTGGTGGGTGCCTGGGGTGGTGGGGCCTGGGGTGTGCTAGTGGCAGACTCAGCTCCTATCCCCGTGTGCTTCAGAAATACCAGTAATTGCCCCATGGGCTGCGGTGTGACAAGGAAGCCCTTGGTAAGGAAGGTAGGAAGGTGGCATTCTCTGGGTGGAGGAGAGGTTAGATGGGAAAAACACTCCGTGGGAGGCCTCTCTTCTGCTGCCAGGTGGAGGTGGGGAGTGGCAGAAACACCAGCACGCAGGACTAAGGAGGGGCGGATGGCTACCATGTAAGTGGGAAAACCTGGACATGACATCACCCCCTCCAACAATGTAAACATTTTCACTTCCCGTTCCTCTGGGATTGTCACCGCCAGACAGTAAGGGCCTGGAAAATGTGGTGTGAGATTCTTTCCCCCAAAAATCACTTTTGCAGTGAAGACCAGTGAAGAAAATATTGACGAGGTGGGGGAGGCCAGGGCATCGGGGAGCGCGTGCGTATGTGTGTGTGTTTGTGTGTGTGTGTGTTTGGGGTTGGGGTTAGGGAAAGGACTAGGGGGAGAAAAACAATGGCAAAAACATCCTTTGCTTCAGCGTCTTGGGGGAGGGCATGGAGGAAGAAGTGAAGGGAGATCAACTTCTGTTCTTCTCTAAGAGGCACAGCTGCCAAACTGGGGAAGGAAGAACACTCTTCCTTGCTACCCAAAGTGTGGTCCGTGGACCAGCTGTATCAGCTGGGAGCTTAACAGAAATGCAGAAACCCAAGCACAACTCCAAGACCTACAAGATTCCTACTCAAATTCAGGAAGCACTGCTCTACTTGCTTAAAGCCCTCCTTCCCACCCTCCCTTCCTCCTTAGCCCACCCCCCCCCGCCCCAACAACACACCCCACTGCAGCCCTCCGATTCTATTCTTCACAGTCTTACATTCTCCGCTCCTGACTTTCCAGCCCACTGTAGAAATCAGGTTCTGAGCCTCTGCTTTGGTGTCTCCCACAGCATCTCAAAATTCACAGAGCTTTCAAGCTGCAAGAGTTTGAAGGGCATCAACCCAGCTGCATGACCATTTTGCAGACAAAGAAACTGGCATGGAAAAGTGAAGTGATTTGCTCAAGGCCACAGGACTACAACCTTGTGGATTGCAACCCTAGTCTCTCAGATCATGGTAGGAATTAAAGAATTTTAGTATTTAGAGATCATCCACATACAGCCTTTGGTCTCAGATATAAAGAAACTGAGGCCCATGAGACAACAATTTGGCCCAAGGTCTGGAGGGTACATGGCAGAGCTGAGATGTTAATGGAGACAACATCAACAACAGCTGATCCACTCATGCCTTCTCGGTGTCGTCATTCAATGTGTGTTTTCACCAGCACTGGTCCTTTTTCACAACCATGTAAGATATACCTTTTATAGATAGATTTAATGATGATTCAGGATTTGAATCCTGCTCTATGGTTCCAAAGTCTACAATCCCATCCTGACATTAGAACCCAGGTCTTCTGGCACTAAATCCAGTACTATTTCCACCACTTGTGGCTGCACTGTTGATTTTGCTTATTAAGTTCAATAAATATCTTCTGGCCCCTTACTGTGCAAACCACCACACTGGGTATGTCCCATGTTTGTAATCAGTCTCCCCCAACTAGGCCAAAAGGAGATTGGTCTTGTGCCACAGTCTATGTCTCATGCCGTTTCATGGTGGTACCCATGTAAGGAACCTGTTTGGTAAAGATTTGCTGGTCCACAGCTCTAGGGGATCGAGCTGCCCTGCACATGGTCATTTTATTATGGTTCCTGTTGCTTTTGATGTTTTAATCCCATAACTTTACTTCTGGGGTGTAACCAAATTCAAGATAAGCCAGGCTACAGAGTCCAGAGTCCTGTTTGACACTATGAGAGAGACGGGAAGGAGAGGTGGCCTGTTCCCCACCCTCCACAACTTGCATTCTGAGGCAGAGCTGAGACAGCCCTTGTGTGTATACAACCAGGATGAGCCTGGTCACTGCTGGATGGAATCACAGGCCTCAGTTCATGAGCTTCTGGTACGTTCTGAGCAGAGAGCAGGGAGGTTAGTCAGGAAAATCTTTAGAGAAAAGAACAAGGAGGAGCAAGCTTTTTCCAGAAAAGGGAGGAGGAGCAAGTAGAAATGTGCAAAGCAGAAGCCACCTCTGCTGACCCAGTGGGACAGTGCTCAGTCTAGGGCATGGCACACAATAGTAGTTCAAGTATAAAAATGCACACACCACACACATACATACATACATTCACACACACAGACACACTAACAACTTCATCTTTGACATAATGCACTGTCTCTGGCATCCACTTAATTCATTTACCCAGCCATTCATCAAATATGCCTTGGTCACTTCTTTTGCGCCAGTCACAGTTCTAGGTGTCAGGGATATAGCAGTGGAAAAACAGACAGAAAGTACTGCCTTCATGAAATTGATCTTCTAGTGGGAAAAGACAGATAATATACTACTAAAGAGGTAAAATATATAGTATCTTTGGTGTGATAAATACTATGGAGACAAGTAAGGAAGAACAAGGGTGTAGGGATCAGATGCAATTTAAATATGGAAAAGAAAGAGGTGACAAAGTGACCCTTCAGCAAGGACCTAGAGGATGAATCTGAGGGAAGGGCACCTCAGGCAGAGGGTGAGCCAGGGGAGTGGTGGGGTGGGAGACGGGTGGGTGGCGAGGAGGAGGGGAGTGTTGTAGTATAAGGATATTGGCTTCTACACCAATAGAACCAAAGCAGGGCACCTCAGGAGCTAGGAAGCCATTAGAGAATTTTGAGCAGAGGAATGACATGATTTGATTTAGGTTTTAGAAAACCAGCATGTTGAAGATTTATCGGTGGGGTTGTGCAAGCAGGGGAATCAGTCAGGAGGCAGGAATCCAGGCTACAGAGGAGGGGTTCTGATGGTGGGCTCCCAGTGTACAAGTGTAAGTAAATGACTGTCTCAGGCACCAGAAGGAAGCTCAGGCACCAACTCTAGAGGAAGGATGTTGCCTGCCCAAATCTCCCCCCCTTATGAAAAGAAAACAAGAGGGTTGATTCAAAAAGGAAGAAACTTTAGCTCAACACACTGAGTTGGAGAAGAGAGAGAAAATTCATCTTTGTCTATGCTGGCCTCTAATATGTTGGGGCAGGTAAAATAGCACTTTGCTCTCATCACTCCATGAAAAATATCCCTAACTGATCTGGCAGACTGGCATCCCTAAAACCCTCCTAATGGCCATGGTCCTGGATCTTCTGCCTAGGTTCAGTGACAGGGGGTGGAGGAAGGAATGAAATGAGAGATACAGTAGGTGTCTTTGGCTTATCCTAATTTCATGACAAAAAAGTTACTTTCATAAGCACCGTGCTGAGCCCTTCAGCTCATGCTCCACTCTTTGTTCTAGGGTAATGCCAAGCAGCCCTTTTCCTTTAGAAGACTGGAGATTTTTTTAGAAGTGAAAAAACAAAATGGGGAAAAGTTAGTGTCAAATAGGGATTTTTAAAAAAAGCTAATAGGCAGGGAACGATATAATTTGTTGTCCAACCTGGAATACTTCTGAGAGCAAAAAAAGGTGCTATTAATAATCCCCGCAGATCAAGAGGCTCATGCCAGGACGAGACTGCGAAGAGTCACGCGTAAAGGTGGCCACGGCCTATGCCTACCACTCTGCTCCTGGCTCCTGCTCACACATCCACGGCCCAGCACTTTCTGGTGGCAGTTGGGGGACCCCAGACATAGTGAGATTATCAATTAGCTCTTGGTTCTGATGCAGAAGCTTGCACTTATATCAAGAGTTGGAGTTGGGTGGGGCTGGGAAAGGGAAGATAAAAAAAGATAATCATATGTTATTCCTGAGCAATGCGAAAGAATTTCCCACCCTCCACCCTAGCTTTAGGAGTTCTCTATGGAATTACGAAAAAAACCAAAAACTGAGAACTTTGGCAAGATGACCCCTGTTGACCCAGTTTTTAGTACTTGTCAAATGGTGCTCCAGTGACATATTTGTTGATGGTAATGATGATACGGGTTCTTCTCTCATACAGCAGACAAGCTTCTAGTTTCGGTTCTCTCCTTCCCTGACTTAGCAGCAGCATCTGACATGATTGCTTGTCTCCTCCCTGAAATGCTTCCTTGACTTCCAGGACTCCCTACTCTCTCCTGTTCCTTTTCAATCTTATTTTCTGACTCTTCCTTATGTTCCCAAACTTGGGTATTGCCGTGAACTGGGACTCAGTCCTTGGACCTTTTCTCTACCTACGCTCATTCCCTGGGTGAGCTCATGCGATCTCATGGCTTTAAACATCTTCTGTAGTTATTAGTCTCCAGCCTGGATATCTCCCCTGGACTCCAGACTCACATCCATCATGAGGGCGACTCCAGAATCCCTGCCCATCCCTCTAAGGGATAACTCCAGCTTGTTGGTTACTCAGGATAAAAGCCTTAGTTTTACACCACATGATCAAATTCTTTCAGGTCCACCTTTAAGATAGAGCCAGCACCTGACCACTTTTCACTATCACTCTGGCCCAGGCTACCACACTTCTTGCATTATTGCAGTAGATTCCTGCTGGGTCCCCCTTTTCCCACCCCTGCCTTCCCACCAGCGTTTTCTCACCCCAGCAGCCAGAATGACCCTTTTGAAATATTTGTCAGATCATGCCTCTTCTCTGCAAAACCTCCTACTGGGAGCTCTCATCTCATGTAGAGTGAGCCCCTGTCCTTGCTGTGGCTAGGGTCCTACCTACAGGGGCTCCCCTCACCTCTCCGACCACATCCCTCCTGTGCTCCCTTCCTCCGGCGGGCTCAGTTCCAGCCACGCTGCAGCTGCTGCTGCTTGCCTCTGTACACCAGGCACCTCCCACCTCGGGCCTTTTCCCTTGCTGTGCCCTCTGCCTGGAATATTCACCCTAGAATATCCATATGGCTGGCTCCTTGCTAAAATGTCATCTTCTTAATGAGGACTTCCCTGATCAACCTAGTTAACACATGCCCTTTATGTATTTTTTATTTTATCATGAACATACAGACAAATCCATTTTACACACACACACACACACAATTTAATGAATAAAGCAAGCACTAGTATAACCCAGACCAGCACCACCAGCAGCCCCGAATGCCCTTCTCCGAAGCACGGACACGACGTCCCACCCCTGCCCCTCCTTTGGATCCAACCACTGTGCTGAATTTTGTGATAATCATTCCCTTGCTTATCTTTACAGTTTTATCACTTAGGTCTGCATCCTTAAACAATGTAGTTTAGTATTTAGTCTTTCCGAAATTTATAGCAGTAGAATTAAACTGTATATATTATATTCTTTTGTCTTATTTTTTTACCCATGTTTTTGTGTATAGCTATTAGTTTGCTCATTTTCACATCTACATAGTATTTAACTGCATAAATATGCCTCAATTTATTTATCTCTTCTAGCAGTGGTAGGCCCTTGGATTGTTTCCAGTTTGGGTTATTAAAAACAGTGCTTCCATAGACACACTGGTACATGTATTTTGCTGGGTATGCACATAAGTTTCTGCAGGGCATATACCCAGGAATGGAATTTCCGAGCCCCAGGATACACGTATTTTCAGTTTTACTAGATAATGCCAAACTGTGTCCAAGGTGGTTTCTTTCCAATTTACACTTCCACCAGCATCGTATAAAAGTTTCTTCTAATTTATATCTTTTCCAACACTTGGTTATTGACAGACTTTTTAATTATAGGCTATCCGTTGGGTATATATGGTATTAATATTTCCTTGTGGTTTAAATTAAAATTCCCAGGATTACTAATGAGATTGGGTACTCTTTTATATGTGTATTAGCCATTTGGATTTCCTCTTTGTGAAGTATCTGTTCAAGACTTTTTCCCATTTTTTATTGAATTGCCTTTTTCCATTGGTTTGCAATTCTTCATATATTATGTGAATAATTCTTTGTGAGTTACAGTTGTTGCAAATATATTCTCCCACTCTGATGACCCGGCTTCTCAGAGTCTTTATCAGGTCTTCCTCTGAACTTAAATTCGTAATTTTAATATAGTCAAAATTACCAACATTTTATTACGGTTGTGCTTGTACCTCGTTTAAGAAATTCTTCCCTACCCCAAGGTCATGAAAATATTTTTCCTATATATTTAAAAACTTTATTGTTTTACCTTTCACATTTTATCTTTAAAATATACCTAGAATTGATGTTTTTGAATGATGATAAGTAAGGTCCAGATTTATTTTCTTCTATATGGACACCCAACTGTTCCAGAGCATTTATTGAGAAGTTCCTCCTTTTCCCCACTTATATGCAGCGCCACTCACATTAATCTGATTCTTGCTTTTCTATTTTGTTCCATTAGTCTAATTATTTATTCCCATAAGAATACCTACATTATCTTACTTATTATAGTTTTATAGTAAGTTGATGTTTGACAGGCAACATATCCTTCCTTCAAGAATGTCTTGACTATTCTTAGCCTTTGTGCTTCCATATAAACTTTGAAATCAGCTTATCAACTGGACAATATAAAGACCTTAGAACATAACTGTTCCATTTATTGTCCACCTGACATATAGATTATTATTGTATATATTTTAATTCTATCTTTTTTTAACCTTATGATACATTAACATTATTATTTCACAGTCAAGGTTCATATAGGTTTTCCCACATATTTACCACCTTAATAGCTCTTCATTCCTTCCTAAAACTATGGTCTTCCATGCGGGATCATGTCTGAGGTATTCTCAGAATTTCCCCTAGCGAGAAATTCAGTTGGTAGCAGACTTTCAGCTTTTGTTTTTCTACAAATATCTTTATTTTTATTCTCATTTCTACATGATATTTTTCTTAGGTATAGAATTCTGCATGAGAAACTGTTTTGTTTTCAGCCCATGGATCTAGCATTTTACTGTATTCTGTCTTCCATTGTGCTACAAGGAATCAGTGGTCACTCGAAGTGTCTCTCCACTGAATATAATTTGTCTTTTGATTTCTGGCTGCTTTTGAGATTTTCCTTGTGTCTTATATATTCTATGATTTCACTGTGGTGAATCTAGATGTAGATTTCTTTTCTGCTTTTTCTGCTTGGGTTTCACTGGGACTCTTCAAGCTACAGATCGGTGTTCTGCAGCAGACTATGCAGTCCTTACGTCTCATTCACTGCCTATTCTCTTTCCTGTCTTCCCAGGAATACAACCAAACACATGCTAAATCTTCTCAACTTCCATATCTCTTAACCTCTCTTCCAAATTTCCTATATATTGTTTTTCTATGCGGCATTATAGGTAATTTCTTTTAGCTTGTATTGCAGTTCACAAATTCTCCTTTTAGCTGTGTCTAATTTGTTGTTAAACCTATCCATGGTTATATATATATATATTTTCATTTCTAGCAGATTTTCTGGTTTGTTTTCAAATCTGCTAGGTAATTTTTAAAATAGTTTCTTATTCCTTAAGGTTGGTGTTTTAACCTGAGGCTGATATTTTCAATATCTTTAGTCTTTCTTATCTATTCTTACTGGATCTTTCACATGGTGCTTTTGCTTCTTTAGTAATTGGTTATATTCAATGGAGTTCTCTTCATTACCCTTGAAAAATTCTTTCGGGAGATCCTGGCATAAACATGCTTTCCTACAGAAAGAGCTTGTGTTTGCTTCTGCCAGGCACCTGGGAGCACTACTAGCCCTGGGCCAAGTTCACAACCCAGAGTTCTCTGGTCCTCTCATGTGGTGACCCTGAAAGCCACAATGGGGACTGCCCATGGTCACTTCTTAGGCACAGGACCTTGTTTCCCTTTTTGTCTCTTTTTTGCTTAGAACGAGAACAATTTTCTCTGTAGTCCTGTAAGTGGGGAGAGGTGGATTAAGTTCTGTTTCATCTTTTCTCTGAGAGTATAAGAGTGCTAATTTATTAATAGTTGTGATTTAATTTGGTGAAGACTTCCAGTTAGAATCCCCACTTTGAGCCAACCACAGTCCCTGATTTCAATCCTCCTTGCTCCCATAAAACCACCAAAACCAAAGCCTAAATTTGTGTAGATGAGAAAATGTCCTAAAGGTAAAAGCAGCACTAGTGCCCATATATTTGATTCCTTGGTTCCCATTTTCCTTTAGGTTTTAGCCTAGTATTATTATCCTGTCAGCCCTTTGAAGCTTTGGGAAGATTGAAACATATATTCATCCAATATTTTTTGTTAATTTTGGCAAAATGGGATATTACAAATATCCTAACCTACCACTACTGGAGATAGCAGTCTATTTTACTTATTTATTTTCTTATTCATTTACATATTTATTGTATGTAAATTTTTTGAGAGGGATTATTTTTTTTGTTTTCTGCTGTATCCCCAGTGCCTAAGAATAGTGTCAAGGACATAGTTTCACCCATTAAATATTTCTTGAATGAATGAATAAACTCTTAGACAATAATATGCATATTGAGAGATGTTCTGAAGTGCTAAATTAAACTTTGTATCATTACAGCTTAACAAACTGCAACTCACCACATATTCTTGAATAAATTCTACATGCCTTGCACTTGTACTTGTTAAGCAATGAAAAGAAAACAAATTTAGACTTCTAAGCTTTGACAAAGCACCCATCAACTCTGCACTTCATCTGCAAAATGAAAAGTTGAATTAGATGGTGCCTAATTTGCTTCACCTTTTAAATTTCTGAGACAAGGACATGATTCCTGTCCTCAAGGATACCAATGGCAATAAGGATGGCAATACTAACTCCAGCCCAGAATTAGAGTTACCTCTGGCCAGTAGGGCCAGAAAATTATGATGATTGCAGCTCCAATTTTTGGAACAAGTAATCCTTCTTCCATGCTGCAACTGATATGTAGTCCTACTTAGATGTGCTCTGAGCTGTAAGTACACACTCTCCTTTGTAAAAGAGAACCTCTAATTTCGAATACTAGAAGGGATATTTCCATAAAGTGAGATAGATGTGTTAGAGACCCTAACTCAGTCCTCTTATCTTCACCTTCCTTCTAGCTTCAGCTACTATGGTCTTAGCAATCCTGGCTCCCAAGAATAACCTGCTACCATGTTATTGATCTGACTCAAATATAATCACAGGCTCTTCCCTGAGCTTTTCCTGACACAGTTGAGACCATCCAGGTCTTGCAAAAAGGCTCCACCAAACTTTAATGATAGGAAAATAAACACAGCAGCTATAGGGAAGCTAAAGAATCAGACTTACAGAGCCCAAGCTGGCTCTCTTCTGTGGCTTCCAGACTCTGCTCTATTCCACAAACCATCAGAGAGCGAGCCACTCTGCAGTTCCACCAAGCTGCCGCAGCTCAGCAATCATCTTACCTGGACTACTTCTCCAAGTTCTCGGTCTGTCTCGAGGTGGAAGGCACAACCCACGCCCTGGAAGTTCCAGCTTCACATATGCGTGGTTGATGCCTCCCTCTCAGGTAGGACCCTGCCCCTCTGTACAGGACTGTGGCTTCATCTTTCCCAGCTTCTCATTATTCCCATAGCGTAATCGAATAAAATATGCACGGCACTCACACAACAGCATCTACACGCACACATCACAGGCAGGTGGTCCCTCTAGGAAATTACCATGAACAAGATGGAGGCAAAGTTCATCAAGTAACCTGGGAAACGATCCTTCCAGGTCAGTTTATCTTCATCATCCTGGGGAGAAACAGGACAGTAGAGACAATCAGAAGGCACAAATAGCAGATATCAATTTGCTCTCAATTTGCATAAATTTACATATCATTAATCATCTGTCATTCTATACAGATATTTTTCTAGTCACTGATGCTTTACCCTCCATATCAACAACGACTCTCCTAATTTTGCAATTTCTAGATGAGCTCACATAGCCTGGGAAAACTATAGTGAAAAGAGGACAAGATTTGATTTCAGCCTCACACTGGGGCTGAAGTTCTAGTGCAACTGCTTACCAGCTGTGTGATCTTGGACACATATCTTAACATTCCTGACTCTCTGTTTCTTCATCTGTTAAGTGGGTACAGTAGTGACACTTGTGCTGCCTACTGCACAGGATGGTTTTGTTTGGTTTGTTTAATGAGAAACATGTGAACACGGTAACGCAATGGACAAATGACAGATACAACCCAGCCACCACGGGAAAGCATCCTATAAGTAGATCATCCTTTAAATGAAACATCAGCTACTGGCCTTAGATCCTAATAACTGTACAAATTACCCACAGTTTTTGTTCTTCAAAGAGCCTGTATGTGGTATCATTTATTTCTTCCAAAATGACTGTGTGTTTTGAGGCACAGGTTAAGCTGATCCATTCAATCGATTTGGCTAAGAACCCTACCTTTTCCCCTCACTGTGAGTCCAGTCCACCAGGCACTCTCCTGGGACAACCAATCACTGACCACAGCCCTCCTGCAGCACATTCTGAGGAGGGGATGCGAACAGGTATGAATGGTAAAAAGTTCTGCCAACTAATTGCTGTACTTTTAGTCCAGGCACTTGATTTCTCTGAGCTGCCATTCTATAAAATTAGGATTTATACAGCCATCCTGCTTACTACACAAGGTTCTTGGGAAGACCATCTGAAGTCATATTTGTGAAGGTGCCAAGGAAATGGCAAAGCACGCTGAGCCAGTGAGGTAGGAGTTCCCCTGCTCTTCTGCAAAGGGTCTGAATCAAACTCAGCAAATGAGCACCCCAGGGGCCCTGCTCTATCCTCTCTTCCCTCCTCACCACTGGTTTTTCAGGACACACCTGATTTGGCTCTAGCAACAGTGCCATCTAGCCTTGAAAGCTTGTACTGTAAGCAAAGGACCTTTTTGGCCTAAAAGACTAAAACCTTTTGTGTGTCCACTGTGTTGACCTCGGTGCCAGGCACAGTGGGGAGACAGAAGAAAGTCGATATGATCACTGCCCCGAGGGGCTCACAGGCTAATGAAACACCCACGCACCCAAAGGTTTAAAAATCATTGTCAGTTTGGGAGTGAGGGTTACCTTGAGAATGAGCCAATGGGGACCTGGGGAAAGGAGCAATGTTCATTGCATGTTTCGAGCTAAGCACAGAGTTGAGCTGGCTTAATAAATGGTGGTAGAAATGAGTGTTATGGCTGAAGTCATTCTGTAATTAGCACTTTCATTTATAGCTGGTGTAAATAAGTGAGGCTCAGGTTCACATGGACTTGGTGACATAATCGAGACTCTGGACTCCTGGTCCAACAGACTCTCTATCATACATGAGAACACGGTAACCCAGGTTGTGACCATTCGGAAAAGTTGGGAGCATATAAACCTCTTTCCAATGGGATTGGCACAAGACTCCTTCATATTCTTCTCAATGAGGCCAAACATCCAGAGGGACTAGAATTTCCTTCATTTCCCTTCAGTATTCATTCTTAGTTTCACTCACACACTAGTGTTTTCCTTTAGGATATCTTTAAGGTATTTTTCTTTAAGAGGTTGACAAGGAAAACCAAGGATGGGCTGGTGGGTGACAACACTCAGTCAGGATTCTGAAGAGAAACCCGGGGGTAATGGAGGGCTCTTCCTGAGGCCTCCCTAATTATGGTTAAGGTTTTGATGACTGAGTCTTGGTTCAGTTCCACTCAACAAACGCCATCTGAGCAGCTTCTACAGGCCACACTCTGTGCTAGACACTGAGGACACAGTGAGGAGAGGGCTCAGCCCTGCCCTGGAGGAGCTCAGAGACCACCAAGGAAACAAGGAAAAGGATTTCAGAGCTAAACCTGATTAGGAAGGTGGCACTACTTTTTGCCTAAAAACGAGACATAACTAAAAGCAACTGAATTGGATGTCCTCTCGAAGCAACTACCTTAAAGAAAAATACTCATTTTGATGTAGATGTTCTAGTGTTTGTGGAAAAACCACCCTTTCTCATTTCACATTGATGAGCTCTTTTTTCTGGAAGTCATAGAGTTCGACACACCCACAGCTCTCATACACTCAGACACTGCAAATACAAGAAGCAGAGAGAAACGTGACGATTTCGGACTGTCTTCCAGGCTCCCAGAGTCACTAGCAAAGATGGCAGTGAGTAAAGTAGTCTTTACTTGTAATACTCTGGCTCTAAGAATGGAAGTCCATTAAAACACTCTACTCACTGAAACATTGAAGATGTGAAGATTTGTAGCAAAGTACCATTAACTTAAATACACTCTGCACGAAAGTCACATAACCAGCATATGAGACAGTAGAAGTTGACTTGGAACCAGAACACCCCAGTCCTGAACTGTTGGCTCTCTAATCCTTATTAGGCAAGTCCCCTTGGGAAATTCCCAGAACCTCAGTTTCCTTCTCTGTAAAATAATTATATTGCTTATCTGTAAAACATGTAAAACAGTTATATCTATCATACCAAATTACCATGCATGTTAAACTAGCCAACCTATGGAGAGGGTGAAGAGAGTACAGGCACACAGAGGGAGGTGAGAACTCTTAGCACATTCTTCTTCCTTTTAAAATGAAGATGACAACATTTTTCCCACCTAAGTGGCTGAGGTATTGCATGGATCACATGAGTGCACGCATGTGAGGGAGCTTTGTGAACGGTAAGGCACCATACAAAAGTCAGATGTAATCAGCTTCATGATTATATCAAAAGCAAGTGATTATAAAGTGTTTAGCTAATGTCCTCATTGTTCAGATGTGAGCCTAGCTGTTGTCTGTGCCTGTTTCTTTGTCTCTGCTGTCTGTGTCTGTCCCTGGAGTATGGCTCCCAAGTCTGAGTCTGCAAACAGCAAGTGGCACAGTGATATTTACAAAAAACCATGCAAGTGCCCTTTTGGCAAACTAAACATTTGGAAATGAAATCACTAAAAAGGCAATAGGTGAGAATATTACTTAAAAAAAATCACTTGGACAGTAATTTTGAAAATTAGCAATCATCCCTGAGTTGGTTAGTTTTCTATTTTTAATTGAGGTATAATTTACATGTAGGAAAATTCATCTTTATTAGTGTGCAGTTCTATGAGTTTTGATAAACATATACAGTCATATAACCACAACCACAGTCAAGATAGAGAACAATTCCATCACTTCCCAATATTCCCCCATGTCCCTTTGTAGTCTATCTTCTCCACCAATCCCCAGAACCTGGCAAGGTCTGTCCCTCTAGTTTTACCTTTTCCAACATGTCATGTACATTCATACAGTATGCAGGCTTTTGAGTCTGACTTCTTCAACTTAGTGCTGTGCATTTGGGATTCATCCATTCTGTTGTATGACTCGGTAGTTTGTTCCTTTTTCTTGCTGAGTAGTATTTAATTGTATGGATGTACCACAATTCATTTATCCATTCATTAGTAGAGGGACGTTTGGATTGTTTCCAGTTTTTGGCAATTGTGAATAAAGCCATTATAAGTATTTGTGCACTGGTTTTGGTGTGAACATCGGTTCTCATTTCACTTAGATAAATACCAAGTAGTGGAATTGCTGGGTCATAGGGTAAGTATATGTTTGACTTTATAAGAAACTACCAGACTGTTTTCCAAAGTGGCTGTACCATTTTGCATTTCCATCAGTAACATATGATAGTTCCTTCCTCTATTTCTTTCTTTAAATAAATTTTCATCTTAGGATAGTTTTAGAATTATAGAAAAAGCTTCAGAGATAATTCAGAGAGTTCTATATACCCTGCACCCAGTTTCCCTGTTATATTAGTATAGTACATTGTTCACAACCAATGACCCAACATTGTACATTATTATTAACTAAAGTTCATACTTCATTTATATTTCTTAGTTTTTACCTAATGTCCATTTTCTGCTCCAGGGTCCCTTCCAAGATAACACATTCTATTTACTCATCCTGTCCCTTTAGCCTCCTTTAGGCTGTGATAGTTTCTCACATTTTTCTTGTTGTTGATGACCTTGGCAGTTTTGAGGTGTACTGGTCAGTATTTTCCAGAATGTCTCTCAATATGGGCTTGTCTGAAGTTTTTCTCATGACCAAACTGAAGTTATGGGTTTAGGGGAGGAGGGCCACAGAGGTAAGGGGCCGTGTTCATCACGTAACATGAAAGACACAGGCTATAATGTGACCTATCGCCAATGATCTTAGCCTTGGTCACCTGCCGCAGGTGGTATTTGTCTGATTTCTCTATTGCAAAGTTTCTCTTTTTCTCCTTTCCATACTTTACTCTTTAGAAGGAAGTCACAATGTGCCCACTTTTAAGGGACAGGGAGTTATACTCTACCTCTTTGAGGGGTAGTACATGCACATTCCCTTAGGTTTTTAACCTATATTTTTATATTTTGAATTTACTGAAAGCAGGGCTGTAGAGAAGAGCTGCTCCACCATACCAAGGTTAAGCCAGTGCAGATTACACCAAACTCTAAAAAAAAGAATGAAGATGACAAATGCCAGTGACCAGTAAGCTTTGGCCTGGGTGGAACCGGGTTTGGGCTTCAAAGGAAGCAGGCTGTGGTGCTCTTCCTCAAAGGGTAGGAAGCCAGGCTTTGTCATCAGCACTTGTGGTTTCATCATCATCATCTGCCTCGCGGCTCCCGGCTAATAACAAGAGGGTCAGGAGTAGGGTCAGACTGGTTTCTATTAAAATGTTCGCACACTGACCCTATGTTCTTGCAAATATTTTTGGGGCAGTGTCTAAGAGAAGGAAAAAACAATGGAAAATTATAAGTTCCATATAATGGTGAGTTGTATTACTCCTGTTTCTATATAGGAAACATTCATGGAACATCAAACATGTACCACTGTGCTAGCGCCAGGCACTAGGGATGTGTAGAAGAACAGGTCTCATGCTTTGCCCTTAAGGAACACTCTAACTAGCAGAAGAAACTGGGAAAGATGAACACAAATTATGACATGATATGACCCATGCAAAATGTCATAAAAACAGAGGAGGGAGTGACTACCAGCCTAAAGGAATAAGGTGGGGGGGGGACTTCAAAGATGAGGAGGCATTTTATTTACAATTAAAGAATGATAAGAGTTTTCCAGGGATGAAGAAGAGGGATGAGTGTATTCCAGAGAAAACACCATGTGCAAAAGCACTGAAATAGCATAACACACAGTACTGTCAAAGGGGCTGTTACCAGAAGGTAGGATGTGTACACTGCGGCAGGCTTTCAGGTGGAGAAGAAGGTTAACTTGAATTCCTGACTACCTGGTAAGCTACAATGCATCTCTCACCATGACATGAAGAACCAAACATCGGACCAGCAGGACACTTCGAGCTGGCAGATGGTGGGTGATCTAATGCTAGGCTGGCAGGGGTCTTAGAGAACAAATAATCCAGGCCCTCATTTTTTGGATCAGTCCTGAGGTACCAGAGGAGAAGTGATGCTCCCGTGGTTAGCCACCTGCTTAGTTCCAGAGAAAACTAGAGCGGGACCTCTGAGCTTTCTGCTCAGCTATTGGGAAGGCTGAGGCTGGCTGATTCCTTCATAATGAAGGGTTTCTTCTAGGTTTTCAATTCTAAATAATATTTAGTGGCCTTTAAAACATGAATCATGTTTTAACACCATAATGGATTTATTCTGATAGTAGTAAATATTGAAAGCAGCTGCTTATTTGCATTCAGGTCCAAGTGCTATTTGAGGAGAGAATCTGGGGTGCTGCCTATTACTTCTAAGCCTGTGCTCTTCTGTCTATAAAAACCTCTCCTTTGAGGGGCAGGCCATTCAGTCATATGACCTTCTACGCCTCTTTGTGGTCACCACCTGCATCGCCATCATCCTAGCCAACCCCAATCCTGCCGCCTCACAGCAACTCAGACCCAGAAACTTACTTTCTCTTCAATGTCCTTAATGTCAACCCCACTTCACTTAGCCAGCTGCCCCTGACCAAAGTCTAGGTGATGCTGTTATCCAGAACCCTTCACTTCCTACTCTTCCACCATACTCATCCTCTTGTTTCCAGTCCCTTAACTGCTCTATTTCCTCCCAAACAATTAGTTCTCTTTGGGTTGTCTCCTGCTCTATTCAGCGCAGACGCCTGGCCTATCACTGCAGTCATACTCAACGTCACACACATGCTTCTGTGCCTGAGTTCTCCCAACAGATCCACACCACAGCGCCTTGCGTTGAATCAGAACAGTCCCATTCTCCCTGCAGACACAGCTGCTCGATGCTTTTTGCTGGGTGAGCCTTCAAGACTTCTCACAAATAGCACCTACCCTAGCAGGAGAGCTTCCCACCAACCTCATCATATTCTCTCTCTCTCTTCAGGTCTCTCTCCTAAAAGATCTCTTCCTCCAGGAAGCCTGCCTGGCCTGACCAGAAGACAGAGGTAAACATTTGACCATGTATCTCTCCCTGTTCTTTGGACATGCTCACTGAGGGTGACCCTCCCACGTCCCCTGTTGCCATGACGTCAGCAACATGGTCTTGGCCCCAGAGCCCCACACAGCTTCTCTGGGGCTGAGCCTCCAGGTGCTGCCCCTCAGCTCTGTGGACTCACTCATGATTGACCTTCGGCACCTTCCAGAGGTAGAGAAAGACTTTTAGGGCAGGGCCTCAGGCCAGGAGGGGATCTTGGCAAAGGGGCATGAGGCAGTCATGTGGCACAGCACCTAAGTCTACAGGCATGCCTAAAGCCCAGCACAGAATGCAGTGTAATTTGTGGCTAAAATGGAAAACATTCTTTTATTCCTCCCACTGCTTGGTTTTTCTAGCAGACACAGAAAAACACTCTGGTTCCCTCTCCCCTCCTGAGGTCCAGCCCACTTACTGGCTTACTCTGTCTGCTCCCTCTGGCTCCCCACAGAGCTGCTGCTTCACTTTCTCTGTTTCTCAGCAGGCTGCCTTGTCCCCCCAGGTTCCAGCACTGGGCTGGGCTTCTGTCCGTCCACTCCCCCAATCCCTGCTATTCTATCGCGTGCCCTGCCTGGACTGGCATTGGAGACAGCCCCTCCCCACTTGCTCTCTCAAGGGGTGGCCCTTCTATATCGTTGTAGTGATAAAATGAGTCTTGGCTGGGCTGCTCCTGCTGAGGTGTGAGAGCCTGGGGCAGGCAGGTCCTTGTGCCTCTCCAAGCTTCCTTGTCTGTGAAAGGAAGAGGCTGGGCTGATGCCATCAGCACCTGCCAGTAGTGCTGCGGAAGGTCTCTGACTTACAATGGTATGATTTTTTACTTTACCATGGATTTATCATGGTATTCAATGCATTTTCAAAACTTACAACATTTTCAACTTACCACGAATTTATCAGGACATAACCCCATCATGAGTCGAGCAGCATCTGTATGCATGAATCCTTGATATATAAATTTATCTAGAACATCATGTGAACACCTTAAGCCAAATGACTACGGACTTAGAATACATCTAAACCCTGTGCTGTGGCCTCCAACGCTTAACGTCATCTGTGCTCCAGGTCTTCTTGAACCTCATCTCCTGCCATGCAATCACTTGCTCACTCCGTTTCTGCCACACTGGCTTCCTTCCTGTTCTTTGCACATGCCAAACCAGTTTCCTCATGAAGACCTTTGCATGACTCCTACCCTCTTCCCTGGCCGTCCCCTCGGCCCACCATTCAGTTCTCTTGATTCTAGCCTCACCCCACCAATGAGGACGTTCCCACCCCCCGGCCCATCCCTGGCCCTTGTCCTGCTCTATCACAACACTCACCACTATATAAAGTTATTCTGCTTATTTATTCATCTCCCATCTGTCTTCCTTAGGAAAACATCAGCTCTGTGAAGGCAGGGAGCCTCCAAGTCTCGTCACCATGGATCCAGTGCATAGCTCCCCCTGGCCTGCGGGATTCATTGGCATGGAAGCTTCAGTGAGTGGGTATCAGTTTGGAAACAATAGCCTCACTCATTTTGATAGTGCTCAATGCTCATAAGGTTGGGATTGGGTATTTAGTCACTGGGTAGAGCAGATATAGTTTTACCCAGGAAGAGCCCACAAAGCAATTTGGGGCCACTGCCTCAGTTGCACACCAGCGCCAATCTCTCACAGATGTGAGGGAAACCCAAGGGAAAGATGCGAACACTTCATGGCAACCTCTTAACACTTTAAGAAAAGTAGTCGATTCTGAGCCCACAGACAGCTTTTCTCTTACATGATGCCGTGAGTCTCAGACCGCGTGCCATACCCCCCTGCTGTGACCTAATCTGCCCTCTGCCCCTGGGCGTGTGGGCTGAGCCACGTGCTGCCTGTGAGGGCCTCTGTCACTGTGCTCCCTCAGCCACTCCTTGTCAGCTCCTTCTCCTTCTGCTTCGTGCCTGTCCAGTTCACATGGTCTTTCTCAGCCTAATCCACAGCTCTCCCGCTTCATTTGGGTCCTTTTCCTTATGGAGAGCTGACCCATGGAGCATTTATTTACAGACCTGAAGTTCTTCATGAAGTCCCCTCTTAGTCTTGTTTTCTCTGGGCTCAGTACTCCTAGTTCCTATAATTAGTTTTCCTACTAAATAAATGTGGAAGGAAATCTCTGGGAGGCTCTGTGTTTCTGTCTGATCTGATTTCCCTCTGTACCCTGATGATGCTCTAAGGGGTGTTCCCACCTCCCCATGCCAGGAGGAAGAGCAGCCCATGAGCCCAGGAGGAAGGGAAGAAGAGAGCCGGGGCCCAGGCCCCAGAGAGGACAAGCTGCTGCCATAAGAGGCTGACTTGAAACTGGACACGAGGCCAGCACCGCTGGGTCCCACATTAGCCAGTCACTGGAATCACATAGGGGGTTTTTGGAAATACACCAATTCCCAGCCCTCTCCAGATCTACCAGCTCAGAATCTGGGGCGGTGGAAGTTTAAAAATGCTTCACAGGCAGTGTTAAAGACAGCCCACATTGGGAAATACTGTTCTTCAAGACTCACCCCCCTTGCCGTGTGTGCCCCAGGCCTGTTCTCCTGTGGCTTGTCCCTCTGTGAACAGATCCTCTGAGAGAAGCTTGTAGGGTGGAAACAAGCTTGGAGACAATTCCCTCATGCACAGAGTGTCAACATGGAATCTGCCATGTCAGCAGCACCACGGCCCAGGCAACGGCCACAGGCTCCCCTCACACCCTCCCTCCACTCTCAAGCTGATGCCAGGGCTCCAGCAGATGCTTCTTACACTCACGTTCAAGGGTGGGCATCAGACCCACCGTACTATCTTGGCAGCTCACTGAAGGTGGGAGCACTGCCTGGCCGGTGGCCACGTGGGAGCCAGCAGCTAAGCCTGGTGTGACTTCCAAACTGTTTGCTTGACACGCTAGAGAGGACCTAGACCTATGCAGTTACCTTGCATTTCGAGAATTTATCGGGCTTTAAGATTCCCCACTATGTGCAAAGCACTTTAACAGGCACGTTCAGATCTTACATCTTAAGAGATGGTCACTGGCCTCCGTTCAAAAGCAGAGGTGGCAGGCTTCTCGGTGGGGAAAGAAAGACATTTTGAAATGTGTTGGTAATTTTTATTTAAAGATTGTGTGCTTTGAAATTGATTTCACGTGTATATGAATAAATAATGACGCTTGCCAACACCCATGTGTTCTGGTCAGAAAAGTAAAGGAACATTGTTCGTTGTTTTGCTAACGACATCAATCAGTTCTGGCCTCAACCCACAGATAGAATCTTCACTGTCACACCAGGCTGCAGACCACATACATCCAAAATAGTGTTTGTTTTCAACTAGGATTGCAGAAGAAACAATTTTCAGCAACTTGCAACAATAGTAAACTGGCAAAAAAAGACATTGCAATTAACCTTCATTGTGGTATCTGGTAATGCACAACTCCCCTAGCATGCAATGTTTGCTGGTTTGGTTTCAGACTTGGTTCACTAATAGAGGATGGTGGTTAGTTGCTCTTCTACTTCATTAAAAACAAGGGGCCAGAACAAAGGGGATGGGATCCCAACAAGGAAAGTTGGGTAAAACATGGGAAAGCACTTCCTAGATCTTCCCCAAACCTGGGAACACCATTCAAGGGAGGAGGCCTCCATTAGGTTTCCAAAGCTGGGCTCTGGCACTTCCTGTAGACACACCCAGAGCTACTATAACACATCCTGCTCAGTACACAGCTCTGAAATGAGTAAGTGAAATGACCCATAAAAAGGATCACCCCTTCCTGCGTGGACTGCAGGGGAGGTGAAACCATGCCCCAGACACGCCTGCCTTGTCTTTGGGCTCGGCGCTGTCCGTGACCAGGAGTCTGCTCTGTCCTACAGGCTAAGGGCATCCTGCATGGAGCCACAGGACAGTGGCAGAGGTCTGGGCATTTGGCAAGCCAGCGTCAGCTGGACACGGGCCTTGCTTGACTCAACAAGCCCTGGCACAGAGAGGAAAGTGGAGCCAAAGAGAGGAAGAGAAATCCACAAAGGGGAGGAAATGGAGGAGGAAGAGAGAGGATGTTCGATCCGTGGGTGAATGAGCAAGCAGGTAGAGTCTCTGCCCAGCATCCTCCTTTCTCCAAGGGACCCAGGACAAGGCTCTGCACACAGAGGACTACTGACTACACAAGTATGTGCAGGTCCCAGGTGGACTGGGTGGACCCTGTGAATCCAACTCAGACCCACGGCAGCTTCTGCATGTGACTACCTGCCATCCCATGTGGCAAGGAAGGAAAGAACCTGGGACCCGAGCCCAGGAGTCCAAACCCCTCCCCTGCAGTGCCTAACTGCAGCTCCCAGAACTCATCTCATACTACCCCAGACACCAACCTTGTCATCAGCTCCCTCCAGCTCCCTAGTTAGTGCTAAGTTCAGAGGAATTAGTTTTGACCCTTAGGAGGGGTTAAGATACACTGATAGGCTGTCAGGTCAGGCCTCTCAGATACCACTGGTGCAGTAGCCCTACCTGCCCAGACAGTTGAAAAGAGGCCCTGGCAAGCCATTTACAGTGATTTGACAAGCATCTACTGTGCTCCAGGGACTGTGCTGCGGCCTTTGTGCTCCAGGACTCTCAGTGTCATGAGAGAGACAGACGAGTAACAAAACATTTATAGTGCAATGAAGTAGTTGCCAGCACATTTTAGAAGCATGTTGGAAGAACTCCTAACTTTTATGTCTTTGGAAAACATTCAGGAAAATCCATGCATGAGTGCTTGCATGCCCTGTGCTCATGTGTGCACAGGTATGTGTTGTGCACAAACACACACTCATGCTTGGTTGTCTGAGTGAACCCCAGGACAATAACCCTGCTTAGCTAAGACAGCAGTGCAAGACCAATAGCTCCATCCATCCGTCATTTATTATGTGGTTAGTATATAACAGGCACATTCCAAGATGTTTTACATATCTGATTTCATTTATTCCTCACAATAACTTTATGAGATGGGAATTATTAGTTTCATTTTATACATAAGGAAATTAGGACCCAAGAAGGTTAGTTGCTTGGCCAGGGTTACACTAGTACACTAGTAAATAGCTGAACAGGGATTTTAATACATATCTGAATAATTCCAATCCTATGTTTTCTTAATCTCTTCTGCATTTCCCATACTGTGTTCTTCAGAAAACTGGATTTTCCAGGCACAGACATTCCATGCACACAATCTCTCTCTCTTTTAAGAAATTTAATATGCCAATTAACACTCATATCAAGGCTTTGAGAAGTCCTATAGAATTCTCAGTTTAATGCAGCATTCACCAACTTATTTTATCACAGAACTTTTTGCTGGCAAACTATCCAGTTCCATGGCAGTTTGAAAAAAGTTGTTTTACCCCCTCACCTGACCTAAGCCATAACCAGGACTTCTGTCCCTCAGCATGGTTTTTTTTTTTTTGCTTCATGCAATAATAAATGGTTTGACCTTAAGCCAACCAGTAACCCATCCCCTTGCAGCTCAAGGATGTTCTTTTTCCACAGCCCTTCCATTCAGTTCTTTCCCTGAGCTGCAGCATGTCACTGCAAAGCACAGAGGGTACAAGGGCTATTAGACCTCTGAGAAGTGATAAATTTGGTCTGCAAGTTACACCTTAAGAGATGGCCACTGCCCTCCCTTGCTCCCAATGCTGGGACCTTCTCATTCTCTCCCGCAGCTCTGCATCTTCAACTGCTACTGGCCAGGGCAAGGACCCCTCCTCACAGTTATTCTAGTTCCATCTATCCTGAACCCTGCTGCTGAACGGTCAGGATAATGGCCTGGCTTTCTACGCTCCACCTCTCAGTCCCCAGCTTCTGCCTCAGGGAGGATGTCCATCAGCACTTATTCCTCCCTCCCTCTCATCATTCTCTTCCTAAAAAAAGAAACAGATGGCAGAACCAACCCAGAGATGAGTATCCCTGTGCCCAGAGGGTTTTGATTTGCTGCCCCAGAAAGAGAAATGGGCCCCACCTCTCCCCACATGGAGCCAGGAACCAGGAGCCAATGGTGACAGAGTGGTGGGCTTGCCTGGGGAAACTTCTCCACTCTGCAGCCACCCCCACCCAGGGAGCCAGCACAGCATCTCCTTGCACTCCAGGCCTGACTCACTGCATGGTTGGGGAGTGACAACCAGGGAATCTGCAGTCTCAGCCCTGCCAGGCTCGCTGCTCCACACCACAGGGTACAGAGCCACCTCCCTGTGTCGCCGGCGGGGGATTTTTTCCAATGAGCTCAAGTCATCTCAAATGCTTAACTCCCAGCAGTGGCTGGAGTTGGCCTCCAGAACATGCACAGTGCATCCCCTTCCTTAGTGAACAAAATGCAGAGCTTAATGCAAGAGCTTGCCCTCTCCTTGGCCTCATCTGCATCCATCCACATCCAGGCCCTGGGCAAAGGGCAGCCAGGGCTGCCCCTGGGATCCCACACCAGCTGGATCAGAATTTATGGATGATGTGTTACATGTTGATCGTCTTCTGATACAGAAACAGAACAGTGCAGGTTGACGCTGAGAAGGAGAAGGGAAACCTACTCCCTGAAAAGAGTAAGCAACCTGGAAGGAAGCTACCAGACAGCAAATGTCTCACAGAAACAAGGGGATTCCTTCCCTCCCTTTCATCCACCTTATTCACCATGCTGTCAATAATACTGATGGGAGGGAAGGGGAGAAGAGAGAAGGGAAGGAACAAGAGCCTCAAATTCTGCTGTCTCCAAAGGGGTCCATCCTCGCTGCCCTCTTCCTTCAGCCCCTCTTGAGTCTGGGGAGGAGAACATCAGGCAGGTGCACTAGGGCTGCCTCAGAGCTGGGGCTCATTGTCACCACTGGTTTGTGTTGAGGAAGCACTCTTGGAATGAGGCTCTAGCTTGAGCTCTGCAATCTACTTGTTCTGTGATCTTTCATGAGCCCAGAGGAAAACAAATTGTTTAAACTCCTCATTACTATGCCCACCTCCTTTCTTCCCCATGGTCTCTGAAAGCTGGCCATGAATATATTTTCAGATGAAGACTCTTTGGTGGTTGTGGAGTGAAGAATTAACCTAAACCAAACAACAGCTTCCCAATTGCTGGCCTCTGCCCTCGGCTATGGGGAAGTGATCTCCAGGCCACAGAATGTCCTACTCAATGGGAGTGTCTGTTTGCCTGGGGGCTTTGGCCACTAGGAAATCTAACAACATGGTTTAGATGGGGGCTGTGAGCTATGCTGTATCAGTTGTACCCCTAGAAGGGCTGTTGATAAAGGTCAGCCATGTGGGTGGTTATGTGATCAAGCTCCAGTAAAAACCCTGGACACCAGGGCTTGGGTGAGTTTCCCTGGTTGGCAATACTTTGGACATACTGTCACACATTGATGCTGAGAAACTAACGCTATCCTGACTCAACAGGGAGAGGACAACTGGAAGCTTTGCATTAGGTACTTTCTTGGATTCCACCCCATGTACTTCTTCCCTTGGCTGAAGAAGGAACCTGTATCCCTTCCCTGTAATAAAATACAACCTTAGGCATAATAGATTTCAGTGAATTCTGTGAGTCCTTCTAGCAAATTATTGGGACTGCTGAACTTGCAATTGGTGTCAAAAGTGAGAGTGGTCTTTTGTGGACCAGATCCCCTAAATTTGCAGGTGGCTAACTCTTCATAGCTGTCCTAAACTTTCACAGTGTTAATACTAATTAATAGGTTAGTAGATGGCACTTCTGCTGGTGTAGCCATTCTTAATCTAGTCATCTGTTATATTGCCTTAATGAGGACTCCTAGTTCATGAAAAGATTATACAGATATCCTTAAACCTGGTAGTCGGCTTTTAGGCTTTAGGATTGTGTAAATGCAAGCACCAATTGCCATGGTGCCGGGTCACAATTTTTGGAAATAGTAATAATCCTTAATGGAGACAGCAGCTAGGAGTTAAACAACTTCCTCCACGCACCCTCAGCACTTGGTTCATGCTGTTACCACCACGCATCACCTTCAGCTCTGTTTGGTTATTCGTGTGTCTTGGTGCTCATGACTTTGAGTTCCCTGAGAGCAATGATCTTGCTCATCTTCCACTCTCCAGCAATCAGAGCAGAAAGTAACGCACTACATGCCGATGAATTGAACTGGATGTGCTGATCCCTCAGACATAAACGGTTGTGCCCACGAATACACGGTTATTACAGCCCCATAAACAGGTGCTCTTTAAATCGTGAGCCCATATAAAATTTCACACATCTCCTGTTCCTTCCTGAGAAGATATCCAAAAGTAAAAATCAACACAGAGGCCACACAGCATAGAGCCAAGAGTACACGCACGGGAACTGGGAGACATGGCTCTAGTGACAGTCCCATATTCCTAGTGGCTGCGTGACCTTAGGCAAGTCACTTGACCTGAGGCTGGGTCTTCTTATCTGTGAGGCAGCAAGACATGCTCTGCCACCTGGCTGCCCCACAGATGTGCCAGGAGGTGATAAATATAAGTCTAGTACTATTATAGGTTCGGATTCCACACACATTGCCTAAGCATGTGCCATGTGTTAGGTGCTCCAGAGAGCACTTCCATACCATTGTCTCATCCACGGGGTCCTTGAATTCTGATGTTGAGGGCAACAGTGGGGAGAGGTTCGGGGCTAGGATACAGATGACACAAGACTGGCCGGGAGTTGGTAATTATCGAAGTTGAGTAAGAGAACATGAAGTTTCACTGTACTATTTTCCCTATTTCTGTGCATGTTTGAATGTTCCATAATGAAACATGTATTTAAAACAATCCTCTTGGCAACTATGCAAAGTGGGTCTTCCTTGTCCCACTTTACCCATGGGAAACTGAGGCTCCAGAGACCCCGGGTTTTTGCAGAATGTTAGAGGCAAAGTTGAGTCTAGAAGCCAGGTTCCCTACCTCCATGCAGCTCCTTATACTCTCCAGCTCCCCAGACTAGGGTGTGTGGCTGGTACCTGCCCACCCAGAACCACACTTGCCTTCAGAAAGGGGCTCTGCAACGACCTAGGTTTGTGTTCACAGGAGGTGGATCACTGCAAGAAAGTAAAGCAGTGAGGGAAGAAAGATCTCCACCTTCCTTTCCTGTGCCAGGGACCCCTTTCCACATGTCGTGATGAAAAATTCAAGAAATATGGGCGTTCCTCAAAGTCACTATCATCATCTGCAAACATCTGCTGGGTCCCCAAGGGTAGGCATTGCTAGAAGATGCAAAAGTATATCTAACACACAGGTCCCCTCAGCAACTTCCTCAAACCCACTCACAACAATAATTTTTAAATTTATTAGCAAACTGTGCAAAGAGACAAAAAGATCATCACAATAGTCTTTGTCCTCAGAAGGAATTGCTTTACAGTGGAGAGAGGTTTTCCCATCTCTCCTACAAAGGAAACAACTCTGTGCATGGGCATGTATGTGTGTGTGCACGTGTGTGTGTTTGTGTGTGTGCAAGGTCAGAGGGGACAGATGGAGCTGAGCAAAGAGAGAGCTACACTTCTCTAAGGGCATGCTGAGGACATGCCTGTCTGCAGCTCTGGGGCTGGCTGCAGCTTGCATTTGTTTGAAAGTTCAACCCTGGGATGTACACAATTTTCCCCAAATAACCTCTGCCATGGGAAAAATAACAAAGTTCAAGTGACAACACAATACTCAAAAGCATGGAGATACATTCAACCATTTTCTTTATTATGACATATTTTTCCAAAGCCTGTGTCCTGGAAGTCTCTCCCTATCTATTAAGGTAAAGTTGCCAAATGGATTGTGTTTTCTCTTCCTATGTGTTAACTTTTTCTTGAGCTCTCTGCAGCAACACATTGTTTGGCCAAACCAAATACACTAGGGAACTTGGTAAACATTGCCCAGGCACCTCTGCATCCTCAGAAACTCTCACTGGTGCCTGTGGCATGATGTGTCACATCCACATACACTATGCACAGTGCTCCTGAGGGTCTCATCCTGGCTAGGGTCTGGGAGAGACATCACCTCAAGGTTTTATCCAGGTTTCCACCTTAAGTTCTATCCTCGTCTCTAAGCCATGCCTGGGCTCCCCACAGCACCAGATTCCTCACAGCACTTCCAGGTTTTTCACAGAGCCAAGAGCTAAACCCATAACCATGCCCCCTACCCTCCAATCTAGGAAAATGTAAAAATATATCAACTTTAAGGCACTTGGAAAAAAGTCAAACCCAAGCTCTATAATTGTGGTCCATTTACAAGGCATGTTGTATTGTCAGTACATTCTCAGGGAGGCTGTTCATGCCCCGTGGAGGCGGGGACTATGTTCATAACAGAGGCCTTATAATGTTCTGCAGACTGTGTCCTTCTAAACACTCTTGGTTTGAAAAGCAAAGACCTTGGGCTGAAGAATCAAGTTCATAAATGCTTCCATAGGCTCATTTTCTTTCAGGTTAAGTTTGGAGTGTGGAGTTTGGAACACCCCTGGAGGTCGGGTAACTGGTGTAGGGAGTCAGCTCAAAGGGAGTCAGGGGAGGCATGCACATGTGTGTGTATGCATGTGCACACGCACACACACATGTTTTCAGGGGTAAGAAAGTAGAGAAAGCAGAGGAGACCCAATACGTCGAAAACCTCTGCATAGTGACCTGGCACTGAGGAATAATCATCCACTTTGGGCAAGAGTCTAGAAACAAACAATTTAAAGATAGTTTGGGAACACTTAGAAAGAAAATTAATAACCAGAAAAAGCCAATGTTGGTATATTAGAATAGGTAATACCGACACAACTTCCTTTTTTCTGGAAGTTTTACATAGTATTATGCCTGTATTTCAGGAAGCCCTTTTTATGAATTTAATTTTTAAATAGGCAATGTATTCCTATGGTTCATAAAACCCCAATATATCTATGGCAAAGAATCTTCCTCTTGTCTTTGCCCCCACCTGCCCAGTCCTCACTCCTACCCCTCCTATCCCCATAGGTGACCACTATTATTAATTTCTTGAATAAGTTTATAGAATGTCTTTATGAATATGGAAGCAAATACAAATGTGTGTGCATGTTTATTCTTATTTTCTCCCTTTTTTACACAAAAGGGAGCACACTACACGCTTTGTACAGCAAGGCTCTGCAGAGGGCTCCTGCCAGCTCTATGGACAAGGTGGGGAAATGGGGAGTAGACAACACCATGTGATGGCAAGACATGGCTACTTCAGTGTACAACCAAAGATGGAATCGAGTCTGTTGACTTTGTGTCCTGGGTCCTTCCCACTGCATGGCCTCATCTCCTGGGCCAGCGTTTGCCCCCTCAAGGGCGTAATTATGAAGCACTGGTAGGCTTCTGAGAAGCAGTTTGTCTTGTTAAGTAGTTTAAAACCTCCCTGGCAATCTTACAAACAGCCCTCATTTGCTTGGTAAACCTTTTCCTCATAGATCATGCAAAGGCAAACTTTGAGCTCTTTGTTCTTTAAATGACTAAATGACATACTTGTGCAAAAGCCCTGGTCCAGTGCTTGGCTCACAATAGCTACTCCATAAAATAAACATTAGTTGAATCTGAATGATCACTACATTCCAATTTAATGGTACTTGGACTGAAAAGATTAATCATAAACAGACAGGGAACTGGCCTATGTCAGAGGCAGCCCAGAGATGATTTACTTTGGTAGCATAAGCCTTTCTCAAGCCAGTGGTCACTTCCTACTCTCCCGACAGAGAAACAGAAATAACAGCTTTCTTTGTATCCAGTATTTATCTGGGGGATCACACGGGTTCTAATGGTTACCTGCTGGCAGTATTCAGTCCAGTCCCTTGGCAAAGCCAACTGGAAGCACAGGGAGTGAAGTGAGGTGAGGGACTGACTATGTGCGGGGAAGGAATGGGAAGTCCTCTCCCAGGGCTGCCTCTCCTGCTGCTCTTCTGGTTCTCTGGGACAACCTTTTCCCTTTTCACTCTGAGGCCTGCTTACCAACCAGGGCACCTCTGCTCCGGGATCAGATGGATCTCAGGGAAGTCACATTTCCTTCAGCTTTGCCTTAGTCACTTGCCGAAGAGGGTGATCCCATGGAGAAAAAAAATATTTAGCTAAGATTACAAAAGTGAGGGAGAACTCCCTGGGAATGTGTTGTTTTAGATGTAGACTATTACCACTCTCCAGTGTAGATAATTTTAAGTTTGCAGTAGCTAATGAGCAAAGGAAAAAAGAGTAAAGCAAAATTGCCATGGGATGGTAACTTCCAAAATTAATCTGCAAGGTATACATCCTTTCCAGGCCACCAGAGAGTCTCAACGCAAGTCCCCAAACAGTGAACTGGGCTGTCATCCTAATCCTTCCTTAGGGAGCCAACACAGTCATCACCTCCACATAAACACGTCAATCCTCTGCACACAACCCTGGGAAATCTCTCCCAGCCAGCCAGAGAGAAGGAACTAACAACTTCTGGCAAGCGGCACTGTCTCGCATAAAGAAAATGGCTGGCATTCGGCTCCTTCCCAGGTCACGGCCCTCTATTGGCTGTGGTGGCCGCCTCTTCCTAGAAGAAGCCCTCCCCAGGAAAGGTACAGAGCTCTGCTGAGACAGGGAGCCTCCCCAGCTGCCAGTTCCAGCCATGCCCAGCACAAACACCTTGAGTGTGGGTCCTGGCTCTCTCACCTGATTCTGCATCATTATTTCAATTCTCTAGGCCTCAGCTTTCTCATCTGTAAGCCCCTGTCTCCTGGGGAATAAAGGAAATTATTCTCGCAAAATGCTTAGCAGGGTGTCCGTGAGTTGTTAGTGCTGGATAAATATGACTTATTTTATCATCACCATTATGGCTCTTAGGAAGCCACGGCCTGTGAGGCGGGAGGCAGGCCTCCAGCTCAGAAGCTAAGGATGGACGGTCAAGTAGACAAGGTCGCTCTGTCTTACCAGGATGTAAGCTCCGTGCGACTGCAGCAGTGGAGCGAATGAAGAGGCAGAAGGGTGAATGAATGCAGTTGAGAAGCTGGAATCTGAGCCTAGATCGGGGCTACGCTCTTCTCGCTGCCTCCCCCCACCCCAGCACACACCCCTCCTATTCATCCTCATAAAACCAGCTTCTTCCAAAAGTGTTCTGCCAGCTGCCACTCATTACACCCATCGTTTCCCATTGTGCTTGCATAACGTGCAGCGTCTCCACCACACAATGCATAGCCACCGCTTAGGTCCTGAACTCCAAGGGCAGGGACCCCTCCTCAGCCACCGAACGTCTTGGTCTCAGTCTCTGTCTCTCTTAAGAAACAGTTGACTGCCTTCTTTTGGGAGAAGGAAAGCCAGTCATCACCTCCTCTAGCATCCCATATCCCCAAACCCTAGCCCTCCTTATAGAACGAGGGAGTGAACCGAACTTTACGCCTAATGTTTTTCAGGGGGAAGCCACACTTGCCCTTGGCCATCTGGCTCTCTGTTTCTCACTGGGGACAAGACTTGTGGATCTTCCCAGTCACAGGATCAAGGGAGGACACACAGGAAGCAGGGTGGTTAGCAAAAGTCACTAACGGCCTCTTCTGGAGGGGAAGATGCTCTCTGAGCACCAGAAACCATAGTAAAAAAATATGCCTTAGAAAGGCATCAAGCCACAGAAAGAAGATCTCATGGACATATGGAGAGAAATGAAAAGGACATTCAGTCATGGCTCAGCTAAGAGGCAAACATGCCAGGCAATCGCCTTGAAAAGACAGAGAATGAACAACAAAAGGATGCCGCTTTGCTTGGTTTTAGAAGCACTGTGCCAAAAAGCAAGGCTAAGCGTGGCTCCCTGTTCACAATAATTAATGGGTGAAAAATTCAGGTCACAAAATGTACAGTACATCCCATTTTATTTACAACCACAGACATACATATGCACACAGAGATTAGAAGAAACTATGCCAAAATGTTAACAGTGATCAAGTTAGAAATAATTATTCTTTGCTTTTTTCTAAAACAACTTATCTGTCATTTCAATTTTTTCTGCAGTAAACAAAGATTGTTTTGTAAAGAAAAAAGTATGTAAAATAGTAAGTTACCTTTAAATGCCCCTTGTCCTAAGTTTTTGAGAATAGAAATGCTAAAAATAAAAGATGTGCCCCTTTACAAATGTACTGCAAAGATGACACCAAATTGAAAAGAAGGAAAGACAGGAGCTGCAGGTACAAAAGACTACACAAGGGGGTCTCAGGATTGAGGGGGCAGATGAGGCAGGAAAGGGAAGAGGCTCCACAATTCACTGAGGGGACAGCGGGATGGTGCTGGGAAGGCGCGTGTAGGAAGCAGCCGGGAGCATAGAGGACTAACTGCTTCCATACAGAAGTCGGACCTACAGGAGGGGAACAGGAAATGCATACCAACATGCCCCCAGGGCAACTGGGGCAGGCCAGAAAGAGAAGATGACCCTATCTCAAAAGTCTGGAGACTCAAAAAGGTAAAGAGGTGCTACCATCCACGATCCACGATCCACGTGGAGCTGGTGTCCTCCTCTGAGGAAGAAGAAAGCTCATAGCATCCATAGCCTCCCTCCACCCCCCTTTCTTCCCCCTCAGCAAGAGGGGGTGGGAAGAGGAGCCCCAGATGTTCCCATTCTTCTGGGGCCCCTGATTCAGTGCCCCTGGGGGAGCTGGGGAGGTTCTTTACCAGAGCTGACGCTTCCAGTAGCAGAGGTCATGAGAGTCCCACCCACCTTCCTCACACACCGCACCACCGCGCCACCCACATGATCCTGTTGCAGGTCCCGCATTGGGGGCAGGGAGGGCTTGGCTGCCCACCCAAAGGCAGTGAGTCCCGTGAGGATTTACACCTTTCACAAGGTGCTTCATTCCTGGGAAAGAGAGAAAGAGCATTTGTCCCAGCTCTGCTTCAGTGGAAGACAGGGTCCTCTTCCCTGGCACTCCCCCGCTCCAGCATGGTGGCCGGAGATGTCCCCAGATGGCTCCCACTTCTCCCATGGTCCATACCTTCTTGGCGTCTTGGGAAGGGGTGAGTGTTATAGAAAGTGGAGTGGCATTTCAGCGAAGATCAGAGAGGTGGGGGGAACCCACCCCAGGGAAAGAGTGGGAATGTGCACACCCTGCTTCCCTCCCCTGAGCCATCCGACCCCTCGCACCTGATGGGGAGCCGGCTCCTTTCTGAGAAGCACCACTTTTCACTCCTGGCTCAGGGGTAGTGGCCCTCGCAAAATTGACACTGGCAGGTTTTGACACGTAGTTTCTGGGGGTGGCCTTGAAGACGTCGTGATGGTGATTTAGAAAGACTCAGTCTGGAACACAGGCTGCAGAGCTTGATCACTACATCTCTACCCTCCACCAGATGTGACAGGATCGTTTAGGCTGGGAATGCTAAAGGGCTGCCCAACCGGAGCTCTGGACTAGTGCCTGGAAATTGGCTCCAGGCCTGCCCATGCTTGAGCCGAAATCCTCAGGGCACCAAGTGGGTGGCAGGGGCATCTCTGGGCTCCACATTAGGCAGCCAAATCATCAGCCCCCTCTCTGCCAGAGGAAAAACTGGCATACTTGGGGCCACAGTTTCTATGTGAAATGACATATAAAGGCAAAGACTGGGGACTAAGTTTAAAATTATCCAAGGGATTTACTGGAACACGTTTCTGAGGTG
The DNA here is from genome assembly GCA_023783475.1 of Daubentonia madagascariensis. Taxonomy (NCBI): domain Eukaryota; kingdom Metazoa; phylum Chordata; class Mammalia; order Primates; family Daubentoniidae; genus Daubentonia; species Daubentonia madagascariensis. The sequence goes on from JAKFHU010000075.1 coordinate 6,386,664, forward strand.
TGCTCGACACCATCTTCTGTGCTACACGGAATTAAATGGACTTGTAATTGGGTGAATAAATATACCTAAGCCATACTGATTAATGAAATAAGGAAAGGAGATTCTTGTTAGTGTGAAGCTGTCCTTTGCCTTTTCCTAGTTAATATACATATATATTCTTTAGAGATGGGATCTTGTGCTGTTGCCCAGGCTGGAGGGCAGTGGCATTGTCACAGCTCACTGCAGCCTCAAATTCCTGGGCTCAAGAGATCCTCCCACTTCAGGCTCCAGAGTAGTTAGTACTACAGGTGCATGCCACCACACCTGGCTAATTTTTTTAATTTTGTGTAGAGATGGGGTCTTGCTATGTTGCCCAGGCTGGTCTTGAACTCCTGGCCTCAAGCAATTCTCTCACCTCGGCCTCCCAAAGCATTGGGATTATAGGAGTGAGCCACCACGCCTAGCCCTGGTTAATATTTTTATCAGTGATTGGATAAAGAAAAGGCAAGCTTAAAATTTTCAGATGTCGCTAGGTTAGAAAGAGCCAATAAAACACTGGTTGGCAATAAGAGTATCCATGAAGATCTCTGTTCCTAGCAAGACTGGCTGGAATTAACCAGGTGGGTTCAGATGGGATTACTGTGAGGACCTACGTCTAGGTTCAGAAAAGCACGTGAGTGGGTATAGCCATTGACAGCCCATGTGAACAAGACTCAGGGCAGTCTGTTGAATCTGAGCTCAGCATATGCCAAAAGTGTAATGTGGCCTCTAAAACTTACGATAGCATTGGCAGATGTGTAATATTTGGAACAAATAAAATAAAAGTCCACTTGCACCCATTTTTGGAGTTTTTAGCTGGGACCCTCTTAAGATGGATATTGACAAAAAGGAAAGGGTGGCCAGAACAGGAGAGGGTCTGAGAACAGTGTTGAGTAAGGAATGGCTGAAATACATGGAGATGCTCTGGTAGAAATGGAAAACTCAGGTGAGGCAGGACAGCTGCCTTCACACATCTGAAGACCTGCCTTGTGAAGATGGCTCTGCCTCCTCTGTGTGGGTTCAGAAGGCAGCATTAGGGCCACTAGTGGAAATCGTGGGATCCCTGATAAAAGGGGGAACAGGCTGCTTTACAAAGTAGTGAATTCGCCATCCCTAGAAGCATTCAAACAGGTTAAATGAGCACTGGCCAGAGATATAGTGGAAACATTATTGGAAACCCCTAAGTTGTCCCTTCCAACTCTGAGAGTCTCAATTCAGGGTCATGAAATGATAAAAGAAAAGCTCCCAGGGAATGATAAGAAGCAGATACGGGATAAGTGGTGGCAGCCACCTGTCAGAATTCTGGTCATCAGTGGATTAATGGGAGGTGACTCAGAGATGGTCTTAGGGTATAGGAGGAAGACAAGGTTAATCTCTTATAAGCACTAGCCTCTGAATGACAGTCATACTCTGTAGGGAAGAGCAGAAGGGCTTTTTGCCCCAGGCTCAAGGTGAGACAAACTAGAATGAAGGAGGAAATGCATTACTTGTCTAAGGCCCCAGTAACACACGCAGTATCCTCTCTCATCCCCTGCCCTTGGTACCTGCCACAGAACCTGCACAAGGAGCTTTGCACTAGGACATTACCTTGTGCTCCACGTGGGAAGGTGATTGCTAAGCAGGAAAGAGACCTCAGGTAAACCCAGAACAACAGGCAGCATCCCAGGCAAAAGACCTGGAATGGAGTCAGCTCGCCAGCCATCTGGCTTCAAGGAAGTCGCTGCCCTGGTCTGGCCTGGGTGTTCTCTTCTGTAAAGGGAGGGGAGGACTGGTGATATGTAAGTTTGGCATTTCTACCTCTCACTTTTTTATGAATTGTACGGATTTCATGACTTTTGCTTCAGTGACAACAAGGTCACCGAACAGAAGAGTCAGGGTGAGGCAGAGTGCCCGAGGTATAGTCAATTTCCCACCAGGATGAGGCCAAAGCAGGGTGTCCCAGGAGAAAAGCTCCTTTGGGACAGTTTTTGGAATTGGGGCCAGGCATGGAGGAGACTCGATGGCGGACAAGTCCGACCCCAATCGTTTTCCCACTCACATCCTGGGAATAACGCTAGAAGTGCAAATCCCACTGAAAGTTGATGTGCAAATTCCCCACTGCTCTCTAAGTCACTTCCACCCGGGAGGAAACTGACTCTCCTCCTCTAACCTTTTCCTTCCTTATTGCATCTCATATCCTCCACTTACTCTCTGGAGCCCACTGCTACTTACAGGCCCCAGCAGTTATTTTTTGAGTCGACAGGCTATTTATCAAGCTCTTACAAGAGATCTTCCTTGACAGCCCTACTTTTCTCTGATTTCCCTGTTTGACCCAATAACCTATGCTTCCTCCAACTAAGCCCCCAAGAAAACAGAAAGGTCAGTCCTGGAAGTGTCCTTCACGGGCCCAGAGGATAAGAATAGACCATGCCGGGAAATGGACAAGTGGAAGGCGTAATTGGACAAAGCTATGGAAAAAGAGGTCCATTGCTTTACTTAGTAGCTTATTTTAAAAATGGTACCAGTTCCTTCTTTTTGATTGAGTTTCTTTTTAGCCAAGGAAGAAGGGAAGAAACAGACGCATAGAGATATGTTTAGATCAATGGCTCTTGAATTCTTTATCCTAAGACCTGTGCCTCTTGTTCTAGGCTTGCTATCCCACAGTTTGGGATTGTGAAATTTTCCCAACTCCTGTATCCATCAAAAACATAAAGTGAGCTGGGAATTTTGGCCTTTTGAGATTTTAAGAAAGAAATGGTTATTTCTACTATGGTGAACTATGGGCCTTTGATTAGTTGTGGGCTATATTCTCTGATCTCTCCCCCTCTTTCTCTTCTCTCTCGGTGGGTCTTGGCAGATAGGAGGAATGTGAAAGGTCCGTGGTGACAATGGGGGCTGGAGGCCTGCGTAGTGATGGGTCAGGAAGAGAACCGTGCTTATAGCAGCCACGGGTACAGGTTGGAGGCAAGGCCAAGAGCGCCTGCAGTTCACGCTATTCAGTTCCAATGTCCTGGGAACTTTCTGTCTTCAGCTCAGGTCATGTCCTGCAAGCCAAAAAACTAGAAACACTGTGCTGGGCACTGGAAGAGAAGGAGCTTTTCTCCTTCTCCTGTGTGGCTTTTTGCCACACAGGAACAGGTGACAGAGAAGGACTCGGCCATCTCTTTCCCTGGATATTAGGAATTTATTGAGGTGCTACTTATGTCTACAGCCATGCCAACTGAAGTGGAAAATGAAACGAGAAACTGTGGCTCTCCACCTTCAAGGAGCTAATCCTCTGGCTGATATCATATTCAAGCACCCAAAGAAGATACTCACCTGCATGGAAGGGGTGGTTTGGCCTTATCTGCAGGCAGGTGGAGGGACAAGAAGATGCTGAGCTGTCCTTTCCCACATTCAAGAGAAAGCAGAGAGGAATGGTGACCTCCAGGCCCCTGTGAGTCCCAGGGGCTGTGATGATGTCACAGTACCCCCAAGGCGGCCTCTCTCTGCTGTGCTCTGGATCTTGTGCACAGTCTCTACCCCTGTGCACTCTGAAGTATGTCCCTGTCCTGGACTGTGAGACATCCTATCTTATCTCCAGCTCTGAGCCCTATAATCATTATAAGCCTTCTCACATCCTTCTCTCTACTTAACTCCACAATTAAAGATGGAAAACAGAGCTCAGGCAAGATCGTGAATTATCTCATTTTGGAGAAAAACATGAAGAAACAGGAAAAATTCATATATCTCTCTCCCACCCTCAAATGCATGGATGAACTGGCAGAGATCTTTGAGAGATTCAAAAATATTGGAAAGGCGATAAGCACCCTTTGATATGTAAAAAGTCCCATGGGACTTTAATCCAGATGAAGAGACAGGGCCTAGACAAGCGAGTTTAAAAACAGACAAATAACAGATTTAAACAGGCAAATGAGGCGGCACTGGAGGAGGGCCATAGATAGAGTCATCTCCGTGTTGGCCACATACACTCTATTTTTCTGCACAACCTCAATTTTAAGATTCAGTCTCGTGTTAGATCACATGTCCTAATTTTCAATTCAGAAAACAGAATCACCCTAGTTGTATGTCCAAGAGTCAAACAGATGATAGGTGCAAGGGAACTTCAGAGGAGGGAGGCGGGAGGGCTCAGTGAGGGCAGGGGAGGTCAGAGACGGCTTCCTGGAGGAGACATGACAGGACTTGGCAGATGGGGACAGTGAGCACGCCAGCCTCACCCATTGGTCTAGCTCTTCCAGGGCTCAGCCTCCTCTCCTACTTTCATCTCTCTCTCAAGTCTGCTCCATTTGGGCACTCTCTTCCCCCGTGTGGCACAGCGTCCCAACATCTATAATTCACATGACAGATGTTGCAGGGCCAGGAGGGAGTGGAGGCGGGATTGTAATCAACCTCCCCCCACCACTGCTCCATCACATGCAAGGCATGGGCAGGCCCAGCATTTGCCCTCCCACACCTCCACCAGGCCCTGGGGCTTCTCGGCTCACAGTGTGGCACCAAGATCTGGCAGCAAGCAGCCCCACCAGAGATGCCAGCTGCTTTCTGGCTTCCAGCAGCCTGGGTTGCTGTTGGAATGGAAGCACCAAGTCAACAAATATTCACTGGGTTCCTGCCATGGGCTAGACAGGCAATCCAGTAACAAACCAGAGAAGGTCTTTGCCATGGAGACGCTGACAATGCAGCAGGGGAAACAGATGAGTAACAAGAAGCTAGGGTATGGAGCTGGACACTGCAGGGAGCTGTCCGTCCCTGGGGGCCCCAGGAGGACTGGCATTCTTGGTTAAAAGTGAGCCGGCTGCCCACCTGCAAACATCACTCCCCCGCAGAGCACAGCTTCCCAACAACTCTATTTGCATTTTAGCCTTCACAGTCTGGCTCAAAAACATCACTTCTTCTAGAAAACCTACCCCAACCAACTATATTCCACCCTAAACCTCCATGTCCCTCTGAGCATGTGGGACACAGCAGGCCATACCCATCTGCAGATATTTTGGTTTCCTTCCCATGTGCCTATTCTGATTCCCATTCCGACCATTGCTCACTGGAGAATAAGGCCCATATTGTTCACTTATGTTCATCTTCCCTGCGGAGACCCTAGAGAAGCTGGTGCTGAACAGGGGTTCAGAGCACAGGCTTTGGGGTCAGGGGCCCTGGGTTCAAATTCCCCTCTACACAATCTATGTAATCAATCCAGTGTAATAACCTAACATAGGTAAAAGATCTAGTTCTGAGTCAGGTGCATAGTAGATTCTCAAGAAGTCAGGGTTCTTTAGGTGCCAGACACAGCAGAGACTCATGCGACCTGGAAACTTCCTGTGCCCACATTGGCTTGGTTATGAGGGATAAGCCCTATCCACTCCTGGGCTGGCCAGTGGCAGGAGAGGCAAAGAAAGCTCCAAGTATTTGCTAAGCCAACCTAGAGAAGAGCCTGCCCCTCAGGGTAGTCAGGCTTAAGGGGCTGTTTTTGAACCTGGCCATTAGCAAAGGACTGGGCAAGAATGGTAGATAGGGAAGCTGGGGGCTTACAGTGTAGGGACAAGACTCTCAGTAGGGCCCCAAAGGTCTCTGTGAGTCTCCACGGGGAAGGATTGAGGGACAAGGTCCAGTGACAGCCCACCCCTCCCAGTCAGATCAAGTCCTTTCCTTCACTCCCAGCCCCTCCCTCACCATCCACCTCCACCTAAGTGGGACAGAGAAGAGAGGCCACGGGAGAGCCGAGGACTGGGCAGGAGTGGCCACAGCAGCCTGACTTCTGGAAATAGCTGCTCTGCCCACAGAGGAGTTGGCCATGTCCCCAGCCCTTCAGCTGGAGCAGCACTCCCCTCAAGTGGCAGGAGAGATAATTCCATTGAGACTGGCTCCCTCCCATCCGGAAAAGTGCAGCTTTAGCTTCAGGCAGCAGAGATAAGCCTGGCCCCAGACAAGAGGGACAGCCTCTACCTGACAAGCAGGTAGGCAAACTCCCACAGGAGCAGGTCCCGAGTAGCTCCCCGAAAGGCAGGGCCCAATTCCTCTCCCCTTGCAGAGTCTTCCCCACTTCCCTACTGCACCCCCAAGAAATGAAAAGCATACTTGTGCTCTATAGGCCGTCAGCTAGATCTGTTGACTCCTATAGGACTACTGCCTACATCGTCAGGTCTTTCTTAAACCTTTATCTCCTCATGTGATAGCACGGACAAGAATTTCCAGTCCCCTTATATGGACTTCATGATATAAAATTCCTATATTCCCCTTTTCTAACCCAATATTTATTAAGCACTTACTATGTGCTGGATTAATAGAGAAACAAAGACAAATCAGACATGGTTCCTTCTCTCAAAAAGAAGAAACATACTCACACCATTAAATAGTGTCACAAACTCTAGCCAATTGTCACTAGTAATAAAATAGAAGGACACAAGTACTATGGAAGCACAAAGGGGGAGCAATTAATCCCACTATTTATGTCTTGTCCAGAGATATCTTAAGGGAAGGCTGAGGGCCTATCCCTCCCTTGGGCCCCCTGGGAAGCTGGCATGTGGCACCAAAGCCTGGCAGCAAGTGACCCACCTGAGGATGCCAGCTGCTCTGACTTTCACAATCTAAATCACCAGCAGTGGTGGGAACACTGTTTTCCTGAGGGTTTGTAACACCAATTCCATAAACACCCTTCAGTTCCTTCCTCATGCAGACAGTGGAAATACAATGAGCCCACTTTGTCACCCTGGCCTCACACGCATGCACCAAGTCTCACTTAGTGTCTCTGGAAACTTGGGTGTTTTGTAAAGATATTCTTGACAGCAAAGGTGAAAGATCCCAGTCCCAACAGAGGAGGCTCAAGGGACGTATACATGTGCGTGCACACACCCCTACATGGATGGAGGGAAAGGTCATGGGCACACTGGGTATGAAGGAGAAAGTGAGGAAAAAGAGGGAGCCCATCTAGGAAAAATTGAAAATAATTTTAACCAACTTAGTTAAGCACTTGGCTCATCTCGGACTGAGAATATTTGAGAAACATTGTTTTAACCAATCGAGTTAAGCTAGGTTACCAAATGATCCGACAAGGATCTGTCTCCACCTATTAGAATTACGCATACTTCCTGCTACACACTCTCTAATTATTTGCCTTTTCCACCAGACCCTCAGCTCTGTAAGGATCTTCCCCGTTCACCACCTCATCCTGTACCTTATAGGAAAAGTTGCTAAATAAATATAAATGAACCAACCACCTTCTGTTCTTTCACTTCATTGGATATGGAACAGAAGGAAGTGAGAGTTAGTGCAGCTCCACACTGGGAAAACCTCCCTAAAGGGAGGATTCTTGAAATCCTGGGATACACTTCCAATGAAGCATGTGCAATTTCCTTGCTTAAGAAACTCTACGGATAGAGTTGGCATCCTTCAGTCTGGGCTGGTCAGGTAGGGTCCTACATGGAGGCCAGGGGACACCCCATCCCCCTTGCATGTTATGGATGTTTTGGCTTTAAGCCAAATGCTAGCAGCATGCAAGGTGGCCTCTGCATGAGGCCCTATTTTCCAAGAACTTGGAGTGCTGCACAAATACCCAACGTCTGTGAATTTCCACAGTACCTTTCTCCAAGGAATTCAACACACTTACAGACATAATCTCATTCATCCTCTCATCCCTTCTGGGGCAGGGAGGGGACGAGCATGATTACCTCTGTTCAACATGTGGGGGAACAGGGCACAGAGATGGACAGAAACTTTATTGAGGTTACACAGCAAATATGGGACTGCCGAAAAGGAAACTAGGAGGTCTGGCCCAGTGCCCCATACTGGTTTCCTCTCCTGATCTTGCCTTGACATTGCATTGAGAATTAAAAGCATTAACGGAGGGGACAGGACATATTCTAAGGACTATTGTATTATCATCATGAATGTCTGTAAAATCTGACAAGACCACTAAAAAATGGTATTAGTTATCACTCCAAGCTCTCTTCTTCCAGGTTCCTACTTCAAAGATTAGGACCTTATAGGGGTAATAGAAATGAAGAATAAAATGAAACCCAGGAACAGCAACTGTGGTGGGGAAGATGCCAAAACTCTACCCGGAATGGGGGCCCAAGTGGCGGGGCCGAGCCCCTTCATTCCCCTGGGGAGAGGGGATTGCTTTGGAACATGCAATGCTTTAGGAAATTAGCAAAGAGGAGGGTGCCTGGCCTGAACTGGAGCCCAAGAGGCAAAGACCAGCTGGGCACAACAAGAAGCCAGAGCAAGGACAACCCATCACAGGGAGGACTCGTCACCCTTCTCTACTCTAATTAGAGAGCTCTCTTAATTAACCCAGGCCCTTGGCTATGGTCATCACAAAGGATTTTATTCCAGACAATCCTTAAAGCCCAGCTGTCTCCGAACAAAGGTTTGACTCCTGTACTCCCTTTGGAGAGAGGCTTAAAATATTGACTAATCCTATCTGCATCTACTCAAATCCTTGGGAACCTGGATATAAAGGGCTGAGACCCAAAAGGTGAAAATTTCAATTAGGCATGCTGCTTTATCTAAACCTAAGGAACAACAGTGCACAGTTTAATCCAAATGTGCCTGTTACTCTGCAAACAGGTCAAAGTGTAATAGGGCCTAAATGGCACCCAGTTCATCACAGCCTGGTGTGGCTCTCACTCAGGCCTTCTTGTTCCTTCATTTCACTAAAGAGAAAACCTGACCCGCGGGGGTGCCCTTCCCCTGTTGGAGCTTTTCAAGTGCCAAGGAAGACTCTATGTCTCCTGCCTGACACATTCCAGGATGATCAGCACACCCATCTTCTCTGTCCTTTACCTGCTGTTCTGCAGAAGAAATGCAAGTTTCACCTGGCCAAGGCCTCAAACAGGTGATCTGAGCTCGAAATGGGCATGCATGGAGGGACAAGGAGAGAGAAAGTGGAGGCCCCAGGGTGTATGGATCAGGAAGGTAATTAATGATCTCTAGGGAGACCAGTTTCAGAAGATTTGGGGAGGAAACAAATTGCAAGGTTATTAAAGGAGCCAACAGAATGTAAGGAAACCAAAGTGGGAATTTCAAGAGGAAAGGTAGTGGGAAAAGGGCGACATTGGTGCCAAAGGCAAGGGAACTTCAGGTGGGTGCATATTTCAGGGAGAGTTTAATTAGGAGAGAAGAATCTTTGACTTTATTTTGGGGAGAGAACAGGAGATATTGAGGAGTTAGAGATCATAAATGCAAAAGAAAAAGGATGATTTTTGAGTAAAAGCCCAGGAACAGACAAGGAAAGATGAAGTCATGAGCACAGAGACAGGCTTTGTGTGGGAGGTGCAAATTGGCTTCATTTCAGTGCCTTCTTGGTGGAACCTGGGGTCTGCTGTCCTAAATGTGGGTCAGACATCCTGGCTCTGCACTAGGTGCGAACTCCAGTTCACTGATGGTGACCTGGTAGCAGAGATCCTGCTTCCAAGCTCTCACTGATGCTGGCTCACTGCCATGGCTGGCTCTTACCTTTCCTTCCAAACCCACCTAGGATTTCTGAGTTTGGCTTCCCCCACCTCTGAGACCTGCTCTCCTTCCATCCCAGTGTAACACATAAGCAGAGGAATTTTGACTCCTGCAGGGGTATCCATGGTGATGGGCAGGTATAAGGAGTGACTTGTGCCTTTCCGTGGTCTTTGACCTTCCTTGTGGCCCAGCTTAGGATGTGACTTTGTTGAGTCCCCAGCCCAGTGCCTGGCACATAGTGAGCACTCGAGAAATAGTTGTTAGACTGAGTCTATTTTGCATTCATCTTCTCTTCTTTATGTCTTCTAATGGGAACTGATTTTTCCCAAAGCGAGGCAGCTAAAATGTTTCTTGTGTGAGACACTGACCTAAGACAGACTCCTGCAATGACCGCCCAACATGGGCAGTGTAAGTTCAGCAGGGAAATGTGTAAGTCTCAGACCACTTGCAGAAATGAGCTCTCTGTAGACCCTGCTCAACCAGACACAGCAGGGCAAAGTCGATTCTAAAGCTACTCAAGCAGATTTTTGCTCTGAGAATCAATTGACTGGCTGGACTTAATGATGAAGTCACTCCTTAACACAGGCATTCTCAACAGAACTTATGGGACTGATGGAGACACTGGCGCACTGAGGGGACAGTGACAAAGGTCTCAAAACCACTCTGAATCTAGTCCCAAAGTCAGCATCAAAACCCACAGCTTTGGAATTGCCTACCCCTGAGCCTCTATGTTTTCTCCCTTAGGAGTCCCCTGAAGTAACATAGTCTTAATAAAACACAACCAAATAATATTGGGTGCTCTGAAATTAGAAAATCCACTGTTGCTACTGGGTTTGGATCTTCAGGAGGAAAATGAGGCAGCCAAAGCTCTTGGCCAGCTTCATGGCAACATAACTTGGCCAGCTCTGTGGATTCCTGAAAGTCTGCATCCTTAGCAGAGTGAATGTCTCCTTTGCTCTGTTCCTGGCCCCTTCTAGTTCAAGCTAGGGCACCAGCCAAGTCACTCTGGGGCAAGAGTTCTAGAGAGTGATTTTCCAAGGTTTCCTCCCATCCCAGAGAGACCCTAAGCATCCCCAGTATCACCTTGCCTTGTGGCATGGGTTGGCAAGAACACATAGGCTGGGAGTTGGGGTGCACTCCTACCTTTGGAAAGAAGGTCCCTCACTCTAGGTCTCAACTGATTCTTGGGCTCAGGAAGAATCACTTCCTTTTATTATACTTGGAACAAGTCATCCCATCCTGAGCATAAAAATAAACACCAATGAAAATCAGAAACCTAATGAAAATCAGAAAGTAGGCCTAAAATAATTTTTAAATTTCAGATTGTCAGTCAGTCAGCAAGCATTTATCAAACACCTACTAAATACTATGCACTGCCCCAGCCTGGGAGCGTGTGTCAATGACAAGTCCAACAGAGTCCCTATTTTATAAGAGATGTCCCAGAGAGGACAGACAGTCAGCAAAGAAATATGCGAAAAAATGAGACCATCTCAGGTCCTGACAGGCAGAATGGGGCAAGTCAGATAGACTAAGGCAGGACAGTCACAATAGCTGGGAAAGACCTGGAAAGACAGTGATGACCTGTGAGCAGAATTAGGAGCAGGCAGACAAGGGGAACATTGACAAAGAGCCTCCCGGAAGTCAAAGCCCCTTGGGTGGATAGGAACTGGTGTACTTGAGGACCAAAAAGACAAGTGAGTGCAACTCAAGACAGTGGATAAGGTGAAGCGCGGGAGGAAAGAGAGAAGGGGCCAGACCTTGCGGGGCCTAATAGGTCATGATGGAGGGAGTCTCTGGAGGGTTTCACGTGGATGAGTGCAGTGGGCTGATTTCTACTCCGACAAGCTCACTCCAGCTGACATGCCCACACGAGACTACAAGGGAACGAGGCCGCAGGGCAGAGCAGGCAGGCAGTCCTTGCAATAACCAAGGCGAGGAGTGATGGGGATTTGGACTGGGTTTGCAGTAGTGGACAGAGTGAAAGGTGTTCAGATTAGGGATACATTTTAGTAGTAGGGGCAAAGGTCCTTATTGGGGATTAACTATGGGGTGTGAGGGAACAAAAAAAAATCAAGGATGGCTCCTGGTTTTTTTGTCCTTTTTATTTTCTTTATATAAAGTATTCAAGAAAGATATATGTTTAAGCTGGAGGCTTATAATCTTAGGTAAGACGCTTAAGTTCTTTAGCCATTAACTTGTTAGTTGGTTGATGTCAAAGACTGCTCAATTCAAGGATATGTGTGTACTCCTGAGTTTCTGTTGTGGCAAATTCTTGGGTTCACGTAAGCCCCTCCTCTATGGCCATAGGCTCAAAGATCCTATGTCCAGGCCAGGTTTAGGCCAAGTTCGGGCCCAAATAATCGCAAGAGTCTAAGTCCAGGTCCTGGCAGCAGTTCAAAGTGTGCAAGCAAGTGTGGGATCCCGTGTTTCCGCTGTGTGGTCTTCCTGTGAAACCCTAGCATCAAGAGCTAGCCTGGTTTTTTAGTGAAGTGTCAGTAGCCTTGGAGGTCTGGGGGTGATGACAAGAATCCATCCCCTGTGCCCCATTCCCAGGCCTGAGGTCATGATGCAGACAGTGTGAGGGACCAGCTCAGCCAGGCAAAGGAAGAAAACACTGAGAAAGAAGGAGAATGAAAACTGACATTTCCGAGCACCAAACACCTCCACTATTAGCAACAATGGATGCTGTTAATAACTCCGTTCTTCCTGAAGCACCTTCTTCACTGGATCCTCTGGGACTTCACTTTTTCTTGGTTTTCTTCCTACCTCACTGGCCACTTCTTCTCAGTTACTTTGGTGGGTTCATCCTCAGCTCAGTCTCTAAACTTTAGACGGGCCCAGGCTTCATTTTTGGACATCTCCCTCCTCTATCTACATTTACTCACTTGGTGAGCTCCAAGAGTCTCACGGCTGAAAAATCATCTACATGCCAATGACTCTCCAGCTGGGACATTCCTTAAACATGTCCAAGTGCCTTCTATCTCTGCATGGATGTGTAACAGCTGTCACAAATGTAACATGGTCACGACCCAGCACTTGATTTCCTCCCTCACCAATATTCTTTCATGGTTCATGACAAAAATCTTGGAATCATCCTTGACTTCTTTCCTTCCCTCATGCCTCACACTCACCTCATCAGTAGTGCTGAGGATTTGCCATAGAAATATAGCCAGTATCTGAACACATCTCACCGTTCCATGGATCCTACCCTAGTCCAGGCCACGGTTACCACTTTGGACTACAGCCACAGCCTCTACTTGCTCCTATCTTTCCTGCCCCATCCCACCCCCCAGAGTCTGGTCGCCACCAAGCAGACAGGGCGAACATTCAGAAATGTTAGTGGAATCATGACGTCCTCTGTGCAAAGCCTCCACTGACTCCTCACCTCTTTCAGGTAGATATGGAGTCCTCAGAAGTTCCATGCCCTGGCCCTAGGTTCGCTTCCTGCCTCCTCTCCAGCCACTCCCCTCTCAGCTCTGGTCCAGCCATGCTGGCCTCTTTGCAGTCCTGGTTTGCTCTACGTCAGGCCTTTGAACTTGCTGCTTCCTTTGCCTAGAACCCTTTCCCCTTGCTGCTGTCTGGCTTGCTCCTTCACCTGCATCCAAATTTGCTCAACTGTCACTGCACCAGAGAGACCATTCCTGGCCACCCTACCTGCCTCTTCACTTCTATCCCTTCACTCTGCTTTGCTGTTCTTCACATGCATATAGCTAGTGAGCGCATAATCTATGTATATATTCACTTACTGTCTGTCTGTCCCTACTAGGCTGTAAACCCCTTAAGAGCAGGGATTTTGTCTCTTTTTTTCAATTCTGCATCTTCAGAGTCTGTGCGGCATAGAGTGAGGCCTTGACCAACACACGTTGTTGTCATTACTATGTAGCCCTGTCCAAGTGTGCTTTCATTTAGTCATCTCAATGATACTACAAGGTAGGTATTAGTATGCCCCTTTTTATAGATAAGAAAGGTGAGAGGGAATAAGTCACAGCCCAATATGACAAAACTAGAAAGTGGCAGATCTGAGACCTGAATCAGCTCCATTTGATTCTAAAACAATCTCCACTATAAAAGAATGTGCACCACCAGCCTACACCAGTCCCCAAAGCTTCCAGATCTCTGCTTCAATTCCATGGTAAAGGACTTTACCCAAGAGACAGAGAGACACAGTCAGACAAACAGACACAGCCAGAGATACAGAGACAGAAGGAGAAAGTCAGATATAGGTGGGTCTACACAGGTTTTCTTTGGAAAAGGATGAGCTGTCAGACCCACAAGTGAGTGGCCCAGCCTTCCTAAGGCAATGCTAGGATCATTGAACTCCTCAGCATACTCACACAGAGCTTACAGAGAAGCAAATTTCAGGGAAATCTGGTTAGATTTTTCCTTCATATGTCATTAACTAGTGAACAAATCCCTCCTGCATCTTGGCCTTAGTTTCCTCATCTGTGAAACGAAGAGAGTAGCCTGACAGTAGTTCCAAAACCTGGCTATATATCATAATATGGATTGCAAAACTTTGCCCCCAGAGAGATTTTGATTCTGAAAGCCCATGGTGAGGGAATATGTGTTTTTAACTAGCGTTAAGTTCCATGCGAAAGGCAGAGTGATGGTAGGGTTGAAGCACAGCCCTGGGTCAGAAGCTGCCTGAATTCAATCCTGACGCTGCCACTCACTATTTGTGAGGCCTTAGTACTTAATCTGCCTGTAGTCCAGTTCTCATCAGAGAAATAGGAATAATAATGCTAACTCTGTCAAGGCCTGGTATGAAGATTAAGTGAGGTGGTTCTTGTAAAACCACTCTGAACAGTGCCTGGTGCATACTTAAGGGCTACATAAGTGTCTGTTGCATAGATCCTCAAGCAGCTAAGTTGCTGCTGGCTGTGGACAACTTCTAACAGATTTTTTTTATATTCCATGATTCTCTGCCCTACTGCTCCCTAGAATAAAAAGGGAACAGTCCTCATTAAATTCCTGTGTTAGAGAACACTCCAAACACCACTCCTGACTCACTATTGAATCAGCTTCAACAGGAATTAGGCCCTTTTAACTACAACTTTGAACAACATGCCAGATCAGGCAGAGTTATTTGACATTGACGTGGAACCACTGAATTGCCAAGTTAAAAAGAATCTTAAGATCATTGGTCAGCATTCTTTTCAAGCACACATGGAACTTTTACAAAAAAAAATAACACATTCCAGGTCACAAAACAAATCTCAAAAGTACCAAAAAAAAAAAAATCATACATCCACATTCTCTAAACAAAATGCAAGTAAATTAGAAATGGCTGAAATACAAACCTACCCACCCCCACATCAGTGGAAATGTAAAACATACTTCTAAATAACTCATGGAATAAAGAACTCATAATAGAATATTTAAAATATGAGGACAGGGTTTTTTGATCACTAATGAATTCATAGAACCTAAAACAGTGCCTGGCATATAAATATATGTTGAATTAAGGAAAAAAATGAGCAAATGAACAAGCTAAATGAAAAAGAAATGTCTGTAAATTAATGAATTAAACATCCAACAACAAAGAACAACAGAATAAGCCCAAAGAAAGAAGGAAGGAAGAAATAAATAGAAGAGCCCGAATGAATGAAAATAGAAAACAAACAATAGAAAGGAAAAATAAAACTAAAAACTATTTTTTTGAAAAGATAATAAAATAGATAAAAATCTGACACATGGATCAGATTTTAAAAAAGAAAGAAGACACAAATATTTGAAATCACAAAGGCAATATAATTGCAGATGTACTAAAGATTAGTAACTTTAAAAGACAATTCTGTAAAGAATTTCATACCAATAAATTGAAAATACAAAATAAAAAATTTCCTAGGAAAATATAAGTTACCAATATGAAACCAAGAAGAAAATGAAAAGTTGTATAAAACAAAACCACTAAAAAAAAATCTGACATTAAAAATCTACCCACAAAACCCAGCAGGTGGCCCACACATTTCTAAAATGAGTTTTATCAAACTCTCAAGAAACAAATAATGCTGCCCTTCTATGATGTATTCCAGAGAATAGACAAAGAAGGAGCCCTCCAACTCGTACTGTGTGGCTTGTACAATGTTGGCACCAAAACCAGACAAGAAAGAAAAACTCTAGGTCAACCTCACTAATAATTGTAGATGCAAAAATCCTAAATAAAATATAAGCAAACCAAATATAGCAATGTATCAAAATAAGTACGTGATGACCAGATTGGTTTTTGCCAGGAATGCATGTATAGTTTAAGATCGTTATTATGAATTTCAGTACATTCACAAGTTAAAGGAGAAAAGCCACATGATTATTTAAATTTATGCAGAAAAAGCATTTGATAATTTAATGTAATTTAAATTATGCTAGCAAAATAAGAACAGATGGGAACTTCCTTTAATCTGATAAGTGGTATCAACAAAAAAACTGCAGCAAATATTCTATTTATCGGTAAAACATTAAATGCATTCCATTTAAAATCAGTAATAAAATAAAGTTACCTACCAAGAACATTTTCATTCAACACTGTATTAAAGACACTATCCGTACAGTAGGATAAGAAAAAGAAATAAAATATAAGAATTGGAAAGAAAAAAAAAACAACATTGTCATTATTTGCAGAAAATGTGATTGTCTACACAGAAAAGGTAAGGACACTTCCATTTCTGGCAATATGGTGAACTAGTGTGGAGAAAACCCCTCCTCAGTACTGAAAAATATATATGCTTCTTGGGTATATTAAACCACATTTTCTTTAAGGATGGTTGAACTGGTGGTGCCATAAAGAACCAATTTTCAATGAATGTACCAATCGACCAGTTCTAAATGAATAGACAATTAATAACAATCAAAATTATTAGAACTACAGGAGAAATTAACAATTCCATATTGGACTGTCATCATTAAGTTCCAACTTTTTTCCCACTTCTTTTTTGATTCATGAGTGTTTTTGAAGAAATCTTTTTAATTTCAAACATATGATGGTAATTTTGATAATTTTTAAAAATATAATTCTAAATTAATTGCATTGTGATCAGAGAATGTGATTTTTATAAGGCAAATTCTGTAAAACTTGTTCAGACCTGCTTCCTGGCTTGGTGTTTGCTCAATTTTCGTAAATGTTATATTATAGGGGAGATTTCAGCACAACACATTCAGTAATTGATCATGCAAGAAGACAAAAATTCAGCATGTACACAGATTTGAAAATGACAAGTAGCAAACTTGATCTAATAAACCAATAAAGAGCACTGCATCAACTGCTGCAGAATACCTATCAGGTCCACATTTTACAGGCAAATTCCACCAAAAAGCCAAAACAATAGCAATAGTCATCATAGGATATCATAATCATGACAAAAACAAGCCACAGGCTGGGGGAAGATATGCACAATGCATATGATTAACAACAATGGATAGTACTTATAATATATAAAGAACTCCTATAAACCAATAGACAAACAACCCAACAGAAAAATTAGCAAAATAGAAGAACAAACAATTCACATGGCCAATAAACGTAGGAAAAGATGCTCATTCTTACTGGTAACCCAGAAAATGTAAAATACACCCATAATACAGAAAATAATGAAATTGATTCCAACTGCACTCCATACACAAAAATAAATACCAGGTAGTTCCAAGATTCATGTGAAAAAGTAATCCTTTAAATATTTCAGAAAAAAAAAATAGAATAACTTTGTGATTTTGTGGGATAGAGAGGAATTTCTTAAACAAGACACAAAAAAGTACAAATCAAAAAGAAAAAATCAATACATTTGACTACATTTAAATTAAAAACCATAATGATATATCATTTCATAATCATCAATTGGCAAAAATTAAAGTCTGCAATCGGCAAGAGCCGATAGGAATGTAGAATAGTAGGAATTTTCATACAGTGCTGATGAGAGTATAAATTGGTTCAATCATTTTAGAGAACAATTTGATTATATCCTATAAAGATACACATACTCCAAGAGTAAGTAATTCCATTCCTAGAGAAATTCTAACATAAATGCTCCCAAACACATGTATAAGAGGATTCATAACTGCATTGTTGGTAGTAGAAAATAAGGAATCAACCTCAATATCCTTATACAGGAAAGTAGATAAATAAATGATGGCATATTAATCTATGGAATATGATAATTCTGTTGAAATGAATGCACTAGAGCTACATACATCAAAAAAACAATGTTGAGAAAAAGAGCAAGCCACTAAATAATGCAGATAGTATAATACAATTTATATAAGTTTTAAAAACACACAAAAATACTATATAGTATCTATGTGCATATAAGCAAAAAAATACCGTGAATATGGTAAACACAAAGCTGAGAACAGTGGTAACGTCTAGTAAGGGAAGGAACAGGGTAAGAAAGCAAGGGCTACACATATGCTTTAATTATATTTGCAATGACACTTTTCTTAAAAAAAAAAGATCTGAAGCAAATAGGACAAAATGTGCTTTATGGCAAAGCTGTGAATGGTTACATGTGTATTCATTAACTTATTCTTCAGACTTTCCTGTATTTACAAAATATTCCCAACTTAAAAAAAAATCTTACCGATATCCTGTAACCACCCAATGCAGAAATCCCTCATTTGATGTGTCTGGCAATATCCATTCATCTATGTAACAAATAGCGATCTATTTGATCACTTCCAGAATTGGAGAGCTCACGACAATACAAGATTACTCACTCTCAGGACCTGACCTGAGAAGGAGGAGTGCTATTTTTGGAGTTTTTCTGTCTCAGATACAAAAGAGCAAAAAGATTGGGGGTGGGGGATGGAGAAGAGGAACTCTTTAGCGTATAACACATTTGTAGAATTGTAATTAAATATCTCAGAGCATTAGCTACTTTCCAAAATGCATAAATGTCTGAGACCCCTCTTGACTCCTGCATTACCAAGATTGCACAATCATCTGTTACAATCTGTACCCACCCCCGTCCATGTGGCTCCTGGGACAACACCAGCCAGTTACTCACAGCTCAGCAGGTCACACATTCACCATGTGCCATGTGCCGTGGTGAGAGCAACTCGTTCTTTACTTTTTATAATAGCATGGTTTTTAAATGGGTGGGCATAAAAGGATGCTCTTTTTATAACAATCCTGTCATTGGAAGCTTCTGGTATTTACAAAGTCCTGGGGGGGAAAAAAAACAGCCTTTTAATGAACTTTGTGTTGCAGCCAATTCTGTTGGTGGGCAGATTTGACAGTTAAAAAACTTCTTTCCCAAGGAATCTGACAACAGCCTTCCTGAAATTTCCACCATTTGGACCTGATTCTGCCCTTGGAAATCCCTAACGTGAAATTCTCTATTAAGAGTAGGTGCGCGCTGTGTGTCTGTGTATCTATCTATCCATGATACACATATCCTATACATATTTCCAATTATGCTTTGTGTTTTCTGCACTTTTAGAGAAAATATTTTAATTTCTGAGTCTGCCAAGATTCAGATATTAAGGAACTACCGGCAGAGAAACCATGGATTATAACAAGAATTATCAGAAAAATACACAGACATAAAGAGGTTTGGTTTAAAAACTTACCTACTTAAAGTATTAAAATTGACATATCAATTTCTGTCACTTCTGGGAAAATTGTACCTTAGGGTAAGAAACATAATTTCACTAACAGATTGTACATCATTATGGTTTTCTACAGTTGGAATCCAACAAGGTTTCACTGAAAAAAAATTATGACTTTTTATTTTCTTAAGAGCTGGTAATTTACGAAGACCACTTAGTAGGTACATAAGATATATTCTACTGGGAATGGAGATTCCATGATGATACTGTCTTTTAGGAGGTATGCTCTGGGTGTGTAATTTGTGGGTAGTTATCTTATGAACAATTATAAATTTAATAGACTGCAAATTAAACATTGGCTAATGTTTTGTGCTCATGGCAAGAGAGGAGAAAATAGAAGGAAAAAATGGAAAGAGAAAGAAAGGCAGGAGGAGGGCAGAGAGAAAAGGGAGGAAGAGCATGAACTCAACCATTTTAAACAAACAGCAAAGACCCAAGGGCGCCAGAGCTCCGTCCCTGGGCTCACCAGCCACGAACCACAGCTTGGCCTCCCCTTTTCACCCACAGAGATCACGAGTCTGTCCACGCACAGGGAGAGCCAGGCCGAGCCCTCGGCCAAACGTTTACATCTACTGGAGCTGGTCCTCCAGAGGAGCGTGTGATACAAGGTCACTTCTGGGCACCCCAATTCGCGCACTATTAACATCTCCTTAATCCATATCTAATACTGTATAAACAACTGTGAACTCCCGTAAGTCCTGACTCTATTGTTTTTGGCCATTCTGTGGCTTCCTAACTAGATATTAATGGAGTTCTCAAAAATCTATCATAACAGTTGATTTTTCCTCTTAAGTCCTGATGTTTTAGCTTGTCTAGTCCAGCCCGAGCAGAAAAGATCTGTGTTTAATTTATGACAATCTCTACTGCCCAGACTCAAACTGCCTCAGACTCTTCCAGCTCGTTTCTTTCTACTCATTTAAGATCACAAGCTCCTATAGTTCCTTCCGAAAGCCAAATACTACCAGGCCAGTGAGGTTCACAAAGCTCTGTGGCTTGGGAAGGAGGAAGTGTCTTTGACCTTGCTCAAGGGTTCAATCTGTTTCTAGATTGACACTGCACCTTTTTGGGGGAGATCCAGGATGCCATGGAAAGCGGGGCGGCCTAAGGGTCAGAGACAGTGCATTCTCTTGTGGCTGTGCAACTGCCTGGCCGGTTATATGACCCTGAGAATATTCTCTAACCTAACTTCTCAAAGGTATTTCATATGCATTACCTCACATACACCTCATAAAACTCTACTAATAGGACAAATATAATCACTTATATCCCTGTTTAAAACCCTGAAGTAGCTGCCCATCTCACTCAGAATAAAATCCAAAGTTCTCATCCCCTCCCTCCTCCCTTTTGCTCTTTCTGTTCCTGTCACACTGGCCTCCTGACTGTTCCTCAGACACATCAAGAAGATACCTGCCCCAGGGCCTTTGCACTTACTGTTCTCTCTGCCTATATGTTCTTTCCACAGATATCCATACTGTTTGCTTTCTTGCTTCATATTGGTGCCTGCTCAAATGTGACCTTATCAGAGAGATCTTCCCTGTCCACCCTATTAAAAAACAGTGCCTTTCCCTCCACTCCCTGTCCCATTTCTTCTTGTACCCTTACTGTGAGTCATCTTTCCTCAGAACACTTATCACCCTCTGATACATTATATGTTTATTTCTTTAGCTCTGTCTTTGTCCTCCAACCACTAGAACATAAGCCCCTGGAGAACAGGCATTTTGGTTTGCTCACTGCTTTAATCCCATGGTCTAGAACAGCACCTGTTACATGGGAAACATTCAAGAAATATTTGACATTTGAGTTAATGGTGTTATCTCCTTTTTTTTTTCCTTTTATTTCAGAATATTATGGGGGTACAACACTTTGGTTATATATATTGCCCATGCACTGCCCATGTCAGACCTAAGTTACATGTGAGGAAAGCTAACTGCCAGGTCGACGAGGGTCAGGGAGGTTATTAAGTAACTTGCCCGAGGACGTGGAGCTAGTAATTCACAATGATGCTCATGCTTCTTACTGAAAGTTGTAAGACCAGGGTCCTTCCCCCAACTCCTGCACCTACCACCCACGTGACCCTGGGAAAATGACTTATCTACTCTGGATCTTGAATTTTATTTAACAATATAGCTTTTCAAATTTGTATAAATTTACAATTTATGATTCATTTAGGTCAATATCTTGTTTGTTCTTTACAGTTACTACCGCTCTGTGAGTTAGGTAGGATGGGTGTCCACAGTACCCTTCATAGAGATGAGAAGTTCAGAGAAGTCAAGGTGACCCCTTACAGAGTGGCAGAGCAAGTTTTCTCCAGATCTAATATGTTCCTCGCTTTTCCCCCCACAGAGGAAAGAACTTTCTAGTACACCAATTCAATTATCCACATTCCACGTATCTTCAGGGCTTATCTTTGAAACGTTTCCAACACTTCCAGCCTTCCCAGCTTTCCCCTGGTCTCTCCTCCCTCTGAACAGATGGCATATATGGAATTTACACCACTCTATTTGATGCTAGTAAACTGTCTTGTGTTCACTTTATTCTAAATGATATATTCTAAACAATATTTGTTGACAGACAAGACGTCCCAATTTTGTCCACTCTCATGTTTACAATATTATATGAATGCCAAATTTATATCTCTGGCCCAGACGTCTCTTCTGAGCTCTGGACCCAACTGTCTAAATGACTTCTCCATGTGGATATTTTATAAACACCTCAATTCAACACATCCAAAATGGAACCCATGATCTTTCCCCCAAGTTGCTTCTTTTCCAGTCATCCCCATCTTAGTAAGTAAAGTCACCACCTACCAGCTGTTCAAACATGGTTCCTTTCCCTGTACTTAATCAAACTCAGTGAACTACCTCCTAAGTATCTTGAGCCGTATCTACTGCTACTTCCTTGTCCTGGAAGATACTGTCATCATCTGCTGAAGGACTCCCCACTGATGTCTCTGAACATGGTGTTCCATCTCCCAACACTCTCCACAGAGCATTTTAAAATGCAAATCTGATCATGAAGTGACCCCGTTTCAAAAATTCTTCAGTAACTTTCCATTGGTCTTAAGAAAAAGGTCAAATTCTTAGCCAGGCCTACAAAGCTCTGCATGATCTCGCTCCTCCTTGGCCTTCATCTGGAGGAACTCCAGATTCCACTGTGAAAGCATTCTCTCGCCTCCTGACCTGCTAGATGTGTTCACTGTTCAGAGTGACACAGCAGAGTGGTTCAGGGAATATGCCCCGGGGTCAGACTGCCTGTGTGCCAAGCCAGGCTCTACCACCTAACACCCTGTGACCTTAGAGATGTTACTAAATCAGTTTCCTTATCTGTGAAATGGGGATGACAAAGGGACCTACCTTATAAGGCCCATGTTGTAAAGATTACAAGTGATGCAAACAGAGCCTAGCACTCGGTAGGTGCACACAGTCCACATCAGCCCCCCTTCGCTCTCCTGGCCAACTTCTACCTGCCTTCAAGTCTTAGTTAAATGTCAATTCATCAGCAAAGCCTTCTGCAACTCTTCAGACTAGGCCAGTTCTCCTGTTACGCAGTCCCACACCACTTGTCTCACTCAATAAAATTATGATATAAATAATTATGTCCTTGTTTAACACCAGTCTTTCCCGTAGACTGTAAGCTTCATGAGGGCAGAGAACAAGTCTGTCACGCACTTTTGCACCCACAGCTCCTAGCACAGTGTCTGGCATATAGCAGGTGCTCAGCAAATGCTTATTAAATAGATTATTCCATAAAATATCACATGGAAGAATTTGCAATTCCCCTTCAGCTCAGCTTTTCTGAAAGCCTCCACTTAGGTGCTGTGCTTAGTACATGATCAACTCAATCAACTAAATGTATTGCACCCCACAAAGCTTACTGGTTGTGCCCCCATACCCATTTCCCTTTCTCATGGTGTTAGAGCCCCTGGTTTTAGCAGGGTCCACAGCTGTCCAGAATAGCAACTCTACTTCTCAGCCTCCCTTTTTGTTAGGAGTGGCCAGTGCCTAAGTTCTGGGTCATGGGATACGAGTGGAAGTTAGATGTGCAATTTCTGGATCATGCCTTTAAGAGGAAGAAGGGTGCCCTCCCCTTCAGTGTTCTCCCTTCTCCTCAGTGTGTTCTTTTCCAAAATATTTTTAACTTCAACTCTTTCCAAGTACCTAAACCTCCTCACTACTACAACCAGAAAGGGATCAGATACTGGGCCGGACTCAGGTTCCATTTAGTCCAGGGTTTGGCCACCAAGCAGATGCCTTCCAGGTGAGCCACGAGGGGGCATGAAGCTCCCCCTCAGCGCTCTCCCCCACTAGGCTTGCTCCAGCTTTTAACTTAGTATCCATGGCTCTGCATTCACTCACAATCTGGCCAACCCCTTTGAGAATCTGCTTATATTTTCTGCAAGAAATACTTCAGGGCAAAGGAGTGAGTGCACTAGCATCCCTTCCACACCCTCTCCTCACTAGCCATGCGAGCTGACGGTGAGAAATCCTGGGGACGCCCAGACCTCAGTGGAGAGGTGGGGGTGCCTTTGGCTGTGGCCAGAACTCGTGCCCTAGCCCAGCAGTCCCATAAGGACAGAGCATCTTGGGCCACAGATGAAGCTGCCTAAGGAAATGGATGAGGGTGGAGTAAGGGCCCAGGGGTCCAGGACAGTGATGGGAAATAGAAAAGTTAGAATGAAGTGAGCATGGGCTAGCCAGGCCTGAACAGCCATCAATAGGAGGGAAAATACGCGGAGGCTGGTGAGTGACTAAAGTGCTAAGAAGGCGCGTGTTGAAAGTGGGAATAGCGTGACCACGAGGCTTCTCTGCAGCAGGAAGACCTCTAGAAAGGCCCCAGAGTGTAGAGACTTCGCTTCCAGAAGCCAGGCCAATTGGTAGCAGGTGACTGCCATGGAAAGAGGGGACAGGACCTGGCTGCCGTAAGAGCTCCTCAGAGATACTACAGTGCAGTCACCCTACAAAGAGGAAGGGCCTGGCACTCAGGTTTCTTTCCTGTCAGTGGTGCAGGGAAGAGATGACCAAGGACACAAACCTTTTGTAAATAGTTTGCCCAGCATTAAGCATTGGCTTGCACACCCCTCACACCTTTTCTAAAAATCAGTTTGATTTTATAGGTTGTTTTATATACACGGGCTCGTTAGCGTGGGTTGGGATGAGGGGACCTCAGAGAGTGGAGGCAGAGTTTGAACAGGAGCTGGAAGTCTCCTGCCAAATTCTTTTCACATTTGTTTTCTATAACCAAAGACTGAAACCCTCTGAGCCATGTAAACTTGGTGTTCCAAAGTACAATGAGATCTGCAAAGGAAGACTTTACTTATCCAGGCCTGTGGATAAGCATATGGCACAGAGTAGGGCCACATTACCGTTTGGAGACTGATTGGTACATGGGAGTTCTGACTCCTAGGGCAAATGCTAGCCACAAGTAGATAGAGAAAATAAAGAACTCGGGACTCATGTTCTTATCAATTCTGTTTAATGAAAAGAGAAATTAAACTGAGGCCCAGAGAATAAAAGCTGAAGATCTCATAAATGTAAGGCATTTTAATTTACTGACCAGTTCCCCGAGACCTCTCCTTCATTTGAAAACCAAGCTCTCATTTGAAATATGGGAAATCCAGGCAATGCCTGTACATGCTCAAAAATGTTAAACTGCTCCCTTTCAGCCATTAGGGAACTTTAAGAAAAATGTGCACATAATCATAGTATATTACACAGCACACATTAGAATGTAGATTAACTAGTTTGGGCTCCTCTCTGTGATTTGTAACATTCCAAGGCCTTCCTTTGGCTATTCCCTGAAATCAACTAGCCTAAAAAATGTACGTCTGAACCAAACAAAACTGCAGAAGCAGGTTCTTTGACTGAATAGGCTTTACAGAGGTCATGGTGTCCAAACCCTGATTCCAAGTGTGCCTATATCAGGCCAAGCTAAGGATAAGGACCTACTAACAGCCCTTGGGCCATTATTTCTTACACTTAATGAAAATGTCATGCTGAGGTGCACTAGGCCCTATAGCAGAAGCCAAAGATACAAGGTCAAACAGAAGCCCTCAAAGAGATTTCTTCTTGAGGGAAAGATAGGACTATACATGTTTTAAAACATCTACCAAAAACTTCTTCCTAACAGGAATATACAGGTTGCTATAGGGCTGTACTGGGTTGAATTAGGGCCCCCAATATGGTATGTCCAAGTCCTAATCCCATGAACCTGTGAATGTGACCTTACTTGGGAAAAAAGGTCTTTGCAAGTATAACTAAGTTAAGGATCTCGAAATGAGATCATCATGATTTAGAGTGGGCCCTAAATCCAACACCTAGTATCCTTATATGAGGCAGAACAGAGAGAGACAGGCATGGGGAGAAGGCCATGTGAATACTGACGTAGAGATTGGAGTTTTGCTGCCACAAGCTCAGGAATGCCTGGAGCCACCAGAAGCTGAAAGAGGCAAGGACAGATTCTCTCCTGGAGCCTTCAGAGGGCGCATAGCCTGCATGACACCCTGATTTTGGACTTCTGGTCTCCAGAACTGTGACAGAATACACTTCTGTTGTTTTAAGCCACCCAGTTTGTGTTAGTTTGTTGCTGCAGCCCTAGGAAATGAACATAAGTGCCAATAGCTAAGTCTTCCTGGAAAGCAAGACATGGCCTCCCAGAAGAGATGACATTATCCCTGAGTTTTCTAGGACAAGAAAGAGTGGGCTGGATAGAAAGGGGGAAAGTGTATTCCAAGCAAACAGACTTGCATGTACAAAGTCACTGAGGCATGACACAGCAGGATATACTCAGAGCGCTGCAAGGAGTTTGGAAATGTTTGGCTGAAGGGGCTCATGTCGGGGGTGGGAAGGAATGTTGGACAGGTGGGTCATGTTTGGCCTTGTGGGTAAAGCCAAGAAATTTGAAAATAATCCCCCAAACCCTGGAGAGCATTAGAGGACTTCAAGTGAGGGAGTGCCACAATCAGATTTGCATTCTGGATGGATCCCTCTGACATGGCATGGAGAATGGGCTGGAAGGAAGCCTGACAAAAGTGGAGAGACCAGTAGGGGGTCACTGGAGTAGTCTAGGTGAGGGAGACAAGGTCCTGAACTCAGCGGGTGAGGAGGAAGTACAAGCGACAGTAAGTGGACAGACCCCAACAGACATGGGGGTCATCATGCGTGGAGGGTGAGAGGACAGGAGAAATTCAGGTCTTTCAAAAGTGGTGTCATTTAACAAGAGTGAAGCACAACCATTTCTTCCCATTTCACTTTTTTTACATTTTTTTTTACCCCAAGCTTATAGATAAGAGATAAACTTTAGTGTTTTAAGGTCTCTCTGGGTCTCAGAGTACTTTAAATATTTCCTTCCAGAAAGCAGAAGGTTAAGCTATGGTTCCTGTTTGGGGAAACTCTGGCAGGTGGCTAAGGGGAACGCTAAATCCTCTCTACCATGTGTGC
This sequence comes from Daubentonia madagascariensis, assembly GCA_023783475.1. Lineage (NCBI taxonomy): Eukaryota > Metazoa > Chordata > Mammalia > Primates > Daubentoniidae > Daubentonia > Daubentonia madagascariensis. Next base: position 6,413,138 of record JAKFHU010000075.1, read on the forward strand.
CAACATTATCATCAGCATCATGACAACACATGAATTAAATAGCCAAGAGTGGCTGGCGCAAAGAGGGAAGGTTTGTGGGCCTCCCTGGGAGAAAGCTGGAAGAGGACACGTGGTGGGCTCTGGGGACTTGGGAACTCCTGACTTGTTTATGGAACTGTTCTTACCAAGTCCCCCATGGCGTGACTCAAACGGCAGCCCAACCGCCTTCAAGATTTCAAGTCACCAAAGTCCTCTGCTGGATCCAAAACAAGGGAACTTGACAGAATCTTGAATCCTCCTTCCACCATCCACCATCCAGGATCACAGCCCAAGAAAGACTGAGGGCAGGGGCGTTTCCATCCCCACCCTTCCCCGCAGGGCTCAGCTGGCCCAAAGACACTAATCTCATGTTCTTGGTGACCCACCTCAGGCCTTCCCTCTATCTGCCAGCTCCCCAGGTCTGCCAGAGAAGGGAGACAGAAGGAGAAATGTTAAAACTGGAAGAAACAAAGTCCAGTATCAGGATCTGGCCGAAAGCCCGTGACTCTGAGTAACTGCCCTGCTTCTCTTAGGCCTGCCTACATTCCCTTACTGCCACCAATCATTTAAAGTTCTGGCCTGTTCTTTTCACTTTCCCACAAGCGGATGATCTGCCACTCTACCAGACCACTCCAGGGTGACTTTTGTTCAGCCTTTGTTTGACAAAGCCTCGAAGGACACAGAATCATTTTAGCCAAATTCACATGAGTCCCCAATCTCTGCTTACATGTCCAAGTCTCTGAGTAGAAAGGAAGGTCAACAAGGAACCTCAGATAAAGACTCACTCCCCTTCCTATCGTCCAGGACAGAGAAGGCAGGGAAGCCCCAGGACCTGGGGCTGGATATAAGACCATGGCAGATCATGCACCAAGCCCAAGAAACACCAGCCGAGCGCTAGGAGTGACAGACAGGCTTGGTGCCACTGCCACCCTTATTTCCTGCCTGGGTCTCCAGACAGCTAGAAATAGCCTAGAACACTCCACTAATGGGATAAAGGCTAAAAAGTATCAAGAATTGGGTTTTAATATGGTGATCATTGTGATCCATGAGGAGGAGCAGTTACTACCGTTCCTTCTGCTCCCCTTCCTCCTACTCTTCCTCCTTTATTATTCTCTTCCTCTTCTTCCTCTTCCTCCTCTTCGCCTTCTTTTTTAATGAGATCTACTTATTTTAGCCCTGATTAAGAATTTACATTTTCAGAGTTTCAAAGGTGCTTAGTTCAGAATGACAGCATGAAATAGTTAAGAACCACTACCCTAAACTATATACGACTGGGAAAGCAAAAAGAGGGAAAAGTACAAAATGCAGTCCACATCCAAAGGGCCCTAATATAATAGATTAGCTTTGGGGCCAATACTGCATTTTCATGACTCTTCAAAAGGGTGTGAAGGCGCACCCTGAGTACTATGGGGAGATGAAGTGACTACCATGGCAAGTTCACTGTCAAATGAAAAATGGTACTAAAGTAAAGAACATCATATGAAAGCATTTATCAAGCACTCTTCTGTGGATTAATAATATTTTCCATAGGTCAACTCTGTGTGTACATGTTGTGAAGCTGGAAAAAAAAAAATCAGCATCTGAACAACAAGAAAAACTTTCCCTTTCTCGGAAGTCAGACTGACCCTACTTGCCCTCTAAATTGTTTCCAGAAGTTAAAGTTATCAAAGGGAGCTTCATACTTTTTTGGTTGACCATTTACCAAGTGGGACACATTTCCTCTTGGAGCTAAAACCACAGCTCACGATTTGTCCCACTGATTCTCTGCCAAAACCAGGCCTCAGTTTGACTGATGAAATACCTTGCCCCCAAATTATTTTTCCACATTAGCAATAGGGTCAGAAGATGTGGGCAGTTCCAGGATTTGATGCAAGAGACCCACCCGTTCCCAGGATGAGATAAATGGCTCCCTGGCCAGAACTGGGCCCCAACACCTAAGAGAATGACCCACCTCTGCTCCAGAACACCTGCTCTCCCCATGAAGCGTGCAAGAAGAGCAAGGCCTCCTGCTCTCTGCGAGGGGTACCCGTCAATGGGAGAGCTCCAGGACACGAATTAAAGGACCTGACCCACCTTTACTCACAGTGTATGACTGAGAAGTGGCAAAAGAGACAATTACATGAAAGCTGCCTCTGCATACCTATGATGTGTCAAGGGTCGTATTTATGTAGTTCCTTCACTGAGCACAAAAGCATGTGCAATGAGGAACCCAGTTGCTGAATAAAGATCTTGAGCTTCCAGTAATCTATCCTACTGATGTAACCCTCCTGAAATAACCTAAAATTCAGGAAAAAATTATAAGCCAAGAGTGTTCATCATGTGTTCAACTATAGGGCAAGGGCTAAGAAAACCATAATATATCCATATGATAAAATATTATGCAGTTATTGTTGTAACGTTCATAAATGGTATTTAAGAAGATTGGGAACTTCTTATGTTCCAAGACTAAGTGAAAAAAATCATGACATGAAATTAAGTATATAGTATGATTTTTTCAACAGTGTGACAATTTTCAATAAAAAGGGGCTTAAAATGGTTTTTCTAGGAGATGAAATAGAGATGATTTACTTTTCTTCTCTATACTTTACTTTCCTTTTTAGGTTTTCTACACTTAGCACATATTACTTTTATACTCTAAAAAGTAAAAGTTATTTAGTTTGACTAAGCCATGGTTTTAGGGCGCTGGTGATGGACACATTGAAGGAGGGTGTGCTGAGCCAGAAGGTGGCCAGATTCCCAGAGTTATTGTGCTAATCATTGACCTTCATCCTGACACTCAAGCGCTGCAGGTGGAAGGGTCTAGAGTGGCCCCTGGCTCCATCCATCCTGCAGCCCAAGCTCTCTGGCTGTGAGCACGCTCTTTCATGACTCACTACAGGCCCCTGGGCTGGTCACTTTCCTTAAAATAATCCAGCTGGCAAAGAGCACACAGTGGTGTTGGGAGGATTAATTCATTCATGTTTATAAACAAGCTCGCTGAGATTCTTGGATGGGAGTCATTCCATGCTAAGGAGTGCAAGTATTCGGCTGAGTACATTTCCAGGGTAAATTTCCTGCCACAAATTCTCTAAACTCAATGCAGATGCCCAAATTCGGGATAAAATTTATGTAAGTTGGCTGGTAGACCGTGCACCATTATAATAAAAATGAACTGGATGTCAAATGTCTACAGGCAACTGAACACTACCACGTCTGGCCTTCCTAGGGAATCAGGAAGCTGTGTCCAGCAGGCCCAGAGGTGGACAAACGCTGGGCCACTGATGGGCAGGATTGCTTGGCCATGGATATCAATACAGGACCACCAGCCCCAGACCAAGCATAAATGAAATCACGATACAGAAAACCATGGATGTGGCATCAGAATGCCAGGAAAGCATGAGAAGTTTTTTTTTAAGAAAAGCAACAGCGCCAGCTCCCCAGATGAGGAATTGACTTTGGACAATCCATGGATGAAGAATGACTGGTGAATCACACTGGCCCTTTACAAATGCCAGCACTCCGTTCAGGCTGTGCTGTAGCCAGCTTCTGATAGTGGGAAACAGCAGGCGTGAGGAATATGTGGGAATTGTGCAGAGGCCTTGGGCATGGATTGAGGCCTGGGATACTGGTTTTCCTTCCCCCATTTCCCACCAGTTGGAGGACAAGCCAGTGCTCATTTGTCAGAGGAAACGGAATGTCCAAGTTCACCCAGAGGATATGGAATTGCATTTCAGAGGTTCTCTTCTAACCATACCTCAGGTAATTCAGCTGAAAGCCAAGATGACAGAAATAAGGAAGGCTCCGGTAGAGTTGGTTTGGGGCATCTTCTTTCAAAGAGGTTTGATTTAAAGAGATTACAAATGTAAACACCTAGCTGAATCACCGATAGCCTCCCTCCCTGTATCACCCTGCTCCAGTCCCCGAAACTTGAAGATGGTATAAGACATGTAAGTAACTTACCATATTCTGCTTAATCTCTCCCACGAAGGGACCTACTTCCTCTTACCTCTAGAGTTAGCACTGCCACTGACCCCATTTTCAGTGTGTATTTCACCTTGAACTCCAGATCTGGCCTGCTTGGAATAGCAGTACCTAATTCTCATAGCAGGTAGTAGCCTAGAAATATGAAATACCTCCATAGATCTGACCTTGGATGTTAAAAAAAAAATAAAAATATGGATCATGTGCTCGTGGGCATTTTATGGATCAAGTTAGCTACTAAACGGACCCAACTCTAAAGAGGTAACCCAGGGAACTGGTGATTAACGTCGCCTTTCCTCTGGACTTTGTGCATAGTTTGTCATGACCATCTCTCCTGGGCTGCCCCATCTGAAAGAACTACATGGGGAATACATGGACACACTTCTTTCCAAAGGCCGGGAAAATAAATGAGGAAACCGCTGAAGGCACGGGGAGCGCAGGGTGTGGGAGTGGAAGGTTAGCGCAGATCCAGATCACTGTTTCTTGTCATGCTGGCGTTTGGGTTTATGCAATAAATGAAAAGTCGACATGTCTAAATGGCAATAACTTGAAAGAGAGAGAGAGAAATAACACAACATGCTCCAGGTTTTGAAACATATTCTTCAAAATGTAAGGACATCTACCTCACTGAAACAGAGCAAAAACATCAAATTTTGGCAAGCCTAAGCAAGGGGGAAACAGTCAAATGGTATATTTAAGATGCAGTGCTTTCTCAAAGACCCCAAAAAATCAAGGCAGGCTGCTGAACAGAAAGGCGAGGCCCAGGCACAGTCCCTAGGATACTTCCGAACAAAGGTGAACAAGAGTGTGGAGTATGTCCCCCAGTCTATCACCTATCCCCTCCAAAAATGTAGTCCACCCAAAGTCCATAGAAATTCCTGGAGTCTGCTTTGGAGACGACAAACCCAACACAGTCATGTCATAGAAAGAGCAAAGGAGCTGGGTGTGGAAGGCTCGTCTCAGGTAAAGGTTACGACAAGTGCCAGTCACTTTCCCGTTTGCTCTCAGATCTGCCATTTCCTGTTCTAATACACACGTAGGGGGAGTGATCTCTGAAGACACATTCCCAGACTTCCTTACCAACTGGCTTGTGGCTAGATTCAGCCATTGGGAGGTTCTGGTGCAAGCTAGGTGGGGAGATGGAAAGTAGAATCCAGAGTCTCTCTCTCTCTCTTTTTCCATCTGCTTTGTGCAGTGGCTACCACTCCTCCATACCTGTGCTACCTGCTGGACTGCCCTTCCCCTCATGGCCCCAACTGCCACCATTCCATTTCTGGCATGGTTCCAGTTCCCACCTGGGCCACCCCCTACTTTGCTTCCCCAGCTTCCTGCTGATGCTGTTTCTGGGTGGCTTCACCATCCTTGTTTAGTTTGTCAGCCCTTCTGATGCTTTCCCAGCTAGCTCCCTGTATTAAATTCCCTCTACTGAACTCTTGGATCTGGGTTTTGACTAGATCTTGACTCATGCACTTTAGGATTTAGGAGACCCTGATACCATCAGTGTCTGCCCCAAATCCCCTCAAGCCTTACCACTATAATTCACAATCCAACTTCCAATTGCCAGCATCTTCACTTCTTTGCCTGAAGGCTTTTACTGGTGGCCTGAGCCTTCTCTGCCCACGTGCCTGTTCAAGGCAGACCAAAAGTGCAGGAGAATTCTCACACACACAAACACACACACACACACACACACACACTCTCTCTCTCTCTCGGAGCTGCCCTCAACAGTGATGATACACCAGCTTTCTCACTGTATTCTTTGAATGCAGGTGTCCCTCCAAAATCCATATGCTGGAGCTTAAAGCCCCGGGTAGTGGTATTAAGAGGCAGGGCCTTTGGAGCCCTCATGAGTGGATCTGTGCTCTGATGAAAGAGACTGGAGGGGGCACTTCAGTGCGTTTTTGCCCCTCTTTCTCTTTCTCATTTCCTTACTCCATGACTCTGGGGGTTCCACCTCCCCAAAACTTTTTCACTAGAATCATTGGCTCAGGATCTGCATCTGGGAGAATCTAAACTAAAGTAAGGACCCTCTTTTCTTTTCTTGCTAGTACTTTATTCTTTATAAAAGTTTAAGTAATGCTTGGAAAGAACACAGGGTCCATTCAGTGGTAGAAGACTGCAGATCCTTTGGGCAATAAGCCCCTTCTCACCAGCTCAAGCGTGGCTGAGCAGGCCGTGGTGGTAGACAGAGAGGAAGGTTTCTGCAACCTCCAACTTGGGCAGTGATTGTCAGAGGGCATGGACTTGAGGCCTCTGTTTCCCTACCCATAAAAGGGCAAACCCATCAGTTTTCCTTGAAAGCTTCTTTTGACTATCATGTCAAAAGAATCAGAGGGAGCCCAAACACCTTTTGACCTCAGAGGAATTTTTTAAGCCAGCACTTTTGAGTTTCTGGCACATTAAGGGAGAAAGAGCAAGGGAACCTGAAGGGCATGTGCGTGCTTCCAGGGAATTCTAGGGAAGTGAAATAACGACCTTGGCCCAGACAGCAAAAGACAAATTTAATTTACATGCTTCTGGCCATATATGGAAAAATCATTTAAACCAAAAAAAGAAAAGTCCAAACTGCAAGTCAATAGTGGCTAACATCACACACCCCAATGGTATGTGCTGGCCTCTACTAGCAACTATGCTGTTCCAACATTTCCAATCATTGCACATATTTGGGCCTTGTGTTTTCCAAGAAGCCATGAGGGTCTGTTCTGAAACACCATCCGAAATTTGCCCAGCCTTTGCACCGCGGCTGGTCTGCTGCTTCTCCTCCCCCACCGTGTTCTCATTTCACAGGCTTCCCTCTCTCTAGCTTCGCTTCCACAACCCAAGCCTCGGGGCTCTCCTTATTTGTAACTTCTTAATTTAGCCCCAGGGCAGTAGAAATGTATACAGTGAGCAGAGGAGAAGGTCTTACTTTAGCCAGAACTCCTGATGCCGAGAATAGGCTGTCGGTTGAAGGGGGCCAGAGCCCCGCGTCTGACGGCCTGGGCCACCCGAGGAGTCTGTACTTGGGGTGAATAATTCACAGGCTCCATGCAGGGAGATGTTTATGGACACATTCTGCACTTCTCTGGCATGCTTCTCTGTGGAGCCCAAACCACCCTGGAGATTGTAAGTAAAGCAATGTCCTCTGGATTAGAAGTCGTGGAGTTTATTTTTAAATCCCAAAGATTTAAAAGGATGTCCATGATGAGAAACCCTCAGTGCCCTCCTACCATGCACACTACACACTCACATGTATACACACACATGCAGCGAGATGGCAGTGAGAGAGAGAGAGAGAATATATATATACTGGGGCAGATGTACTCTAAGGCCCAAGAGAGAAGTCAGTGGGAGGCCCAAAGAGTAAGTGTGGAAGAAGCCAGCCCACCTGGCATTTTCTTAGTCCACAGTTTGCCACAGACTGTTGCCATCCCCAAATAAATCCCTGCAACTTTGAAACTCACTATTTATCTTTTAAAGCTTTCTGCTTTTGGCTGTCTGCTTTACTCTTAAGTCTCTGTAGAACGTAGGAAGTTTTTTATGCAGCCGTTCTCAAACTTTCTTGGTCACAGGACCCTTTATGTCTTAGCGATTTTTATGTAGTGCTCCTAGGCTAAAAGAAATACCTAATAGTTTCATTTATTAAATAGTTAAGTCCAAATAATAAGTATTTATTTCCTACCAAATTAATAGCCATTGGGGAAATGTACACATACATTAAAATAAATAACGTTTTATTTTATTTCATTCTTAACCCTAATTACTAATAGGATGTGTGCACCTGCTAGACACTCTCCAAGTTCTCCAACCTTGGTATCAGATTGGACACCCCCACTCAAGCTTCTGGTTGCACAATGATTTTGTGCAGTTCTTTGTGCTGCAATCACTGAAAATTCAGCTTCACTAAGACATGACGACATTGAAAAACATACAGCACTATATAACATTGGCACTGCTGAGGTAGTATTGTGTGGTGTCTGACAGATGTCAAGTATTATTGGGCTTCCCTAAGAAATATGGTCTGGAAGGATATAAACAAAACTGGCAACTATGCCTATTTCTACGGAGACAAACAACACTGGGAGCAGATGACGTCCAGGGAGACTTTTATTTTATCTTTATTGTCAGAACTTTTCTGCAGGAGAATGTTTTCACATATAACTTACATAATTATAAACAAACAAAAAACAATTTTAACACACCTGTACACAAAAACCTTGCCATGTAAGAGAGTGCTAAATTCTGTTCAGAAAGGGTCAGTCCCAAACTCCAAAGAAGGGGACTTCTTTACTGAAGTAGCCAACTGGGGCACCATGGGACACCGTGGATGAGGGCGTCTCACTTACTCATTCAAACTCCTTTTGTTGACATTTATTTTCAAGAGCCTCCCATTCTCATTTCTCACAATAGCAATTCTCAGGAGGTAGCAGTCAGCCTTGTCCAAACTAAACCCCTCCTACCACCTCCCCAGAGTCTCACTGCTCACATCCCACTCACATCACTATGTGTTGCTGCCACAGAGAGGGCAGGCTGTGCCTTTGGTGGTTCAGAGCCATTGCTTGGAGGCTGCCAGGTGAGGATGGTATCCCCAGCCTTCCTTTCATCCAGGTGGAGGCTGTGACTAGATCCCACCAAAGAGGGAAAGGGAGGCAGAAAACAGTTCTAAATTTAAGTCCTTAACTACTCCTAAGCAGACATCCAGATCCTACAGTCAAATAGAAGTGACCGCTGCACTCCCACCCCCAAATTCCCTTGCTACATCCATTTCTCTGCTCCTTTGCTCACCCACTGCTCCGGCTGAGTCCTGGGGTGTCAGGGGAGAGAGGACCAGAGGTGAGAAATGGAAGCCACTCCATGAGAGGTGACAGAGGGGAGAGAGAAAGAGAGAGGAGGCAGAGCCAGGAACAATGAAGACAAAATTTAAAATTAAAGTAAAACAAAATATAAAAAAGAATAGAACATACAATTGTAAGGGGGGAGCCTTCAGTGACAATTCTGCCTCGTAAGATAGGTTTCAGCCAGGGAGCTACATTTCCCCTGAAATGCACTGACCTGTTTCGTTGTCCTTATTACCAAATATGAGAGACTCGGGGGCAGCAGGTATAAACGCCTCAGGGCTGCGGGGTTTCAGAACTGAACCAACCCTCGTCTGACGGCCCTTGAACCCAGGGGCCTGACTTCCTCCCGAATGCCCTTGGGCTTGGAGCAGAACCCAGGCCCCTTTCCTGCCAGGTATTGCTCAGTTCACACAGGACTGTGGAGAGAACAAAGGCCCAGAGTGTCCCCAACAATTCAGAACTGTGCCCTTGATGGATAACAAGGATGATTAGAGCCCTCAGGCACCAGTGCCCAAGAACATTCCAGAAGCAGAACGAGGCTCTGAGTCTCATCTCAGCTTCTCATTTACTACGAGAATCTTCAGCAAATGGAGTCCCTTCCTGTGCCCCGGTGTCTCCCTCTGCCAAAGAGAAACCTCCCTAATCCCTAAGAAGAGTCTGGGAGAGTGGCTTAGGTTCTTATATTTTGGCCTCAATGATTAAATTAGTGGCCTTCAAGAAAGGGCCCAAGGGAATGTCAAACTGCTCCAGAGAATATTCTGATAAACCACCCCCGCAAGGCCCGTGTGGAAAACCTGGACCACCGTGTCCCCTTCAGCCCAGAGTGCAACGGGCCCCTCCATCCCTGTCCCCTGGCCTCCCTCCTCCCTGCGCCCAGATAATCCCCAGCCTCCTGTGGTTCTGTCTTTGCAGTGCAATCACGCATAATTTATTCCACGTGTTTGTTGCACCTGCCAGAGGCAACTATCATAAATGTTTCAGTGCCTTAACTTTAGATGAGTTTTCTTTGGAAATAATCATCCCCAGGGTGGTACAGTGAACAGTAAGTTAACACCCCTCCATCCATGTCCTCCCCAGACTTGTGCTCCCTTCTGACTTCAGTGCTCCCCATAAGACATTTATCAAACACAGCCCCAAGGGCAGCGCAGGCGGGTAGGAGCGCTGGGCCCGTACGGCTCTGGCTGAATCAATATGTGGGTGACAACAAGCTCTGCAAGGAAACTCCCAGGACTATGAAATAGGATTTGTTTCAAAGTCCTTTTAGTAACATGTTTTATAGGAGAGGACTCCTTTAATACCCACGTTTGTCATCACCCTCCCACCCTGCTTGCTTCATGCTCGTTGCATCTTGACACAAAAACATATTTTCCTTCCTCTTTGAAGACTTCCATTATCTGGTCTCACCTGTGTCACTCAAAGGACACCATGACATGTGCACATGCGCTCTCTCTCTCTCTGTAACTCTCTCACGCTCTCAACAGTTCAAGAATGTTCTGAACAACTGATCATGAATTCATTCATCATGCCAGCGGTGAGCATTCTTGTGCTTTCTGCCAAATCCTTATCTTGATTCTCCGATAGCCTCTCAACTCTTCAAAGCAAGGGGACCCAGCTTGTAAGTGGTCTGTGGCTAGTAGGTTCTAAAGTTACACGGGCTTATTGACTCAGATCAACTCTTGTTATTCCTTTCCTCTGCTCCATGTTGTAGGATACTGACCGCTGAAAACTATATTTCCCAGAATAACTCCTCAACTGGCTTTTGGTCTGAGTTGGCCAATGGGAGGTATCAGTGGGAGCCTGGCAGGCAGCGGGGGGAGATTCAGGGTATTTCTCCCCCCCTCTTTCCATCTACTTCAAATGGCATCTCCAGAAGTGGCTGCACCTCCTCCAGTACCCCAGGTCCCACTGGGTGGTCCTGGCTCCTGGGCTCTGGTAAGACCCCTCCCGTTCTCCCAGTCCTGAGAGTGGCACCCACTTCCTGCTGTGCTAGTCTCTCGTTGCCTCACTATGCTCTGTTTGCCTCGACATCCCTTCTTCTAACACCTTTATAATTACCTCCTCGTATTATTTTCCCTCTATTGAACTACACAGTGTGAGCTTGGTTTTCCGACAATACTCTAATACAAATTTTACTGACAGCAAAGGAGGCATGAGCCGGAAGTACAAGGGGCTGAGTGAAAGGTCAGAGGGATGAAAGACAAACACCAGCACTCCACCCACCACCTCTTGCCATCTGTACTCAACTTAGAGCTTTCTCATCTTGTAGGAACAGAACATAACCTTGCTGTGGAGGGAAACTTGAGAAAACCTCCAATTCTGTCCAAGACAGACTATTCCCAAAAAGATTCAAACTGATTCAGGAAAAAAAAAAAAAAATCCAGCCTATTCTTTTATTAAAAGTTCCAGATTTCATATTCTTCCTTGGAAAACCAAATATATTTGTGTTTATATTCCCGAATTCTCCCTACTGTCTATTGAACCTCTTGCTGTAAACTGAGCTAATTCTATCCACTGTTGTCCTCAGTGGAAACAGAGTATCATCCCACCAAAATTTACACAAAACCACTAAAGTAGGGTAGCAAGTTTGTCTCTTATCAATCTTTCCAATGAATACCACAGTCCTTCTTGCCTTTAGTTTAGGAAAGAAGAACCAAACGTGACTTTTTAGGAGTGTTTGAAGATCTGTTGAAGGAAAACATTCCAGACACACAGGAGCAAGAGGTTAAGAATGTAGCTTTTAAGTCAGACTGCCTGGCTCATACTCTGGCTCTGCCACATATTAGCATTGAGCAAGTTAATTCTCTCTTTAAACCTCAGTTTTCTCAGCTGTGAATTGGGGATCATAATGATTTTGAGACTTAAATGACATAATACCTGTAAAGCCTTGCACATATTGAGCACTCCATAAATGTTACTTAAAATTTTATCAGTATTAACACCCCTGACACCCCACACCCTTGAAAATCAATGAATAGGTATAAGAAGAACCAAATTACTACCATATAAGATAAATAAGGGACAGTCCAACACCCAAAGTGATGGGCTGATGACCAACATCATCTCTGCACATCAGCAAGGAAAATCACCGACTCTGAGAACTGCAGAGGCTATGTAATCCAGTCCCCCCATGTGATAGCCACGGCAGACAAGACCCAGAAAGGAGTTCAGCCACCTGGTAAAAGCATCATGATTACTATCTCAGGGTTCTGACCCCCGGTCTGCCAGCCTTTGGGCCTTACTACATTGCCTCTCCCCAATGTGGTTATACAGTTATTACCTCATTACAGTACAGACAATTTATTTCAGATCAGCATCATGTTGATGTGATGTGAACTGTTCTCAGGGAAGCCTCAGAGAGAGAGTTAAAAACAGAAAAAAAGCAATGGCCTATCATACTTAATGGTGAAAGCTAACGTTATACTTAATGGTGAAAAACTACATTTTTCTCCTAAGATCAAAAAGAAGACAAAGAGGTCCATTCTCACCACTTCTATTCAACATTGTACAGGAGATTCTAATCAGGGCAACTGAGCAATGAGAGAAAGAGAGAGAGAAATAAAATATATCCAGATTGGAAAGGAAGAAGTAAAACTATCTCTATCACAGATGACATGTTCTTGTAAATAGAAAGTCCTAATGAATCCATTAAACACTATTAGAATAAATGAGTTCAGAAAAGTTGTGGGATATAAGATCAATATGCAAAAAAGCCATCATATTTCTATATATTATCAATGAACAATCCAAAAATAAAATTTAAAAAACAATTACATTTGTAATAACATCTAAAAGAATAAAATAATTTTCAATAAATTTAACAAAAGATATGCAAAATGTGTACATGTAAAACTATAAAACATTGCTGAAAAAAATACAGAAAATCTAAATAAATGCAAAGATATCCCATGTTCATAGATTAGAAGACTTATGACTATTAAGATGGTAATACTTCCCAAACTAATCTACAAATTCAACTCAACTCTTATCAAACTCCCAGCTTGCTTTTTTTTGCAGAAATTGACAAGCTTGTCATAAAATTAATATGGAAATGCAAGGCATCCAGAATTGTCAAAACAATTTTGAAAAAAAAGTATACAGTCAAAGGATTCATACTTCCCAATTTCAAAACTTACTACACAGGCACAGTGATCAAGACAGTGTGGTATTGCATAAGATCAGACAAACAGATCAACAGAATAGAATTGATATCCAGAAATAGACTCTTACATTTATGGTCAACTCATTTTTGATAAGGGTGTCAGGATAATTCAACAAGGAAAATGGTCTTTTTAACAGATGATGCTGGGACAAGTGAATGTCCACATACATAAAAATAAACCTGGACCCCTTCCTTACATCACAGACAAAATTTAACTCAAAAGGGATCATAGACCTAACTATAAGAGTTAAAACTATAAAATTATGAGAAGAAAACCTAGAAGTAAATCTAATAACTTTGGCTTGGGCAACTGATTTCTTAGATATGACACAAAAGCAAAAGGGACAAAAGGAAAAATAGATAAATTGAACTATTTCAAAATTTAAAACTTTTGTGCTTCAAATGATATCAATAAGGTGAAAAAACCATCTCCAGAATTGGAGAAGATATTTGTAGATCATACTATCTGATAAGAGACTGGTGTCCAAAATATATAAAGAACTCTTACAATCTGATAATGAAAAGCCACAGGATGGATAAAATTAAAAAGACAGATAATAAGTGTTGGTAAGGATGGATGGAATGTGAAATAATAGAGCCACTATGGAAAATAGTATGGGGCAGTTCTTTAAAATGTTAAACATAGAGTTACCACACGACCCAGCAATGCTACTCCTAAGAGTAGTATATACCCAACAGAAATGAAAACATACAGTTAAATAAAAGTTGCACACAAATTTTCATAGCAGCATTATTCATAATAGTAAAAAATTGGAGACCACACAAATGTCCATCAACTGATGCATGGATAAATAAAATGAGGCAGATCCTAAAAATAGAATATTACTTGGCAATAAAAAAGAATGAAGTACTGATATATGCTACAACACAGGTGAATCTTGAAAAAATTTGGCTAAGTGAAAGAAGCTAAAGACCACATATTATATATATGTGATTCCATTTACATGAAAGTCCAGAATAGGCAAATCTATAGAGAAAGAAAGTAGATTAGTTGTTGCCCAGGGCTTGGCAACTATTGGGTGCAGGATTTCTTTTTGAGATAACAAGAATGTTTTAAACTTAAATTGTGGGGACAACTGCACAAATCTGTGAATACACTAAAAACCACTGAATTGTATACTTTAAATGGGTGAATTTTAGGGTAGGAAATTAAATCTCAATAAAGATGTTTTAAAAATAAATGAACTTGGTATCTCTAAAATTTAAAAAGAAAGAAAAAAAAAAGGGGCCTCGAGGATTAGCCAGAGCTAGATTTGATTACCAGTTCCCCCACAACAAGCTATGTGGTCTTAGGCAAATTCCTGTACCACTCTGGGCCTCAATAAATGGCAGCTTTTTATCATTCAACAGGAAGGGAAGTAAGGAGAGGTAGGGATGTGCAGCCTCAGGGTTATGGTGAAGGCAGATCCAAGCTGATCCTCTGGGGCGAAAGATGAACAAACAAGACCACCAGCTAGACTCTGATTCTTAATCCCTGTCTATTCCCCAGAAGAAGGTGCCTTTCCTAAATATTGCACACACAATGGTGCCCCTGGAACCATGTTATCCAGTGGGTACTGACCACAACTCTCCCATCAGACAGCAACATCTGCTCCATCTTTATCTCCCACCTATGGCTAGATCTGCAGCAAGAACAGAAGCATTGACAATATGAATGGAACTGAGGGAACACGAGCAAGGATCCTGACAATCAAATCCTACACCATTTTCATCTTTCACTGTTCATCAGGAGGACTGTTTCTCCCTAGTGCTCATAAGGCATTAGATGGTTTGAGCTTTGCATTCTCAACAGTGTAATGAAAATAGATGTTGAATGCTAAAACGTAAACATGTGTATCATTTATAATGCATTCAGATGTTTTTTTAATTATTTATGGTCCCTGAAAGTTATTTGACCTATCATGCATATATATCCAAGCAATGTTTATATTAGAACCACAGCCTCAATGTACGCAATTCCAGCTCCTTGGCATGCCCGTCTATAGAATTAAAATTAAATGAGTCAGTGGTCAATAAAAGTTACATGTGATTTCCATAAAATTATCCATTGTATATTGCTCTGGGGTGGAGAAAGAAGTTTGTATGGCGTTGCCGAAGCTGACAGAACACAGAATGCTTGTTTTTGATGAGGTGGCAGTGATGATTAGTCTTTCCTAAGAATGAATGCATTATTTCCCTGAATAATTGGTGGTCTTGGACTTGCTTTTCGTCTAAAAAAAAAAAAAATTACTCAGAGGGCCACCCTCTCTCTCTTCGGTTAATTCCTATTTTCTTATAAAAAAAAAAAAAGCCAGTATTCTGAGCTCAAAAACACCACATTCTTCTGTTTTGATGCTTGCATAAATTTGCATGTTAACATGAATGGTTCCAACTTAAAGAATGTAAAATGAAATGAAATTTGAATTCAAATCCAAGATGGAGAAAAGATACATGTAAAAGCAACAGATTTTCAATCTTGTTGATTTTTTTTTTCAGGAACCAGATTAGGAAAGACATAAACACACACACACACACACACACACCACACAGAGTCTTCTGGTTTCAAAGAGGGGTGGCGCTCAGAGCAGGTATTCCCAAAGAACACCCCTCACACACACACTAGGAGCATTCACAGATCACAGCAAAAATTATGAAGTTCTGTTTTAATGACTGGGTGCCACCATAAAACTCAGAAATATGACTCAGAGGACATGCTCACCATCACGTTTCTACTTTTGGAGGCCCACTCAGATAAAATGAAATGTAAGGAGCATTGTGTGAGTAGCTTGAGCAAACACAGGCATGAATGTGCCTCTGCTGGCCCTAAGAGCCATTTCTTGCTTTATGCTTTGATTTCCCCATTCCATTTGGAAGGCGGTATGGCATAGCGGTTAGGTGCACAGACTGTAATAGACAGACCTGCATTGGAATCCCAGATCCACCCACCATATACTGGCTGTGTGACCTCTGGAAAATGACTTACTCTGTGGACATAACTCTTTCATGAATTTTCATTATAGTAGTACCAGCCTCATAGATTTTTTGTGAGAATAAAATAAGACAATATAATGTACTTTGAACAGTGTCTACATAGAGCAAGCATTTGATAAGGTTAGCCATTGTGGTGATGGTTGGTGTGGTGGTGGTTATTATTATTATTCAATATTTAGGTGATGGTATCCAGAGGCACCGGGCCTGAAACTGTTTCTTTCTTTTTCAACCTGCTCTCCCATTTTGTGCACACAGCATCATGCAGCAAAGAGACACAGGTGGAGTCACAGCAAAAGCCCATTGCCCGTGAGCTCTAACTGCACGCTGATGAGAGATGTGGTACTCTCATTCTATCCCTCCCCGCGTAACCCTCCTCACGGCGCAGCCTCCCTTCACTAAGGCATTCCAAACAGAATGGCAACAGGATCTCAACAAATACAGGACGATTAGCAATAAGCATCTTACCTCATCATCACCCGCAGTTGTGTTTGTTCCCAATTTCTGCACAACTGACTTGTTGCTCTCCTTTAGCATTTTCTCTCGAACTTTGGTTTCATACTCAGGCCGAGAATGTTCCTAAACCAAAGAGTCAGAGACTGGTTAGTAAACAGGAGGGAGAATGAGCTTGGCCTGCAGCCACACGTACGTTAAAGTCAGGATTCAGGACTGGACACTACGGGATATGAACTGCCACACACACACAATCACAAGGAGTCTGGACATAACATCGTAACATAAGAATGTAATGTTGGGGAGAGAAAAGGGACATACAACACTTGTCACCACACTGAAAACCAAACCTGGGCACTCTCCTGGGGACAGCACCGGTGTTGAGAAAGGAGAAAGGAAATGTTAATGCGATGGCTGATACAAAAAGAAGCCATGTGCTTTGCATAGCAGTTTGACCCAAGGCAGAGGGATACATCTGGTCATCCCACCAACCATCCTCATATCTCTAACTTTCAATGAGCCAAATCCCAGCTGGAGAAACAGATGTGCCCCACAGCTGGGAGTTAGGGCAACAACAAAACGCATTCCCTGCTCCATTATTCTGTGAGCTAAAATGGCGACCAATAAACATCAAAGTCAAAGGCGGCCATGGGGAATCTTAAACCTCACGTGCCTGGACCTGTTTCCTGTGCAGCCTAGGTGCGTACCTCATTGGCAAGTACACCAATGCTCAGGAGACATCACTGGGCCATTCAGCAATACTGTGACTTGTGAATCACCAGGCATGGGAAAGAACACCTCACTAATCCACAGAACCTTAGAGCAATGCAGATGCTGGGGCTGGAGGATACATGACTCACTTCAAAGAGAATTTAACAGTGTACACCTGGCCTCACTGGCAGGTCTTCCCTGCAGCTTCCAGCTCAAGGACAAATGTCTACAGGTGTGAGGACTTCATGTTCCTGCATCATTTACCAATCTCGCCTAGGGAGGGAATCAGACTCGGGCTCACAGTGGGCTCTGCTGTTCAGAGAAAAAACATTTCCTTATCACTGCCCCCATGTCAGAGAGTTCAAAGGCCAGCAAGCCAAGCTCCTGAACTGTCTCTGGCTTTCCCAAGCCATGCCACGACATTAGAGAGGAGAAACCACACACCCAACAAGCACAACCAATACAACAGCAGGAGACGCCAGCCAAGTGTCTTCAAGGCCTTCCATCATCACCCAGTCTCTGAGGGGACATCAGTCCCACCCCTTCCAGGAGGCCTTCTCGACTGTCGCAACGTACTTACCAGACGGAGTCTCCTTCCTCTCCGAATTCCAAGAGTTTTATAGCTTATACCACACATGGTAGCTCTTGCCTATGTGTTTTTCTTTTATTATTTCCTAGCTGATTTATATATGAGAGTCTTCTTATCCTAACATAAGAATTGGCTACCTACTCTGCACTATTCTGTGTTTCTCACAGTAATTGGCACCATGCAGAACACGCAGAAATCTCTAAATGCTTGTGATTTTGTCTCTTACCTTCCTTCATTCTCTAACACACCATTTCC
This sequence comes from Daubentonia madagascariensis, assembly GCA_023783475.1. Taxonomy (NCBI): domain Eukaryota; kingdom Metazoa; phylum Chordata; class Mammalia; order Primates; family Daubentoniidae; genus Daubentonia; species Daubentonia madagascariensis. The sequence goes on from JAKFHU010000075.1 coordinate 6,431,088, forward strand.
TGAGGTGTGTGCCTAGAGATTTTTAGCTAAAAAAGGATTCCAGGGTCTAAAAGATTGGAAAACAGTGCACAATCTTTCACCTTTCTGAGTGCCACAGTGAGCATATTAAAAGCTCTGAAAAGTACCACTGTGAAGACACTTGCTTTATTTTCTTCAGCCTACCATTTTCCACGGAACAGCTTTTGCCTATAACAATTAATGCCCTGCAGGAATACCTGGAGAAAAGTGATTTGAAGTTCTTCTCCATGGCCCCTAAAATTGGCTTGCTTTCCTTCTGTATTATTCCAACAGAAGATTTTAATAAAAAACTGTAGCAGTATCTTTTGGTGAGTACCAGAATATGAGTTCTAAACCTCTTTGAGCCAGACGAGCATTTCCCCTCTCATGCCCTGCACAAAGGGGTTGAGGAAGGCTCTCCTAACAGATTGGCAGGACGTTGCCAACTGCCTCTGGCTTTCTAAGACATGCTGTGACATCACACAGAGGAGTGTCCTTGTATCCCTCTAGGTGTGGCTGTTGCCCACCTCCCCCATGCTGGGCTGCAGTTCAGATCCTCTCATCTTTTTAGATCAAGCCCAGCTTTCTTAGCACACAGACAAGCATCAGAAACTCAAATCGGGGTTAGGCTGCTCTGTGCTCCGGCTGAAGCAAGTCAGACAAGCATCTCCCTGTTTGCAGCCAAGCAGGTTGGGTGACGTTACAGAATCACTCAAAAGTGGACAACTGAGTGTCTGGCCAGAGCAGAATCTAGACCCTGAGAGGGCTGCTTTGACACACCTTGCCATGGGCAGATCCACGTTATTCCTGACGTTCCCCAAACACGACCTCCCTGGATGGGTGATCTGATGCCAAAACATCACAAATCCATCACCCCTCACACCAAGACACTGGGAACTATTCCCATCTGGTCGGTCTCCTCAGGAGCAGACTGGGAGGAAGAACCTAGGCCACCTCAGGGCCACCCTTGGCTGATCCAAAAGGGTAAATCCAGATATATATACAACAAATGTCTTCCACCAAGAATCAGCAAGGACCTGCTACACTCTGAGCTCTTCTCTAGGCACTGGGGCTAACTGCGCTGGTCCTAGCAACTCTTCAAGTGGAGGAAGGTAACGGTAAGCAAACCAACACACAAGTAGGAAACTATCAGATGAGGATAAGAACAGTGGAAGAAACAAAACAGGATGCCTGCTTCAGACTGGGGAGTCAGGGAAGGGCAGTCTGCAGAGGGTAACGTTTTAACAGAGACAGAAAAGTCAAGAAAGAGCAAACCACACGGAGACTGGGGAAAAGCATTCTGTGCAGCACAAACAGCCAGTGCAAGGACAGGAACGAACTTGGGACAGAACAAAGGCCTATGGGGCTGGAAGGTCTGAGCAGGTAGAATGACACAAGCTGAGGTCAGAAAGGTAGGTGGGAGATTTGGTTTCCTGTGCAATGAAGAGCCATTAAGGACACCTAAACCTTGATGTGATGGGTGAAGGGTGGGAGAGAAATGGACGGGCAGGACACCTGTATTCAAATAAGACCACACTTTCTAAGAGGCCCCAGACTGTGACAGAAGCTAACCAGGCAAGAAGCCCACTGAGCTGAAGGTTACCACACTTCAAAGCAAAAGACCCTGTAGGTCTGGCAGACCTCCCTGCTACAGGGACAAATGGGATCCAATGGAGTCCTTCAGTAAGTCCCTTAGTGGTGTCCACAGGGACACCCCACAGGCAAGGGCTGCCCTGGCCCGGTGGGTTGGCTCTTGGGTTTGTTTGCTCACTTCCTTCCCCGCCCTTGTAAGAGAGCACTCTCCAGTCTTTCCCCAGTTTCTCTTGGTTTATAGGCTGGACTTGGGGCCCCTGCTCATTCCACCCCTCCTGGGGTGGCCCACGTGTTGGAGTACATGTGAGTTAGCACCCTTCTTCCCCTGAGGAGGCAAGTGTTTGCTAGTGAAGACCACAGGGAATAGCGATGTCTGGAGGTTTCAGACAGCTAGCTAGCCTGGCAAGCACTCCTGATACTGGGAGAAGGTGTCTGGTTAAACTAGAAAAAGCCTCCAGTCATAGCATTCAAGGACCCTGCCTCCCTCTTGCCCCTTATTTGAATATAGGTTAAACCTGCTTCAACACACAACACTTCATGTAAGTCCCAGGATGCTTGTTCAAGTCACAGGGACCTTGCTGTCCTGCCCTCCATGCCTTCCTGTGGTCTAGCAGACATGGATTAGCAATCAGGACTCTCCCTGGCCTGGCCCCCATGCTGTACTTGCATCCTTGTCCCGCACTGCCTCCTGAGACCTGTCGCCTGCAGCCACTGTAACTTTGCAGACATATTGCTGTTTCTTAGCCACAGCCCTCGCCTTTCCAGGTCCAGATGTCTGTGGCTGTTGTCTCCTTTTGGGTACCCCTTCTTCCCTTTGTTGCTCATTAAAAGTTAACCAGTCTTCAAAACCCTGGTTTTTTTTTTAAGTATTTCCTTTTCCTACATTAGCCAGAGGAATTTCTCTCACATACCCTCCATGCTATTCTAAATATTTAAGACCAGACAGGACCCTGCTGGATGTAACCCTTTGAAGATCAAACACCATACCTGAGGCAGTCCCATATTCCATACCAAACCCGGTATATAGTACACGCTTAATGGCTATTTTCAGAATTGAACCAAATTTTACATGTGTTAGTCCAAAATAGAAATACATTAAGAGAAAAGACAACAAGGCTGTCCCCCTCTCACTCTTTCCTGGCCCTGGGCCGTGCACATGTGGGGCACAACAGCCATGCTACAGAACCAACCAGCCCCGCAGTAACCTCACACAGAGACCCCATCAGGCATATCTTCTTATGCCACGGGTACATCCAGTCTTGGCCAGGCCACTGTCAGCCAGCACGTGAGTTCCTCAGATTATATACCTCCCAGGAAGTTACCATGGCTCATTGGGTTAAACAGATAAACAGGAAACCTGGCTAAAGAAAGAAAAACGGATTATAATCTCACTCCTGCCAAGGGCCTGTTACAGAGATTTCAAGGGTATTGAGTTATAACTCATGCTTTTCTGTGTGAGAGAATGTGTTTATACTTTCTCTCTAACAGAGGGACTTGAGGGCTTCCTCGACCCTACTTAGCAGACACACTTAGCTTGTCTCTGGCCCCACACAGGCTTGGATGCCAGGATGTTTCTTCTTCTCTTCTTTGGAGACATCCTAGCTCCTGCATTCATTAGGAGAGTAGGAACTGCACCCTACCTCCCCAACCACAACTCTCTCTCTTTCTCTCTCTCTCTCACATACACACACACACACACACACACACACACACAATATATGTATTTCAGCTGAAGCAAATAGGACCAATAGTACAAAGATGTCCTAACTAGATCACCTGCAGTCTAACTTCTATAGCTCTTTCTACTGGGAACACCAGTTTGGGCATTTTCTTCCAAGAAATGCAATTGTCTCTATTATTCTCTGTTGTTTATGTTTCTAAATAATTTGAATCCTGTCTGAAGGCAGAATCCATACGTACATTCTCTCTCTTGCAATAGAATCCGTGATGGTGTTAGTCTCAGGGTGTATGTGTGACAGTAGGGCTGCAGCAGAGTGGGTGCACTCCCAACCCATAGTAATGGGGTGGGGTGGGGTGGGATGCGGTGCAGTCAAGTGAACACCCAGAGGGTGGAACAAAGCTCCATCATCACCTCTCTTCCCAGCACAACCTGGATTGGCATGTTCCACTCCATGCAGCTGCCCTATGGCTCCTGTCATTCCTCAGCCCACCTGCTCAAAGGCAAGTGGACTAACAGAGCATTAAGAAGAAGAAATGATGACACACCAGAGACATGGGGACACAAAGCTTAAGAACAGACTGAATTGGGGATTTCACTTCTTGCTCATAAAACATCAGGGACACAAAGCCAGAGGTCCCAAGTCCAAGGAAAAGCCCATCACTGTAGGGGAATGCGTGGCAGGCTGTGCTCTATGCGGCCCCCCTGCGGCCGGGGCCAGCCTGTGCAGGTGGGTGCTTGGCAACTGAAAGTGTCTCTTTCACCCATAGCATCCACACTGTTGGGCGTCCCTATCTGATATTCGCAATGGCTGTTCAGTCCATGGTGGCGTGTGATATCAGTAGCCCTTGAAGGTGTTAATGGTCAGAACAGAGTGGGCTCTCTGAGCTTGAAGGTGGGAGAAGAGGGCAGGAGGGCTGAGTGGCAGTGGGGCTGCTGTTTAGAAAAGCAGCAGTTATGGTGGGAATAGGTAATGTGAGTAACCACCACACACTGCCCATCATAAACTCACCACCATTGAGACTGGAGTGCTGATTTGTTTACATCCTTTAAACATCATCTGTACAGAAAGCTAGACTCCAGAAGAACCTACCCTTTTCCCTTAGCTCACCCTCCCGTTTCACACACGGTGCACTGCTTACACCGTGGAGGCTGAGTGGTTCTTTCTTCTTCCACAGGCACCAGAGGCAACCGGCATCCAGCACCCCTGCCTTTCCCTTGCCCCCAGTAGACTCACGGAGGCATTCTGACACATCCCTGATTCTCCGGCCTCAGCTCTCAGGGACACTCCTTGACTCTTTTCCTTGCATCTTGTGCCATCTCTTTTCCCAGAGTAGGGCACTGGGACATCTGGCTACCCATCAGGCCCATCTTTCAGCTCAAGGGAAGAACGGAGACACTTGAACTCTTGGCCTCAGTGCATATCAGCCACAGCTCAGCCCACAGAGCCGAGCCACACAAGCAGTGACAGCAAACACACGTGGCTGTCTCACTCAGGATGGTCCATTTCCAGGGTCGAAGCAAAGCAAGGGCCCACAGAAATACGCAACAGAACTCACTTCCTCCTCTTCTATACCAGTCAGGTCCCAGAAGTAGCCCAGTCGCATCTGCAGTCTCTTCCAGTTTTCCAGAAACATAGTAGCTTAAAAAGAAAAAAAAACAAAACAAAACTCAATTATTTGATTATTTTTGAAGATTCTCAGTACCCTTTGAGTTCACCAGTGGAGGTGGGAGATAAACTTACAGATATTACAGAGCTCTCTTTAAAGGATTTAGCCCCTTTTTCCTACTTCTAGCTGCAACTGCTTGAAATATTCCACATCCTTGAGAGCCAAGAGATATGTTAAAGACAAACACATACACACACACACACACACACACACACACACACACTTTCTCCATTTCTAGATTATGAGAAAAGGGTGAACACTGATCCCAAGACATGAAGGAAGAATGGAAAGTAAAAACAGAGGGGTGTGTAGTCTTTTTGACAGGCCTCATCCTGCGTGTGTGTGTTCCCTCTTCCTGCACCTCCAGCACAACTCTCCCTTTGCTCTCCCACTTCTTTCTTTCTGTCCCCTGCCTCACTTCCCTTTTCTGGGCCCTAATCTTCTCATTCTGAGATTACGTAGCCGTCTCCTAGCAGTTCTACCCAACTCCAGACTCCCAGCCTTCCAACCCATCCTGCACGCAGCTCACAGGATAATCTCTGTAAAGCAGCATGCATTTATTCTTCCTTTTGCTTAGCAAATACTCGTGGAATGCCTACCATACCTACACATCCCTGGGTTTGTGTGTCCCACCCACGGCCCCTTGAAGGGCAAGGCCAGGTGCTCTAGGAAGAACCTGACACCCGCCCCCGCCCCCACTACTGCAGCCCTCCTGTGGCTGTTACACCAGGGTTGAACATTTGACCCAGGGCCTGCTGATGCACCAATCAGATTCTCTCTTTAGAAAATTAAAACTAAGAGATGCAAAGAGAAGCAGGACGAGAGAGAACATACAGCACCTGGAAGGAGGGAAGGCTACGGTTTCTGATAGCTTCTCCAGCTCTGCTCCCAAGAGGCCAGGCTGTATTTCATTTCCTACACCCAGGAGCTTGCCTCCTGCTTTCTTACAATAAATCTCTTGTTATTTGAGTAATTTGAGTGAATTTCTAATCCTGCAAAGACACTCGCCCTGTCTAAGGTATCTGCATTGTGCAAAACACCATTCTAGACACCGTGGGGGAGGTTAGGTGAATCCGATGTGGATTTTGCTCTCAAGTTGTTTACAGCCTCTGAGGAGAGAATGTAAATAAACACAAGACAAGACATAAAGTGATCAGGGCCTCAAGAACGACACAAATAAAGAGACATGGGCCCGCAGGAGAGGAGCACCCGCTGCTGAAGAGCTGCCGGAAGAGGCGTCTGAGCTGAGTTTTGAAGAGCTTGGGGTTTTGGCAGTGAAGGAGTGGGCAGAGGAGGAAGCCAGTGCTGCCTGCCCCTGTCCAGTGGTTCCTTATGGTCTACGACTGCATCCTTCTCTCTGGATACCAGGGCAGTGTGTGTCTGGCCAAACTATCTGCCTCACATGCCACAGTTTGTCAACACTCACACCTGCACTGCTGCTGGGCCATCTCCTCACCATCCTCTCCATCCCCAGCTTGCGCAAACAGGCCCCTCTCCTATCCTCCAGTTTCTACCCTCATCCCTCCTGATGCAGCTCGAGTCCCCCTCTTCCAGAAGATCAGTCCCCACAGCGCCCTGTCCTCATGCTGCCCTGTGGTCATGGCACCTGGAAAGGGAAGAGATGTCACTCCCAGAGGCCATGTCACCACATACTGTGCTTGACTGTTGGCTGCCACTCGTGTCTGTGGTGTAAAAACAGGACTGGAAACTCCTCCTGTGCTCTCAGCTGCCCATGTCTACTCTGGGCACGACATAGAACGCAGCATAGCAAACACCTATGCGGTGGTTGAATACCCAGTTACTTAAAGTTATATTTATTTTACTTGCAGCTCCATTATGGCGCACTGATTTATGTGTTTTTCTCCCCTGGATTTGAGGCTGTGTTCACATAAGGGTATCCTCACAACACTGGCACTGGCCTGGGGATGCTCTGAGAACAGGGGAGGCCCCTCCTCTTCCCATGCTCCGTCCTTAGTCCCGAGGAGGGCTGTGCACTGTGGGAACAGATGGGGGCAGAGGAGTAGTGGAGAGCTGAGTCACGGGGGCAAGGAAAAGCCATTGCACGCAGGAGGAGCAGCCCCCAGTTCCCGGGTGCACATCTACGCCACACACTTTGTGCACACACCTCATTCACTTGTCACAGAATGCTGTGGGATGTGCCCAAAGTACCATGGCACCTTGGTCAAGAGTGTTGGCTTAAGTGTCGTATTTACTTGCTATGGGATCCCCAGCTGGTAAGGAGCTGAGACACACAGTCAGGACTGCCTGACCCTAAGTCGGTGTCCTTGACCTCTATTCAGAAGCCCTGCCTCATTACCTCCCTTTTCATTAGGGCTTCACTCTCTTTCCCAAAAGTTCCCTGGAGTTCAAAGCCAGAACCACTGGAAGCTGGGTCTGAAGACTCCAATAGACTCTGGTCCTGCTGACCAGTATCCTCCATGACCCCTGGCTCCGCAACCACCACCTCTACTGCCACCAACAGCCTGTCTCTCTCTGCATAGAACCACTTTTTCCCGGCCTTATTCCGGGCAGGCCTGGGCCCTGGCCCAGGCCCACCCAGCACAGCACCACTAATCATAACAATCATGGTAATGAGTAGCATTAGTATTATTTTTAATTTTAATTTGTAGGCAATCATGCCTAAGGGCTTTTGGCTGCTGTAACCAAGTACACACTCACATAAAACACAGCCCAACTATTTAAAAAACAGAACAAAACCCTACCCTGTGCCAGGAAACTCCGACACCATCCCACCCCTTAGTACTTTTCCTGCACTGTGCTGAGAGGAAGAGAGAGGAGCCAGGGGTGGGTAGGAAGTGACTGAGGCTCTCAGTGTGGGCGGGAGGTGTAGTGGTGCTCACTACAGCTACTGAGGGAAGAGAAGAGGGAGTTTTGGGCACTTGAAACTTGGAAGTACAATTAAAAGCCAAGTTTCTCTACACAAGGGATTACATGTCCCAGGAAAGTTCTTAAAGGATCAGGGACCCAGAATTATTAAGCTTCATCTGCTCAATGGTGGTAATATCTGCAAGACAAATTATAGGAATAAGGGTTATAATATATCAAAAAAAGGAATATGGATTCTGGGTTCCAAATCAGTTCAGATGGATCTCGGGATCATTATAATATGCTTGATAAAGCAGACACAGAGCTGCCTACGACTTCTCAGACAACAAGCCCCCAACTTCAGTTTGTCCTACTGGCCTTTCCTGTGAATAATTCCAGAGCTCTGTGGTCACAAGTTCCATTTCCTCCTTCTCCCTACTCCAACTTTTGGGGGGCTGACTGCTTGCCTGTGTACCCCTAAAGAGCAGCTGCTCTCTCTAGCAATAGAGAATAGAGTGTCCCCTGGAAACTTTTCTTGGTGGCCTAGCCATGTGGGAATTTTTCCAGTCAAGTTCTGTCTCTGCCCAAGTAAAAGTCCCCACGGTGATGGAGTAAGGCTGTATTCCAGTCCTTCTAGCACCACTGAGACAAGACCTCTCCCTCCCTTCCCCTTCTCCTCCTACTCTCAGGGCTGTGTGACTCAGGGCCCACCCTGGCCTGTCCTCCAGGCCCCATGGAGTCAGTAAGAAATCAAGCAGCTCTGCAGCAGGGCTGTGGTCCTGCTGGTCTACAGTCCCAGGGGAAAGCTAAGGGCCTGCACAGGTGGCTACTCAAATGGGCTGAAACATGTTGACTTGGTCCGTTTTCTAATACGCTTGGGTGTGTCTTCTTAGAAATGTTCAGTTACCATGGGTGGTTATTCCAGGTTATTCCAGTTTGTGAGAATAGAAGTGTGTGTGTGGGGGGGTCAGATAGCTATGGCCCAGGGCAAGTTTATTATGCTAATATTACACTGATACTCTAGGGGCAAGGAAGTAGGAGGAAAATGAAGGAACTATCTGTTCTTTCCTTCACAAATCCCTTTGATGGAAATATTGAAAACACTACTTTGGCCTTAAATAAAATCTCTAAGTCAACACTCATGGTGTCCTAAAAACAGCACTGAACCTGGAGTCAGGAGACCAGATTTCAGCCCACCTCTACCACTAGCTAACTCTGTGATCATGGCAGTCACTCTGCCACTCTGTTACACCACATGACGTAGATGATCTTACATAACTAAGTGAACGTGCCTGGAGGTGTCTTTTGGGTGTGCCAGGGGGTTTCAAAACATGCATTGGTTCAAATTCTGAATAAATCATACACAAGACTAGTACAGGGTTAACATGACTATATCTAAGAGAAAAGAGATAAAGCCATGAAGGATATTTCTATTTCTATTCACACATATGAGTAAAGAAGAGAAAGGTGTTATCCTTAAAATACATCTTGGGATATGACGAAAAAATACCAAAATAAGTAAACTGAAGGGTATGAGCATTAGACCTAGGTCACTGCACTCATTTAATGGCACCACCCATATAGCAAGCCTCACGCTGACCACTTACCCCACAGAGCCATGAAGATGGAGAAGAAGACGGTTGCAGGGTTGTCAAATAGGTGGCTGGCCCGCGCAGTTCCACAGGCTGAGCTGAGGTTCCAGTAATCACAGGACTTGTCACACAGCGGACACATGGTGAAGGCATTCTGCTGGTCGCACATCTCTCTGCTGCCACAGACAGAGGGTCCAGGTCATAAGTTTGTCAACTCCATAAGTAAGGAATGTTTAAGAAGTTGGGGTTGAACTCTTCACCTGGAGAGTGTTACTCTTATATTGTGTCCAAAACAAACAAACAAAAAAATGGATGGACCATCTTCTGAGGTATGGAGCTTCCTGTCACTAGAAGTGTCTCAGAAAGTTAGTGACCATCTGTCAGAGATACTATGCATTGAATTATGCCTTATGAAGTCCCTTCAAAATGTGTAGAGTCTAAGAGGTTGGTGATACACAGCAACAACTGTGAATAAATCACCAGTCTGAAGGTGGATTGCATCATCCATTCTTCAAGTACAGCCTGTCTTTGTAAACCCTACTGGCTGTCCCACAAATGGGTGCTACTGGTCATAAGTAGACACAAACACAAGGGTATGGCTGGACCTGCACAAGCTCTTACCTCTGGAAGAAGAAGCCACATGAAGAAGAATGGAATAGATCTGGGTAGAAAGCCCTTTTCTAAGAGCATTAGTTGTACGGCCATTTGTAGAACGGAGATTAATAAACTCAATCTAATAAGAATTATCATAACCATGAAATGGGATTATGGAGAATGAAAGAGCAAGGTAAATTCTTCTAAGGTCTGGATTCTCTGACACTTGGAAAGAGAAGCATGCCTTAAATAACCTCTCATGGCCTGTATCCTAACCTATTTCTAGTACATTTCTATTTAATGGACTGATAAACACATTTGAAGTTCCATCCACTCGTAAGGTGACTAGATGGATCATAGTAACACTTGCAAATAAAAACCAAAAAGTCACCAGTCCGTACTGGCTTCCCCAATATCCCTTCATACCATATACTGGTAGGAAAATGAATGAACTCATTACTCTGGCATGTAATATTTCCCCCGGGAAATGGGTAGATGGCTCGGCTCATGGTTCAGGGGGAAAGGGTGGAGAACTCAAGATTTCATGAAAATGAAGCATCTGCTGTTCTCACAGAGAAGCTGGAGACAGAGTGATGGGGACACAGGGGACGCAGGGGACACAGCACTGACAACCACCGCTGTGTCTTCCACAAGCAGGGGCAGTAGAGGGCGCTACAGAGCACGGCTGACAGGTGGGAGGCCACTTTCCTGGGTGAGCAAACTGGTAGGTACCCTGTGTGCTGAAGCAGGTGCTTAGGTGGAACCTGCGAAGCCAAAGGAATGCATGGGTCTATTTCCCACTTCGTTAAGAAGTTGAAGGGTGGGAGATTTACTCAGGGCTGTCACTTTCTGTCAAGTCCTAGCTTCTAGCCTTCTGTTTTTAATGAGCTATTAAGTCCCCGGCAGGGAAAGGCCTTCTGTATGAGAGAATGGAAACTCGCAGTCTCTGATGATAAATCCCAGTTCCTCCGCTGACTCCCTGCTAAGCTCTCCATTGGCATGTGTCAATAAAAATGACTCATTCACATCGAAAACATTAAATAGTAGTATCTTAATAATGCATTCAGTTGTACTAGTTTCACCTGGGCATGTTCTTATTGGTAACTAGAAAGCAAAGTTTATGTTAAGTCTTCTGGGTCACTCTGGGTCAGACAAGTGTTTCCTATGTAGTTGAGAAAGAATTGCTACTTTCAGAAAAGAGAGTACCCTCTCAGAAAACAGATTTACACAGAAAATTGTTTGTCTGCATAAATTCTACTAAAGAGCTTTGCTTTTCAGCCATGACTGATAATATAGGTGTTCCTCAGTGCTGTCCTTCAAGTATGTGTGTTAAGGACTTCATTTTGTTCAGAATTTTTTAAAGCACGGACCAGGGAGAGAGATAATCCTAGTTAACTGAATTCTAGTTAAACCTAGTTAATGTTAAAAGGTCAGAAATGAAAAAAGTATTAGCAGCCAATTTGGTGCAAAGCATTTTGAAGCGTAAGTGCTGTACAAACGATTGGCTTTTAAATTAGAGTGCAGGCAACTCTCAATCATTTGTACAAAATGGCAGCCATTCTCTGTAGCATGAATTCTCCTAAAATTATCTAAATTTAAAGCCAGAATGCTTTATATATATCATGGTTTTTTAAATGCAATTTTAACAGAATTCTGGAGAAATTCTGGCTATGAATGACATTAAAATGACTTTGTATTTCCTGAGAGAAGCTGCCTCTAGACAAACTGAAAGATGAGGGAACCCACCTAGAATTGAAATCACATCTAGGTTACTCACTAGCTGCATAATCCACAGATTTCTAGTGAGAAGTAACTGTGGCTATAAATCTAATGGCATATTGATTCAAGCTATCGTTTTCTTGAGAAAGCATAAGAAAGTTGATAGATGGCCTGACAATCAGTTGGACCAAGACCCTAAAGTGAACAGTGTTCTTCAGAGTGAACCACTGCTAACCCGTTAGGTGATGCTGGGCCGTGCTAGCACAAAGAAAGAAGGTACAAAGAGGCAATTACTCAGGAAATTCAGACAAAACAGCTGCTTTGAAGGTCTCAGACCTAAAGTACCCAATTTTTTTTTCCAATATGGTGTAGGTTAATCAGTTTTTTTAAATGTCCCAATCTTCTTTACCCATGTAAGTAAGTGCTTAACAAATGAAACCAATGCCTTGGTAAATAGAGCACAGTTCTATAAATGTATCATGCACACATGCTCATATCTCACCTAGCAAAGTTAGTGGGAATAAAAGGTACCATTTAAAGTTCCACATAATCAATGTCAACTTTGTGGTTTTGCTACCGTACTGTAGTTAGACAAGAGTAACTACTGGAGGTAACTAGAGGCCCGCTGTATTATCTTTGCAAATTCCTGATAATCTATAATTTTTTCAAAATAAAAAGTTTTTTTTAAAGTGATAGTAAATTTCAGGCTTGATGCCAAAATAAGTAATCTCTAAAATAATCCCAGAAATAATGCAAATTTTTAATCATACTTAGGAGTGGCTGATACACACAGACGCTTAAAGAATATGAATTTGTTCAGATTCAATGTTGGGATTTAGGGAATATATCTTTGTTGAGGAGTGGTATTTTGTGAGTTTCCATCAGGCCCATAGAACTTGGACTTTTGATGAATATACAATTATGTTTAAAGAATAGTTCTTTTAAAAAAAAAACTACACAAAATGTTTATTTTTTTCTATTGCTTACACCTTCCTGATTTGCCACACCCTATTCTGAATCTGAAAAACCAACAACCAAAACTTCAATTTTGTAGCAATTGATTTCAAACTGTTTTGTCTGTGACCTGCAATTTAGAAGAATTTTATTACATCAGCTTCTGGTATGTAAATACATACACACCCTCACCCTCACAAACACAATTATATAACTGAAATAAAATCTCATGAAACAACACTTATCTTTCCTTCTTGTAACAAATACTAATGTCTTATTTCATTCTACTCTATTCACTAATCTTATTCTAGTTCATTTAAAAAATAACCTATTAAACTGATTCCATAACCCACCAATGAGTTGCTATCCACAGATTGTAGAACACTGCACACCCTGACAGGCAATGTAACTAATAACAACTGCATTTTACATATGCACATCCCTGAGCACATATAAGTGTGTGTGAATGTGGGGTGTGTGCGCCTGTGTATAGATATCTATCTTTGCAGCATGTGCAGGCCATGTCATTTCCAGCTGTAGTGGTTGCTGCCATGTGCATTCCCATGTGGGGAAGCAAGCATAGGTTCTAAGTCCTGATATAAACCAGTACACTGATGCCCCACCCCCTGCACTGGCACTCCTTCCCTATACACAGTACAGGGTCTCCCAGTTTTGATCAACCTGAGGCCAGATATCTAGGGATCACAACGGGGAAGGGAAACCCAAGAGCCATGTTTGCTAAGAACACACCCAGGCAAGCCCAGGTGAATCTACTGAGCTGTTGAGGAGGATATGAGCCCTGTGGAAGACTTCACTGCTTCCCGGAAAAAGCAAAGACTGTGGAGCAGGAGGCAACAGAGTTCAACTCCCAGCCCTGACAATTATAGGTTGTTGAACTTGGACAATTTATGTGACCTCACTTGGCATCAGTTTCTCCACCTCTGTTAAGTGAAAATAACAATACCTATCTTAAGGAGTTTACAGTGTTGATCTCTTACAGGATCAAAGAAACTAGTGGGTTTTTTTTTGTTTTTTTGGTTTTTTTTTTAATAGAAATAGGGTCTCACTCTGTCACCCAGGCTGGAGTGCAGTGGCATCATTACAGCCCACTGCAGCCTCAAACTCCTGGGCTCAAGCGATCCTCCTGTCTCAGCCTCCTGAGTAGCTGGGACTACAGATATGCACCACCATATCCGGCTAATTTCTAAAAATTTTTTGTAGAGATGGGGTCTCTCTATGTTGCCCAGGCTGGTCTCAAACTCCTGGCTTCAAATGATCCTCCTGCCTTAGCCTCCTAAAATGCTAGGATTACAGGCATGAGCCACCTTGCCCCACCTAGAAACATCCGCCTAGCACCATGCCTGGCACAAGGTAGGTATGTGATAAGTATTAGTTCTTCCCTCATTCTAGATGGAGTGGGGAAGACAGAACCCTAACAACCCATCTCCTGTGATAAAGGTCCCAGAATTCCCAATTATGAATGTTTGACAAATGATACTGGAGTTTTATACACAAAAATATCCAAACTCTTGTCTCTTATACCAGTGATTTAGCTTTACTCTAGACATTGACAATATAATCTCCAGTTTATTTAATTTGCAAGACCATTTCTATAGATTGACATCGTGACAAGAAGAGCCACCTGGTTCCTGCCCACTGGTGGATGCCCTTTTCTCGAAAGAACACAGTTCTTGGCCCTTTCTTCAGGATGGCCATTATGTCCCCATTACCAGCCCCAACTGTAACAGACATGCATGGTCTGCCCAGTGTCCTCACCCACCTGGCTACTGAGGGAACATCATGTTGGTACAGAGCGATCCTGCCCACAGTCACAATTGATTGATCCAGGGCCTCCATCTAAGTCAAACTGGGCCAATAGGACTTTTTCACTCAAGACCAACAGAGTATGAAGCTTTAAGGTATAACACCCATGAGCTACTAGCAGCAATGTTTACATTTAAATGGAGAAAATATGTAGTGAAACCAATAAATACCAGAAAGAATTGGAGACAGGAGATAGGAAGGAGCCCCCATGCCAGCTTTCCTTAGGCTACCCACATGCCTGCCACTGGATTCCCTGAGCCACCACAGAGGCTTACCTTCTTTGCTTGATCTAGTTCAAGCTGCATTTCTATCACTTCCAACCAAAAGACTATTAAAATATGCTAACCACACTTCAGTTTGCAAAGACAGTTCCAAAGATGGCAAGAAGTTTAAATTATAAATATTAGCTAAGTGTCTCTTTTCTCCCTTTACTTTATTTCTATAATTTGAATTATTCAACTATTATTTATTAATCTTCTACTGTGTGGCAGACACAGTCTCCTTCAATCCCCACAACACCATGAGGTAGGCGTTATGATTACCATTTTACAGCCAAGGAAACTAAGACACAGTGACTCGACCGTCCAGTCACACAGCTAACGTGTAACGTTGTCAGTCCTAAAAGATGATGTTTTTCAAGGCTTATTTTCTGTGTAGGCTCTCTGTTCCCCACAAAGACTAGCCTTTGTCCTATCTCTTGGCTCTCCAAGGGCCCACCATGGTGGCTGTCACTTCCTGTAGTTTCTGACTTCCTGAAATAGAGGCTGAGCTTCCTCAGTTTTAGAGCTGCCTGCTTCTTCGCAGCATGTTATTCCAACAGTGCCTGACCACATAGACATGTGATTTCTACCTGATGTCACTCAACACATTCTGCCTTGGGTATTATGGGAAACCAGAGGAAAAAAGTCATGAAGTTGAGGGAAAGAAAGCATTTCTCTGGCATGATTTCTTTTCATTAGGTATTATCCACCTGCCCACACCAGATCTTGTCCCTAATGCCATTCCCAGAATCTGTAGCTCCTAGATCTGTCTCTGGAGGAAAGTTATATATATGTCATAGGGAAGGAAAAGGACAGAGGGCAAGGACTTCGGAAGGAAGCATGTGAAATATGCTTGCAACTGGGATGACTCCAAATTAGTAACACATGAGAACTGAGGCTTTTTCTTAAAAACTGACTTACCTGGGAATATCTTCTTCAATTGTTGCACATCCATAAAGAAACACGATCACCCCAATTACAGAAGATGGGATGAGGAATGACGTATACAATCCCAGCCAGGCAAAATACAGTCCAATTTTTTCTCCAAAATACTTTCTGCAAAAGAAAGAAAGAAAATAAAATGAAACACATTAAGATTATATACTTTCCTTACTTCTGTTTGTTCTATGCCTAAGGATGAGTCAGCATAGATATTCATTCCTCTTGTAATGAATACAAAGGGATAGAGGTTGTAAGAGCAAGTGGGACCTCAGCCCAAGGAATCAACAACTAGTCTTTTCTAAAATGAAGTGTATTCCATTGGCATCACATATACATACACACCTGTCTTGGCTGTTCACGCCAAAAAGATAAGAAGGAATCCAACCCTAACAGCAAACTAAAAATACGTCATTAAATTTTGGCATCTTTATCAAAAATGAACAACACATCATTTCATAAGTGCCATAGTACTCAACCCATAGGAAAACATATATTTTGGAACTAGCTTATTTAAACAAAACACACGAATCATGTATTTGGGCATGTATACTTATATATGCAAACCAACATACATATACACACTCATTGGAAAATGGCTAGAAGAAATTCAATAAAATATTAGTAATGGCTTCTTTGGATGATGGGATTATGGGTGGTTTGTACTTCTTTATTTTTTAAAGAACTTTAGTGAGGTATGATTGACATACAAAGAGCTGTACATATTGAACATACACAACTTGATGAGTTTGGAGATAAGTACACACCCATGAGACCTTCACCATACTCAGGCCATAAACTTATCTATCACCTACAAGTTTCCTTTTCCCCCCACCCCTGTTTGTTTAATTAAAATTTTTTTTTCCCTTGTGTTAAGAGCAATTAACATAATACCTACCCTCTCAGCAAATTTTTAACTTTACAGTACAATATTAACTATAGGCTTTTTGTTGTACAGTAGATCTCCAAAGATTACTTGTCTTGCATAACTGAAACTTAATAGCTTTTGACCGACATCTCCTCATTTTCCCCTCTCTTCAGCCCCTGTTAACCATTATTCTACTCACTGGTTCTATGAGTTTGACGATTTTAGATTCCTCATAGAGGTGGGATCATGCAGTATTTGTCCTCTGTGTGTGTCTGGCCTACTTCACTTAGCATAATGTGCTAAGATCCATGTTGTCACAAATGGCAGGATTTTCTTTTTTAAGGCTGAATAATATCCTATTGTATGTATATACCACATTTTGTTCATCCATCCATGTGTTGATGGACATTTGGGTTGCTTCTACCTTTTGGCAATTGTGAATAATGTTGCTATGAATATGGGAGTGCAGATATTTCTTGGGGATCCTGACTTCAATTCCTTTGAATGTATATACAAAAGTGGGATTGTTGGATCAAATGGTAATTCTATTTTTAATTTGTTGAGGAAACTCCATACTGTTTTGCATAGTGGCTGCACCAATATATATACCTTCCCACCAGCAGTAAAGAAGGGGTCCCTTTTCTCCATATTTTTGCTAACACTTGGCATCTTTTGTTTTCTGACAATAGCCATTAACAGGTGTGAAGTAACACCTCATTGTGGTCTTGATTTGCACTTCCTTAATGATTAGTGATGTTAAACACCTTTTCATGTATCTGTTGGCCATATGTCTTCTTTGGTAAAATATCTATTCAGGTCCTTTGCCCATTTTTTTAATCAGGTTATTTTTTGAGTGGGTTTTGGTTTTGGTTTTGTTTTTGATCTGCTATTGAGTTGTAGGAATTCCTTATATTTTTTGGATATTAACCCCTTACCAAATATATGGCTAGAAAATATTTTCTCCCATTCTGTAGATTGCCTTTTCACTCTGCTGCTGTTTCCTTTGCTGTGTAGAAGTTTTTTAGTTTGATATAGTCCCCCTTGTCTATTTTGTTTTTGTTTCCTGTGCTTTTGGTGCCATATCCAAGAAATCATTGTCAAGTCCAATGTCTAGAAGCTTTTTCCCTATGTTTTCTTCTAAGAGTTCTATTGTTTCAGGTTTTACATTTAAGTTCTTCATCCATTTTAAGTGTTTTATTTTGGTATGGTATAAGATAGGGGTCCAACCTTTTTCTTTTGCATGTAGACATCCAGTTTTCTTAATATCATTTATTGAACAGTAGGTAGTATGGACATTTTAACAATATTAATTCTTATGATCCATACACAAGGCATCCTTCCATTTATTTGTGTCCTCTTTAATTTATTTCATCAATTTTTTTTAGTTTTCAGTGCATAAATATTTTATGTTCTTGGTTAAGTTTATTCTTAGGTATTTTATTCTTTTTATGCTACTGTAAAAGGGACTATGTTCTTAATTTTCTTTTCAGATAGATCATTGTTAGTGTATAGAAATGCAACTGATTTTTATATCTTGGTTTTGTATCATGCAACTTGACTGAATTTATTAGTTCTAAAGTTTTTTTGTAGATGTTTTAGGGTTTTCTATATACAATATCATGTCATCTGGACACTGAGACAATTTTACTTCTTCATTTCTAACGTGGATGCCTTTTATTTCTCTTTCTTTCCTAATTGCTCTGGTTAGGACATCTATTACTATGTCAAATAGGGGATGTGAGAACGAGCATCTTGCCTCATTCAAGATCTTAGAAGAAAAACTTTTTTTCACCATTGAATATGATGTTAGCTATGAGATTTTCATAACGTATGGGATTTTCACATGGAAAAGTCTGTGTTGAGGTAAGTTCCTTCTACACCTAATTTGTTGAGAGTTTTTATAATGAAACAATGTTGAATGCTGTCAAACTTTTTTGTGTGTCTTTTAAGATATTCATGTAATTTTTACCTTCATTCTGTTAATGTGGTGTATTATATTGATTGATTTGCATATGTTGAACCGTCCTTGCATCCCAAGGATGAATCCTACTTGGTCATGGTGTATTATTTTTTTTAATGTGCTGTTCAATTGGAATTACTAGCATTTTGTTGAGAATTTTTGCATCTATGCTTATCAGAAATATTGGCTTATAGTTTTCTTTTCATATAGTGTCTTTGGCTGGCTTTGGGATCAGGGTGGTGCTGGCCTCAGGAAGAGTTTGGAAGTTTTCCCTCTTTAGTTTTTGGAAGAGTTTAAGAAGTATCAGCATTAATTCATCTTTGAATGTTTGGAAAAATTCACCCATGAAACCATCTGTTCCTGAGTTTTTCTTTATTGGGAGTATTTTGATTACTACTTCAGTCTCCATATTTGTTATTGGTCTGTTCATGTTTCCTATTTCTTTTTTATTGAGTCTTGTTAGGTTGCATGTATCCATGCATTTATCCATTTCTTCTAGTTTGTCCAATTTGTTGGTGTATAACTGTTCATAACAGCCTTTTAGAATCCTTTTTATTTCTGTGGCATCATTTGTAAAGTCTCCTCTTTCATTTCTGATTTTATATGACTTTTCTCTTTTTTATAACTCGGTGTAGGTAAGGTTTTATCTTTTTTTTTGTCTTTTCAAAAAACAAATTCTTAGTTTCATTGTTTTTTATTGTTTTTTCTATTCTCCCTTTTATTTATTTCTGCTCTAATATTTATTATTTCCTTCCTTCTACAAATTTTGGGCTTAGTTTTTTCTTCTTTTTGTAGTTCACTGAGGTATAAAGTTAGGTTGTTTATTTAGGATCTTTCTTCTTTTTTAATGTAGGCATTTATCACTATAAACTTCCTCTTAGTATGGCTTTTACTGCATCTCATAAGTTTGATATGTTACATTTTCATTTTCATTTGTCTTAAGATATTTTCTAATTTACTTTTAGATTTATTCTTTGACCTAGGTATAGTATTCTTGGTTGGCAGTTTTTTCTTTCAGTACTTTGAATACATAATCCCACTCTCTCCTGGCCTATAAAGTTTCTGCTAAGAAATATCCTGGTAGCCTTATGTGGGTTCCTTTGTATATGACAAGTTGCTTTTCTCTTGCTGCTTTCAAAATTCTCCCCTTGATTTTCGAGAATTTAATTTTAAGGTGGCTCAACATTAACCCCTTTGGATTCAACTTATTTGGGTACTTTGAGACTTCATGAATCTGGATGTTCATTTCTTTATATATATTTGGAAAATTTTTAGCCATTATGTCTTTAAATGAGCTTCATTCCTCTTTCTCTCTCTTCTCCTTCTGAATCTCCCATAATTCATATATTGGTTCACTTGATGGTGTTCCACAAGTCCCCTAGGCTTTCTTCACACTTTCACTTTTCTTTTTTCTGTTCCTTGGATAATTTCAAGTGACCTGTTTTTAAGTGCAATGATTCTTTCTTCTCATTGTCTGCTGTTGAAGCCCTCTATTAAATTTTTCAGTTCAGTCATTGTATTCTTCAGTTCCAGGATTTGAGTTTGGTTGTTTTTTACAATTTTTATTTTGTTGAACTTCTCATTTTGTTCACATATTATGCTCCTGATTTTGTTCGGTTGTCTTATCTATCTTCTCTTGCAGCTTATTGAGCCATTTTAAGACAATTATCTTTAATTCTTTGTCAAGCAGATTGTGGATCTTGCTTTCTTCAGGGTAAGTTACTGGAGCTTTATTATATTCCTTTGGTAGTGTCATGTTTGCTGATTCTTTGTGATCCTTATAGAATTGAGTTGATGTCTGTGCATTTGAGAGGTAGTCACCTCTTCCAGTTCTTACTGACTGGTTTCAGCAGGTAAAAACCTTCACCAATCATGCTGGTCAGATATTATAGGTGGGTCAACTGCCAGGGTCTGTAGTCAAGCCAGTTGGCAGTGTCTGTGGGAAGACCTAAGCCAGGGCCTGAGAGTGTACCTGCTGCCACGGTCCATAGATGGGGCTGCTGCAGGAATTTGTGGGTGGGTGGGCCTTTGGGAAGGTAGGCCTGATGCCAGGGCCCATGAGTGAACTGGGCTTATGGTGCATAGATGGGCAGGGCTGGTGTTGGGATCCACATGCAGGTAGGGCTGCATTTGGGTTCCCTGGGTGGTCAGAGTTGCTGCTGGGTCTGTGGGATAGTGGGCAAATCTGTCACCAGGTCCCATGGTCTGTGTCAGTGGTCATGCCTGGGGAATATGGAGTGAGCAGGGCTCCTGCAGGATCTGTACATGGGCAGGGCTACTTCTGGACATGTGGATGAACAGGCAAAGCTGTCCCTGCGTCTTCAGGTAAGTGAGGCTACTTGCAGATCTGTGGTTGTTGGGTCTGCTACTGGAGGACATGACCTTGCCTTTTCAATGCAGCTGTTCTAGGTCCAGGCTCAACTGGGTTTCTGCAACCTCTTAGATGAAACCCAGAGTTCTCATAAAGGCATATTTTGTATTTGGATGCTTATTAAATAGTGTTTCTGTGGGAGAATAAGGACTGGGGACCTTCATTTTACCACCTTACTAACATCACGTTATTTCTTTATTTCTGTCTATCTGCATTTTAAAATTCTCTACTTTGTTAATGAACTACTTTTATGATAAAAAGAGACAGGGTCTCACTCTGTTGCCCATGCGAGTGCAGTGGCATGATCATAGCTCACTGCAGCCTAGAACTCTTTGGCTCAAGTGATCCTTCTGACTCAGCCTCTTGAATAGCTAGGCCTACAAGTAAAGTGATTTCTTTTAAAAAGATAATTTACCAACTCATATCATTTTTATTCCAGTGTATAAAGTTAATAAATTACCACACTAAGCTTCATAAAAGCATTCCCCTTAGATAAATATTGATTATGGATGCCTGATGAGAAAAATACAGTCCACCAAGGAGCAATATATTTCATTTCTCATAAGCCTGTGACATAAAACACAGGAGAGAAATGGGAGTTCTGCACACACCTTTTTTTTTCTTTTTTTTTTTAGACAGAGTCTCACTCTGTCACCCAGGCTGGAGTGCAGTGACATCATCATAGCTCACTGCAACCTCAAACTCCTGGGCTCAAGTGATCCTCCTGCCTCAGCCTCCTGAGTATCTGGGACTACAGGTGTGAGCCACCATGCCCAACATTCCCACACTTTGATGAAAGGACTAGAGGGTAAGAAGAACAGTGAATAGAATCTATTAGTAAATACAAAAGGTTCTGCTTCCACCTAAGATGCAGACAATTGCAAGAGACTGTAGCTTCCACTCTAACAACAAGGGAAATCTGGATAATCTGTGAAATCATAACTTTTCTTGAGCCCATTGGAGAGCTGAAGTTGTAAGGTAATCAGGTGAACTGAATTTTTTAAAACTTGACAAGCCCATGTAAGGAAAGATGGGACACATGAACAGTTTTACGTTTGACAAAGCATGGGAGACTGAGACAGTCACCATAAAAGTAAGAGAAAATAGCTAAGATTTTTAAAATTCTGAAAGACTGAGTATAAGTTGATATCATAGCACAATAACTGAAAGCCCCAAACACAAGAGCAGATTGCACTCATACATAAGATCTTTTCCATAGACCTCTACCTGGTACTAATAGGAAGATAATGGGTAAGGTAGGAGACCAGAGAGAGTCCCCTTTGTTATACACAGGCATGAAAGCCCATGTACTTCCCAGGATCATCTTTCACTCACATCAAAAGCTTTAAACAATTGGGGGAAGGGACCTGGCCCTAGGACCTTGGCAAAGATCCACCACTTCTGAAATCAGAGGAGAGGTTGTACATAAGGCTAATTGTTAGTGGTGGAAAAGTCAGAAACTCTGTTGGGCCCAGGATCCCCCAAAATTACAAATTAGAAGTCTATTACCACAGAGGAAGGGTAGCAAACTCTTTTCCACCCAAGAATTCCCACAGGCAAAAATCAGAGTTTGACTGTGAGGGGTGAAGGGAAGAAATGAATGCTGAGAAAGCCTCATTTCTGAGGCTCAAGTGCACACACCATGCTCATGGATTGGCAGAATCAATGTTGTTAAAATGTCTATACTACCCAAAGTGATCTACAGCTTCAATGCAATCCCCATTAAAATGCCAACATCATTTTTAACAGATCTAGTAAAAATAATTCTATGCTTCATATGGAATCAGAGAAGACCCATCTAGCCAAAGCAACCTTAAGCAAAAAGAACAAATTTGTAGGCATCAATTTACCAGACTTCAAGCTATACAACAAGGCTATAGTAACCAAAACAGCATGGTACTGGCACAAGAACAGAGACATAGACCAATGGAACAGGACTGAGAACCCAGACATAAAACTGTCCTCATATAACAATTTGATTTTTGACAAAGCAGACAGAAACATACACTGGGGAAAAGAATCCCTATTCAATAAATGATGCTGGGAAAATTGGAGAGCCACATGTAGAAGACTGAAAGAGGATCCTCACCTCTCACCTCTGACCTCTCACAAAAATCAACTCACAATGGATAACAGACTTAAACCTAAGGCAGGAAACCATAAGAATTTTAGAAGAAAATGTTGGAAAAACTCTTCTAGATATCAGCCTAGGCCAAGAATTTATGCAGAAGACCCCAAAAGCAATCACAGCATCAACAAAAATAAATAATTGGGACCTAATCAAATTAAAAAGTTTCTGCATAGCCAGAGAAACTATGACTAGAGCAAATAGACAACCTACAGAATGGGAGAAAATATTTGCATGCTATACATCCATCAAAGGGCTAATAACTAGAATCTATACAGGACTCAGGAAAATCAGCAAGAAAAAAATCAAACAACCCCATCAAAAATGGGCAAAGGACATGAACAGAAACAGTTCAACAGAAGATAGACTAATGACCAAGAAACATATGAAAAAATGCTCAACAACTCTAATCATCAGGGAAATGCAAATCAAAACCACAGTGAGATATCACTTAACTTCAGTGAGAATGGCTTTTATCAAAAAGTCCCAAAACAACAAATGTTGGTGGGGATGCGGAAAGACAGGAACACTCCTACATTGCTGGTGGGACTGTAACCTAGTACAACCTCTATGGAAAGTAATATGGAGATACCTCAAAGAACTAAAAGTAGAACTACCATTTGATCCAGCAATCCCACTACTTGGTATTTACCCAAGGGAAAAAAAAAGACATTTTATAATAAAGACATCTGCACTCGAATGTTTATAGCAGTACAATTCACAATTGAAAAGATGTGGAAACAACCCAGGTGCCCATCAATACACGAGTGGATTAATAAAATGTGGTATATGTATACCATGGAGTAGTACTCAGCTGCAAAAAACAATAGTGAATTAACACATCTCGTATTATCCTGGATAGAGCTAGAACCCATTCTTCTAAGTGAAGTATCACAAGAATGGAAAAACAAGCACCACATGTACTCACCATCAAATGGGTACTAATTGATCAACACTTATGTGCACATATGGAAGTAACATTCACTGGGTGTCGGGCAAGGAGGAGGGTGAAGGAGGGGATGTGTAAATTCACACCTAATGGGTGTGGTGAGCACTGTGTGGGGGATGGGCATGCTTGTACCTCTGACTTGGGTGGTACAAAGGCAATTTATGTGACCAAAGCATTTGTACCCCTGTAATATTCTGAAATTTTTAAAAAAGACTGAGCATAAACCAGAGAACCAAACCTCCCCACACAGCCCCATCTTGAGGTTATCACTGAGTATTAAGAATCAACAGTCTGCTGCTGGGGGTGGGGCATGGAGAGAGACCCCTCTGTGGCGCAGGCATGCAAGAACTGCTAAGAGCTGAGGGTGGAAAAGAAACAAGGAGGACAAATTTTCAGCACTCCAGGGCCCACACAAAGCATAAAGTAATAGCATGCTACCACTGACGGAATTTGAAATTTGTAGTATACTGAAGGTAACTCTAGCAACAGTAAAACCCAAACCCAGCTTAACCTCTGACTAGATTGACTCAACTCCCCTCACTAATGGCCTGACAGAGGAAGCATGCCTATCTCCAAGTGTAAATACTATCTACCTCAGTTTCTATTGTCCTTTCATACACGATGTCTGGCATTCAACGAACAGTTAAGAGATATAAATTGAATTAAATTAAATCCCATTGCCAATAAATAAGATAATCAACAAACCTAAAGTGGATCTGGATGTCAGAATGACCAAATAGGGACTTTTAAAAAACTATAATTAATATGTCAAAGAAGAATCTACTACAAAAGATGGACCAAACTAAAACTGAAAGGTAAAAAAGAGCGAGAAAAAGTACATAGTAACTGAAAGCTGTAGAACAGCATCAAAGTATCTATTGTGTATGTAAGAGGAGTCCCAGAAGGATAAAAGAGTACATAAGAAATATTTAAATGTATTATGGCTAAGAATTTTCCAAAAGTAATGGAAAATAACAAAACACAGATCAAAGAAGTTCAGAAGCAGAATAAACACAAGAACCAACAAACAAAAACCCACACACACCCAGACACATCATGGTCAAATTTCTGAAAACCAAAGATAGAACCAGAAAATCTTTAATTAAGCTGAGTGGGGAGGATATTAGATACAGAGGAACAGAGGTTTTATAGAGGATTTATAGCCCATTTCTTGCCAGAAATTATGCAAGCCAGAAGATAATAAAGTGACAACTTAAAGTATGGAAAGAAAAGAAAAAACTGTTAACCCAGAATACTATATGTAAATAAAATACCTTTTAAAAATGAAGGCAAAACAAAGACAATTTCAGGAAATAAAAACTGAGAGAATTTATTGCCAGAAAATCTGCATTATATGAAATGTTAAAGGAAAGTCTTTGGGCAAAAGTAATATGATCCTAGTAGAAATGTGAATCTACACTATGAAATAGAGAGTACCAAAAATAGTGTAAAAAAAAAAAAGACAAAAGATATTTTTCTTATTAATCCCTTTAAAAGATAATTCACTATCTAAAGAATGCTTTTTCAATAGGGGCAATATCACCCCCAGGGAAGTTAAAATTAATTCTTTGAAAGCCAAAAAATCTTAGTTATTACAGTGTCTTTTTAGCCTTCCAAAGGACTATGGTACAAAAATAGTTATATGGTACATCTATGGTATTAA
Source organism: Daubentonia madagascariensis (assembly GCA_023783475.1). Classification (NCBI taxonomy): domain Eukaryota; kingdom Metazoa; phylum Chordata; class Mammalia; order Primates; family Daubentoniidae; genus Daubentonia; species Daubentonia madagascariensis. The sequence continues at coordinate 6,456,673 of JAKFHU010000075.1, forward strand.
AATTTCATGGGGAAATAGGGGACAATTAAGGAAAAAAAAGTCTAAAAATGCCTGATGGAAGCAATAATTGAAAAAAGGTTGAGAAACACTAGTCTAAACAAAATATAGGAACAATGTATTACAAGATTTATAACACATGTAAAAGTAAAATATATAATAATAATAACACAAAATATGGGAGGGAGGAAATTAAACTATGCTGTTGTAAAGTTCTTAACCTATATGTGAAGTGATATATTATTTGAAAACAAAATGTGATAAGTTAAAGATACCTTTTGTAATCACTAAAATAATTTTAAGATTGATATAACTAATAGACCAATATTGGAGATAAAATGGAGTCATAAAATATACTCAATTCAAAAAAAAAGCAGGAAAAGAAGAAAATTAGGAGCAAAGAACAAGTGGGACAAATAGAAAACAAACAGTAAGATAGTAGATTTAAAATACAAACACATTAGTGATTACATTAAATGTCAATGGTCTAAATGTTCCAATTAAAAGACAAAGTTTGTGAGATTGGAAAAGAAAGTAAAACCCAATTATATGCTTTCTACAAGAAACTCACTTTAAATATAAAGACATAAATATAATAAAAGTTAAAATTGGTAAAATATATACCATGCAAACATGAATCAAATGAAAGCTGGGATAGATGACGTAGACTACAGAACAAAGAACATTTCCAGGGATAAAGGGGTACATTACAAAGTAGTCAATTCATCAAGAAAACCTAATAATACTAAATGTGTATGAACATTTTCAAAATACATATAATAAAAACTGATAGAACTGAGAAGACAAATATAGACATCCTCAAATACAAATTAGAGACATAAATACTCCTCTCTCAATAATTGAGAAAACAGGTAGACATAAAATTAATAAGAATATAGAAGGCACTACAAGCCAACTCAACCCAATTGACACTTGTAGAACACTCCACCAAACAACAGCAGAAAGCACATTTTTTTCAATGCAAATTCACCAAGGTAGACCACGTTCTGAGTCATAAAATAAATTTAACAAATTTAAAAGGATTGAAATAATAAATATTTTGCTCCCTGACTACAAATAATTAAATTAGTGAAGAAAACCAGAATATATTACCCCAAAGACATAAATATTCTTGATCTAAAGGCAATTAAAAAGCAGCAGAGGAAGAACTCTTTCTATCCTCCCCCTTTACACCTAAACAGAGGATATAAATTCTCCTTTACTGATGACAACTCCTATCAGCTCAGATATGGGACCAGAGGAATCTACAAACAAACCTCACTCCATTAGTTTATACCCATATATTTACCTCCCCACGGTTTCCTGCCTCTGGAAGCCTAGAACTGATTTCTTTGCCTTGCCATTTCTCTAAAATGTATTATTCTTTGTAGAAGATGCTGTATAAACCAGAGTTCTAAGCCACTGCCTTGAGTTATGTTTCACTGAGGTTTCTTAAACGTGATGTACAGTGCACATGTTAACAAAATTGCTTATTTTTCTTGTTAATCTCTCTTTTGTTTTACAGAAGCCTGTTCCAACTACAAACTTATGTAGGTTGATGAGAAATTACATTTCCTCCCTAACCGTTTCTGGTGAGCTAGCCAGGAGATCCTTGGATACACCACTTGCTCCAGAGCCTACAGATGGGATCCTGGGAGAACTGGCAGACACCAGCATAATAAAGGTAAGAATTCTTAGCAAAGCCAACTCTCCCAGATCTCTATCTGTAGTACCTGGTTGAGGAAGGAAGGTAAAATTTGTCCTTGATCCTTCGTTTCAAAATTCAGATTGGCAAGAAAAAAAAACACGTTTGTAATAATTAGTTCTTTGAATTTGTGATGCCTGTGATTTGGTTTTGGGTACCTATTGGTTATTGATCCTCAGGCTCCCAGAGAAGGTCTTTTTTTAAACTTTGTCTTTTGTGTAGTTTGTCATGAAGGGGAGAACAATAGGACAGAACACAGGCATAGGCCCTATGAGTCTGTTGTTTAAGTTGGCCTCATAGACTGGTGAGCTTATAGTTCTTACCAGACTGGCATCTGTATAGACAAACTTGGTTGTGGGTCCACCATCAATAAAAACCTAGATGATGTCCTCTTTCATCTCATTTTATGTCCTGAGAGCTTGGCTTTTTGACCAGTGAGAATATTCTCTCTGGTCTCTGCCAGCTGGGAGGTGGGAGGGCGCAGGGTTGCCCAATGTCAGGCAGCCAGTAGAATAGTCTGGGAGCCTGAGACACAAGGTGACAAGCAGCATTCTCTTTGCCCAACCATGCCCACTCTCGGGGCATTTGGTCTTCATAAGAGGTCCCAGTCCGTAAGGATCTTTGTTGCCTCAACTTCATTGCTTGGCTAGTGTTGGGAAATTCCCATCCCAGAATCACCTGCCCAGTGTCACAGCTTGACAGGTCTATGACTGAAGGTGTCCCACATTTCATGTAAGACCAGAGGCACCATTTTCACAAACACTAGCCTTAACTGGATGTGGCAATGAATGTTTTTGTTTTCTTATGCTACCTTTGACGGAAACTTTAGATTTTGAGAGGGAATGCATCTCTTGCATCCTCTTTAGGATAGAATTCTTGCACCTATGGTTAAACATGTCTTAGTCCTTTTGCATTGCTATGAAGGAAATATCTGAGGCTGGGTGATTTATAAAGAAAAGAGATTGATTTGGCTCCCGATTCTGTAGGCTGTACAACAAGCATGGAGCCAACATCTGCTTCTGGTGAGGGCCTCAGGAAGCTTTCATTCATGGCAGAAGGCAAAGGGAAGCCAGCATGTCACATGCCAAAAGAAGAAGCAAGAGAGACAGGAGGAGGTGCCAGGATCTTTCTAACAATCAGATCTTGCAGAAACTAATAGAGCAAGAACTCGCTCATTACCATGAGGAAGACACCAATCTGTTTATGAGGGATATGCCCTTGTTACCCAAACACCTCCCACCAGGCCCCACCTCCAACACTGGGGATAAAATTTCAAACATGAGATGTGGAGGGGACAAATATCCAAACTATATCCAACCATAAAAGGCTTATTGATTTTAAGCCATAAAAAGGCATACTGGTCTAGAGTCACATTAAAATGGGTATGCCTTTAAAGATTTGGACTTTTACATTTAATAAATTTTTTTAGAGAGCTCTCATCCCAAACAATTTTCCTAATCATCCCTATGGGAAGAGCAAATTGAAAAGAGGACACAGAATAGTGTAACAGCTAGCTTGAAGGACTCCCTTAAAAAGACTAAAGAACAGAAATTAGACTTAGAACAAAAGTCAAAGTCCACAACCACTATAAATCCTACTTCTCCACCCACTTATATCCCCCTTTATCTCCAACTCCCTGTCCCTGACCCTCCAGAAGATGTTGTGGGTCTCTGGGCCCCTGGCTTAAACCCCTCTCTTCAAAATCTGGTCTCAGCTCCTCAACAAATTCCATTAACTTCTAAAACTCCTCCAACTTTCCCAGAAAATCCTTTAAACACTCAACTGCCTGCTTTAACTTCCCTGCAAAATTTACAAAAAGTACTCCAGCCTGATCTCCATGTGAGAGGTGTACAGGTTACTTGTATAAATGTTGACAGCCAGGAAATAAATCTGAAACAGGGAACTCACTGGCCAGCTGGCTTTGTTCTACCTTACAACTCCTCTTACTTCCCCAAGGCTCTGAAATAAAACTCTGTCAGCTCCAGGTCTTCCCATATTTTGGGCCCTCACCACAAAAAAATTCCTTAAACTGTCCTACACCTAAGGGAAAAAATAACTTGTAAAAAAGTTACCCTAGATCTCTGATAATAAGCAAATGTGTACATAAAACTCCTTCTTGGAGAACACTACATCCTTTCTCAGTCCCTTGGAATTGTAAGTCTTACCATGTCCCTGAAATGTAAACATCCAAGGAGTTAACTAAAACAACCTCTGCACCTGTTTAAGATGAGAAAAAGAAAAAAAAAGGAAAAAAGAGGCTTTTTATTTTAAAAACCAAACTGCTATAAAAACTTCAATACCTAAAAATTGAGTCCACAGCCTCCATAAAATTACCTACCAAGGGCAAATTAAAAATCTTAAAGGTCTTCTCCACAAATATTGGTAAAAAGTTTGACCGTCTGAGCAGGTAATCTTAACTTGTCTTATTTGCAAAATTATGATTTGGATCCAACTGTCCTTTTATAAACTAGTGAGTTTCATGCTGTAATTGTCTCATGTCTAATATTTTTAAATGAAAGACGTAAGATCTTTGTGTGTGTGTGTATCTATATTTTTATGCATGCATACATGTATGTTATATCTACTACAAAGTATAAAATCCCTTTTAAAAGTTTTATTCAAATAAGCATGGAGATAAATGAGTGTGCCTATAAATTAAATTCTCCTAAAACTGCTGGAAATACGGGAACTAACCCAAATGTGTTTCAAGTTTACATGATTTGGGTAATCTTTGGTAAATAAGACTAGTTTAACATGGTTAATTTAATAAAAACAGCTGTATTTTCTGCATTATCAGAAAAATAATAATAGTAAACAAATTTTTATAAATAGTATGTTTTTCACTTTAGGGTTCTTGCTTTGGTGAAACTGCCTGACATTCATGTGCTATAAAAACAGTTAACAAGGAAATAACTTGACATGATGGCTAGCTTTGTCTAATGTTTCATGAAATTTTTATGAGTAATTCCAGGATAATTGTTAAGAACAAGTAAATTAAATAGATATAAGTTGGATGAAAGTTTTTAAATGTATATTTTAAACATGAATTATGTTTTATAATATGTTTACTTTAAAAATTTCCCAAATCCCTTTGATAACTACATCCTAAGGGTTTTGCTAATTTAAATTAAACGATAGATTTTCATTGAATATCTAGATCATTTCCAAGTAAAGTAAAATACTGCAACGTTAATCACAGAACATAAGCTTTGGCTTCTTAATTGCAAAGGAATTAAAATATTTGGATCCTTTGGTAACTATGTCCTGTTTGACATTGAAAAATTGCTCTAAAAGAAGTATATATGTTTCTAGAAATTATGAAATTTGTATTTATAAAATGTTATATAAAAGATAATTCAAAATTGCTTACTTCCTAGGTTTTTACTAGAAACTAAGGTTACTAAAAGTTAAAAAATCCAACTAATATATAAAATAATAAGGGAAGCAATTGTATGCAAAATGTAAAAGGAAAGTAAGTTATATGGTATGAGGATGTGTGTTTTTTTGTTGTTGTTGTTAAGGAAAAGAATAATTTTGGATAGTTTAGAGGTTATTTAAAGGTTGTTTCAGAATTAAGGAAGGATATAGATAAAACTGAATATAAACAGTTGGTAAGAGAAAGAGAGAGAAAATCTTCTGTGCTCAAACTGACTAAAATTGAATTAATTTATTGTAAGTGTTTTAAAAATGAGCCTTAATATCAAAAGTACACTGATGCAAAACTCGAATTTGATCTTCTCTTCTAAAATGACAAGATTTTCTTGGAGTGTTAATGAGAGAGAGTGAAAGATTTTCTTCACCTTTTAAATGAAACATATTTGTGTATTATCAAAATAATTTTTATGCTTCATGTTATCTTTCATTAGGTTTTTGATTATTTTAAAAAACTGAATTTTCTCAATATTGAAAGACCTAAAGTTTTTCCTCCAACTATGTAACCTTCTGCATTTTTCTTGAAATCTTTTAATTATCACTCTGGTTAAATGAATGATATAGTGACCTCTGATCCTATTTAATCAAGTGTTTTAAACCTTTGATATTTTTGACAAAAACTTCCTAAAATCAAATTCTAAATTAAGTCTTTTTGACCTTGAACTAACTTTGGGACATTCTGAAGGGTCCCAGAACATCTCAAAGGATCTATATAAAAGAAGTATTAAACTAGGCTTATTTGATATGTTGAATTATACGGGAAGTACTGTCAAATAAGAAATTATGTTTAACCTTTTTGAATTAATGGGTATATTATTAATATGTGATCACGAAGTTGTATGAAATTCCTAAAAATATGATATGTCTTGGTACAACACGATCTGTCATAATTTTGGTTATTATGTTAAAATGTTTTGCCACAGAAACAACCAAACTTTCTTGTCAATTGTGTCTTATTTTTCTCTTGATAATATGTCTGTTGTTACAGGGGTAGGTCTCAACTACAGATTTATGAGGGTTGAGGAGAAATTATATTCTCCCCAATACTAGTAATCAATAGCTGAAAAAGTCTGGAAAAATACCCAAATATTTGGAAATTAAACAACATCCCGCTAAATAACCTGTAGGTCAAAAAAGAACTCACAAAGGAAATGACAAAATAGTTTCAATTGCATGAAAATAAAAACACAACATATCAAAATTTGTGGGGTATCATTAAGGCTGTGCTTAGAGAGAAATTTACAGCATTGAATACTTGTATTAAAAAAAAGGAAGTTTTGATTCAGTAATATAAGCTTGTACTTTAGGAAAAATGAATAATGAAGGAAAGAAATAATAAAGATTAGACCATAAATCAATGAAATTAAAAACAGAAAAACAATAGAGAAAAATCAGTGAAAGTCCACATAATGGGAAAAGATAGTTGCATACCTATATCCAAGAAAGGATTTGTATCTAGAATACATAAAGAACTTCTTCATATCAATAAGAAATAGGCAAATAACCCAATAGAAAAATGGGCAGAAGACTTGAATATTTACTTCATGAAAAAAAAGGATAGCCAAGTGACCAATAAATATAAAAGGTGCTCAATGTCCTTAATTATCAGGGAAATGTAAATTCAACCATAATGCAATACCTGTACACACCCATCAAAATAGAAAAAATGAAAAAGATGGAAAATGCCAAGTGTTGACCAAAATGTGGAGAGAACTCCCACATAGTGCTGGTGGGATGTAAATAGGTACAGCTGCTTTGGAAAAAACTACTTGGCAATATATGATAGAGTTGAACATAGGTTTCCTCTATGATCTAGCAACTCTACTCCTAAGTCTGTGCCCAAAAGAAATGTATATATGTGCACCAAAAGACACATACAAGAATGGTCATAGCAACACTATTTATAACATCCCAATACTGGAAGTTGCCCAAATGTCTATAAGCAATAGGATGGATAAATGCATTGTGGTATATTTACCCAATGAAATATTATACAGCAATGAGAATGAACAAACTACAACTATAGACCACATGAGCAATTCCACAAACATAATGTTGAAAAAAGAAGCCAGACACCAAAGAATATAGACTGTATTATCCCATTTATATTAAATTTAAAAACAAGTAAAATAGTTGTTGTGTTAGGAGTCTGGATCGGCTAACCTCAGGGAGGTAGTGACCCATGGGGACCTCTGGGGTGCTGATCATGGTTTTCCTTCATCTGGGTATTGGCTGCATGGGGGTGTTCCATTTGCGAAAAGGCAGCAAGCTGTATATTTATGGTACACACACCTTTCTATACGTCTACTATACTTTGATTTTAAAAGGTTTTCAAAGAAACACCACATGTCCCATAATCTGCAGGCCAGCAGATTCCCTGGAGGTCATCTTGTCCACGCCCCTACTCTCAAGCCAGACTACATCCAATCCAGGTCAAGCATACATACATACCCTTCAGGTTCAGTCTGAGACTAACCTGAGAGGGGAGTTTTCACCTGAAGTTAGCACAGAGGCCAGGCTAACAAAAGGCAAGACTTACAGGAATGAGGGAGCCAGCCCTAAAAAGCAAGGCCAGCATTTGGCAGGGCAGCTCCAGGCAGGGATTGAGGCCTAATGATGCCTGCACCTTTCTCAGGTGATCAGAAGTAGAGAAGGAGATGATTACCTCGGAGCGGGCCGCCAACAGGGCATGTTCCCAGGGAGCCAGCCTTGTCAGCTGGAGGGGCAACTTCCATTCTCAACTTTTAGCCTGGCAGCGTGGCATGCACAGCCCTTTCCTCCCTGTGCTTTCAGAAAGATGTCAGGCTTTCCCAGCCCCTCAGGAAACGGATGAAGGGTAAATAGACTTGAGTGTTCTTAGCAGCGTTGTGGGCAGGTGCAGGGATGCTGGAGAGAAAGCTCTAAGCCTTTAGTTAAAGCTCACAGTGGTTGGTTCTCTGGAAGACAACCTGGGGAAGAAGGCAGGCCAGCAAAAGCCTCTCCTTGGTGAAACTAAGAGACGGGGCAACAAGACTTTTGCATTCAAAATCACAAATGCCTGATTCCTCTACCCTCAACCTCTGAGACAATATTGGTGGACTATGGTGGATGAGGAGTCAGCACTGGAGAGAAAGGGACAAAATGAAACATTCATTCAGCGTGTATCATGCGCCACGCCCTGAGCAAGTGCTTTATATGTACTACCTCATTTAATGCTTCCCAGACCTTCTGAGGGAAGTTAAAAGTTAGTGTTTGGATTAAGGTTAGCCTTAGATGTGCAAAACAGTTAAAGGTATCTTGGTCTTTTCAGGTTTTTAGAAATAATCTCCTTGAGATAAATAAATATTCAGTCACTTCAAGGTTGAAGCTCCCTGTCAGTGTGGACTCTTTCCTCCCATCTGCTCTACAAGGTAGTATCTAGGTGCAGGGGGAAGTGAAATTTCACCCTTATGGTGGAAGATGGAGAGAGTTTCCTTGTCTAGAACTTGGAGCCCTATGCCTGGCTCTGTTGTTCCAAGGCTGAGCTGGGCTGCCTCTTCCTCGTCCTGCCCCAGCTCCCTCAGGTCACGAGAACCCCAGAATCCCCCAGGCCCCACATGTGGGCTGTGGGGTGGGGGTGCTACACCAGGTCCACATGCCTGGGCCTCTCCCTCAGCCTTCCTAATCCACTGCCTGGGCAGTGCCCTGGCACTCTGGCATCATGCTGGACGCTGGGCTTCTCTAAAGGACCTGTAATTTTCTAAGGCCGCACTCCTGCAAACCCTGTGCACTAGGAGTTACCTCCAAATATCTAAGTGTTCCAACTCCCCTTGCTTCCACGCCAGCATGGTTTGACCCCAAGGGCCAAAATAATCACCCCTCAACTCCTACCCTTCCCTTCTCCTTCTAACATCTTCCCTCAGTGGAAAGATTTATTCTCCCTTCCTGGCTAGTGGGGATTCCCAGGTCTTATCCCCTTCACCCCACTCCTAGGGAGTATTTGCCTTCCCTTTCTTTCCCCTGGGACAAAAAAAAAAGATAGTGCCAATTAGTCTTTTTTCTCAAGACTCACCACAGAGGAATCCAGGACACATAGCCCTTCTTTGCAGTGAGCACAGGCACACCAGGAAAGGACCCACGGCCACGCGCCTCAGCTTCCAGACCCCTCCCCTTCTGCCACCGCCCAGCTCTCGCCTTCTACTCATCAGCCTGGCAGTCAGGGGCCTGAACGCACTCCTGTGCTGTGGATCTCCTGACTGGCTGGGCAACAACAGCTGGACTGTCACCCCCCTGCCAAAACTGACAGCAGGAGCCCGGCTGCCTCCCCCTCAGCTGGGTACGGGCCAGCAGTCACAGTAGCCAGCTCCTCGGATCAATGAGCGCTGGGGAGTTCTTAAGAACTAGGAATTCTTGAGAACTCAAAAGGGCTCTGAGTTCTTGGTCCACCCAGGAAGGCCAAGAGAAGGCCTCCTTCTAAAAAGAACATTTTGCTACTGTGGAGCCAGTTCAGAAAGTATAGTAAAGAAAGGGGGTAGGCTCAGGGCAGCAGGGCTGTGAGGATAGGGCTCAGCTCAAGTCCTGGCAGCAGGAAACAGCACAGATGCCAGCAAATGGGATGAGAACTGCTCGGAAGTTCCAGAGAGAAGAAAGCACGATTTGGAATCAGGGAACTCTTATCTATGACACTTTCCTGTGCCTCTTCTGTCAAGTGGCTCCCTGTCCTCAAGCATGTCCTTTATTTAAGAAAGTTTCCAAATAAAGAAACATTGTATGGAGCAAGGGAGGCTGCAGGGCCAGACTGACGGGACACATGGTGGGACCAGGAACCAGCGATCAACACTGGCTGGCCTGACGTGGCACTGACAAGCCCTGCCAGCCATAGATGTGCTCAGAGGAGCAAACAGGACCAAAGACCAGGAGGGCCAGGGCCAGATGAGCAAGACACTGAGTCCAGGGTCAACCAGAGAGAGGAGGTACAAACGAAACTTAGATAAGTTAGGCACACAAGAGTTCAGAGCTAGGAAAGTAAGTTAAAGCAAGAAAAAAACAAGGCAGGAAGAAACCAAGTTCTCGGAAGCCAGAGCATCGGCAGAATCCTCATCTGAATCCAGAAGAAACATAAAGGCAAGTTCTGATTCTAGGTCTTTCTACCCACTTGCATATTCCCTTCAGTGGGTGGGTGGACTTTGGTTAACAGCCATGTCTCCCTATCCAGGAAAGACAGATCTCAAAATCAAGTGAAACCACTCTACTTCTGAGTGCGCATTTCATTGCAGGTACTCCGTTGAATCTTTGCATGCATCATCCCACATGGTCCTCACGAGAGTCCTCTAAGTGAATACAGGTCTTGGTAAACAAATGGTGTCCTTGTGTGGATGAAAGCTTCCTTCTCCTGGGTATACACAGCCCCACATAAGGGCACAAGGCTTGGAGAGCAGAGTGTGGCCTGTGTTTCAGCCTCCACTTACCCCCTCAGCTGGGCACTTATGGGCGAGGCACAAAATCGACAAGCCTGTGTATCAGCCCTAGAAGTAGCAATTATGTCCCTATTTAATAGATGAGGGAATGGAAGTTTAAAGGCTAAATACCTCGGCCAAGTTGAGGAAGCCCTTAGGTTGCAGAGCCAATATTCAAACTCTAATCTGTTGAGGACCAAAAGCTCCTGCTCTTAACTACTCTGGCACACCACAGAAGCAGGAAGGGCAGGCTGCCGAGAGTTCATGGCAACGGCAGTATGTCCCCAGTGACCCCTCAAATAGTCAAGAAGCTTTACTTTCCAGTTATGTGATTTGCCCCAGTTCACGGGATGGAACCACAGAAAAGCAAAATATTTCACGTTCTTCCAGCTTGTTGATTTCCTATCTCATGATTCCACCAGCCTACTCAACATTGCCCATGGGCGGCTAATAAGAGTCTCAAGGTCAACAAGTCCAAAGTGGGACTCGTGCTGGCTCTGTGACACCAGAACTGCTCCTTCCCTGGTCCGTATTTCAGTACACAGAACCATAACCCAGTTGCTCAGGACAAAAACATGGGAGTGATAGTCTTTGACTATTTTTATCAAATTCCACTTCCAATACATCAGCAAATCCTGCAGACTCGACTTTCAAAAATACACCAAATCCAACCACACTTCACTATCTCTACCACTAGCACCCTGGCCCCACAGGGTCACTGCAAAGGCCCGACAGCTCTCCCTGCTTCTACCCTCACCCCTGCAATCTCTTCACTGCACATCTGTCAGATTCATTATTCCTCTGCTTGAGATGATTTTCTGACTTTATGCCACATATAGAATAAAACCCAAAGTTTTTTTCATGACCTACAAGGTCCCATTTGACCTGGCCCCCCTCTCTGGCTCAGCTCCACTCCCTCAAACACACCCCATCTGCTCCCACCTCTGGCCTTTGCCACGGCTGTGCCCTCTGCCTGGAACACCCTTCCTCAGACCTTCCTCACTCCCTCAGTCTGCTCCAGCGTCACCTGCTCAGAAAGGCCTTCTGCGATCACCCCATCCCAAGTGGCACCAACTTTTCACCGTGCTTCATTTTTCCTCATGACATTTGTCATTACCTAACATTGCTTTCTAAATTTATTTGTGTTTTTGTGCATCTTCACTATTAGAATATAAGCTCTATGAAAGCAGAGACCTTTTCTGGCCTGTTCACTGTTATATACTTAGTGCCCAGAATATGCCCGGCACACAGCAGTGGCTTAATAAGTATGTGATTAATGGATGATTAAATCCTCACAAAAACCCCATAAGGTAGTTACTATGCCTATTCCTGTTCTTTGCAGAGAAATTGAATAAGGAATTATTCAATAAGGAAATTGAATAAGAAATTGTGTAAGGTCACACAGCTAACAAGAGAAGAATTCAGATTCCAAGTCGAAGCCGCCTGATTTCAACCGAGACTTACATACTTACCCATGACATGTGTCTTTTAGGTAATAGTGTAAATGAGAATGTAGATTTGAGCCTCTCAGCTTAAAAAGTATTATCATTTATTTTCTATTTTAATACAAAGCTGGAAATTACTCCAAGAGAATTATCCACTGAATGGTTTATAAGACCCTGTGACCTCCAAAAGGGGATTCACATCAGAAAAAACAATGATGGTAGCTGTCCCAATTTCTGTTTGTAAAAAGGCAATAAATAAAATAATTATTTAAACCTTTTTATGTTTATTAACGAACAGCATGAAAACTTCCAAGTACATGTCAAATGATGATTAGAGACACATGCCCATGCTTAGCTAGTCCTGCAATCATTTATAGCCTTGTGGTTTGGGCCATTTTACATTTTTTTTTCTCATTCTTAAATATTGTTTACTTTTTACCCATGACAGATCTTTTAATGAAGATGAAAACATGAAGGACACTGATGGTGAAATACAGCATGTTAATGCAGAGCATAAAATTGGTAAGAAAGAAATCAATAAATTTTGCCTCTAGATGATGTTCACACAGATCCATAAATTGCATACAACTGTTCAAAATTATTATATGACATATAAAGATATTCCTATTACTAAAAATCAATGTTAAAAGGGAAGGGAGTTATTATATCAATTATATACAATTGGCTTTTCATTTATTGGTAGTTAGAGATTGTCCCCACTTGCCAAGTGTAATCTACAGAGAAGTTCTTGCAGTAGTTGCCTAAACCATCTCTTTTAGCTCACCATTTGGGAATGAAAGATAAATATTAGATAATAAACCAGTTAAATGTTTAATTCAAAGGGCAAACATATCAAATTTCAGATTATAAAAGTGGCTTTTTGTCTAATTTGAGGTATAATATGATGATAAATTTTAATCTAAGTTTTTATATACATCATTACCCAAACCAAAGATGATATACTCTGCTATTTAAAAATGTATTTGTTGGAACATCTTGTTTTTTTCTTACATAATTTAATGTGATAGCATAAACAGCATGTGCCACACTTGTTAAAAAGGAAAAGGATAAACTTGTCTTTATGTATAGTGAGTAACATAAAAGATTGTATGTAAGTGAACTTTATAGTACATTATCCCCTAATATAAATCTCTATTCAAATATTTTCATTTACAATAATTTGTCCACCATATATCACATAATACGGACTTAACAACCATTCGCAAGGGAGTGCAGGAGCTTGAGCACGTGTGTTGTGAAGGTGGTTTGTGTGTAGCTGCAGACCCTTTCTCTGCCCTGCTCTCTGCCCTGTGCTGTCCGTGCCCCAGGAGGCTAACATCTGTGGATTGCAACAGCCAGGCTTCCCTGGCTTTCTGGGATGGCCCATGGGAGGCATGAGCAGGAATCAGAGGGTAAGAGAATAAAGACAGTGTGAGTTTCCCAGCTCTCCGACTACGAAGCCCTGTGTTGGCAGTGAGCGACATAGCTCCTGTTAGAGGCCCTCTCCCACAAGACAGCTCCAGCACAGCTCTCTGTGGGTTCTGCAGTCACTCCTTCCTCTTGCCCCTTTGGGCCCAGAGGTGCTAACGATTCCCCCACTGTTGCTGGTCTCTCAGGTGCTTGCCCGTCTTTTGTTGATTTCCTGTAGTCCTTAGTTACCCATTTGAATGTGTCACCTCTTCCCTGCCAGGACTCTGAACAACACAAGGTTCAAGAGCTAAAAAAATGGGAAGTTCAAAGTTACTTGGTCTGTTATGTCCTCTCATTTTACAGATTAGGAAACTGAGGCTAAGGGAGATTACAAGAGTTGTCCAAAATCACCACCAATGACAAAGCACAGCCACAGTTAGAAACTAGATTAATATACACTAAGTGCTGGAAACAGCACTTGGCACATAGTAAATACTCAGAAATGTTAGCTATCATCAGCATCATATCATCATCATTGTTGTCACCATGTTCTAATTCCTAATCCAACTGAGAAAAAAAGGGGAAATGGACTTTAAAAATTCACAATCCTTCTAGCATAAAGATTCAGAAATTAATCCTATCTGGTAGATAAAGAAACAAAAGCCCAGAAAGGTTCTGTACAAGGCAGAACCACTGCTCCCTACAGTAAGAATGAGAAAGAGGCACCAAGGCTCACAACTTGGCCAGTGAGCATGGGATGCATTCCAGCCCCCATACACCCCCTTAGTCAGGTGCCTTGTTCAGTGAGCAACTTGCACGACTGTCACACAAAGGCCCTGGTTCAGGACCCCCAGTAAGTTGGTGGCACTGTTAATGAACATGACTTTATCTCACTGAATTGTTGCAAATATTCACTGAGACAGCATATGAAAAGTGCTTTAAAAACTCTAAAGCAGAGGATTCCAACATGACTTACTGTGGCCTCCTTATTCCACATTCTCCCAAAAAGAAAACAGGCCAGAGACTAGAATGAGAAGAGGCTGAAGAACTGTTTTGACTCTGCTATTCCATAATATGTGAGGATGGCAGGAAAAAAAAAAAAAACAACCTGTTTTCCCCTTATGACAAAAAGTTGTTCTTCAGTGTTCCCAAGGGGAAAGAAAGAATAGCACTATGATGTGTAACAATCATGCCAAGGAAAGAATTAAATTTTATGGTAAAAGGTTGATGAAAAAATGCCTTGGTAAAACATATCTCTTACTAAAAGCTCATGGGCAATGTTGGTGTTGGTGTTTTCAAAGAACACCTGACGCCTTGCTGGAACCTCTACGAGAGCTGAGTCAGAACCAGGCCCTGCCAGACACAGGGTGGTCTTCGCCAAGACATAGGCTGTGCCCATCCTGAGCTTCGACAGCCCAGCACCCTCCCCCAGGCTCATCCATGTGAAATTTCAACGGAGCCCTGGCTGTCTTTCTTTCAAATTCAAGGTGTATTTCTCACCTTATAAATAACCCTGCCAATTCTGTGCCTAGGCATTACAGCTCTTCTTGATGACTTTCCTTTTTCCAAGTTTGCTCTCCTCTCCTCTACCAAGCAAGGAAATAAAAAAAGTATTTACTATACACACAGATAGTTTAATCCCTACCCTATGAGTTAGAAATTATTCCCCCAATTTGCAGATAAATAAAGTAATTTTCAAAGAAGCTAAATCCTTGCCCAAGTTCACATATGCAGTGAGCTACATATCTGGATCTCCAACCTAGGCCTATTTTGAGAGTCTCTGATCTCTTCCACTGCCCTACTATTTTGCCAATTCCAAACTTTTTCTTTCCACTGCTAATTTTGTCTCCCTTCTCTATCACTAGAATAGCATTAATGGATAAGAGAATAGGAATAATTTTGTGCACAGACACACACACACACACACACACACACACACAGAGAAATAAATCCTACAAAACAGGAATAATCTCCATTGTCTCATCTGAACCCAGAATGTCAGATATGTCTATATGAGTCATGTTAAAAATCATGGAAGAATAAATATGAAACACTTCCAAATTGTTTTTCCAAATATCAAGATGCATTATCTTGTGCACCATAAATCTTTTCTTTAGGGGTTTGTCAGAATAGTTTTCTCCTTCAAACCCTCCATGGTGGACCTTGTTTGCCTCTGAGACTGTGCACTTCCTTATGTCACAAGCCCTTCCTATCCAAGGCCTTGCCAGCACCGACCACATTCTTTGGTGTGCTGACGGTAAAGGACAGCACTGAACAGAGGAGCATGGGTTGAACACTTTGGCACAAAAGCAGCTTTAAAAGTTTTCAAAACTGACACCAGCTAACCCCCATCCTTGCCTGTCCTGATGGAGAACAAAGATGCTTAGGTGTGCCAAGGCTACACGGGAGTCAGTTGAAAAATCCTCCCCCAAGTCCACTCCACATCTCCAACCCTATCAGCCTTTCCTCAGACCACACGCCAGCAATGAGCACTGTTAATGAACACGTCTCTATACCTCACCTGTCATTTCTGCTGCGTTGTACCACTGCTTCATTATTACTATCCACAATATTGAAAATGTGCACAGCACTTTATAAAGTACCTTCACACACCCCATCATATGCAATCTTCCCAACCACTCTTTAGAAAAGTAAGTGAAGGTCACAGATGTTCAACAACTGACCCAAAGCCAAACAGCTAGCTAATGGGGGAACCCTGGGACATACACTGTGTCTTCGGCCTCCATTGCCTGAGCTCTTTCATCTCTGCTGCTCTCTTGTTATTGAACTGGTGTATCCTGTCTCCTTGGCTTACTGCAATCATCTCAAGGGCTCATACATCTTTTTCTACCCACATAGGCATTGTACAAGGTTCTGTCCTTTCCAAGCGCGTCACAAATCCCTGTCAAATGCATGAATGAATGAACATGCCAAGTGAGCACCTTCTGGGTGTCGAGTGATGGCACGTGAAGGAAATCTTCAGCTGATTCCCATAAGAGACATTTAGGAATAAAGCCATTCAGGGGCAGCGCCAGTTTTTGTCACCAGGCACCTCGTTATCTGGAAGAGTTGAAATGTGGGTAACCTTTGCTCCCCCATGAGCTTTCTCCCTGGCATTTTTTAACTTAAGGACTAGAGGATGAGAGGCCCCTTTGATTTTAGATACAATCTTGGTCCCATTGCCGCCTTCTAGTTGGTATCCATAAGTAGAATTTTAGCAGAATTTCAGGGCTAAGTCAAAGGTTATGTACATTCCGATCCTTGGCCTGCCTCCCGAGGTGTCTGGGGGAAGAACGATGCCACAACCTGGAGGGCCACTCCAGAGTCTGAGGAGAGGAGCTCCTGAATTTGGCAGGCCCCAAAGAACTCAGCTTCCTGCTCTTAGGGAAAGGTCACGAATCCTTCATTCAAACTTCCCCAAGGTTCTTTCAGAACCCAAGACACATGACAGAGTGTGTGCAAATGCATGAAGAATAAATATCTCTTTAAAGATATAAAAAAAGAATTGGGAAGGTAAGAAAAGCAATGGGCATAAAAATAATCAAGTGTGGAAACTGACATGAGCTTGGAGGAAATAAAAAAGCCACTTATTTTTAATAGGAGTTCACAGGGGCCAACTAGCTGTAGCTGAGGCACCAGCATGAACCAGGAGTCCTCAGCACTGCAGATGATAAAAAGAACAGTCTTTAGATGGGTTAGTGAGGCCACAGGGTGGCAATAATCAACTATGGCCTCACTGAGGCTCCAGAGAGAAGTGAAGATTCAATCATTTGCCCTTCACCTCATGTTGAGGATACAGAGAAGGAGACAAGGTCACTGGGGACAAAGGCAGCAAAAAACAGGATAAGAGAAGATAGCAGTGTCCCCATGTGAACTTGACCCTCTCAAAGGTTGGCAGGTGGCAGTACAGGCTGAGGGGATGAAGAGGCCAATGCAGGGCCTATGCAAGTGGCTCCTCAGACATCCAAAGGCTCCTTCCCAACACTGCTTTCTTATTATTTCAGGGCAAATGCGTCGCAAACATATGGATTTCATTCCACCTCCCCACCCCCATCTTCCTCTCCTTATGCCAGAAAAACACATACAGATTTCAAAATGAAAAGGAATAAAATAAAAACAAAAGAAGGGCCAGGGACCAAAATGTGTAGTATGGTTTTAAGTGAGCTTGGAACATGCTAGGAAAATCACTGTAGCTGGTCAACAAATCCAAATGGCAGTGGCACCCAGCCCTGTCAGGAATGTTCACAGCCAGGAAAGTGACTGCAAGTAGGTGGGGGCAGACATTCGGTCTTCCTGGAGGGACTAAGAAGAAATGGCCCCCAAATGGCAAGCACTGGACGGGTAAGGTGACTCATGTGTAAGGCTGACTCCACCTCTGTCCTCAGACTTTATCAAAGGGATGGTGTCCAGCTGTTTCCCATCTCCACTGGAAATGGAACAAAACGGCTTCCATCAGACAGAAGGGAATATGCAATCTAGACATCAAAGGGAATGCCCGGTTGTAATATGCTCTTATAATAAAGCATACTATTAAATAATTGCGTGCCTACAAGCCAATCTATTTATGAATGTTTAATAAGTACCTACTCTAAGAATACTGGTATTTCATGTCAGAAACCAGTCTAGATAATTTCCAAATACTATTTTCAGTCTTCACAACAGCACTGTAAGTTGGAAAGTCCTATTTTATGAATGAGGACTGAGAAACAGAGAAGTTAAATGAGTTTCATAAAGCTTGGAAATGGTGGAACTAGGATTCAAACTCAAGTGTATCTAATTCCAATTGTCTTTTTCCTTATTCTCTTTAATTTAGCGAAGTCCTAGAGGATACTTTTTGTACCTCCCTGCAGAAACTGGCACATCATTTTACATCTGAATGAGTAAATGAATGAATGAGTAAATGAACAAGCACAAATGATGGGTCTTGCCACTGATGTTCTTTTACCATATTCATCAATTTTTAAAAATATTTTTATGTTTTTTTAGAGATGGGGTCTCGCTCTGTTGCCCAGGCTGGAGTACAGTGGCACAATCATAGCTCACTGCAGCCTTGAACTCCTGGACTCAAGCCATCCTCCGCTTCACCTTCTGAGTAGCTGGGACTACAGGTGCACACCACCACATCTGGCTATTTTTTTTTTTGGTAGAGACTGGGTCTCGCTATGTTGCCCAGTCTGGTCTCGAACTTCTAGCCTCAAGCGATCCATCTTTCTTGGTCTCCCAAAGTGTTGGGATTACAGGTGTGAGCCACTGTGCCCCGCCTCATCAATTTAAATATGCACTTTTCCCCACACTTTAACATCTCTGAAATCAAAATGCAATTACAATAAGTGGAATGGCATGATGTAATTGGTAACTTTCTTTTTTTTTTAGTATTACATGAAATAAATGTGTATCTTACAATCAGCAGACTCTTAGAATCAATGAAATACAGTCATCTCGAACCAAGACCAGTTCTTCATGTAATGAACAATATGGGCAGTGAATGTTAAGTGCCAAATAAGGAACATGTCATAGGAGATCAAATGAGAGGAAAAATATTTAGGTCCCAGAGCAGCCCCAAAACAGTAGGAACAATTTTAAATGTAAAGGTTGATGGAATTTTGATGGGGATGAGGAATGGTTATTTGAGGCATCTCTCTCAGAAGAGTGTAAGTTTCTTAAAGGGAGGAACCTTCTCTGACTTTTTTTTGGTCCCCAAGTTCCCACCTCTGTATTACTCAAGAAGGAAAGGCGGCATCTCTGCTCTGAAAGTATCGAAAAGAAAAGGAAAGCCCAATCCACCTGATGTTCCTGGTGACTCCTACCCAAAGGTAGAGGATTGAACCACATGACCTCTGGAGAATTCTTCTAGATCGAGGACGCTATATCTAAAATATGTAATCTGACTGGTTGCTGATCTGATTAATCATGAAAACTTAGTGTGCACTGACAGCATCCAATAAAGAGCTCACTCAATACAGAGATTTTTTGTTTGTTTTTTTTTACTTTGGTCAAGCTTCTTTCTCTCGTTTCTACATTTATATTCATGTCTGCTCCCCCACCCCAACACACAAACACATGTCATTTAAAGGTAAATTAATCTTCCTTCTCTATTCTCAATTTAAATAATCTAAAAGCCTACTTTCTTCAGGAGTACTCCACGGTTTCAGGGAACAGGAGTAAGGAATCTTCAGTAAGGAGTTCCTGCAATCCCTTTTCCTTCAAAATGCTATCTGATAGATACAATAAGCCAAAAAGAATTCTTGCATGCTAAAAGTAATGGGTGAAAATCTGATAAGGAAGAGGATATTCACATAGTCTCACAGACATTCCTCATAAATTATTTAATAATTACAAAGGAAAACCAGTAACCTCACAGTGGAGGGATCTGGCAGACACCACCATAATCCTGTGATCACAGCTAATATCACCAAAAAACGGGACACAGCAACAGTTTAACATGAAATAAATGTGGACCTTGCAATCAGCAGACTCTTAGAATCAATGAAATAAAATCTTTGATCATATTTGGTCATCTCAAACCCAGACCAGTTCTACATGAAAGTGTAATGAAAAATATGGGCAGTGAATGTGCCTCCTACTGTGATGTATCAGAAAAGGCACGCATCTCTTATGTAGGGTTTCTGCTAAAAATGCACCGTCTGAATCCTCATTGTCATGAGGAAATATCAGGCAAATCCAAACTGAGAGACCTTCTATAAAATGATCCTTTATTCTTCAAACATGTCAATATCATAAAAGACAAGAAAAAATGATTCCCGATTAAAGGAGACTACAGAGATACCCCAACTAAATGCAATGTGTGATCCTAAGTTGGATCTTGGACTAAAAAAATAAGTTTTCATACAGGACATTATTGGGGCAATTGACGTTTCGGTATGGATTGTAGAATAGATAATGATATTGCATCAATGTTAAATTTCCTGATTTTGAAAATCACACTGTAAGAAAAAAATCCTTGTTTTTAGAAAATATATGCTAAAGTATTTAGGAGTAAATGGGTATGATGTCTGCCACATACTCTTAAATGCTTCAGTGATAATATGTCCATATTATTATTCATATACATCTATGCTTATGTTCCCATAGATTCATATACATTCATATATAATATTCATAATATTCATATATAGTCATATGATCAGAAGAGTAAATGTGGCAAATGTGAACTGATGAATCTGAGTGCTGACGATAGGGAGTTCTTTTGTACTATTTTTGAAATATATCTGTAAATTTGAAATTATTTCAAATTAAAAGGTAAAAAATAAAAACAATTTCTCCTCATTGTACAGAGTCATTTGACTAATGCCCTGGCTTCTAAGCAGCAATGTCTGGTTTCTTAGGCTCCAAAAGCCTTTACAGAAGAAAACAGAAGAACTTTCATTAGTACATCCTACCTCTTAACACATTCAGTCCTTCCTTTGATGTCAGTAGAGACTACAAGTGAACAAAGTGATAGTTGGAAATAATTATCTGGGCATAAAACAATTAGCACGATGACCACAGACAGAGAGTCAATGGCCGCCATGTCCTTGGCTGCAGGATGATCCTCCACTTGTAAACACACCAACTGGGAAACTCAGCCAAACCAACCCTCTTCCCTCAGGAACTGAGAGTCTTAAATCAAAGTTACAAGGAAGGCTCCAAAAACAAGAATAAATCTGTCCCTGGAAACAGTTTTGGAAGGGGAAAAAGGAAACCTTGATGACTTTGTGAGATATTGGGATGGGTTGCAAGGAGGCCAACGGGCATCCTTCCCTGGACATCTGTAAAAGGGGGGAAACCATCTAGGAAAATGTTACAATGTGTAGAATTTTCTTTCAAATACTTCATCATATAAAGTGTGTGAGAGAGTATTATCTTACTGGACTAAAGCTATGGGACAGGTGGCAATCAAGAAGACCCAGGGCCAGGTGTTCAGAAAGCCCAGCTCAAAGGAGGCTGCTATAATCATTTCTGCCCTCGGTGATCACTATCAACAACCAGAACTTGGTTAATTAGCATGCAGAATGTCAGAAATGGATTTTCATAGGTAAAAAGAACAGCCTGTTAACTAGCATAATGAATGTCAGAAAAGGGCTCTCATTTGGTGAAATTAGGTATTCAAATAATATGGATTGGCCAGACATATTTCAGACATACTCCTCACCCTTGTTTATAAATATCCATAGAGGCCCGTATCCTGTGTCCTCAGGAATGATGCCTTAGGATAACATCCTAAGTGTCTCTGGGTCTAGCTGAGTAAATGTGGCAAATGTAAACAACTGGTGAAGCTGAGTGCTGACAATAGGGAGTTCCTTATATTATTTTTGAAATATATCTGTAAGTTTGACATTTTTTCAAATTAAAAGTAAAAATAAATAAATAAAAACAATTTCTCCTCATTTTACAGAGTCATTTGACCCATGACTGGATTCTATTTTTCTGACACTGGTTATAAGAGTGACACAGTTCTGTCTCCAGAATTGAGGTGTTTCTTTCAGGCAAGGAGATGGTCAGAGAATATAAAAGAACAGTAAGTTAGAGGCATCCTGAACAGGTCATATGAACTACTCCTGTTTTCATGCTTGCTAATAGATGTTTAGTCAATAATTGTCATTTATTTCAAAACTTCTTCAGGGCCACCACTGTCTGTCAAAAAAGAATTGTGCATGACTGAATTGGCTTAGGTCAGCTTGCAACAGATGAATGAGGTGTGCATAAATGTAGGGCAGTAGGCAAGATGATCTGTGGATAGGTCATTTTGTTAATTATATCTAATCTAATTTAATTCCATTGTGGTCAGAGGATATATGCTATATGATCTGAATTCTTTAAAAATCATTGGAATTTTTTTTTATGGGCTAGAATATAATCTAGCTCCGTAAGTGGTCTATATGCATGTGAAAATAATGTGTTTTCTGCAGTCTGGGTGCAGTGTTCTAAAAATATCAATTAGGACAAGTTCATTCAGAAAGTTTTTCAGGTATACTATATCCTAACTGATTGTCTACTTGTTCTATCAATTACCAAGAAAGTTGAAATCACCAGATAAAATTGATTTGTATATTTCTCCTTTCTGCTTTGTCAGTTTTTGCTCCATCTATTTTGAAGCTCCGTTATTAGGTACACACACATTTAGGATTGTTATGTCTTGTTAGTGAATTGAGCCCTTTATCAATATAAATATTATACATATCTCTGATAATATTCTTGTCCTGAACCCTACTTTGCCTGATATTAACATAGCCACTTCAGCTTTCTTTTAATTAGTGTTTACATGGTATAACTTATTTCATCCTTTTACTTTTAACATATCTGTGCCTTTATAGGTAAAGTGGGTTTCTAGTAGACAGCATATAATCGGGTGTTGCGTTTTTATTAAATATGACAATTTTTACCTCTTAATTTTAATCTTTAGGCTATTTATACTTAATATAATTATCAATACGGTTGGGTTGAAGTCTACCATTTTGCTCTTTCATTTTGTACTTGTTCAGAGCCACTGTAAAGCTAACCTTACTCTTTTAGGGATTACCTGCCTATTGTCTAATGACTGAAAATAGTTATTATATATATTTTAACCAGGTTTCTAGTTGTTTGCAGCAGAAAAGCTAGTCCTGTACCTACACTCCATCATGGTCATATGTGGAAATAGGGAATCTGCATTTTAAAGGTTTCTCAGGTGATTCTGGTGTGCTACAAGAGTTGGGAACCCTTGCTTTAAACCAAGGGTCACAAATTAAAGTGAAATAGTGGAATGTCACCGCTGGGTTAAACATAAGATAATAGGGGATGTTGGGCACTCTTGGGAACTAGAGAATGTGAGCTCCAATTGAAAATATTCACATTTAATGTTTTTAAAACATCTTTTGAATGAAATTCTTTAAAATGTCTGCTGGCTGAAATCTCCCCTGAGCTCACCAATTTACAACATCTGTGAACCTTCTCTAGTGCCAATCTACTACTTAAAATGGGCTGCCCAGAACTGGACACCATCCTCCATGGTGGATGGACAGCTCAAAGGTGGTGACACCATAATAACCTACAATTTGTATTCCATCTTGCTTCAGTGTAAGACAAGTTGATGTTTTGGCAATACACTGGGAGCTCACGTTCACTGGCGCTCAATTCACCACCGCCCCCGCTGCTCTCACACAAATGCCTGCCAAACCAGGTCTCTCCGTCCTGCATTCTATTAACTGGCTTTACATTTACCACTATTACATTTCACCTTGTTGGTTTTGGCTCAGGGTTTCATCCTGTCAAGAACATTTTGAATCTTGATTCTATTATCTTTCAAGATAACTACTTTACCCAGACGTGCATCATTTGAAAATCCAGGGAGTATGCCTCCCATTCTCAAGGGCCCAGAGCTAGTGACTAGACCTCAGGACACAGTCCCCTCGACTGATGCTGACCAATCGTTCTGCCTTTGTTCTTTATAATCTCTACCCCCAGGGGAACAGGGAACAGAAGGAGATGAAACACAAAAAAGCAAGCCCAGTTCTTAGGAAGTATCATGGCAAAATGCCAGGGTGATGGTGAATTTGTAGTCTGCATGTGTATTTTGCATAAACATTCCCATGAATACTCCTGCTGCTCATTTCCACAGCTAACAGGTAATGTTGAAAATGAAGACAGGACCACCCTTAAGCAAGGCTATGGGCTCATCATTTCTATTTGGCTTTCACTCAGAAGACCCAGCTCTGGCACTTAACAGCTTTGTGGCCTTGGGCTATTGAGTTTTCTTTCTTGAGCCTCTGTTTTCTCATCTGAGGTTTCCCTCTCAAGAAGCCATAATTCTTCTTCCACCCTAGCACCCCTCTCCCACTAGAGGTCCAAACTATGCCCCCTTCCACAAGGCCTTGCTTTGCACTGACTATAACCTACTCTGGGAAAAGTAACTAGGAGAAATTTTTCTATCCCTCAAATAATATCCTTAAAGCTTTATCTTACCAATTTTCTACTTACAATCCTTCCACATCACTTTAGCTAAGTAGACAAGGCTGGCATCATGATCTAACCCTGACTACCCTTCCTGCCTCACCTCCCACCCTCTCGCACACTCTGCATTCCCGTCACACTCCACTTTGTCACCCCTTCACACCTTAATTCATGCTGTCCATCCCCCTCTCCTACACCCAACTCATATCAATTAATTATTCAAAACTCAGCCCAGCCATTGCATCTTCCAGGAGGCTTCCTCCAAAGGATTCAAAAGCCCCTTTTTTGTAACTCTGAGAGCTGCTATACATATTCTGTCTAGCATTTACCGTGCACCTGAAGGTGTTACTTCACTTATCTTTTTCTCCAACTTGACTATAAGCCTTTCGAAGGTCAGGATTTTTTGTTATCACTGTTGGGGCTGGTTCCTGCCACAGTGTAGGTGCTTGTTGAATCACTGAATAGATTGAATGGTGAGTAAATTAATGAATGAGCCAGTCACACCACAGTGGTGGCCGCCTATTTCCCCCACCAGAGGGGCCAGGCCAGGCAAGCTTGAGCCCTCATCACAGCATCCTAAGAGTAGGCTTAACCCCTGGTGCTCTGCCTCAAAGCAGAAATCTAAATGTTAGAGACTTCCCTGATGTGACTCCCCAAGCCTTTCACTCAGCCCTCTACCCTCTTCCTAAATCCCCTTCCTAAGCAGGACAAGTTAAATGGAAGAAGAACTGGGAAATCTTCCCTCCTTTTCCTCTCACTGCTTCACAACCAAGAAGAAGCCACACTCCCAGATGCGCTGCCCAAGAGAGGTGCTCTGGTGCCTGGAATCCAAGAAGGCAGGGAAGCCTCTTGGAAAAACATCAGTTGGAAAAATCCATCGCCAGCCAGCCCTGCACAGGCCTCTCCCCTGCTGAGTTAGCTCGTTGCTTGAAGTCTACAACTCACCAGTTGTTTATGTTCCTAACCCCGAGTTCAGGGGCATCTGCAATTTAATTTGAGCCATGGATAGACGGGGCTGTTCTCTGTTGGAGTTGCAAGAGAGTAAACCACCTTCCGGGCTAAACTCTGCATGGCATTCCCCAGCCCCAACCCTGCCCTGGACCTATAAATACCTTCCATCACTTTCCAAGATCACCTCCAGCAGGCTCAGACTGTGGTAACTTGTCCCCAAGGCTGGAAGACGTCACTCGGAGTGAATGGAAACAGAGTGGATGGGATGGCTTGGTAAGGACAGGGGATGGGAGGAACAAGGGATAAAGGTTGAGGGTTGTCAGAGGAGTGAGGAGGAGAAGATTCAAGGGGACCAGAGAGAGACTTAGTGGGAGGACGCACCTAGCTGTGAAGCCTGGAGATAAACTCTTCAGGCCCTGTGGGGTGCTACCCACAAGAAGGAGGAATGAAAGAAACAGGAGCAAGTGTGACCTCAGTCCTCCAGAATCACTCTCACAGAGTTTGTCTGCTTCCATCACCACCACCCTTCCTGCCAAAAGCATCTTCACCTGCACAGAATTACCAGGACTCCAACCTGCCCATCCAAGGATGACAGGCCCACAGTGGGGGAGGGGATCAGGAGGGACAGCAGAGAGAGTGCTGATCAGGGACGCAGGGGTGGACATGCTCCAGCGCATTCACTGTGAGAAGCCCACTCTGCATCCCCTCCATCCTCACTGCCACTGATCCTGTCTGCCTTCTCTCAGAGACAGAGCACTCATACTACATTCATCACCCAGTGTCCACCTGTAGGTGACATACCACTGGTTTATGTCACTGGACATGCAGACAAGAGCTCCAGTTACCATGAAAAGCAAATCCTTGAAGGTAGCCTCCCATGACAACAAGGCAAAGGGGCCCTTCCAGTCCTTTTGCAGGCACGCACATGTACACACACACACACACACACACAATCCCCGTGCACCACCCCCACCCGACAACTCAAAGCCATTTGCAGCAGCACTCCCCAGGCTGGGCCTCTGGGCCTTCTCAGAGAGTCCCTGGTCCTCACGCCAGGTCCCCCTGCATGCAGCTGCCATCCACCCTCCAGGCCAGCAGCCCCTGAGATGCCACGCAGACTTTTCCACTAGTCGTCCAGAGCTTCTTAAGTGCCTCTGACATACACCATGTGTCCCAACAGGAAAACACACACTCATCAACTCTACAAAATGCTCCAGATGTGATCAAAGCCGGAGAGGCAAAAGAAAACAGAGATGGGGGTGTTCAGGAAGGGGAAGGGGTTGGGGGAAAGGAAGAGAGAAATCCAAGGACACGGGGTGGGAGGTGCCCCAGTAGTGGTGCGTCCAAGGGATGAAGTCTGGAGCTGGTATCCAGACTCCCGGATTGCAATCCCTGGTTCAACTCAGCCTCCCCATGAGGCCCTGAGCCTTGTCCCCACAGCAGCTTCAGGACTGAGATTCTGTCTCTGCAGAACCACAGAAAGTTAGCCCCAGAAGGGATGCTGCAGATCACCTGGTCTACCCTTAGTCTGCAGGTGAGGAAGGTGATGTGTAAGTCGCCCTGACTGGGGCATCATTCACCACCTCTGATCCTACACACCCTTCTACCTCCCGGATCACCATCATCAGTACTAAATGTCAGCCGGTTACAGTGGCACAGAGTACAGATTCCTCATCTGGAAGTGGCCTGAGATGTGGTGCCCCTGTCCCCTTGCCTCCTTAGTTCTGCGAGAGGATTTTAGCTCCTCTTTCATAACGTGGGGGGACGAGTCTGGATGGTTCTTAAGACCCCTCCCAGGTCTAAATTCCTAAGTCCCCATGATCTGTGGCAACCCCAGCTTAAGAAGCCAGGTCTGTTTTGTTCTAAAAGCTCCTAGAGACCCTTTGCCAACACACCTGAATGTCCAACCACATTCTCCACTAACCCCACCAGCTGCAGCAAGGCCTCTTCCCGGGATTTGTCTGTGTGTCTCACTGAAAGTGGAGCAAAGCGGTTAAGATATGGGCTCTGATGTCACACTGCCTGGGATGTGGGGCAAGTGACTAACTCTGTGCTACAATGTCCACATCTTGAAAACAGAGATAATGATCATGCCAAGTCCACAGGTTACCAGGATGACTCAGTTAGATCACACACACAGTGGGCATGGTAATATGGCCCACAGCAAGGGCAGGGGAGTGAGGTGTTAGCAGTGGTCATGAACATCCCCACTGGCACAACCCCCACTGGTGAGCAGGGAGAGACGCTTCACATCCCCTGGATCACACCCAGTGAGACTGGGGTTAGTTAGGATGTGGAGGGCTAGGGAGAAGGAGAAAAGAGACTCAGGGCTCGGAGTCACAGTGTCCACACTGCCCCCAAGTCCTCTCTGAAGAGGACATCTAGGAGGAGAAGCCGTTCTTCTCCCCACACCTTCCAGCCCACCTCTCCATCCTGTTAGACACAAAAAGTACAATCCCAGTTCTTCTTCAGTGCCCCAAACAGAAAAGCCCCAGATCCTTCAAAAGTAAAAGCCAACCCAACCATGTCAGCACCACCCACATATTGTGCCAAATACTTCAATGACATACTCATATCCTTAGGGTACAGTCCAAAATCCTTACCCAGCCCACAAGCTCCTCCTCGGCCTAGTCCCCCATGTCCACCCCCACTGCAGAGCTAAAGCTCCAGCACCCCAGGCTGTCTCCACCAGGGGCGAGGCAGGGCAGGACACTTGGTGGGGACGCCAGACTCAGGAGTTCAAATCTTACCTCTCTTACTTACTAGTTGTGTGACCTCGGGACATTTACTAACCTCTTTGTGCTTCTATTTCCTCCTCAGTAAAATAAGGATAATAGTGTCTGTCTCAAAGGGTTTTTGTGAGTTAGCAAATGCAAGGGGCTTACACAGCGCCTGCCACACAGCAAGCATCATGTAACTGTTAGCTGCTGTCATTACTCTCCTCATCTTTCCCTGGCTCATCTTTGCTTTGACTCATCCACTAAGTCTTAGTTTAAATGTCACTTTCTCATGGAGGTCTTCTCCAACTAGGTTAGAGTGCCCTATATCAGTATATAGAGGATATAGAGTGCCCTATATCCTCTGTGGTAGCCTGTGTCACCCTCCCAATTAACTATGCGTTATCTGTCTTCCCTGCTAGATCATAAACCCCATAAGGTCAGACCCAGATGGACCACAGGTCCATATTTGTCCAGGATAGTCCTAGTTTACACCTGTCATCACAGTGTGGTAGAGTGGATTGGTGTTCAGTAAATATTAATATTAACTTCTCTCTGCTTAAGAAAGAGTATACCTGTACTTCCCAGCTCCACGGATTCGTGTGTGGCCACATGACTTGCTTTGCCCAATGGAATGCTGCAAATGGGATATCAGCAGTTGTCTTAAGAGATACGAGTTTCATTCTTTCCCTATGCGCTTGTGATTCTCCATGAGAGGAACGTGCCCCAGGCAGCTGCTGATCCGAGCAGAATATGCAGATCTAGCTCGCTGTCAGATCATCAGAGGACTTAACCTCCTTAATCTGCAGAAATCAAACCCTCTGAGAAGAGCTAGTATATCCAAATGGGATATGATCTCACAGTACTGGACAAAGAGAGGACTAGACTGTGGTGAGCAGAATACCGCACTGAAGAAAAGTGAAAAGCATCGGACCACAGTAAGAGAAACCTACGTGAGGCATCTGCTGGGCAGAGACATGCTTAGTATATGGCTGCTTCTCTTCTCCCAGCGGAGCAGCCTGCCTTCCTGCCCGAGGGCTGAGGATCGGGCAGAATGTCAGCCTAAGGAATTGCTGCTGTTTTGTTAGAACTGATGACAGCTGGAAATCATGCCATTGCCCTCCTCTGGACTAAAATGCTCGAAGGAAAAGTTCAAAATTCCAGTCCTCCAGTCCCCTCTCTGTCTCTCTTGACTATGTTCAGTTGAATATGGGTTCTATGAAAGAAACCAGTGAAGTCAAGGCAGCAACTCTGAGGCCTAAGTCCCCCAGGAGGGTTTCCCTTGTTCCTGCTGCAGGCTGAGTAACGAAGGCTGAGTTCCACAAACTCCTCACGTCTGTGCCAACCATCTGCCAGGGGCACACAGCAATCTCTGGCAGTAAGCCAACTGTCAACATCTTTGAACACCTTGAGATAATCCCAAGAAGGTGCAGGAAGACAGTAGCAGTCTCTCAGGCAGAGATCTTGAAGGTTTGCGTGTGTGTGTGTGTGTGTGTCTGTGTTTTTCTTTCTTATGTTTGTGACTTCCAGACCCACAAAATGCTGTGGTTTTCCGTTTCTAAAACAGAGGCATGTGCCTGTACAAAAAGCCTGGGCGTGCCGGGCTAATTAAATTTAGCTATCTTGTGGTGGTTGTTGTAACGTGTGTTCCACCGATGTTATTCAATGTGTTAAGACGTCTTCTGTTTATGTTGGTTACATACCCATGTGGTGTGGGTGGAGAACATCACTCCAGGGAACATTGTTAGCAGGAGTGGGGAGCTTGGGGGTTCCAGAGAGACACGTGGCCAAATAGTGGCTCACGGGATCAAACAGTTGGGCCGTGTCCATGGTAACCCACCCCAGGGCCAATCCCCTCCCTACTTCTAGGGGAAGAGAAGTCCCTGAGATCTACCTGAGATCTTGGCTCCCACAGACAAAACTGCACCTGCCTAGACACTTTGTGGAGGAGACACAACTACCAGGGAACTTCAACAGGTCCACAGGGGCCAAATGACTTGCCCAGAGTTTTCCCCAGGAGAGAGGGTGAGTGAAGAACTGAACTTCCATGTGCCCACTCTCACCTGTCCAGCTATGAATACAGTGAGTCCTGAAGCTCTTCCTGACACCCTCTGTTTTACCACCTGCTTGAATTCCAGAGTAACCATTTGAGAGCATCTCTTGTTGCTCCCCACTGTCACGATCCTCTTCCCCCACACTATCTCAGATGTCTCCTCCTACCCCTTCCCTCAGTCCCGAGGCCTCCTTCTCAGCTCTTCTGTTTCAGCCCATTCTTGAGTCCCTTCTCCCAACATCTCCTGACCGAGAATGCCTAAATCCTGCTCTGGTAAATCTCTTAGCCATATTTTTTCTCTCCTTCAAATCTCTGCTTTCTACTTAAAACTCACTTGTCCCGTAAGTCTCATTTTTCCCTAATTAACCACTTCAAAGCCAGTTCCTAAGACCTTCAAAACCTTTCACCACCTTGCCCAGTACTGCTCTGCACAGCTTTGAACATTAGTTCCCTGTGGGTGCTACTCGGCAGCTCTGTGACCCACATCAGATGTTTTCTGCTGTCAGTCCCTGGTCCCATCATTATACTTCAAGCTCCCCGTTTACCCTCTTCTTTGAGGCCACAAGACCAGACCCAGTGCAAAGCTCTGCATCCAGTAGACCCTCGATGCACTGACTTGCATCCTATTTTAAGACAAAGTCTTTGGTAGGCTGGGTTTCTTGTGACCTCCCCAAACAAGCAATGAGAGCAAAATACAGCTCTCCACAGTGAGAGCACCCTGTTGTATCATCCTCACTCTGGTCCCATCTCTGAGGCCCCCTGAGCTTCAGAAACATCATTTCACTCTCACTGGGACACAAAAGAGGACATCTGCACTACAAAGGCAGACCCTCTGCAATTTCCCACACCCAATAGAAGCCAGACTCCAGGTTGACTGGAAGCATCTTACTCTGTGCTCAGTACTAACTTGCTTGGGTGTCTGGTTACTGAAGCTGCAACTGAGACAAAGCAGCCAATTAGAGCCGGGAACAGAAGCTACTCGGTTGACAAAAGCAAGAAGTGACAGCTGACAATCTGACAACATGGAAGGAGTCAGAAAAAAAAGACCATAAAAAAAAATAGAAATGAGAAATCAAAAACACGGCATTCTGGGGTTGCTGAACAGAGGCCCTGAGAGCAAGACATCACTCCTGCTGAGCACAAAGAGGAATGTTCCTGAAGATGACCCCATCCTAAAACAGGTCGACTGCGGTCAGCACGCTGCGCTTACCAGCAGACCACACCACAGCTCTCCCTGGGAGACCGGCAATTGAAGGGATTAACACTAGATAGCTGGAGACCCAGCTGGCCTGACATCAGCTGAACGGAGCTCTATGGCATCTTCAGCCACATGGCGCAATGGGGAAAAAAGTTTCTGGAGTTAGTCCTGGGTTTGAATTCCAGATGAGCTCGCTCTTGGCTTTGGGAA
The DNA here is from genome assembly GCA_023783475.1 of Daubentonia madagascariensis. Lineage (NCBI taxonomy): Eukaryota > Metazoa > Chordata > Mammalia > Primates > Daubentoniidae > Daubentonia > Daubentonia madagascariensis. The sequence continues at coordinate 6,488,134 of JAKFHU010000075.1, forward strand.
GACTTCACCTCACTGAGCTCAGTGTCCTCATCTGTAAAGTGGAGGTAACAATAGCCGCTTTGCAGGGTTGCTGCGAGGCATAGTGGTCACACATATAAAGTGTATAGTTACAGTGCATCAGTTTACAGCAAAAACCATAATCTTATGATTATACAATATTTGTCAAAACTCTTGAGCTGAAGAACCATATAAAATTCTGCTACTTTAATGAATATTATAATTCCCCACAGAGAACAGATAAATAGCTTAATCCTTACAGTAATATTGTGGGCAGGTAGCACAGTTGCCTATTTTACAGCTGAGGAAACTGAGGCTCAAGAGAGAATGTCTTGCCCAAATTTTATATCAACTAGAAACAAAACCGGAGCCAAAACTGAGCTCTTTTCATCCTTGACCCCCGGCTCCTGGTGTAAAGAAATGTCCCCAGGCAAGTACTGTGGGGTTTGATTAACACGTCCATGGTCATGCTATCCATCTTTTGATTTAATAAGCATCAGCCTCACTCATTCTACATTTTCTTCCTAAAGGAAGGAGCTGTTACTTGTTTAAGTCAGTCTTCACACGGACACCTCTCCAAATCTTTGATCACAATACTTTTCCTTATGTGAAATATTTCTAGCCTGGTTGAATTTTCTTTAGGCATGACGATCTCTAAGTTGGACATATATGAGGCTTCGCCATGATTTGGTAAATCACTAAGTGATGTGGTCCTACTTTGGTTTCTAAAATGTTTGCTGGGAATTTCAAGGGTCTGTGGTGTTACAGCACATCACATGGATGTTTCTGGAAAGAGCTACAATCACCCCCCAAAGACCTCTGCCTGAAGCATAGCTGATTCCTCTCAGCCTATCATCACTGGTGACTAGTTTGGGAGTCAATTTTCCCCCATGATGTTTTTCCACAGCCTCACAACTACTTTTTGTAAATTTTCTCCATCAGTTTGTCCCTTCATTTCCCAGAATAGCCCAGTAGTCATCTACAAGGGTGGAGATTTCACTTTGAATTTATGCCTCTTGAGAGTGGGGCCACACTTAATTTATCCCCGTATGTCCAGCACGAGCATCTGACAGGGCAAAACATGCACTGGCTCCACTTCATCGGGTGAGGTGTGTGTGAGCCTCCTCCTCTGTTTCCCAGGCCAGTGAGTCCCAAGGAGGGTGATGTGATGATGAGGCTGTTTGAGGAGCCCGTGTTACATGAGGAAGTGCAGAAAGGCTGGGGAGTGTTTTGGGTGGAGGAAAGAAAGCTTAGGTATATGAGCACTGTTACTAACACAACAGCTATTCTCAAATATTTAAAGAGTTGACCTGTACAACAGGGTGCTCTGGAGTGCAGCTCCAGGAAGCAGAACTAAAACCAAAACGAGGGAAATCAGCAGAGTTCTCCCTCTGGTTCCATGACCTCCTAGTGACTAGAAATGCCCAACAGAGAAACAAGCTACCCCTGAGGTAAGATGCTCCCTATTACAAGAAAAACTGAGCAGAGGCTGGGCATTTGCTAGGTGAATATGCTGCGAGAGGAATTCTTCCTTCCTTCCTTCCAGGGCAGGTATGGAACTGTCTGATTTCTAAGCTTCTTTCCACCTTTGTGATACCATGGTTTGTTCCTAGGAGGTCGGGATAACTGAGAGTTTATTGCACACAAGGGCCAAGAGGGAGCAACAAATATAGCTTGTCATATGTTTTCAGACCAATATCAGCTTTTCTTCCTCCCTGGGAAACAGGACATGACATAGGGGTCAAGGAGGCAATGAGCTGGTGAGCCAGCCAGCACCTTCCTTCCCCAACTCTGCCCTGGAACTCTGGGTGGCCACGGGGAATGTGGGGAGCCTCGTGGTGCCTTGGGATCCACCATCTGTGCCATGTGACTGATACTGCAAGAAGAGAGATAAAAAGTGTGATCCAGAACAGGAGGCATCACAGGGAAGGCTGTTGTGAGGTGGGGGAGGCCACCCTCGGGAGACAGAGATAGTCTGTCTCCCAACTATTAAGATTAACTATTAAGATCACAGTTGGCTGTGATCTTAAACTGGAGCTGAAAGCAGTGTACTCCAACCCCTATTTCCACTGGCCAAGCACAGCAACAACAGCCTTCCCTGCGAAAGGGTATGCCTGGAGTAGAGGGGCAGTCGGTGGAGGAAGTGAGAGAAAGGAGACTGGGGGTGAGCCTTTCACAGCTAGATTTGATTAACAGCCTGATGTATATCCTGCCTATACAATGGGCCAGAATATAACACCATGATCCTCCTTGTTTCTGCCTCGCCTCAGCCAGCTGCTGCCTGCTTTTCTCTGTCTGCTCTGCTCTCACACCCTCAGAGGTAAAAGAAGAATATTCTTCAGGCCCACAAGGTATTATTTCTTTCCAGGCTGCAAAATGTTTCCCAGATAACTCCAACCCTCAAGTGCTCAGCCCTGTGCACATGCCACGGTGCTGATCCCACTCAGCACCTCTCCTTAGCCTCTCCACAGGATCCAGCCCTGCTTCCTTCCAACCCTGGCATCCCCACTAACTCACAGGCAGAGCAAGGGACATGGGCCACATTGGCAGAAAATCCCAATCAACAGTGAGGAAGGATCCGGCTTTGGGCCAATGTGATTTTTGGCCATTAATATCAGGCTGAACAATAAATCCATACACAGGGCAGTCCAGGCTGGTGATTAAATACACATTCTTTAACCTCAGTCCTTCAGAAAGCAGTATTTCTGATTCAGGTGTCACCTCCTCCAGGAAGTCTTTCCCTATTCTGCTAGTAGCATTTAATCTTCATCTGTTGTCCCAAACCATTATGTTTGTATGTTATTCTAGTCCTGAAAGCCCTCACTTCATCTTGTCTTGCACACATCTGTCTCCCTACATAATTGCTAGATCTTGAAGGCAATAAACTCCACCTTCATCACTGTTGCATTTCCCCTATTGCCAAGCAAAGAGATTTGCTGGTTATAAGCATCAGTGAATGTTTACCGCGTTGAGCTGAATTGCCTTTCTAAGTCCTAAGGAAAGATCAAGGAGAAGGCAGCAGGGCTAAGGAAATAATTAATCATGGGTTGATAAACATTTTTCTCTTTCCTTTCCCTCCCCCAAACCAGCTGTGGCCAGACCTTCCCAAGCCTGGCCTGCTGAGAAGCCTCCTAAGAAAGAATGTGGCCTCCTCTGTCTCCCTCCTGGAGGAATTTGGATGCGTCACATTTCAGAAGGGTAGAAGTGGGGCCCAGAAACCAGGAAAGATGAGTCAAACCACACAGCCTGCTGGTGGCAGTCGTCCTGGGGGAAACTGGCAAGGAAAATGACCAGTGCCTTGCAGTAGGAAGAGGGAGAGTCAGTTCCTGGGATGCGAGGGTTCTGGGCAGGCTCCCCACAGGTGGGGCTGGAGAGGGCTAGGATTGTAAGACGGTCAAGACGTGAAGCAAGGTGGGGGCACAGTGCCACCCAAAGGCTCTTGAAATGGCACCTCCATAGAGGTCACTCTCAGATCCTTGTGGAAGCTGTTTCGTATCTCAAGGCTTCAAGCTGGGACATTTCTTGGGTTTTGTTGTTGTTTTTGAGACAGGATCTCGCTCTGTCGCTTGGGCTGGAGTGCAGTGGTGTCATCATAGCTCACTGAAACCTCAAACTCCTGGGCTCAAGCAATTCTCCCACCTCAGCCTCCTGAGTAGCTGGGACTACAGACACAGCCACCACACCCAGCTAATTTTTCTTTTTTTGGTAGAGACAGGGTCTCACTCTTGCTCAGGCTGGTCTCAAACTCCTGACCTCAAGCAATCCTCCCACCTCAGCCTCCCAGAGTGCTAGGATTACAGGTGTGAGCCACCACGCCCAACCCAAGCTGTACATTTCTTAGAGAACTCCAGAGCTGCCACATGAATGAGCTTCATGTTTGGGGCCTGATTTTAAATTCAGGAAGCCCCACTTGTAAAGTGAGCATCACTGAAAGACGTGGGAATGAGTAAGGACCATCACCCCTCTCCAGACTGTAATCCTGGTGTGGTACAGCGAATGCTCCCCATGCCTTATCCCCTTGGTAAATTCCCCAAAGTCAGTGGTTTGCAATCCCCCTGAGCCCAGTAGACTTCTAGAACCCTCTCTTTCTCACGCTGTCACAGGCAGGCAGCAACAGATGCTTAAAAATAAAAAGTTTTTTGGACATCAGTTTCAGCAAAGTATAGTCAGGAGCTAAATCAAACTCAGAAGATGCTTAAAGCTTATCATTTTGTCTCATATATATCAAAACTTGCAAGCTAAGGAAATATTAGTATCTGTGGGCAGATATTAATTTCAGTGAAAAGACAAGTCAAGGCCCTGACTAGTATTGGATCAGACCTGTTCAAATCCAAAAGGCCTCAGATCCCCAAGTTCCCTCAGAAAACAAAGCTGTTTCCCCCCTGGGTCCTTGAGGCATTGAACCGAAGCGGTGCAGGCATAATCTCCCCTCTGGCTGTAAGGGCCCTCTTATGGCTCCATAAGGCGCTAGAGAGCCATTTCACTCTAGTTCAGGCATCATTTCCCATTTTGTTGGTCACAGGCCATGTTTCTGCCAGGGCACAAGTGCTGCTGGCTGGAAGTTCCCAGAGAAATCTAGGTTAGATTGCACTTGTTTACCTGGATCCCTGCGGGATACTTCCCTAGGGAACTTTCAAGGCAACTTTTACATAGATACACACACACACACACATACACACACGTGTGTGTGCAGGGCCCAAGGTTTTTAGAGCACAGGTAGGATCAGGGTGGAGAGCGCTGGGCTGGGAGAAACCCATGAGCAGTGTCACAGTGCAGCCTGCTGGGCAGGGATGATGGTGCAGCCAGGTGGAGTCAGGGGCAAGGGCTGCAGGGAAGGGCATCTTGCTTCCCTTCTGTCTACTTTCAGCATCCAGGAAGGGAGCCTCAAACCCCAAGACTCAGATTAGGCTTGAAGGCCTGCAGACAGGGAAGGCCAGCTAGGCCTGGGCTTTCAACACACAAACAGATCTCCCGCCACACTGAGCTGTCAGCTGATCATAGGAGGCCTTTAGAGTGTTCCAAACCATTGGCATAGAGGAGGTGCACGGGGGATCCAGAGGAGGAACAGAAGTTCGCTAAGAGCGAGGAGCTGAGTGCCCAGGGAAATAGGCAGGAAATGCCTTGGCCACACCTTTGCATGAATTATCACATTCAAATTGCATCTAGACACCCCTGCTCCTGCCCATCTTTCAACCCCGACCATATGAGCGCACCTTCTCCAGGAGGCACAAGAGGGTACAATCCACGTTAGTAAGTTCTCATGGGGTAAAACTGTCACAGCATGGGGTGGCCATGGCTCAGGGCAGGGAGCCACAGGCAGGGCTCTGCGGGCCAAGGGCCCCAACAGGAGGTGGCCGTTGCGAGGGAGGGGACATGGCAAAAGAGAGAAACAGTGCTGAACGGGCACCCCCAAGCCTCAGAGTCGGTCTGGAGTGCGGGAAGGGAGAGGGGGGTCCCAAGGCTGTGTGAGGATGAAGAGGAGGAAGGAGAGGCCTTTGACAGAACCAGAGAAAGCAAGCCAGGGCCATCTGGCAGGGAGTGTGAAATCAGGAGTTTGGTGTGGAGCTTGCTGAGTGTGGGTAGCTACCCCCCACATGCTGTACCCCAGAGTTCTCTTTTCGAGCCCTCCAGGCACCTTCACGTGGCTTCTCTGTCTCTGCTTGCCCACCTCTGCCCCTAGTTCCCCGTGGCCCTGCCCTTCACTCCTTCTCTTTCCAGCAGCTCCTGAAGTCAGAGAGTTCCTGGTTCCTGATGCCCCTGGGCAGACGACAGCAGCCACCTGCCCCCACTGCTCACACAGGTGCACAGTGTCCTATTCCCACCCACCTTCCTTTTGCCCCAGCTAGGGTCTGAGGGATGCCTGAGGCTCAGCGTGCCTTGCCCAGGGGCTACGAGAGCACCCGAGCCATCCAATCTGCCTGGAGCTGTACACAGCCTCCAGCTCTGCTCCAGCACACTATGCCCCTGTCTTGACAGATTTGAGCTCTCCGTCCTCAGGAACTGCCAGGCCCCAGAGCAGGGCTGCGCTCCAAAGGCAATTCTTTCCCTGCAGGTGAGGCTGCTTTGGTGGCCAAAACCAAGTGCATATTGGAGCCATTTCCCACTTAGCTGGCGGTGAGTCACCTGAAGTCTCTGGGGACAAAAGATAGGGCTCTCTGGTACACAGAATTTTTATATTTTAATCATACTTTTAAAAAACAAATGGGTAGTTGGAGAAAACAGGCGACAGAGTGGGTGGCCATTTGAGATCCAGAGAGAAAGATCAAAGCCCACCAAGAAAGGAGCCAGCAGCCTTGGTGTGGCCTAGGGAACAGTCTAGGTGGCCCACACTGCATGAAAGGCAGCCAGGGGACAGGAGATGCCAGGCGAGGGCGCCACAGTCACAGGCACCCCATGCCCCTGCTCCCCCAACCCCCAAGCACCTCACTCAGTTAACGGTCTTCAGCTGGAACACCTGCTTCCAAGAGGCATCCAACCAAGCCCCAGTTCCCTGGAAGGGCCATCACATCTCTGTGTAGGAGGTGAGCCTGCCCAAACTCTGGTCTCCACGTTGCTTTCTGTTTCCAAGAAGCTGGAATTCCTCCCTCTAGACTCAATTCTTCTGGCTGCTGCCCCTCTCACAATCCCAGCCCAGGGCGGCCAGCCAGGAACACTTTTCTCAGGTTGACTGATTGGCTCATTAGGAGAGCCACACGTGACTGCAGGACAGGGAGGCCATCAAGTCAGTCTGAGGGCCTCCTCCTGCAAGCTCCAGCCCCCCATCTTTGTGCAAAGAGCACATTCTACCAAATGACCTCCCAGATCCCTTAGTTTAGCCTCCCAGTTTAGGATGACCAGGACCCAGAAGACCAAAGAGGGAATGGGGTTTGCCCAAAGAAACAGTAGCACTCAGTGGCTGGGCCTGGACCTGGACCCATGTCTCCAGACACTCAGCCCGGTGCTTTTCCACTTCACAGTGTTGGCACGCAATGTTCCTGCCAGAAGGAGGCCTGGCTCTAAGGGTGTAGTTTCCAGAGCTCTCAACCCACTGTAGACTAGTCAGACCTACTGCATTCTAGTAAGGTCTTTCAAAGGACTTTTTGCTGATGTTCTAGAGAAGCTGGGGGGATTTCCAAGGTGTCAGGCAACAGGACATCATTCTGGGGGCAGCACTTCAGGGAGGAATTCCAGGACCCAGTCTCTCCTCCCTTCTAATTTGGAAAAGCCATAGAAAGCCCACAATTCCTGTCGGGCCAGCCAGTGTATTCCCCATGTGATCTGCCAAATTGTCCCTTCCCTTGGTCAACACTGTGGCCTCTTGGGCATTACCCCTGAATCAGCTGGGATTCAGCCAAGTCTTTCCTTAGGACAAGATAAAGGAAAAGAATAAGAGGAACAGCTCCATTCCCTCTTCCCAAAGAGCAGGCAGGGAAAGAGAATGCAGTGCTGAAAACCTCAAGATGATGTCACGGTATAACAATCTCCATGAGCTTTTGCCCCACACAGCCTCCATTTCCCTGCCCCATCCCCAGCTGCTTTCCTACCCACAAGGCATGGAGCAAGGGATCATGTAAGCTAGAAAAGGAGGTCCCTCTACTTGAACAACAGACTGCCAGTGGCCAAAAGGGTCGATGCTATAGCTTTCAGGATTTGCATCTCCTGGATCCTCCCGAAAATCCCCTTCCACATCTTACCTGATGAGGTCAATAGGTTGAAACTTGTAAAATACTCCATATCGTGCCCATTCTTGATACAGCAGCTAAACAAGAAAAATAAAGAAACAGGTTAGGGGTAGAGGTGGGAAACTGTTCACCTTATTTTGTGCATCCTAGCAAGTCAAAATTTTATCCCCAAATCCCAGCTTCTAGGAAATTCTCATGAGATATCCACGAAGGAGATGTTCAAAGGCAGGAGGCTGTAAAAACTGGTTTCTCCTTCCCCAAATGGTACAGGTAACCTTTTTCCCATGCCAAGGTAGTCCTGTGCCTACTAAGCATAACCCCTCCTTCTTTATTCCCTTGTCTTGCCTAGTGAATCAAAATGAGCCCTGGCATTCAGTATTTACTCATTTAACAAGTATTTATGAAGCATCTCCTATGTGCCAGGCACTGTCCCCACACTGGATACAGCAGTAAACCAAGTTCACTGCTTATACTCTGGTGTGGGGTAACAAATACATAAGATGATTTATAAACATGTAAGATGATTTACAAATGCCATGAAGAAAAGTAAATCAAGGCAAGGGGGTAGAATGTGAAGGAGGAAAGTGGGGTGCTATTTTAGATAGGATGGCCAGGGAAGACCTCTCTGGGGAGGTGGCATTTGAGCTGAGACCTGAAGGAAATGGGGGCGTATCCAGGCTGAAGAACACTCTTCCTGTGCAAAGGCCCTGAGGCAAGTGCATGTGGCATGTCCTGGGAAGAATAAGGAAACAGTGCAGCTGGCGCAGAGTGAGCATGGGGAGAATGATGGCAGATAATGTCAGAAAACACCAGGATGGCCAGATCATTCAGGTGTGTGTAGGCCATGCTAAAATCTTTGGACTCTAAAGGAAGCCAAAGTCCTTTGCAGTAGAGGAAACATTTTGTGCAGGGAGATTTGCAGCAGAGGGGAGAAACAATCTGACTTAGGTTGTAGAAGGCTCACTCTGGCTGCTGTGTGGAGAACAGACCGAGAGGGAGCAGAGGCCTGGGGAGGTATTGGAATGGTCCAGGCAACAGATGATGGCAGCTTGAACCATGGGGCAGTGGGAGACATAGTGAGACGTGGCTGATTCTGCTTAGATGTTAAAGGGAGAGACAGTAAGATTTACTGCTAGATTGGATGTGGGGTGAGAGAAAATGAGAAGGTGGCCTGAGCCATTGAGAAATGGTGACATGTTTTACTGAAAGACTTTGGGAAGAGCAGGTTAGGAGGGGTGGAACCAAGAGCTCACTTTGGAATCCATCAATTTGAGATGCTCTCTAGGCATTCATGGGGCATGTTGAGGAAGCAGCTGGATATAAAAATCTGGAGTTCACAGGAGAGTCCAGTAAATTTGGGGGTTACTAAAGAAGAGAAGATTTGTAAAATCATTAAACAATGGATGCAGTCACCAAGGAAGAGAGCTCGGGTAGAGAAGAGGCCTGAGGTCTGGGCCCTGGGCACTCCACCATTTAGAGGCCCAGGGGATGGTAATGAACCAGGGGAGAAGACAGGGGGAGCCGCTGTGGTGTGAAGGAGAACAGAGGTGTGGAGTGTTCTGGAAGCCAAGCTGAAAGGTCAGGTCAGATGAGAATGGAGAAGTGCGTTTTGGATTCAGTGACTTGGAGGTCACTGATCGCCTTGGCAAGAGTGGCTCCCAGGTAGGGGCGAGGGCAAAACCTGGGTGAAACACATTCAGAAGGCTGACAGAGGAAACGATGTGCCACACACATCAGGCCATGCCATCTCGGGATATTTTTGCAGCAACTTTGGCAGAACTAGCATGGCCAGAAGGCTTTACTGACCATCGACCAGTAAATAAAGCAATTCAGTAATGGGCCATCATTAGACCTCATCTATTAATAGATATTCATTGGCACTTAATCAAATTATATGTTAAGAATGAACAGACTTATAATATAGGGGCTACTTTGTCACGTTCTTTATGCTCCTCACACATCACACAGAATTCACACGGAAATCTGTCCAGGTAAACCTACTCTAATCTGGTATTTTGGATATCCATCTGGACACCAGCCCTACAGAAAGCCATCCTGTTCACCTAAGAATCTTTAAAGATATGATATTAAAACTGAAATGAGAGCTGGCATTCCTACTTTATGGTGATAGACTTTTATTGTCATAATATCTCCCAGCAACTGCAAAACAGAACCAGAAATTACATGGGCCCTGAAGGGGCACACTGCACTAGCAGTTACTACCATTTGCAAAGAAGGAAACCCAGATACAAAAATGGGTTTCACGGTACATGAAGGGCAGAGGAAGATTTGAATTCATGAGCACTGATGCTCTTCATTGCAGGGTGGTGGCTCCCAACCTAATCGAATTGCTATCAGTACACCTCCTCCTCCCTCATCTTGGATGCTTCTACTGCCCTGGGTTTTGATTTCCTCCCCAGAGTGCAAGCCCTGGGCTCTTCTAGCACCTGGTTGTAACAGTGACATCATTCATGGCCCATAGGGAGGCCAATTTGCGTCAGGGATATAGCCAGGGCCCCCCCTCGAGGGCTGTGGGACATCACTGACTGCCTCACAGGCTCTGACCTCCAGAGCAAATGTTTCCCCAAGTCACATGTCCAGACAAAACCTGAGCCTAGAACACCTACCTGCCACTGTCCCAGAGGGAAAAACAAAAATGTTCAGAGAAGACAGTATGGCCCAGTCAGCTCCAGCCCAAACTGACAGCCAATCTCAGAAGCCTTAGCCCTGGTTGGATCCCAGACTTGCTGTAAGAAACCTTCACAAAGCCCCTTTCTCAAGGTGGTAAAAGCACCTTGCTAAGCACAAAGCTACATCCATAGCTTGTGGGTATAAACAGAAAGGAGCCACGAAAGCTGCTGAGCTTGATACAGAAGGACTAGAAGGAAGAGAAGAGGCTATGATTAGGCAGCCCTGAAACAGACAGCAGGAGCTACAGAGCACCAGTGCTGGAAGGTGATGCAGCAGGTATGCCTGGATAGCAGGTCAGCTCACACGCCTTCCATCACCTGCAGGGGAGGCAGAGGGAGCTGGAAAGTGCTGTAGGTCCCTCTTGATCTCTAAGAAAGTTTAACCACACATAGTTAAGACCAAGTGGATCATGCTAAACTCCAGGTTCCAGCGTACCAGAACACACCAGCAGTCGGGGTGGAGAGAGGTGTGTTCTGGAGTCTCTGCCCCATGACGATTAGCACGGTGTGAGTAAAGCGCAGGGGGATGATCATGGTAATTTGTAATAGTCCCTTTAAACTTGCAGAGTCTAGAACCTTCTAATGCAGCTCTTAGCAAATCTACTTCCTCCCTTAGAGATACACCATGTCCTCTCTTCATCAACTGACCAAGCCAGCAAATAAACCAGGGAGGGACTGCAGCTCCAATAAGGACATGCCTTATTCCAGAGGCCCTGGACATAATTCCAGGCATGTTTGCCTGACCCCAAGCCTTTACAGCAGGAAACAACAGCCCCCAGAGAACATCCCGCCTGATGGATCAGAGCATACAGACAGTAAGTTCAGCTCCCTGGGGATCACATTTGACAGTGGTTCATCAATTTAAGTATTTCATAAGGCTATAAAGCAACTCAAGTATTAAAATCCTTTGCAACAACCCTTTGCAATGCCAGAGAACAGCAAGGTGTTTGGGGCTTGTGGCCGTTTCTGAGGTTACAAGCCCCTCAGAGACCAGCTAGACCTGAGGCAGGCAGAAAGAGGCTGTAGCCACCTGACAGGCATTCGTAGGACAGGATGGGCCTGAATGGAAGAGACTTGGATTCCACCCCCAGGTCCTACACCGACCTGTTTGATCATTTGGCAAGTAATTTCAACTCTCTAGGTCTCAATTTCTCCATATAGTAACATGAAGGTTGTGCAGCATGCAAAATTAATCCTCAAGAGAAATCAAGAAGAAAAGTACTTTTCTCGTGAGGAAGTCAGGTTTTAAAATGTATGATTGACTCTCTGCATGCCCTTTTGAGTGGGTCACTTTACCGTCCACTGGACAAGACAGCCACCTGCAAAGGGTGGAAAATCCAGAACTAAGGGTTTAAAAAATGCTAAAGAAAATCACATTCCAAAGTTGTGCCTTGGGTTCTCCCCTGTAAGTGGGTGAAGAAGCCATAGGGAGCCAGCAGAAGCCAGGCAGCCCTCGAGACATGGTAACAGTCACTTCTCTGGGAACCTCCGGGAAACTAGGCAGCTTTGGCAAATGCAGAACTAGGCAATTTCTGGAAGCCAGGACAGACCCATCTGCCCCTGGACTGCTCCCTCTTCCTGCTGCCCTGGCTTCTAGGAAGGTAGGAAAACCCTATTCTCCAGAGGAAGGAAGCCTCTTCTTAACTACCCTTCAGGAGGGGGGAGAGAGAGACTTCCAGCCCCTACCTACCTCCGGCTGAGTCATCAAGACCGCACAGCAGCACTAGGGCAAGCTGCAGGGGAGTGAGACTGGCATTCTTCAGGGCTTCTGAGACTGCCTGGGGACTGCCTGAAATGAGCCTGGGCCTCAGGACGATTATGGAAATAGCCATGAATTGCCAGGAAGGTGAAGGAGAACCTCCCGGTGCTGGTGGGCTTGGCAGCTTAGGATAGCACTGCAAGTCATCCCTGCAAGGCCCCCAGGGAGGCAGACCCACACTGCAGTTCCCAAGCCTTCTCCCTGTCCTCCAGCTCCAAATGCAGGGAGACCTGCCTTGTACTTCATCAAAATCCTCCCTGCAGCCATCTCGAAGAACACTTGATGATTATAATGTAACGGAAACAAATAAACATGCCGCACATATTCAAAGGTCCTTGCTCTTTCTTCTCTAGGATACTTTGTAAGCACCACCCACATATCAATGAAGCTACAGAAACAAATCCAGCCCTGTGGTGAGAATTCCTCTTGGTGTACAGAAGCAGCAGTGTTAACGCAACAGAAGAGCACTGGCTGGGATCTGGACACCAGGGTTTTCGTCCTGACTTCACAGTCACTCACAGACATTGAAACCAGTCTCTTCTCCTTGCTGGCTATCAGTTTCCCAACTCAGATGGACAGTAAAAGGCCTGCACCCTCCTTAGTGGCTTCTCTCACACCCCATCATGGCAAGGCTCACTTCCTCAAGCATGACCTTGGCAGAGGACACCAGGTGAGGACACGAAGACTGGCCAGTAAACCCAAGGAAAAGCCACAAGAAAGGGTCCTCTTGTCTTTCCAAGACTTGCTTGCCTTCATGGAACATCCTCCCGACATCAATTTTGGGAGCTGTCCCCCAAGATGCTAACTCCATCCTGACTGGTGTCTCCCTGCCTCCCAGCTTCCGCCTATTCTACCAGCTGGAGTGTACACTGCCATCATCATATTGGCCGAAGCAACACATTTTCTGGTGGGAAATTTTTTTGTTAAAAGGTATTATTGTTGTTAAGAATAATTTAATATCTGTCAAAGATATTAAAGGCAAAGATATATATATTTTAGATAGTCCACAATTTATTTCTTCCATTAGTGCAGATCACAGAAGGCTGACAAATTTCTCCCATGAGCTGCTGTGTGTTCCTGGTCTCTGTAATGTTTCTAGACAGGCTGGGGTCACCACCACCCAGCAGGAGGTTTCTTAGGCAGGCAGTGGATGGTGATCACCATTTAAAGGGGAGGAACAAGAAATTAGAGAGTGGGAGGACAGAAAATGGTTGGGTGAGAGACGTGAGACGTGGAGAGAAATGCTTCCTCCTTTTCCTTTAAATCTGATGCGGGACTTTTCAGGAAATTAAACACCGAGACTATTAGCGTCCGATAGGAAACAGATGAGGTTAAGACATCACAATACTACAGTAGATTCCCTGGGCAGGCAGAGAGGGGACATGTGTAAGCAATCACAGCAGTATTTCTGGAAAAGACCTTTTATGTTTTTAATACTTAACACTTCATAACAGGGACTAATAGGCAGGATAAAAAGAAGGCAGCTCAAAAGGCAACTTGGGGGATGAATGATTTTCCAGACAGCAGAGTTGGGGGAGGGAAACTTCTTGAGCGTCAGTTCCTCATCCCTCCCACCCTCGCCCACCCTCCTGTGCTCAATAGAAGGCTGGGAGAAGCCAGGCAGGAGGATGGCATGAGGGGATCATGGACGTGTCCCCACGAAAGAGGCTGTGGCAGGGGAGGGGCACACCCATGATCCCAGAGTACCAGCAAACAGAATAGACAGATCCAGGCGGAGGGCTGGGGACAGCTGTACGTCAAGAGCTGTGACTGGCATTGAGGGATCCTTCTAAAGGCACCCTTTTCCTTCCCATAACCATAACCTCTAATTCCTAGCTTTTCGGGATGTGCAGCACAATTGAGCCTCCCTCTCCCTCAGATTTCTCATCTATGATTTGGGAGTAGCTATACTCCACCTGCCTGCCTAGAGGAAAAGAAGAATAACTTAAAGATGATCCACAATGGCATGGATCATCACACATTTTAAGCAGGATTTGAGAGTGAGAGGTGTCCCAAGCCCTATCTCTGTTTATTGTGTGACCTTGAGCAAGGTGTTCAACCTTTCTGTGTCTCAGTTTCTGCATGTATCAGTTAAGGAATTTCGACGACCAGGGTTTCTCAATTGGAGCTCTCTTGTTATGGGAGGGTGGGATGAGGGCTCTGTATGGGACTGTTGGAAATATTTCAGGATGGCTAGCATTGCTGGTCCCCCAGGCACTAAATGCCAGTAGCAACCACACACACACATTGTGATGACCAGAAATGGTCCTCACATTTCCAAATGCCTGGGGACAGGGGTGTAGAGATGAGGAGGAATATGGAAAAACTGTTAAAAAATAGAGAAGCAAGTAAATAGAACACCTAGGACACTTGTAGCCAGTTCTGTACCCACCGGTGGCCTCGTGTGCCCAAAGCGCTCAATGCGGCCCGAGGCAGGCTTACCTTTCTGTCATTCATGTCCTCCCCTGCACTATCATATTCACCCTGTGGGAGAAAAAAGGGTGCCAGATAAAGCCAATGGAATTATCAAGAATAGATGTCAAACGAGAAAGGATTTTCTTTTTTATTTTCTAATGTCATCCCTTTCTTTCATTCCCATTTAGGTAAGATCAAAAGCATGGCATAGTAAGGGGCCAATATTCGATTTTCTTAGTCATCAACGCTTGCCACATTTCCTGGGATAACTTCCCAGGAAGTTGCACCCCTTCACATGCTTCAGAGGTCGGCTTGTGCCTCCTCTTAGCAAATGCAGTAGCAGAACTTGGGCCTATAAATGGGGTAGCACATCTCGTGGAAGTCACCCCATGCCATGCCATGCTCACCCTTGTCCCGAACTGGCAGAACTCAGCAGTGCACATGCCACAGCAAATGTGTCAGGAAGGAGAAGGTTCCCATCTGAGCAGTTCCTGCTGGGCAGCCGGGGATCCCTACCTCGGCAGTCTCATATGGCACCGCTGCATGACAGACGCTCAAGAGGTGACCCCTAAGATAAGCAGTGAGGCCGTGGAGGCACCTAATTCAAGGACCAGTTAGGTTCTTCAAAAATTGTCTTGAAGAATATCTTTGTATGGTGTCATGGGATGTTCCCAATGTTACTTCCAGTCATAAAAAAGAAACAACTTTAATTATGGTTATTCTGTTTTCTTTACTTAATCAAACAATTGTATAAGGAATTTTGAGAGATTTCCTTCAAAAATGTTAAAATAAAAAAAATACTGATTTTACACTAACATGTACCTGCATGTTAAGGAGGAATTTCACATCTGCACAAAACTCTCATGGTCAAAATATCTCTTTCAGCCAGCGGAGGGTCTGAAGGTTGTGTATTACCCAGGCCTCTGAGCTTCCTCCACCTCCACCCACCTGCCCACCCAGTCTCCTTCCTTCATCACCTGCATGCCACGTCTGTACAGTCACACTTTCACCAGAAACAAAGGTAGGGAGTGTGGGGAGAGCTCAAATAAAACCCAGGTCATTTCGCCATCTGGGGAAATCACTGGAGGGGCAGTCTGATGACTGGCGAAAATTGACCTGGGGATTATTGTCAGCAGTGAGTGGTCCAGAGTCAGCCCAGGTATTTTAATGTCACTAGTCACTCCTGCCTTGCCTTGCATGTGTTCACCCACTGCATTACCACTGAAAACCATGGTTTGAGACTTTCTGGAGACTACAGAGAGCACGGCCATGAAAATGGTACTTACGTCGTGAAGCGGGTAGGCAGCCTCATAGATGTTGTTTGCTATCAGAGAGTTAATACCTACAGAAGAAAGGAAGATGAAAACAGTGACTCTGGGACAGGAGTTTTTCAACTTAACTCTTGGTTTTTGACAAATATTAAACCCTCCCCTGCGTCCCAGCTGAGCATCCCTGCATCCTCTGTTACATCTTTCCAGGCTAGACCTTCCTGTCAAGCTGTAGTTCTTAGCATAAGAACAACATTTTTTCACTCCCCAAATGCAAAGTTATATTTTAATATCAAATATGCCCTCCGAAACTCCACGTTCCTCCTGGCTTCAAAGATCTAGGTCTCTCCGGTCCAATAACCCTCCGCCGCCACCACCACAGCCACAACAGTCACTTGAGAATCTCTGTGTTCAGTGACAGCACAGGAATGCTTATATGGATTATTTTAATTATGATCAATAGAAGTATGTGTCAGAGCATCCCACCACACTTTATCTGAACTCACTTCCAGCACCTTCCTGTCCCTTCACAAGGCAGCACCGACTGCCTGTCTGTGGCTGACCCGCCCGCCCGGAGCGCCGCAGCCCTGAGGTAGGTGGGGGCAACAGGACCTGGGACTCCCCATGACCTCTCCATGGGGTTCCCGAGGTCAACGCGGTTCTCACAAGGGTACCAAGGCATTACCCGCCCTTTCGCTCTTCCCTCACAAGCGCATGGCAGGGCTGGCGGCGCGCGCCGACCCGTGCCCCGGTGGCTGATGGGATGTGCGCGCGCATCCGAGCGCGTTCACGACGTCGGGGGCTTCCGCTCGGCGTCTCCCTGCAGCCTGTGCGTTTGAGAGTTTCTCAGGCAAAACGTGGCTGAAAGCTTACGGAGGAAATAAAAAGGAAGATGCGGTGCTGAAAAGAGAAAAAAGAACGCCCCAGAGGAAGCTCAGCGGACTTAAAAGCAGTCTCGAAGTAGACAGTGGTGTTGTAACGAAAGATGTTCAGGACATACCAACTGTGGTGGTCCCCAGATATCCCCAAGAGAAAACTCAGCGTGTGGTGAACGATGAAAAAGATGACATGCAAATGGACACTGATATTAAGAGAAACAAAAAGAGTCTTCTAGGCCAGCGTGGACAGTACCCAGTGTGGAGGAACCAGAGGCAGAGAAAAAGGCTCAAGGCAAAGTGAAAGAAGGGAAAAGCAAAGCCACAGCAGCGAAGGCAGCGCAGGCCTTGGCCTGGTAGACTCTTAAAAACTTGGAAAATGCCAGAGGGAACGGGTGCTTGATTAGAATGTATGCCTTGATTTCACCTCCCACTAAATGAAAATTATTTGTTTTCATACTTTAACTTGGCCTTTTTTCTTTGGGACTGTGAATAGAATATTTTCTTTGATGCATTAAAGCTACACTGATATTTTAATTGGGTGCTGTCTACTATCCAGGTGTTATCAGGCACCAAAATTCTGTCAAGTATTAATGGGGTTAAAATTGCTTGTTCTTATAACTTGGTAATTAGAGTCAGTAAAGATAAAACAAATGACATGATACTGACAAATGTGAGTGAACTCAGATTTAAAGAAAGCTATTATGCAATCATATCATTTAAAAATATAATGATAATGGACCTTATAAATAGTACTTGTTTGGAGTTTTGATTTTGTATAATTCAGAATAAAAGATATTTTGCATGTAAAAAAATATTTCTCAGCTTTACTTTCTCATACAATAAATATTGATCAATATAGTCACCTAAACAAAAGCCCTTTGGGTGCTCCCAATTATTTTTAAAAGTGTAAAGTTACCCTGAGACCAAAAAGTTTGAAAATTATACAACAAGGGATTTATTTTTGAATTCCAGCAGTGTCTGACACCACTTGCACGTAGCAGACCCTACTAAACAAATGTTAAATGAACAAATGGCTCTGTCTCCCCTAACTCCAGTATACTCACAACAGAGAACCTTCTGCCCAGCATAAAGTCATTGTTATTTACTTGTTTCATTCTTGGTTTTATTCAGAGACTATAAAGTGGTCTGTTATGTTCTGTCTGAGTCGGGATGGTCTGTCCTGGGTCGCTGGCTTCCAGACGGGAGAGATTATATCTCACCAACTCATACTACCAGGGATCCTGCCATATGAGGATCCACATTTAATCACGGAGAGGGAGGAGGCGGGGGGGGGGGGGGGGGGGGGGGGGGGGAGTTTCTGGTACACAATGATTTCCCTTGTCTCGCACTTACTTTCTGCCCTGAACCATTCTTTCCAGAGAGACTGTAGACAGTAGTCAGATGAGGAGATAATTGGTTTTGGAGGGAAAGACGTATGATGTCCAAATGCTAAGAAATCTGCATTTGCATGGCTCTGAATAAACGCCGAGGTTGGATAACAAATCTAGACAACATTTACTCATTAAAATTCATGGTTTTCCACCTCCCATTCCTCCCCAATGCCCCACCCACATGCTCAGAGACCGCAGAGGATCCCAAACAATCCTCTCCCCTCCACCAGCTTCCTCTTCCTCAGACCTCGCCACATGCGCCGCAGTTCTAGGATGTAGGATGCCACAAAGACCTCTCCCTGGGTCCCACGTGGGTGCGGAGGCCCCCAGCAAGCTATGGGGGGCGCTCGGTGAAGTGGACACTCTTCCAATGAGTTGAAAGCTGAGTGTTTTGGTGTGCTGTGTCACCAAACAGCCAGTCCTTTCCTGATTTTGAGTTTCCTCCTTGGCATGCATATAAAACATGAGAAATAACTTTGGGGGTTGAGAGGAGCCGAGGGTGGGTAAAGGGAGTGCAGATGGGGGGGGCCGGCCTGGGAGGTTCCATGAGCTGCGGATTTGTCTTACTCATAAGACTATAATTTCATTCTGAGCATCATTAATCAGTTCAAGGCCATAACCACAGCAATGTGATGCCACCCTACAGTAATCAACGAGAGGAGTCCCCAGGCGGGAGGGGGTTTGGGGGGTAGTTCAAAGCTACAAAAGTGCTGTCGACATGGATAGAGGCTGAAGCAACGCAGGAGGGGAGGGCCCCAGCTAGCCCACACCCCAGGAATCACCACACCCAATCCCTGCACTCGCAGCCCATAGTCGCCACAGCAGCTGCATACACCCCGAAGACAGTCCCCAAACTGCTAGAAAAAGTCAAACAGGTGTTTCACCTACTTAGCTCTTCTGCTAGTTCTCAGCCTGGCTTTGCACAGTAGCTGAGTGTCTGGAAGCATTAGACTGACCACCCGAACTCCTGGTCCCAGCTGCCAGATCCTCGGAAAGATCTCAAATTCTTGGGTCTCTAAAGCTGTGCATCCTCCCCTCATCTCCAGTAAAGTTTCCCGTGTGTACACAACAAGAGGTAGGCAACTTGCTTCACTTCTAGGATGTTGTTTGCTCGTTGTTTTCTGTTCCCCAGGGGCCTGCCAGGCACCCGGGTCAGAGAGCACGCCTCTCACCTGTGTCTCCCACTTAGTGCGTGGCTGGGAACACAGAGGGATAATAGTCCTAGAGTCCCCAGCCCTATGGCTACAGTTCTCTCCATTTCTCTTCTTGTTTATCACAGGCACTCACCTTCCTCACTACTTCATTGGGCTCTACTTCCTATGCTGATGAAGAAACTTTAGTTGATCAGTCTGCCTCCTAGGACAGGAAGCCCAGGCACAAGGTCCTTTGCCTTGGAGCAAAGATTCAGATATGAAACCTGAGTTGTCCTAACTCAGATATCCAGAGCCTTCAAATGCTATAATTGAGTGTTTCTCTGTCACCCGTGGCTGAGTCCCTCCTGCTTTTCAGGTGGTCGCATGTGAGCGATCCCACAGCGGCTGCTGGGGGAAGGGAGGAGAGAGTACACAAAAGAAGGAATGGGGGAGGCAAGCGGACAAGTCACTATTCATCCACAACTTCGCCCAAGAATGGGGACAACTTTGGCTTCTTGGTTCACCCACAGACTTCGGAAACCAAGATCCTACCCCCAAACAAGCATGGAAATCAGTTTGAAAGAAGAAAATAATCAAACGTTTTTTAAAGAGTCCCTGCTTTGAAAATTGAAATTCTGATTTTTTTCTTTCTTTTCAGCAAAAATGGGCTAATTGGTTCCATCATGCACCATCCATCTGGCCATAATGGCAAAGCTTTCTTCTTCAGGATTACATCTATATTCTTTCCTCTCTGCTCTAGACCCAAGGAAAGAGAGAGACCCAACCTTTTGTCCTATTACTCCCGGAATAGGGGCCAGGGAGAAGGAGAAAGCACCGAGGACATTTTCCTTTCCCTGCTGCCCTGAAGAGAAGCAGGGTCTCAGCTCAACCAACGCACAACCCTGAGCACCCCTCACTGATCCACACAGCCTCTGTGCCCAGCTCTCCTTTGAAGCACCAGGTACTTCATACCTGTTGCTTAGAATGACAAGCCCCAAAGGAAAAGGCTCATGCTTCCTCATTGCCTAGCGAGGATCACACCTCTATATAGCCTGACACAACCAGGCCTGGCAACACTGTCCCTCTGTGTTCCCAGGGGTCAGGGCCAAGAAACATGACCAGGGTGGTCTAAGGCCCCAGCACTAGTGCCTGAAAGCACACACTCGTCTTACAAAGCCTGAGGCCTAACATTGAGCTTCAGAGATATCTCAGGTTTCCTGGACACAAAGGAACAACCCAAGCACAGGAGTTTATGGTCTGCCTCCCAAAGAGAGCCTCATTAAATCTGCAAGTACTGCTGGGTGACAGGGATGACAGCGCTATTCCCTCCAGGGCAAACTCAAAGGAAACTTTTATCCACTGGGACAGGTACTTAGAAGAATAGTGCTATACTCCTAAAAACCCATTTGGTTTTGATTCTCCCCAGAACAGGGCCCAGTCCACCCGGCATTGTGCTTTCATCCTTGCACTCCAGCCGGACGTAAATCTAAAACAGAGCCCCCAGACGGTGCATTTAACAGAGACTATATTTACCCATCACCAAATTGTCTTGACGTGTGCTTAATTACTTAAATGCCTTTAATCCCAAGCCTTTTCTTCTAACAAAATATAAACCAGTTCATCTGGATGAATGATAAACCAGATGTTTACAACACACAACATGGTCTGGCTTCGGTCAAAATAATTAAGACATCGTCTCCTGAGTGGGGAGGGGAGAAGCCCAAAGCATACATTTGTTTAAATGCTCTGACACCAAAACGTCCATGAAAATGTAGCTCCATCAATCTGTAATTTTCTGTCCATGAAAAAGCAATGATAACTTCCATATGAAGGAGCAAGAAAGGTGTTTGTCCTCCTCTGATATGGTCAGGGAGGTTTGGGTTTCTTTCCACGGTAAAGCGCACTTTAAATCATTCGGTGACAGAGTAAACTTCCAGGGCCCTGACAGCTGACCTTAGGAAACATGACGTTGATTAAGGAGGCATCACGGGCTGAACCAAGTTTATGATCTCTCACAGGCTTCCACCACCATGCAGAACCCAAACTCACAAATATTTTCAGTCTCTGAACACTGTGGACAGTAGTCCCTAGTCCCCTACTTCCATGGGTAAATGACAGGAAACAGTTTAGTTGTCCCTCCTGAAGGTCACAGAAGAATCCTAAAAAGTTAAAAGTCAGACCATCACCAAATGGTAGTCCACCTACACTTTTTTCAAGGTCAGCTCCTCTTGCTTTGTCTTTTTATACTAATTTTAAATACCCTCAAAAGAAGGAGAGAGAGAGAAAGAGAAGAAAGGAAGGAAGAAAAAAAGAAAGAAATGACTGGAAAGAAGGAAGGAAGGAGGGAGGGAGAAGGAAGAGGCTAAGATACCTAGCTACCGGCTGGGGCATTAAAAGGGACTGAATGCTGAATGTTCATATAACAATGTTAGAAAAATAACAGAAATTTGTCCCTTCACAGACAGACGTGGTTGTCCTTGGGTACTTCAGAACACCAGTGGTCAAATGCCCAGGAGGAAGAGCACTCTGCACTACTCTTTACAATTCCAAGTGTACACAGATCAAAAAGCCCGCAACAGCCCACTCTATATTTATTTTTACCATAATCTTTTTCTTTACCTCACTTTAGAGTTGCTAAGAATCACTGGGGTAGCTTGTTAGATATGCAGATCTAGGACCTTGTCCCTGCAGACTCTGATTCAGCACATCTGGCCTGGGAGCCAGACAAGTGCACTGGTGATTCTGAGGCCAACAGCGTGCAACCACACCTGAGCGAGGTCGCCCATGGTCATGTGCAAAGGGTTGACTTAGGTGTACAAACTCCTTCCAACCATCCTCACCAACTGCTCTGCCTCCGTGTTCTCGTTTTCCCTTTCACTGTAATTGTCCACTCCCATCCTCTCTGAGACCCACGCACATCATGCAAGCCCAAGCCCAGGCCATAGACCTAGTACCTGCTGTCTGAGAGCTTTAGGAAAGCTCTTCCCCTTCCTGGGCCTTGTTGGCTCATATGTAAAGGAGACCACGTGGCTCCTTAGAGTCACAGAGTCTGGGAAATGTTAGAGCTGGAAAGGAGCTTCAGGAGCATTTAGAGGCCCCCATTTGTTTTATGGGGGAGAAACAGGCCTAGAGAGGGAACATGTCTTGCCCCAGGTTTTACAACGTGTTCGTCCCAGAGCTGAAACTGGCACCCCCTTCTCCAGCCTCACCAGGTATGCGCCTATCTTCCATCTTCCCCTTCCAGATGTACTCTCTACCCTCCCCTGTCTGCCACAAACGGGCCCCATGCTCTCTGGCTCACTCCCTCGTCTCAAATAGGACCTCGCCAGGAGGCCTCTTCTGACTACCCTGCTTAACAAACAACTCCCTCCCATTCATCTCTACCTCCTCTCCTTGCCGTATTTTTTCCTTCTGACACTTATCCTGACCTGACATACTAGCCATTTTACTTATTTCTTGGTTTATTTTCTGTCTTCTGTCACTAGAACATAAGCCGCATATGGGCAGGGATTTGTGTCGGTTTGATCCACTACTCTATTTCCCAGTTCTAGAATATGAACGGCACATAGTAGGTGGTCAGGAAATATTTGTTGAATGAATGAATGGATGTTACATTGGGAAGAGCTCAGTTTCCACCTCTCTGGGAAACCTTTCCCAATAACTTCATCTATTTATTAATTGATTGATTTTAAAAGCAATGAAAAAGAGCAAAGAAACCTAGGTTATAAATTTGGCTCTAATTCTCTCACTGTGGGCGTCCTAGTTAATCTCTCTGTTGTGAAATTAGTTAATATCTGTTGAAGCTACTTTGAATGCCAAAGGATCAGATGAGGTAATGAGTATGAAGTGTTTTGAAAAGCATACAATTATACACATGCAAAAGGTCCTTGTTATTTTGGTTACAGGAATTCCTTATTTGTGGAGAGATCTCTTGTCTGGTAATCTCAGCTCTCACAACAGAAAACTTGAAAGAGAGAAAAAATGTCTACAAACAGCTAAAGTAGATCTCATAAAACGCACTCCTTAATGCACTGTACCTTATCCACGGCAGAATCCTTCGGACCCTCCTTCAATGTGTTTTCACGCTCTCTTTACCCAAAATTCTAATGAGCTTGTTTTTCTTTCTCCCAAACTGCAAAGCAAAGCTGAAATAGCAAGACTCAGGGAGGGAGGTTACCAGAGTCAAAAATTCAAGAAATCAGAGCAGCGTGGGGAAAGCAATCCTAATAATATTTTGGCAATCCTAATAATATTTTGGCAACCCTTGAGAGTACATAAAAAACCTTGTGTTCATACTAATGATCTTGAACTATCCAGAAAATTTTACATATACATTTATATGGAGAATATATGTAGATACATTCTACATAAGAAAGGGAATTGTGTGATAGATTTCAGAAAGATATCTATACAAAAAGTAGTTGCTGCAGACAGCAAGAGTTGCACCACTGACCATACTCCCCTTTCGCTTTGGATCAAAGTTAAATTTGCAGCTCAACTGTGGAAACTAGAGGACCTTATGGTTTGAATATTTGTATTCTATTTTTTCCTCCTTGTTTTGACATTCTATTTTAATTTGTGTTTTTCCTGGTTCTTATTTTTTATTTATTATTTATATTACACTGTTTTATTGTTTTTCTTGCAAGCCACCTCAGAAATTTTGTGGAACAAAGCAGGAATACAAATAAATCCATACATAGCACTTGCATGTAGGTTAATGTTTTGCAAAAGTAGGCATTCAATAAAAATGTATTGTCTACAAAGAAAAAAGTGATAATACTAGATAAAGACATATTTCTAAAATATTATTTTCTTTATTATCTTTTCCATTTTCTAATTTTTGAACTGGGTACAATGAGAAAGGGAACAAAGCTTTCTAAGTTGGTCACAAAAGTAATGGCCACATGTAAAAAGTGGTTCTAAGGGTGACAATGGATCAATGAAAGGCTTGTAACTCCATGTACAGTACTGTTTTCCCTTTTTCTCTTCTTTTTAGGAAGCAAAAACTCTCTGGAGGAATCTAAGCCAATTCTAGCCATTTGTGTTTCCCCTCCATCCCTTATAAAACCAGAGAGAAGGACAATAAAATCTATATTTACCCAGTGGCTCCAAGGTCTGTGTTATCTTGAGGCCTCACGGAGTTATCACATCCCTCATTATTTTCGATCTTCTAAGTAAGATTGGTAAGTTGGCCAAAGAGCTTAAGGGGTATTCAGTTTTCATAGGCAGACACGAAACCACTAGAAAACCGGCCTTTGGGGTTCTCCTCTGCTGAGAAGCAGAGAAGTTCAGTTATTTGTCCTTTGTTACAAAGCTCGTAAGTCATCAGCAGCTACTGTGAATGTCCGTGGACACTCATAGTCAGGAACTCACTGGCAACTGCTGTGGGGCTAACAGATTTTAAAGATTCAACCTAACTCTCCTCCTAGTTTGTAGCATCCCAAAGGTAGTGGAAATAGGACTGGAACAAAAGTACCCAAGTTCTAGACCCAGTTCTGACAATTCTGACTTAATACGTGACCCTGAACAAGTTACTTATCGTCTTTATAACTGGAGATTCCTGACATACCTACTTTCCCTGGGAGCTATGAAACTAATATTAGATAATTTACCTTGACACTTAGAAGTGTACATGGACATTAATTGCTTCCTCCTTTGTGTCCCCACTGCACTCTGTGTTTGTCTCTATTATAGCACCTACATATCACCTCATAATCATCTGTTTACAGGTCTGTCCACATGGCTAAACTAAGAGCCCCTCAAGGGTAGAAATTAGGTTCAATTCATCGTGGCATCCCTCAGTTTCTATAACATCATTTGACACATAGCAGGAACTCAATAAATGTTTTTTGAAGTCAAGAAGGGAAGACAAATTTCTGAACTGCTCAACAACAAAATCCAGTGATGTTTGACTTTGAGACATCACCAAAAAAAACCCTCAGATCCTCACAGGGAAAACCCTTTCGGTGAAAAAACAAAACAAAACAAAAATACCCTTCAGTGTTAAAGCAACCTGGAGATTGCCCCCAAAATAAACTTTAGTTTTTAAGGACTTGCCAGTTTACAAAACAAACTTATAGCTGCCCATTTAATCTTCACAAAAACTCTGCAAGATAGATATTATTACCCCCATTTTGCATAAAAGAAAAGTGGATGCAGAGAAGTGAAGTCATCTGTCCATGGACACTCGTAGTCAGGAACTTACTGGCAACTGCTGTGGGGCTAGGAGGCCAGGCATTTTTAAATTAATTCTCTAGATCAAATCCAATGAGTAGAATGCGCAAGGCAGGCAGCTGGGTGCACCGGGGCATAAAATACGATGCAGACA
This sequence comes from Daubentonia madagascariensis, assembly GCA_023783475.1. Classification (NCBI taxonomy): domain Eukaryota; kingdom Metazoa; phylum Chordata; class Mammalia; order Primates; family Daubentoniidae; genus Daubentonia; species Daubentonia madagascariensis. The sequence continues at coordinate 6,513,654 of JAKFHU010000075.1, forward strand.
CATCTAAAGGACTCACTGTCTTGGGAGTCTAAGCCTTGGGCATAGGCAATAAGCAAAAAAGAGACTGAGTTTGACAGGAGTTCTGAGGAGAGGGAGTTAAGGGAGAACCCGGGGACAGTGAGGTCTGATCTGGGAACGGGTATGGGTGAGACTGGGGAAGGACACAGGCAGGACATTCAGGCAAAGGGAACAGCGTGAGCAAAAATAGAGAGGACAGTGGTCATAGGAACAGGAAAAGCAGTAGGAGAGCGTGAGAGAGAAAGAGGGAGAAGTGGACATATTGATTTTGAGGTCCTGGTGAACATCTAAGTGGAGGCGCCCATCCAGCAGTTGGAAATGCTGGGCTGGAATCGAGAGAGCACAAAGGCCAAAGGAACGTGGAGGAGACAGCACCTAAAATGTGAACAAGGACAAGGAATGGAAGGGAGGTCGGGCGGAAGAAACGGAAGACAGCCGTTTAGTTGGTCAACAGCACTTTCCCGGATGTCAACTGGCAGAAGTCAGAGGCTCAGAGAAGAAGGACAGGAAGGATGTAGGAAGTCAAGGAAGATGAAGACTGAGAAAAAGGCCACTGAAACATGGGAAGTAAGAAGTCACCCGTGATACTGGGGCAATTTGGGTCAAATCGGGGAGAGCGTGAGAGAGTGAAAGTCAGATTAATGGAATGGAGAAGTGGGTTGGGCAAGAAGTGAGGATAAATTCTAGAAATTTGATAGAGGTTACAAGAACATACAAAATACCTACTAAACTCTCTTGACTCCTTGGGACACAGTGGCTGCCGGGAGAGGGCGTCAGGCCCTTGCCCGGACTTGAGCTGGGCCAGTGACCTCCCTGGCTCACTCGTCCTTGCGTCACAGTATCACGCTCCAGACAAACAACATAGCATGGAAGATTTGGTTTTTGAAACTTGGAGTGTTATTTGGAATTTTGTGGCAAGATGACTATATCAAAGCAAACGTAAGGGTACAATAGCGCCCCCATGAGGGGTTAAGCACGATCCTAAAAGACCGTCCTGACACGAGGCCTGCTCTGACTGTGCCCTCGGTCGAGGCTCTGGTGAGCCCCACAGTCAATGTCAGCTCCTCCCAAATATCAGCTACTATTGTTGTCACCTTTGTTGTTATTCTTCAGCCTGACTGCCTGCTCCAGTCACTAGACCCTACTCTAAACCACTTTGGACTCTTTTCAACTCAAAGCTGCCTCAAAAGCCAAAGATTTTCCATCACAGAGTGTATCTGAAGGTGGTTCTCCCAAAGGTTTCAAAAGCCGTTTTGAGATGGTAGCACCTTGGGGACGAGAGTTCAACCTACCAGAGCGGTTCCTGTGCAAAGAGTGTGTTTGTGGCGTAAGTTTGGGCATGTTTTTCCAAAGAGCAGCCCCACGGGGTTACGGGCACAGCGCCCATTTTCACCTCTGCCATCACGTATGTCCCTACACAGTGAGGCAGTGTCTGGCCCGCCTGCCTCACACTGCAAGACTCCCGGTGCTGCGGCCCTGCTTTAAAGACAGTCACCCTCCTATTTAAGAAACAAACCACAAGGCAAACAGATCCAGCCAGCTACGGTGACAGGAATGCTGAACTGAGAAAAGGCACATTCAGATTCTATCATCACTTGCTGTGTGGCCTTAGACTAGTCATTCACCCTCTCTGGGGTTTGTTTCTTCATGCATAAACCGAGGAGAATGGACTAAAGGACCTCTAAGATGCTTTTCTTCTTAAAAAAATACATAAAAACCAGCCATGTTTTCAGTGATTATTGAAAACTATTGGAGATGGTGAGACAGAGAGCAGCAGTAGAATCACCAGGACAAAGTGAGGTGTAGTCGGTTCAGGGAAAGGAGGGGAAAGACCGGAGACCTGGGACGAAGGTCTGGGAGAAGTGAGTGACAGCAGGCTGGGAGCACCAAGCCCCACCAAGACCTGGAGCGCCCACTGCTCCTGCGGGCAGAGGCAGTTTCTCAGCCCAAGCTAAAGCAGGCTCCTCCTCAGTGGGGGCGTCCGTTTGCTTCCTTCTTTGCTGCCACCAAGGGAGCTGTTGAAAGGGCGGCTCTGGCCCGCTTGGCTCCCCATCACCCTCAGCCCACGGGTGGGGAAGGGGTCCTTACCCATCGTGTTGTTGGCTCGAGAGCAGGCTGTGCGCTTCAGAATCTCGTGCACCTAAAAGGGGACGACAGCAGAGCTGAGAAGGCCTTGCCCACCGGGCGGGGGGGGCGGGGGGAGCAGGCGCCGCTTGGAGAGAAGGGAAGCCAAGCATGTGCCAAGCTGAGCTCACAGAGCACGTGTCAAAGCCACTCAGACTTGAGGACTTTGAGGAAACAAAGAATCTAACCCCCTCACACACATCCCGCCCCCCTCGCCCCACCCTAGAAAAATAAATAAATAAAAGGCTGTGAATTGATGGCAGTTGCAGGAGGTAAGGAAAACAGGAGGCCAGCCTGGACCGCATGGCCCTCTTGAGGGCCAGGGAAGAGGCACCAGGTCTGGCAGAGCAGGGGACAGAGTGTCTGTCTCCCTCCCACGTGGGGGAACCTCAGGGAAGATGGGGTTCTCCCTGGCAGGGCCCTGGGGGGAGTGAGGAGGGCTGTGCCTCCTCCACCAACCTGTAGCACATGCTGACCGGGAGAGCCGGTGTGGCAGCGGGGACAGCACAGGCTGTGGGGTCAGATGCAGAGGGGCCCTGAGCAAGCTCTGGGGGGCCTGCTTCAGCCTCTGTGACAGAGCTAGTGCACACAGCTGCTTTGAGGAGCCAACAAGACAATGCACAGGAAAGTGCTTTGTCAACAGGAAAAGGGCTACTGATATGTTGATCATTGGTGTTATTATTTCTCTGTTGTTTTTTCTTTTCCTGAGTCCTCACCGTGCCTCCCTAAGCAGAGCGTGCCATACACTTCCTCCTACACTCTGTGTCTTACAGCGCAGGCCTGGCCACACAGGGCCACCTGCTCAACGGCTTTTCATGCCTGAAGAGGCCACAGAACCTTGGGCTATGGGGCTTGCCGGGGACCCTGTCTCTCACATGGGAGGAGAGGGGTGCTCCCTGTGGAAAAATCAGGGACATAGGTGGGTCAATGTGATCCCACTGGCCAACTAGTCACCTACTAGTGGGTCCCAAGCCTGTGCCAGGCTATGCAGAGATGCCCAGCAATGAAGTCTGCTTTGTGACAAGCAGCTGGGCTGCTCAGACACCAACAAAGAAGTGGGCACAGGGAGGACATCTGCAGATGTGGGCGAGGTCTTCCGACAAAAGTCCAGGGCAGAGTAGACCCCAGGACAAAACTCAAGGCTCTTTTTCCCCCTTCTCACAGTGTGGGGTGGACTGAGGAAAGGGAAGGAAGGGAAGGAGAAGCTTCCAGAAGGAGAGATGAATGCTAGAAGATGTGTTACTCCATGACTATTTACACTCCCATATTCCAGCCACAGACCTAGAGAGAGTGGTAAATAAATAACTTCCAGCAGAATGGGGCCCAAGCATATTTAATTCTGCTCATAATACAGTGCAGTAATTCGACAGCAATAATAATTAGGAACAGCATTTATATGGCATTATGGTATTATTTTACAAGCACTTTGCAATTATCGGGTAATCTCCAAAACACCCCATAACTCCCCCATAGTCATGGGACCCAAGCCACAGTGAGATTTAATTGGCTTGTAATAGCATCAACCAAGAAAATAAGAAGTTTACGCCTTTTTCCACAGGAAGAAAAAAGAAATTGTACGCCCATGTTAAACCTTCCTAAAACAGACTAAGGGACCTGAGATGTTTTCTTACCCATCCTGCAAGCAACAGTTAAGGCCACATTTTCAGTGTGCCTGGGAAACGTTCTGTAGCTTCCTCTGGTCTCCCATCCCTTCTTTTCCTACTGATCCTTTCTAATCACCCCATTGGCTGGGAGACCTTCTGGATATCTAACTCTTACTCCTCCTTTGAGAACTTAAGTTCTTTCCTAGGGATCAACATCATGCTTCCCACATGGGCACGAATCAGTCTCTAGCATTCCTTGGGCCCTCTTTCTCTCCTCCACCCCTAGGCTGAATGACCTCTAGAGAGGTAGAGAGTAAACTGGTCGGTGAATGCAGGTGCTCTACAGCTCAGGCTGGGGCCACAGGGACATGGACTATAGACAGATTTTTATCAGAATCAATCACCCCACACAATTCAACACTTGACATAAAACGCAAAACAACCATAGAAGAAGGGCTATCGTTATGAATGCTGGCTTTCTATTGAATGGGCCAGTAATTGTATTCTTGGACAAACTGGCTAACTCTAGCATTCCCTGTGACATAAATTCACATGACCCCTTGCCATTGGGGTTGAAAGAAAGGAAAATGCATAAAGAAACACAGTGGCTCTGCAATCAGAAGGACTGGTTCTCATCCTTGTTCTGACACCAACAATCTATGTGAATTTTTTTTTCAATGTGTTGCTTTTCAGAACCTCAGTTTCCTCAACTGCAAACCAAAGGGTCACCTAACTAGTTTAAAGTCCCCACCAGCTTGGACATTCCCTGTTCTTGTAACTGTAAGAAGGACTTTAGTGCAGAATCCATAAAGAGAAGGTGCTGCTCTCATATTGTAAGTGAGGGCAGTTGTTTGCTATCTCTTTTGCTACTGGGATGGGGAGACCCTTGGGTACTCCTTTCAGTTGCTAGGCAACTCCAGGCAAATAGTGATTTGAGATTATAGGGAGGGTAAGAGAACACCCTGCCAACGAGGTACTCAGCCTTTCCCCCAGCCCCTTTCTTAATGCAGCACATCCATTTACTTACAATGCGACTTCGGGTGGCATTATCAAAGAAGGTGTCCTTTTCCTGGATGTTGTACCTAGAGACACCAAGAGAGAATATGGTAAACTCACTTCACTACCCTTGCCCTGAGAACACTGCCACCCCAGTCCCACAGCAAGCCTTGAGAAAGAAACACGGCAAGATGTGTGAGCTGTGCACACATTCACAATGTTTGTACTCTTTTTGGCCCAGTAATTCTGAAAACTCATCACAGAAATTTATCCTTGGGAATAAATTCAACAGAAAAAAAAGTGACATAAATATAAGTATTCATCACGAAGTTATTTATGATAAAAATTACGGGCATAAGATGCAATTTCAAAATGGACAGACTAGATTATCATGCAGTCATTAAAATCATAATTATGAAAGTTTTGTACATAGACAAAGATTATACCATGAGGGAAAAATATTATACTATGATAAGTTTTCAAATTGAAAGTATGTCATGGACAAAGACAGTACAAAATACAAAACAAAAAGAGTATCGTTTCAGGGTGTCGGGATTATAATTCTTTTCGTTTTTCAAAATTTCATTTAATGTTATCACTGCCTTCTCATCCGTTAGACACCAGACTTCTAATTGTGCAAGGCCTGTGTCTGTTTTTAATTTCACGTGTTGAACTTTCACTCAAAAAAAGCACCTTGGGCACGCCTGCCATGCTTAGGGTGCCACACCAGAGGGTGCACAGGAGAAGGAAACATGCTCCCAGCTCCCTGAGAACCCCCAGTTCCTGAGTCCAAGTAACTGACGCAGAGTAGAACCCGGCAATACGGAGACCATCGCTATGAAAACCGAGAAGTTGGAGAGTACGCCTGTGGTTGGGAAGGACAGAATATCCTGCAAAAGGAAGATGTTGATGAGCCGGTCCTGAAGGACAGCAGAGTGAAATTAATGGAGACACCTGGGAGGTGGCTGTTCAGAAGCCAGCAGGGCATGAAGACCCAGGGAGGGGTACAAGGAAGCAGCATGGGGTGCAGAAGGAGCAGCAGGCCACAGGCTACCATGCCACCCCCACTCAGCCACTTAGGGCTGTGCGGCCTTGGACAGACCTGGACCTTGGTTTCCTCTCTATAGTAGAAGGATAGCTGGATCTGGCAAGCTGCCTCACGGAGGGGAGGGTGAGGACTCAATGAGGGAATGAATATATGCACAAGAAGCAGCATGGCACGTACGTGTGTATGGAATTGCTCTCTAACCTGGCAAAGACGGGAGGGAGATATTCTCCAGTGAATAGCAGAAACACTGCCCCGTGACATCCACCTCCTGAAAAGGGATGACTCCTCTATCTCCTCTGCTTTTCCACGCCTTCCTTTCTCTCTCTAGTTCAATTCTCTCATCACTCCTGACAGTTACTTCTTTTCTCATTAGCTCCTAGAGCAGGATTAACACTCGGCTGCTGCATCTCCTACTTCCCGGCATGGCTCCCCCTTCCAGATGTTCCCCAAATGGCCCTTCATGTGCAGAGTTTCTATTCCCTCTTCCTGGGTTGGGTGCAGGTGGAGCTTCAGTGAGTAGGCAGCTGGGAATACAGAAATCCAGAAGGCTCACCCACCTTCTCTCTGGCTTATCACATCCTGCGGAAACCCTATTAGACTGAGAAATAGGCAGAAGATTTTCCCACAGAAGATAGGTGTCTGACTACTTTCTCACAGAGTCCCAAAGTTTATAGTTAGCTGCGCCCTGATCATGGAAAATGGCCAAATGGCAGGTTTCCCCCACTGGACAAATACCCAGGGCTATTTGGGGTAATCTCACCTAGGGGAGGGGGTTCCCATAGCAGGCACAGGGACTGTTTCACCATGACAGCTTGCTTCCCCCTCTCTCCCGGCATCCCTCACTCATCATGTGATCCCCAGGGCTGGGGCATGGAATGGAAAACACATGTTCAACTTTCCTTCCCATCCCCTCTTACATCCCTGCCCCAGCAGCTTCAATACTCACAGGTACATCTTCTCCCTGGAGAATGGGTAAGAGAGGTTTTTCATGCTGTTGTTGCTGTGTTCTGGAACCCTGGGCTGCAGAGGCGAGCTCAGCTTCTGCAGAACCGCATTGAACTTCTTCGCAATGCTGCCCCCTGCTTTGATCTCATACATCTAGGAAAGGGAAAGCCACAGGTGTAAAAAGCACTCAAAGAGGAATGGCTTCACAGCCAGTACTGCACTGGGCATGGGTCCATGGAGGAGAGCACTGCAGAGAGACAGAGACTGGGAGAAATAAGGAGGGCCCATCCCTTTCCCCCAGTGTTCTGACAAGGAAGTGGGCTCTGGAGCCCCTCTCAGTTATATGTGTTTGTGCAGGTGACCAGTGTAGAGAAACAAGTGTGGAGTCCTAACTTTCTATATGACTCTGTTACATCATCTTAAGAGAACCTACAGGCCTACTATGTGACAGTCACCATACTAGGTGCTTGACACGAATCAGCTCCAATGCTTACAGCAACCCAGCTGGGTAAGTGATATTATGCCCATATTATGATGAGGAAATTAAGGCTCAGAACAGTGAGATGAACAAACAAAGGCCACACAGATGGTAACTGGTGACAGAGCTTGGGTTTAACTCATGTCAACCTAACCCAAAGTCTGTAGTCTACCACTACACCATGCTTCTGTGTGTTCACCCAGTATCACTTTTTTTGTGTTTTTCTCTTAGGAAATATCTGTGTTTAAATGAGTTTGCTTTCAAAGTATTAAACACTTAATGAGTACCTGCTTTGAGTAAGGCATAGATTTAGTACCAAGATCATTGTTAATATTTGTAGTATGTATAATTTTTTACAAAGCACAGTGTGTTTTTGCATGCATTATGGTTCTTGGTCTTTCTAATTTACAAACATAGTCATTGAGACACAGAGTTTGAACTTCTTATAGCAAAGCTGTGATAAATTAATGATGGCCACAAATTTTTATACAAATTATTTTAAGAAGTAGCATCTCTGTTCCTACCCCCCTTGAATCTGGGCGGGTTTAGTGGCTACTTGGCCAGTAGAGTACAGTGGAAGTGACATTCTGGTAGCTCCTTTCAGAAGATGGGCAGCTTCAGCCTTGGTCTGCCTTGGTCCCCTGAAGCCCTGAGCCTTGCTGTACAAAGCCTGTGCAGGAGTCCTGCGAGTGCCCAGGCAGGGAAAGGCACACGGCTGGGCCCAGGTGCCTGGCCACGTAGCAAGCATGCGACTGAAGCCTTCTGGGACCCTCCCATCCAGCCCACCCCCAAGCTAAGCACCACCAAGTGACCCCAGTCATGGAGCAGAATAGTCACCCAGCCCAGTTCCTGGCCAAAAATAAATTGGATATTAATAAATAGAACCATATGTTAAGCACTAATTTGGGGCTACTGTGTCATGCTACAATAGATAATCCAGAACAAGAGCCAAATTCCAGGTCTTCTGACTGGAGAGTGTCTTTTCTTTTCTATCATGATAGCTCACATTGCTTAAGTCTAGAGGAGCAGTAAGACATGTATGAAATGCCTGTCTTCACACTTGAATACTTGAAATACTAAGAGTGAGAAATGCCACAAAAGATATACAAAGTGCTGTGAGGATTCAAAGAAAGGAGGTAGCACTTCCAATTGAGCAACTACACAAATGTTTCATGGAGGGAGTAGCGTTTCAGTAATCTTTTTTTGTTATTTTGTTCTTTAATAAAATAATGATAAGTAGGGGCAGAGGAGAACCTCCCCAATCTAACAACTGAAACGTAACCACAGTTTATTCCTTCTAAGCATTTTTCCTATGCATTTTAATTTAATTTCGATCACAAAATTAACACAGTTCAAGTAAATAAACCAAAACCATAAAAGTACATTTACCAGATGTTAAAAGTTGCCTGTTGCTTCCAACCCAATCCCACCCTCCTCTCCAAAGAAAACCTTTTTTAATAGTTTGGAGTATATTTTATCCCAACTCTTTCCATATATACAGAACTGGATCCCTTTCTAAACAACTGTGATCATACTTTACGTGTTGCTCTACAATTTGTTTTTTTCATTTAACAATATATCATAGATATCTTTCCAGGTCAGTTCATATAGAGCTACCTCAATGGATACATAGTCTTGCACAGTAGATGTGAATGCTAATTTGTTTAACCATTTCCCCAGTGAAGGGCATTTATTTCATTTTCTGTGCATGCTCTGTCTTATTTTGATCATATTTCTATTAACATTACCCTATAAGTAATTTTGATGAACAAGGCAGATATTCCAGGCAAACAAAAAAGCAGAAAAGTTCAAGCTGGGTTTAAGGAGGGTTAAATGGGCTGGTGTGTTTGGAGCAAGGGGTTCTGATGGAGAATAGTGACAGTGGTGGCAGACGGGCAAACTGAGACCAGTGCATGGAGATCCTGCTACACAAAGCAATGGAAGTCAGCAAAGGGTGTGAACAATGACAAAACCAGAGCTGTGAAATTGAGAAGATAATTGAGTGAGGTTGTATAAGAAGAAGAGCAAATCTACTTTCTGAAACAAGGGGATTGTTTATTCCTAGTAGCATATACCGTTCATTAAGTAAGCATCTCCTTTGTGCCTAGCTCTCAATATATGCTAGTGTTAACCTTAAAGATATGCTGCAAAGTCAAGAGAGTTAATTTTCTCAGCCAAGATCTCACAGTGTAGACCAGCTAATAATTGATGGGATTTTTGAACCCCTTGGCAAAGCCTGTGTTCTTGGCTGCTTTACTCTACTGCTTCATTTGCTAAAATAGGAGTTATCATAGGAGAAAACAGTGTGCAGCTTCCAATATTATCTCTATTGTCTTAAAGGTCTTGACCGTTGTGCCAAACCTCTCCTTCACACATGTCCGTCACTGTAAGGCTCACCTCTCAGGCATCTTTGGACCTGAAGGGAGAGGGACAGAAAGATGACCCCCTCACACTGTCACAGCACACCCCTTATGGGCTATTCAGGGCAGGTTCTGACCAGCACGTGCCATGCCCTGAGATCGCGGTGTTAATCATACCCATAGCCATGTGTCTTTAAATGGCGTGTGTGTGAAAATTAAAGTTTCAGAGCAGGAGGGAAGCTGATGGGCTCTGTCCTCCAGATGCCTTTGAAAGGCAGAGTTGGACCGACCAAGGCTCTTTCTCCTCTGTCTACTCCTCTCCAGGGCCACCTCTGGTATCCTAGCCTAAGAAACCTTCGCTAGGTTACAACAACAACCGGTCTCTAACTAGTCTCCTCACATTTCCTCTTGCTAAGGGTTACCAGATTTAACAAATAAAAATACAGAAGGTCAAGTTAAATTTGAATTTTCGATAAACAATGAGGCATATTCAGTACAAGTAGGTCCCATGCAATATTTGGGACCTACTTATATTAAAAAATTAAGCAATAAAAACAATTTCTAGCATAAGTATGTTCTACGAAATTCAAATTTAACTGGGCATCCTGCATTCTATCTAGCAACCCTACTCTTGCCCACCTCCTATTCAGTCTCCACACTGGAGCCAGAGTAATGTTTCTGAAGCAAAAATCTAATCATGTTGCCTCCCCTGTTAAAAAGCCTTCAATGGTCACCCATTGCTCTTAGGATAAAGACCAAAATTCTCAATGCAGCCCATGCGATGTCATAGAAGTCCCCACATTTACCTTGTCCTATGGTCCCTGGCTCACTGCACCCAGCTGCTGGCCCTGTTTTCAGTTCTTCTAGCGCCCCGAGCCCTCTACACGCCTCACCTCCTCCCTCAGCCCTGACCACCTTCTGCGCACACTAGGTCTCACTCTATTGTCACTTTCTGGGAAAAGCCTTTCTTGCTGCCAAACAAGGTCAAGTCCCAGCTTTGCAGTATTTCCTCTCCTTCATCACACTTATCACAGTTGTAATTTTACAATTATTTGAGTGATTATTTGATTGATGTCCAGCTACCCACCAAACCATAACCTCCGTGGGGGCAGGATACTGTCCAAAATGTTCCCTATCTTTGAATGAATGAATGATAAATCTCTGGAGAGCCAGCATTGACAACACAGCTGCTGCCACTGGAGGAGCCCAGACTGGGCTTGGTAGAAATAAACCAGGCTGGGGAATGAAGCCAAAAGCCTAAGGCCTCTGGCTGGCTAAAAGGCTTCCCTTCCTGTCCTCACCAGGTGCAAAGGCACTCAGGAGCCCAGCCCCAGCAGAGGCTAGGAATGCCTGTGTTTAACTGGTGCAGATTTATAATCCAGCAGTTGTCTCAGGTTAGCTGAGAATCTCCAGGCAGTTCCTGAGCCTCATCTTGGTAATGGCTCTGGTACAGCTCACTTAGAAAAATGGGCTAAAGGGAGTGGGCCCCCATGCTACGGTTTTAGTAGGTCCAGGAGTGGAACTGGGATAAAGTTTGACTGTTTCTTGATGGAGGATGCTCCAAATCACTGAAAGTAATATCATCGTCTATCTTCAGGACAGTGTCAAGGGTGTGGAAGGCCAGAGTCCCACCAGAAAACTCATGGTAACATCTACTCTCCTGCCCTGAACGAGACCTCACACAAACATTCCCAGGCTGAAACACCACAGCAGACTTGCACTGGAAAGAGATTTCCCGGACTCCAGGGCCTCTATGGGGCGTGGAGCAGGTACATATAAAATGCATGTGGTGTCCCCATGGTACAATACCATGCACACTGGGCTTGGAGGGCAAGGGATCTGCTTGCTACCTCCACGCCTTTGCATGTGTTACCTATTCCTAGAACTTCCTCCCTCCTTCTCCACCTCCATAACTGCAGCCTGTTCTTCACCACAAGGCTCAAAGTATAACTTTCCCAGGGAACCTTCCTTGCCCACTCACTTCCTGTCATGATTCCTTAGTACCTTGTGAATGAATAACAGCATCCTAAAATGTATCTGGGTTTACTTGCTTTGGTTTACATACCTGTCTCTAGTTCTTGGTTGGCTTGTCTGTCTCCCCAACAGACTGTGGACTTCTGGACAGCAGAGACCCTACCCTGTGTGCCTGGCACGCAGTAGGAACAGAATAATGTTTATTGAGTCCTGGTCCTTGTGACACTAACTAGATGTGTGACTTTGGACAAGTCACTCTCCCCCTCTCAGTTTCTTCCTCTCTGAAGAGAGAGTCAGGGAACCTCTACTTCCTACCACGATGGAGTCACTGAGACCGATTTACCCTCCCGCCTGAAACACCCAGACAAAATGCGTGATACTGGATGTCAGGCAGCAAAGGGCAGTGAACCCTGGGAGAGGGGAAACAGGCCAGGTGAGCCCTGTGTTTGCTCCAGCTCACTGCCTTGGGACAGGAAGGGGAAGCAGGTGGGGTCTGGCAAACTCCCCGAGTTGAGCAGACAGAGCTGTAAGTCTGGGGAGACCGAGGCAGTTAGCATTCACAGGACAGAGTACCTGAGAGGAGAGAGCTGCACAGAGAACCCCAAAGGTCTGTAGAAGGTCCCCTTTGAGTATGTAGCAGCACGGGCATGAGGAAACTGCCTGAGGCTGGAAAAAGAGCCATCTGAAAGGACTGGGAATAGCACCTATGTCCATCCACCAGTTGAGAAAGTCCCCTAATACACGGAGCATTGGGTAGGGTTCTCAGGTCGACTCAGTAGTGGTGGATAATTAGCCTTAGACTGGACCCTGCTCCAGACCCACTTAACAAATCTTAAAAGCAAGAACTGGACAAAATGGCTTTTAAAGTATTGTCCAAGTCTAACATTGTACGGCTTTAAACATTTAACAAAAAAGAAACATTCGTTCATGGCACAAACATTTCTGGGCAGCTCCTGGATGGCAGGTCCTGAGCTTGGTGGTGCCTGTGGCAAGTGCTGCAGAAGTGCAAGGATGGGAGCGACTCCTCCACGTGCAGGACACTCTGCGGTGCGTCCAGCATGGCCAGGGCATCCTTTCTTTCAGGCCCACGAGAACTCCGCAAGGTGTGCCCGCCGGGGAGGATTATCATCTCTATTTTACAGATGAGAAAACTAAGACTCAGAGGGGCAGGGACTTGCCAGAGCCAGTGGTAAAATCATGCCTGGAGCCCAGGTTTCCTGACTCCCCCATCCGGGCCCTTTCCTTCAACCCAACATCCTTTGATCCTTGGCAGGGCTCCGTGGACCAGCCGGAGAAGGAAGCAGGCTGGAGGGCCTCCCAGCCCCCACCAAACCCGGCAGCCCAGGCTCTCCTCTTGCCTTCAGCAGGGCCCAAGAAAGGCACCTGATCATCTTTACTATTAATAATACAATCAGCAGCAGCAGCATTATTACTGTTATTCTTGGACATCAGAGAATTATGAACATCCTCAGAAATGGCGAGACACATGTTAGCCAGCTGTTCCCCATTATGCCCTCCCCGGGTACATGATACGCCTTTCATGTGCTTAAAATCATAAATAATTTTTAAAGTATGTTGCTCTTATTTTTTATTCCAGGGCTCAAATGTGGTTCTCATAAAAGCTCGCTTTGGCCTCCCTGACACAGTGTAAGGGGTTTACTGAGATTCCTCTTTTCTTACTTCTTTTCTCCTCCTTGTCTCCCTCAATCTCTCCCCTCTAGAGGGGCACAGCAGTGTGGTCTGAGGGCTGGCTTGTTTCCTTTCTGCATTAAAATCGCGTGCTTTCCTGGGGCGTGGGGAACAAGCTGCATATCTTGGACAGTATATAAGTCACTGTCTCCGTTTTACAGATAAAGAAACCGAGGCACGGGAAGTTTTACTAACATGCCCAACATCACACAAGCATTAGGAGATCCAATGACCCCAAAGATCAAGGAAAAGGCCTAATAGTATAAAATAGAAACAGGATAATCTTGATGATCCATGAGTCATCTATATCTGCAGTGGCCTAAGGGGGCCTCTCCCAGCAATGGGCGGGAAGAATACAGACCAGCCATAAAGACCGAGAGCATGCCCCAGCTGGGACCACATGTGTCGACAGAAATTAATCCAGATTATCTGCCTCTTTTTAATTATTTGTGCTTTCCTGGGCTCCTGCAGTCTCAGGATCATGGAGGTTCAATAGTTACAATTCACGGCATTGTACTCATCTTGACAGGTAGGGCTGGGCTGAAGATGACCTTCTATTCAGCCTTCACAGCACAAGGCCCAGACACACCCAGAGAAGTCAAGCAGTGCGGAAGGATACACAAGTCACAGGCTGGACAAGGACAGAAGTCTCCGGAGTTGAAGAAGCGAAGAGCAAGAGAAGCCAAAGATGCCACAGGATTCATGCACTGTCCTCCTCCCCAGCTGTGCCTGAGGGGCACACGCACACACTCAGCCGGGACCCAAGGAGCCCTACGCTGCTGCCCATAAGCACATTTATCCACGTGAGAGCGCTGAGCCCTTCACCCACCAAAATGGAAACAGCGCCAAGAGCTGCTAAGATCAGCTGCACCCAGAAGCCCAGAGGGAGACTCCTGGGAGCACACCAAGAAAAGGGCTGGCAGTCCCTTCATCCCCACCTGTGCTTGCAGGTGAATGAATTTCCTGTCAGCAGCAGCGCTGAATGTGGACGGTGATATACTTACAAAATGCACATTCTCTATTGTCTAACTCTGTATTTGTTTATGGTTTTTAATTCTGTCGTCATTATGTCCTCCTCTACACATGAATCAATGTTTGCTGACTTTTAAAATTGGTAGGCATTGTCATTCCTGGTCCCTCGCTGAGTAGTAGCTCTTTCATGCCCAGGGCAGGACTCCCATAACACCCTCAGGCTCAACCCTGCCACAACCCTGGAACAGATCTAGCCAGTGGTTCCACTGTGGCTCTGCACCCAGTTCCCATTCTTCGGGAGCTAATCGATGGAATGCTGGTGAATATTCAACCACCCCCTGAGGGCAGGGATGGAGTAGAGGAGGGGGCTGATAATTTGTAAAGTTTGCTGGCTTCCATGGTGTAAACACTCCCACCGGAGCCAATTCCAAGCTACCAATGGTGCACCAACCGGCTTGCCAAATTCCTGAAAACGTAACCACCAGGTCTCAGGAGCTGTCATGAGCCAGCGTGTCACAGAAGGAGCTCTTACTGGGTGAGAGTCCTGCCCGTGGGGCCCAAGGGCCAGAATCTGGCTGCCCCTGCCAGCTTCTCTGCCTCTCCCCACACTAGCCCCCTCCCACACAGCCACAGGGGCAGCCGTAGCCACGCTGGGCCCCTGCTCTCAGGTCACCTATTGGGGAGTGACTACACATTCCAGTTACTCAGGACAGTCCTGGTTTGCTACTGTTGTCCTGGCATAATTACTACTAATAGCTCTTTCACTCTCAAAAGTGCCCCCTTCTGAAGGATAAACGCAATGGTCAGTCTCCCCACTGCCCTCCGCTCTCAGCTCCACTAGCTCTGGGTCCAGTGTCCGGGTCCCAGCCAGCACCCCCACTGGTACGTGCTACCCCAATTCAGACAGGCATGACTTGAAGGCTTTAAAAAAGAAAACTACTTCTATTTTAATTTTTTCATTGTGAGTCTAAAAACAGCAATAACAAAAGTTCAAATTCACTTCCCATTATATTTGCATATTTGTAACTTCACCGTTTTTGAGCCCCGAGTCAGGCTTGTCTGCTAACAGGCCTACACTTGGTCATTCAAGCCTGTGGTCTTGCCAGGCACGTCTAGAACATGGCCAGGAGTCACCTCAGGTTCCTCACCAGAACCACGGCACATAGGTACCACTGATTTTTTTTTCTAATTTTTTATGATGAGAAACATTACAGAAAACAAAAAGAATAAAAAGTCAAAGCATTCTACAGTCTTTCCAGCTTATTTCAATGGCAATCCAAGCAATCAAGGAGCATGCACCAAAAAGCCCATAAAGATATCAAGTATTATACAAACCCTACCCTCTCGGCTGCGCCTTTATTAAAAACAAATGTCTGAGAACAGGCAATGACAACAAGAGGAAGTCCCCACCTGTAGTCAGTCAACCTAATGTAAACAGCAACAGTTCTAGCTCATTTAAAGGTTACTGATGAAAATAATAAAGCTAATCTGTCCAGAAAGTCACCTTGAATGCTGAGTAGACAGGGACCCCTCCGCCATGACCAAGGCTCTACAAGTTCTCCATCCTTAACACAATTTGGGGAGTTTCTCCTGCTTTTTACTTTCTGGAATTAGTGAACTATCAAAATAGTTCCCAAGAGTAAAAATCACCACCTGATGAAGGAAGAGTTGGTCAGGGTGCGGAGGGAATTTCACATGGATTATTTACAGCTGTGAGCTGAAACACCTCTTATCACGCTGAGGGACTCTGCGGAGGATCACGACCCAAGGCAGACTCTAGGGCGGGAGGAGCAAGAATTATTTGGCATCAATGGGCCAATCCACCTAGCATTTAATGAGCAGCTAATATTTAAGGAACATCATGCTAGTGTTTTCAGTGAATATCTAAGAAACATAAAGTACAGTTCTCGCTTTCAGAGGACTTATGGTACATTTGGAGACACAAGAGCAAGGCATTCAAAGCAGGTGAAGAAAACTAACAGGTAAGTTAAGTACTGACTGTAGGTTGACTAAGGGTCCTGAAAGGTGAGATTGGTTCAAGCTGAAGAAATAAAGGAGGGTTTACAGGAAAGTGGAATTTGGGCTGTAGTTCAAAGGATGAGTAGTATTTGTCTATTCAGAGAAGAGTGGGGAGATCGTTCTAGGACCAGGGAGAAATATTTAAAGGGTCTGGAAAGGCTCCAGCCTGCGGAAGGAAAAGCACAAGAGTCTAAATCAGGGGGCTCCATGTAGGTTCTGCAGAGAGGCACGGTTTGGAGAAGAGCAGTCCAGCATGGGTAGAACTCAGAGAAAACCCAGTGATGTCACTGGGCTCAGGGATACAGGCAAGCCCCAGATGTGGAACAGACACCATGGGCTAAGTGTACAACCTCATTCAAAGCACAGCTTGAAGAGGTGGCAGGTGTAGGACATTTTTACTCTTAGATCTTGGTACACAATCAGACTGTGGACGACCCCAAAGGGTATCTGTCCTCAGGCCCCTCAGCTAACATCAAGGACGGGGGAAAAAATAACAAATTCACAAATTGCCTTTGGTTTACACACACCACAGCATTTTAAAGCTATGACAGAGAATTTGCAGTCCCACCTTCTTGCTTCACAGGTGAGAAAGCTGTAACCCAGGAACATTAAGTAACTCACTGAGCTAGTCCAGAACAATAAAAAAATGAAAATTTGAACGTTGCCTCTTCTAGCCCACAATTATTTAATCTAGGATGGAATTCCCCAGAGTATATTCTGCAGAACATCGGTTCCCGAGGATATTCATAGATGTTCAGCAGGAAAAGGGTTGAACAAAATTGAACCTTTTTTTTTTAATGCAAAGCTCCTCATAACTTTTAATTGGTCAAGTAAATTGTAATAATTAGTTCCTCTTTGGTTTGATAGACTATGGAAACTTTTTTTCTTTTTTTGTAAAACTAAAGACTATCATTCTACAGGACATGCTTTGAGAGGTGCTCTTCTAGACCATGCTATCCAGTACCTCAGTTCCAGGTCCAGATTTTTGAGTAAAGCAAGAGGGTGGGCTTTGGAGTCAGACAGACATGGTTTGGAGTCGCTGGATGTGTCTCCTTTAAGCTGTGTGACCTTGGGTAAGTTGATTAAACCTTCTAAGCTTCAGTTTCCTCATCTATAAAATGAAGCTAAAGCTCATACCTAACTCGTATTATTGTTGTGAGGATAAAAACAAAATAATGTCCATAAGACTCTTATCAAATGGCTTAGCACATAGGAAGGATTAACTATACTTAAAATTCAATTAATTTAATTATCTATTTATCAACTTATACCTATGGCTTACAAGTCTTTTGGTTTTAAGGTATTTTGTTTTGATTGGCATTGTTCAGAGTGGTTTTATGAACCGTTTTCTTCAAAGTCTAATAGAAGAATTATGAAATGTGGATAAGCTTTAAAACATGCTAATATCCTTCTTTGCAGCTACCTTTTACCAAGGCAGAAGAAGCTTTTACTCAATTAAACCAATGATTGTCTTTGGAAATATAAGTATACTTGCAAAAATAATTGTTGAATGGAATAAGCAGCTCTTCTTGACATTAGCTACACTGGGTTTCCTTCCACCATTTCAACCAAGGTGAACCTCTCCCAGACCCTCCTATCTCATCAAAACAGGAACAGAATGTAAAGAAGTAGTCATGGACATGTCAAGGTCATGCAGGGAGATCCATGCACAAATACTCCTCCATGCAACCTCGAAACTCAATGGCAATGAATGAACAAGGCTATTCCAAGCCACCTTAGAAGTTGCAAAGTGGATTCTCAGGATGCAGAGCAAGCCAACAAGCCTACCAGAGATCCAGGTCTTGAATTATGCACTTATTGCTTCCTGCCCAGAGGAAGAGTGTTAGTTTTCTAAGGTTGCCTTAACACATTACCACAAAGTATGTGGCTTGAAACAACAGAAATTAGTCTCTCACAGTTGTGAAGGCCACAAGTCTGAAATCAAGGTGTCAGGGGGACTACACTCCCTCTGAAGCCTCTATGGTGAAATTCTTCCTTGCTTCCAGCTTCTGATGGCCCCAGGCATTCCTTGGCTTGGGGCTGCATAACTCCAGTCTCTGCCTCCTTCTTCTCCCCTGCGTGTCTCTATGTCTCAAATCTCTTTCTCAAATCTCTTATAAGGACACTTGTCATTGGATTTAGGGTTTATCCTAAATCCAAGATGATCTCATCTTGAGATTTTTAACTAATTACATCTGCAAAGATCTTTTTTCCAAATAAAGATCAAATTCACAGGTTCCAGGGCTATGATTTGGACACATCTTTTTGAATGCAACTATTCATACCATTACAAAGAGGATTATTGACTTTAAAAATGTAAGCCTTGTGATGGTTCATTTTATGTGTCAATTTGGTCAAACATTATTCTGGATGTATCTGTGAAAATGTTTGGGGATGAGATTAACATTTGATCAGTAGACTAAGTAAAGCAGATTGCCCTCCCTAATGTGGGTGGGCCTCATCTAATCAGTTGAAGGCCTGAATAGAAAAAATGTGCTGCCCCTTCCCTGAGTAAGAGGGAACTCCCCCTGCCTGACTGCTTGAGCTGGGACATCAGTCTTTTCCTGCCTTCAGACTTGAACTGAAATATCAGTTCTGCTTGGGTCTTGAGGCTGCTGGCTTTGAGACTAGAACGTATACCATTGGCTCTCCTGGTTCTCAGGAATTTGAATTTGGACTGGAACTGCACCATCAGCTCTCCTGGGTCTCTAGCTCAAGGGCTGCAGATCTTGGGACTTCTCAGCCCCCATAATTGCATAAACCAATTCCCCACTCCACCCCTCTCTCTCTCTTTCTCTGTCCCCCCCCACCCCCGTGTGTGTGTGTGTGTGTGTGTGTGTGTGTGTGTGTGTGTGTGTCTCTCCTGGCCGAGAAGAGTCCCTGAGGCAGGGTGGGCACCATGAGCCAAGGGGGGGGCCGGGGTCTCCTGTGAATTTTTTGCAAAAGCCATGGCTACCAAATCAGAACCTCTAGAGGGGCAGTAACAGGTATCTGAGAACAATTTCAAATCATTTACAAAATTTAATGAAATTAATATTTTTCTCTGAAGGGGCGGGCCATTTGAGCTAATTAAAATGTCAAGTTTATTTGGTTTTTAACTGGAATTATTAATATGTTCAGCTCAGTGTGGAAACACTGATTTTTTTTCACACTGACCGGAAAATTCTTACTGGCAGTTATATATGTTTTCTGCTAATGAAAAAAAGAAGATAAATTGTTCTTTAATAAATGCAGTTTAGTAGTTATAAATATTTCAAAACATGGGTTTCATGGGAGAGAAGTAAAGTATCAATGGCATTTCTGCTCTAGCCATTATCTTTGAATCAAGTCAGCTCATCAGAAATTTGAAGACATTATTCTGTAGCACAACCCTCCCTAAATCACAGTTTAACACCACATCCTCAGTTTTTATCCAGAATCAGTTTAAGCAACAGCAATACAAAAAACATTCCAGCACCTTATGTGAACTCATTACTGAAAACATAATCCCTTATATTGTTCATGTTCTTTACATAACAATTATGCTTTAGCAACAGGAAAAAGTGCCTCCTCTGACAAAACAGATGCTGATTTCTATAGATAATGTGAACCATAGACCTTTCTGTCTTGGCTACCAGGAAGCTCAAAATGAAATTTTGTTTCATTTACATAATCACCTTTATTTTTAATTTCTACTATAATTATTTCCCCTGCACTTTCCTACTTCCCCCTCAATTATGTGATTCTTTTTTTAATTCGTCCTTTTTTAAAAGAATCCATTTGTATTCACTGTTTTGGTTATAATCCATCTCAAGTCCCATTTTAGGAAATAGACTAAGATATGAATCAAATAACCCCAGGTTCGTGGGGGCAGAGGCAACAGTAGAACTCAAGGTCTCCACTTGTCACACCTGCTGTCTCGCCCTTGAAACGGGTGGCTTCACGCTGTCCCTCCTGCACAGAGGGGCCCGAGCAGTATTCTTGTTGGCTTTCCCAGTGACTGCACCGCAGACCTCGCACATGGAGACATCATGTTAAAGGACACCCCAAGGACCCATGCTCAAGGAAACAGAAATCCCCCAGCACACAGTCCAAAGGCCATCTGTTCCTTCCTCTCCACAGATTCTGTGTCTGGACTTCTGGCTGCCTTAGCAGAGTTAAGGACTGGGCCCATTTCCCCCAGTGCTGCAGAACTGGCTGTGAAGGACAAGAAAAGGGAAAAAGCAGGAAGGAACACCCCAATCTGGCACCAACTGTGCTGCCCTACACACATCAGCAACAACAGTAATAACGGCAGTTACCATGTATTGCATGAGCCTCTTTGCAAGGCGTTCTACATACACCATCACCACTCCCTACGAGAGCCCCCTACAACATTTATCACTCCTGTTTTGGATATGTGAGGAGCTCTGAGCCAGCCTTCCTAACAAGGTATGACTTGCTGGAAGTTAACAGCATCTACTTGCATGCAAAGGACTCCTAAGCTAAAGTCCTTACAGACTCCTAGGGACAGCAAACAAGACCCCTGCAGTATCAGTCATTCTATTAATTATAGCCACAAAAGCTCTGAAAATCTGGACAAAAGGGATTTTTACCATCCTAGGCATGTCACTTCTTACAAATTTAATGGACTCTGGCTGCACTAACATGATTTTATTGACACGAAAGTCCTCCCTAACAGCCTCAGATAGCAACTCCTCAACCATTCCCAGCTTTGTCATAGGAAATAAGTGAACATAAGGGGTGAGGAAAAGGGTGTTCATTTATATACATAAAAAAGCGACTGAGAAACAAACACTGATGTCAACCACAATCTAGAAGAGCCACCCTGGGAAAGAACCTGCCCCCAAACACCCACTTCAAACCTTCTCAGGCTGCTCGGGGCCAAAGGCCAGGCCTCCCCACCCCTCCTGTGCGTGGATGTTGAGTGTCCCTCACAAAGTGCTGGCTATTCTGTTGTTGTTTCTGGAAAACAAATGCTTCCTTCCAAGATTCCCCCTCCCAGTTAATATCTGTGTTCAGGACTCCGAGTCCCCGGACGCATTACGATGGATTTGTCCAGGTTTGAGATCTCGATTTCGTGATTTCCTCCTCATCTTCCTGGTCTCCCCGGACCCTGCTGAGTTATGCTCCAAGCCTCCACCGGCCTGGAGGATGCTCAACTGATCCCACGCCATGCCTCGCTCTTCCTCCGTGTTCCCCCCGCCACAGGATGTGGCTCTCTGCAAATGTGGTTTTTTTCTTATTTTAGTCACTTCCCAAATCCATTTAAAAAGGAGAGAAATGCCACCAGGCGTGACGCCAGCCCCCCACAGGCTGCCTGTAGTGTCTTCCACTCTCCACCCTGCTCTCTCGCCCCAGGAACTGGGTTTGACCCACAGCCCTGCCCCCAGGATCAGAGTCACAGACTAATTTTCACAAACATATGCATCTTACACGGCATATCGAGTTATACCCCTCTCACCGGCGTGTAACACCTGTGAGGTCAATCACAAGCCACTGCATTCTCTGAATACAGGGAGGTCGTGGGGCCACAGGGCTGAATCCACACAAGGATGCCAGAACAGCCGACCCAAGTAGAGTCTGAGACCCAGCAACTTTGGGAAAAAAGTTCTTCCTGTTATATCTGCAGACTTGTAGGATCAACCACATGGGTTTTCCTCTTCCGAATTCCTAACCACCATGCTGACACACAGAATCTGTGCTACCCAACCACTGCTTTGATGTGTCGGTATGCGCACTCCTCTGGTCCTGCCCTGTGACTCAGCTCCCTGAGGACATGGGTTGTTTCTGCACCCTCAGTGCCTCCCCAGAGTCCTTCCCACAGCAGAGCTCCATCAGCACAGGCTGCCTATTTGGTCAGGAAGGAAGTTGATTGGGGGACCAAGAATTGAGACTACCCATAAAAATATTTGAGAAAGCAAATGCAGTAACAAACTCCTGCATATCCACAGCACTGGTTAAGAAGTGGATTCTTACAACAGCCTTCTAAGAAAAATGGGGCAGGTATTATTAAGTCCATATCACAGATAAGGAAACGGGGGGTCTGAAAGATGGCATGACATCCCAAATCACACAAATATGTGCAGCACCAAGGCTGCAAGTCTGTTCTTCTGAAGACTCGTCCAGTACAGTTTCTACTGTCCTATGCTGCCAAAATGAAAAGGAAGGAGGGAAACCCAGAGGTGGCTGCTTTATAGTACGTCCTCACCCTAATCAACTCACCTGCAAATGCAGGCGCAGGTGCCACCTAAACTACAGATGGTAACTTCCAAAGAGCTAATGTCTAGGGGCACTGAAACTCTAAGGGCAGATATGTCATTTATGCAAAATTACGCTCTAAAGGTATGTGCCTGTGAAAGGACAAAGCAGAGACCAGAGGGACCAGAGGCAGGGGATGAGTCTGGGAGTGAGGAGGAGAAGGTGGCAGAGAAACGAGAGGGTGCAGGAGTGGCAGGGTGTACAGAGAACAGAGAGGGAGGCCAGCACGAGGCATCAGGAGAGGGCGGTGGAAGGGAGAGAGGAGAGAAGGGAGAGCCCAGGGGAGGAAGAAGTACGGGAAGGAGAGCACAGAAGACAAACAGGCAAGGGGGTAGAAGGAAGACACACACTTCTGGGTCTCTAGGTGTCCCGCTAAAAGGATCATCCCGGGGGAAGGAAACACCAGCATGGGTGTTAGGGTTTTGCTTACCTTCTTTCCAAGGATCAGCAGCAAAGATGAAAACATAAGAAACAAGATACAAATAGAATGAGGTTCAGAGAACGTTAGATATTAAGATAACCCAAAGAGAAAGGAGAAGAACATACTGGCATGGGAAGGAATAGAGGAAAGGGAAGCCAAAGGCTTGGCCAAGTTCGGACCCCACCAGTGGAAGCAGAAGCTTCCACCCGAAACCGAGACTCGGGCCATGTTGCCTGGAGACCTGGAGAGCATCAGTCGAGAGGGAGCAGAGGCCTGGAACAAAGCTGGTGCCTGTACTTGCGGGTGGCGGTATTAAGAGTGAGAGCAATAAAGCTAGGAGACAAGAAACACAGCAGCGCAACTGAAGGGAGAAGATCACAGTGTGGTCCCTGTGAAACCAGGACACTTCGGGAACGTGACTCCCCCAGATTTACCTTTTATTGGCAACATGTTTGTAGCTAATGTTCATATCTGTGTTTGTTCATTGTTTAATAAGCCTTTGTCCACCTGCCATGGAATTATTGTTCATCTTAATAAATCTGCAAGAACAGAGCCCATAGACTCTGGGCTCTGTTCTTGCCCAGGTGAGGGATTCATCATGGCACCAGTCACATGCTGGTATTTGATGAGTGATTTTTGATGGAGACAGTAGATCTGTTGGTAGTGAAGATGGTATTAGCATAGCCAACAACATAAATCAAAATGGTCTTGTTGACTATAATGATGCTACCGACAGCAGGTATGGTGATGAGAAGACAGGTGACAATAGTGGTAGCACAGAAGGCAACAAATATGGGAGGGTGGAAATTATGATAAGGTAGTTGCAATGATCCAGATAGATCTCTGCTTGTGCAACCACACCATGGATGTGTGTATGCTTATGTGTTGGAGGCAGGGGTCAGGGGGAGAGACAGAGGCAGAGACAGAGACAGAGAGAGAACGAGAGATCACCCACAGATCGCCCGTGTTTAAACTAGAGTACTGTGTGCCCCAGGACCCTCCCTAGGAGGCATCTCAGATGGTCAAAGTCAACAGCCACTCCTTTCCCCTAAAATACCTGATAAAAAAAAGAATGAGGAATCTGTGAACACATGTCCCTGTTTTCTTTGGAGCTACTTGCTAGATTTTATTATACAAAGAGACCTGTCACTTAGGAATTTCCTAGGTAGATTTTTAGATTATATATAAACTATCCTGAATGAAAACTACTTCAAACATCATCTAAACTGTGTGGTTGTCACCCAGATGTGCACTAGAACTTCCTGGGGATTTTATTTTTCACAACACTGCTGCAGAATCTCATTTCATACCAACCGATTGAATCAAAATCCCAGAGGTGGGAAACTGTCACAAACCTTTTGAAAATATTTCCAAGATGATTTTAATCAACTCACATGATGAAGAACCTTCTGTTTTACAGAAGAGATAAGTGAAACCCACCATGACACAATATTTAGTGGTAGAATTGTGATCAGAACAGGTATCTTCATAGGAGGTCTGGTGCTACGTTCCCTGTAAGCTGCTGATGCAATCGGCATGGCATACTGCCAGCTCTCATTGCTATATTCACTCTAAAGAAATGCCTGTTAATATTAGGACCCCAAGAGGAGGGAGAAAGGAGGCATAACAGAAAAATGAAGACGCTGGACGGACAATGTTTGGCTTCTCAGGGAGCACAACCCAGGCGGTGCTGTGAGGTGGAAGGATTTCTGTCCCCACCCCAACTCTTCCCTGTCCCACCCACGGCATGGGTCCCTGGGGAGGCCAGTGTGGTTTCAATTCCACAGAACCCACATCCCACCTGGCCCTATTCCCAAATTGTTTGCATCCATCCAGCCCTCGGGAGGCCCAGAACCCAGAAGAAACATGCTCATACTTTCTTGGTGGGAACTTTGATCTTCAAGAATTCTGCCTCTCGGGCCAGCACCTGCCACGGGGCGTGTATCCGGACAAAGATGGAGCCCTGGCTTTTATTCTGCAAGGTACAAAGAAAGAAGAAATGGAAACACTTGTAAGGACGTAGCTTAAATTCCTGGCACCCCAACTCTCCCAGACTAGAAGTCTGAACCTTCAGTTTCTGGGTTTTGTTCTCTTTAAACTTCTCCAGGGACCAGGCTCCTCCCACCCACAACCAGTTCATTAGTTCTCTTCCAGAAACGCCCTCATCAAAATCCGTAAGTTTTTGAACCATAAATTCCCAAAGTGTGGTCCCTAGAAGTTTGGTGTGGCTTCAGAGAAAAAAAAAAAAAGAGTTAAAACAATTTAGTTCACAGATTTGAAATGTAATCAGTTATGATGTTCACAGAAATCCCATTATACTCAATAACAGTTGGTCAGTGTTCCTCTGCTAGCATGCAGCGAGCAGCCTGCAACTTGTCTCCATCCACATATTTTCATCATTTATTGTTCAAGTTTGCATTTTTGTTCTCCTATTGCACTGTGTTATAGCCCCACATCACAAAAGTGGTCCACCTAAGCCTAAAAGTAATGATATAAATAATAGTGCAACTAGTACAACACAAAATAATATCATAAACATAATTATGAACAGGCTCCAGTGTGAATATAGAATATGAACCTGTTCCAGGACAAGTGATTGTGTTGTATGTTGATTTCACCCAAAAATGAAAAGTAGTTATGAGTATTTGAAAATTAGGTTTTATCAACTCAGCCACTCATTTGGCCCGGGTGAC
This sequence comes from Daubentonia madagascariensis, assembly GCA_023783475.1. NCBI lineage: Eukaryota > Metazoa > Chordata > Mammalia > Primates > Daubentoniidae > Daubentonia > Daubentonia madagascariensis. The sequence continues at coordinate 6,539,235 of JAKFHU010000075.1, forward strand.
CATTATAAACATTTGTCAGACTATGAGAGGGAGCCAGCCTCATCTCCAAATAAAAGGTCCTTTTTTTTTTCCGAAACAAGCACACACAAGGAAGAAAAATACTTTCTGATATTAATTTAATTGATTTTGTCATTAAGAATGAAAGAGGACCAAAACCAAGTAGGAAAAACTGACAAAAGTACCATTATTGCTGAGAAGCTTCTACAACTATCTGCAAAACTAATTACAAACTTTGTGTTTAAACCCCTTCATTGTGTTCAGAAAGAAAGTGGAACAAGCTGATAGCACAATCCTTCATCAAATATTCCCTCTGATCTTGGTTTAGTGTTAAAGATAATAGTGAAAACCATCAATTCACAGCCTTTTCAGGGTGCTGGGCAGAGAAATAGTTGGCAAATAGAAGACCACTTTCCCTCACTCAAGGACACTGTCTATGAAGGTGCTCACATATGTTTTTGAAATGATGAATTAAAAAAAGATATTTTATGATGCTCATAATGCACATGGAGACTATTTCTATGATTTTTAAATGGCAGTTTCACAATATATTCAGCAATTCGAATGTCCAGAACCTAACCCCACTTCAGGGATGAAAGCTCATGATTTTTAAGGTAGAAGAATGAAGAATAAACCAGGATTTCATAAGAAGATTGAACTGTGGTGTGAAAGGCTTGGATAGTCTAGAGTTTGCAAATACCTGAAAATAATAAAAATAACCACAATGCATATTTATTGAGTGTGTGTTATGTGCCAGAACTGAGCTAGGTAGTAACATGCTTTAGCTCACACAATATTCACAACTATGCTGTAAGGCGGGTACACTCTCTCTCTATTCTACAATTGAGGAAACTGAGGCAGGGAAAATTTAAATGATTTTCCCAAAGTTACATATAGTGTGATAAAAGTCGTTTCCAAATCCAGACAGTTTTTGCTCTACCTGATGGTTTTCTCATCTCACTGGAGACCGACGTGACCCGTCACCGGGCATAGTTAAGAACCACACCCAAGAACTGTAACAGAACACAAAGACATGTTTTTTAGACTAAAATCAAATCAAAGGATCAATAAGGAATCCATGTGGCAGCCCTAAGATGAAACACTCAACCTTCCAGCTCCTAAGTGTGACACAGATCTGACAAAATACTGAAAGTGTCCTTCAGTGAGAAATTGGGAAGCCAATTTCCACATCCATCTTTGGTTGGAATATCCAGGACTACTAGACAGAGTCATCAGTCACTTGCTGCTACTTCTAACTGTAATTTAAGCTTTTCTAATTTAGTGAGAATAAAGGGTAAGGAAAGAAACCATCTGTGCAAGCTGACCTGCAAGCCCGGCCCTCCATCACGGCCCCAGAAATGACATTCTCGGTGAAAGATGGCAAACAGTATCATCCCTCTTACTAAGATGAGATCGTGACTGTTACGAATGTTAATATATTATGCTTTGTGTATGCTTTTAATTGTGATGAATGCCTTTTTGACTTTCTCTGGAGTTGGTGGCACGAGTGCATACCAAATGTCAGTTAAGTGGGTGCAGATGTTCTAAGTTTGAGGACGGGTTGGAAGGACAAGATCAAATTCCAAGGCCTTGGTGGCAGATTGCTAGCTGTCCCCTGACAGCCATTCTCATGTTCTTCATTTTTAACTAAGTACATGACCATCCAGAATCAAGACTACATGTCCTTTGCAGTGAGGTGTTTACGTAACAGTAACTTCCGGCCAATGTAGCAGTGTTTGGTAACCTTCTTCAGAAACAGCAAATAGGTGTCTTTTGCCCCTTCATTTTCTTCCCTCCCCCTACTCTGCTGCCTGGAACATGGGTACAAGCATTTTAGACCTGGGGCCAAGTCCAGGCCAGAAATAGCCATGAGTCAAGACAGAAGCTGAGTCCGACTCCATGGAATGTCATAGCAGCCCTGGGCTGCCTCTTGGATTTTTATGTGAAAGATAAAATTCTACCTTGTTTAACTATTTTGATTTTAGAGGCTCTATCAATTGCAGCCTAACCATATATTAACTAATGCAAAATTGTTTCCCAATATGGGGACATTAATTTTTTCCAGCAAAGCATGCTGCTTCCCCATTTTCTCCTCAAATGGAACTTGTTTTAAATGAAAATAAAAGCAGGAATGCAGTTTTGTGGTGGTAACATCTAGTCATCATGTTCCTTTCATCCCATGCAATATTGTTACCTTCTCATAAAAAGAAAAACTTACCAGCTTATGTGAAATATTAGCTTGTGTGACTGGTTATGTCTCCCAAAGGAAAAAAAATCCTTGAAAACTCCTAAGCAGAACCATTATCAAATGCAGAAGCTCTTTTCACTAACCTAGGAATCTAAAATTGGAGGTTAACATGTATTGAGTTTAACATGTATTAAGTGCTAGGATTACAGGCAGATGCAGTGGCTCACTTTGGGAGGCAGAGGCGGGAGGATCGCTTGAGGCCAGGAGTTTAAGACCAGCCTGAGCAACATAGCAAGACCCCGTCTCTACAAAAAAATAGAAAAATTAGCCAGGAGCAGTGGCGTGTGCCTGTAGTCTCAGCTACTCGGGAGGCTGAGGCAGGAGGATCACTTGAGCCCAGGAGTTCAAGGTTACAGTGAGCTATGATGACACCACTGCATTTCAGCCCAGGCAAGAGAACAAGACCCCATCTCAAAAAAAAAAAGTTTCCTCGTCCTCTAGGACCATTCAACATCCATTCTGCCCTGTTTTTGGGTTTGCATTATTTCAGGTATAGTAACAGAGTGGAAGAGTTTAGGGCTTCCAAGTCAGACAGATTAAGATTTGAATCCTGTCTGAGTTACTGTGAACAGTGCTACAATAAACATAGGGGTGCAGGTATCCCTTTTGATACGGTTTGGATGTTTGGTCCCTCCAAATATCATGCTAAAATTTGATCCCCAGTGTTGAAGGGGGAGCCTGGTGGCAGGTGTTTGGGTCATGGAAGCAGATCCCTCATGAATAGCTTGCTGTCCTCCCCACCATAGTAAGTGAGTTCTTGCTTTATTAGTTCATCTGAGAGCTGGTTATTTAAAGGAGCTGGGTACCACCTCCTCTCTCTCTTGTTACTTCTCTCACCATGTGACACACCTGCTTCCCCCCCTTCCCCCTCCACCTCAATTGGAAGCTCCCTGAAACCCTCACCAGAAGCAGAGGCTGGCTCCATGTTTCTTGTATGGTCTATAGAACCATGAGCCAAATAAACCTCTTTTCTTTATAAATTACCCAGACTCAGGTATTTCCTCTGTAGCAATGCAAAACAAACTAATACATCTTTGATATACTGATTTCCTTTCCTTTGGATAAGTAGTGGGATCACTGAATCATACGGTAGTTCTATTTTTAGTGTTTTAAGAACCTCCGTTCTGTTTTCCAAAATGGCTGTATTAATTTATAATACATTCCCACCAACAGCATATAAGAGTTCCTTTTTCCCTGCATCCTCATCAGCATGTTATTTTTTGTCTTTCTGATAATAGTCATTCTAACCAGGGTAAGATGATATCTCGTGGTTTTGATTTGCATGTCTCTGATGATTAGCGATTTGAGCATTTTTTCATATACCTGTTGGCCATTTGTATGTCTTCTTCTGAGAAATGTCTATGTAGACATTTTGCCCAGTTTTTAATTGGATTATTTGCTTTTTACTGTTGAGGAATCAACCTAAATGTCCACCAACAGATGAATGGACAAAGAAAATACAGTATATATATACAATGGGATAGTATTCAGCCATAAAAAAAGAATGAAATCCTATCATTCTTAGCAATGTAGGTAAGCCTGAAGACATTATGTTAAGTGAAATAAACCAGGCACAGAAAGATAAGTACTGCATATTCTCCATGTTCTCACTCATATGGGAAAGCTGAAAAAAATTTGAGCTCATGGAAGTAGAGAGTAGGATTGTGGGTATCAGAGTCAGGGAAGCATGGGGGAGGGGAGGATGGAGAGAGGTTGGTTAAGGGATACAAAGTTACAGCTGGACAGGAGGAATGAATACTGGCATTCTACAGCACTGTAGGGTGAATAAGGTTAACTATAATTTAGCATATATTTTCAAAAAGCTAAAAAAGGATTTTGAATGTTCACAACACAAAGAAATGATACACATTTGAGGTGACAGATATGCTAATTACCCTGATTTGATCATTACACATGGTATACACATATCAAAATACCATGCTGTATTCCATAAATATGTACATTACCTGTCAACTAAAATTAAATGGAAAAAACATATTTATGACAGCATCCAATAATAGCAAAATACTGAAAACAACCAAGATAAATTATGGAATATAATTAGAACGGGTAAATAATTATCAGTTTATAATTGCCTCATAGTTTAGAGAGTCAAATAGAATCAGTATATCCCACTAATTCTAGAATCTTCATCTGAAAATAAACAGAGATCGATGTTTTAATTGTTTTTTTAAAAAATATTTTATAGTTGTGGGATCTTGGGCAAGTCACTTAGCCAAATGAGCCTCAGTGTCTTTATCTGAGTAAGGAAAATGAGAAACGCTGCAGGACCGTTGTAAGGATTAGAGATAAAGTAGATGAAGTCCCCACTAGTGTGCCTGGAACAGGGAAGGTTCTGTCAGCCATTACTATGGGGATTAGCTCCACCTGCATAAAATGACTGCTTCTTGACTGCAGGGACAGTGTCTGACACTTCTGTATTCCTCAAGCGCCTAGCCCAGGGCTGCACACACAGCACGTCCTCACTGGGGAAAACCAGTTCCTACTAAATTAAAACTGTGAATAAGTAATCCTGGTTCCTTTACTGTGTTGCACTTTTTAAATTATCTACAGGATTTTCAAAATGTCCCCTATACCCTAAAGTAATTCACAGGTTCAAAATATAGTGCATCTCCAGAATTTGAGGACAAGGTCAGAAAACACTACTTTCTGAAACCAACACGAAATTTAACACAAAGTGTAAGAGATTACCCATCAGAGGATATAACCCATCCCTAAAAGAGATTTTTAAAATAAAGTAATGAATACGGCTGGAGGGGCTCCCAAATCTCATCAGGCAACTTAAATTTAAGTTTGTATAAAACGAACTGTAACATATAATTTGGTTCTGGACATCAGAGGAAGGAGAACCAGCACACAAGATTTCTGTAGGAAAGGTCAGGCCCATCCCTCTGGGGCACACAGGTGTTCCAGGAGCAAGAAATGTGAAATACACAACAAAGAGGGAAATTTCTCTAGGTCAATTGAAATGTCCCACAAAACTATGCAGCTCCTTTCACTGTGATTCCATTTTCATCAAACTCTACAAACTCTGTTTCTGCAGTTCTGAGTATCAGGGACAGGTACCCAAGAAGGGGGTGTGAGTACTCTGGTCAAAGGAAATGGATACTCAATCATAACCTGACTTCCGGGCGTAGCCGTCTCTTTGAACCTGTGTTGTCAGTTGGTTTCCCAGACCAGTCCAGCACTAAGTGAACCCACAGAGAACTGAATTCACAGAGAGGCTAAGTCAGGGCCCCACCCTGAACCTGTGCCCTGCCCAATCAGCCAAGGTCTCGCTCTTGCTCTTCCTCCCTTTCTTCTAAAGTTGACTCAGCAGCAAGCCTGAGGATGAAGACACCAGCACCTCTCCCCTCCTCCCCGACTCCAGCACACAGCCCTTCGCGCTGTATCTGACTGTGCCAGCCAGCTCCCTCCGGAGCCTTCTCACACTGCAGCTGCTCCGTTGCAAAGCTCTCCCCACCCCCAGCCCCAGCCGGCAAGGCCTGTCCTGAGCCCCTGGAATATGCGTGGTCCCCCTTGCTCTCGTTCACACAACTCCTTGTCCTTCTCCTTCATAGCACTGACCCACTATCATAATCATTGTGTCATTAGGCATTTAACACCTGCCTTCTTGGCTAGACCTGCAGCTCCATTTGGACAAAGAATGTGCCTATCTTGACTGCTTTGTCCTCAGCAGCCGCCACAGTCCCTGGCATGTGGTAAATGTTGATGGCAACTTCAGCACACATACACTGTATTCCTAGTTGCTTCTGTTTGGATCTCATGACCAATTTCTGAACATTGGCTACCATGCCCAGAAAGTCATTGGTGACCTTTGGCTAACAAAATTTAAATTTAATTCAGTTTGGAGAAGACAATTCAATTACCCTTAGCTGTCCTTCCTGAATGTTTCTCTCATGTTGACAACTAAAGTTACTCATGTTTCTACCTGACCAGGAACCTTGTAAAGATCGAGGGGGGCTTCCCCATTCCTACTGGCACCCCCAGTGCTCCCTGCATTTGCAGACCACTGTACCCTCCCCTAGAGCCCAAACGCACTGGCACAGACTCACTCTGGTGCTCACAAAACACAACCTGAACTGAGCTGAAGCTGGATACACCTGAACTTCTCTACCTCACAAGTTTATAGGGGTGTTGTAGCACACAGGAGAAGAACCAGGGATGTTCTGGAAAATGAAAAAGAGTGCAAATTTGACATTTGCACTCAAAGTCCCTGGTGTCTTCACTTGCCAAGCATCAGATTGCCATGGTGCCAGTCAGCAGCCCATGCCGACAGCTCAAGGCAGAACGAGCTTAGGGGCACAGAGGAATTTCAGAAGAGTGAACCGATTTGGCCACACGACTCTGGAGTTGGAGAGACCTCCAAGCACACCTATCTTTCTCCAGTAACAAATGAAGGCCTGGAGCCCAGGAGGCTGAGTTCTCTGGGCATGGACATACAGCTAATTAGTAGCAGGGCCAGGAATGGAACCCAGGTCTCCTGGCACCAGGGTCCGTCCTACACTGCTGTGAGGGACATCACACAGCGCTGAGGGCTGCCAACCTGTCACAGCAATCCTGCAGCCCCTCCCTTCAGGAACGGGGCCAGGGAGCGGGGGTCTCTCCAGTGCTCCAGCTGCTGCCCCAGGTCCTCGGCGGGGACTGGAGGCCACACGCCGGCTGAACTTATCCTCATTGTTTATGTCTCTTGTTCTTGTTGTTGTTATCCAAAGATTGCATGTGGCTTCCCAAGACCACGTCCTCCCTCTAGAGAGGCAAGAGGGAATGGGAGGCAGCCCCAGCCAAACCCTGGAAACCGATACTCCTCAAGCCTCCTTCCCCACAGTCCTGCCAAGCCACCTCTGCGCTGACCCCAGAGGCCTGAGTGTACTCTGGTCCTGGGCCCTGCTGCGAGCCGAGAACATCAGCTGCAGCACACTGTGGCCAGGACTGGGGCTGCGAGGGAGAGTGGGGAGACGGACGTGCAGGCGATGGAGGGGCAGAGGGACAGACTCCCTTAGACTCCCTGAAGATGTCAGCTAGATCATCTCAGATCACCAAGGACCAAAGGTATCTGGTCCCACAGTGGGGGCGAGAGAAGCCCCTGGGAGCCCCACACTCTCAGATCACCACGGTTGATGCCCACACAGCTGGAGGAGCTCTTCCAGGGGATGCAGAGATGGTGGCCAGGGCAGCCACTGTCACAGACTAAGGAGTGTGGGGAGTAGCCTTGAGACAGAGGGCTTTTGAAATGAGAGCAGGGATTCACCTGAGACTGGCCTCCCAACTGCTCCGTTTGAGGAACACCAGGGTCTACCTATGTCATCGTTAAGATCAAAGCCTTAACTTCCCTTCGGCTCTCAGGAACTTCCAACCCGTGGTCAGGGAGCAGGCTTCACCTGGTCCCCCCAGAGACACAGTGACTTGGAAGTGAACACAGGAAAGAACTTCCTGACGAGGGAGGAAAGATGAAAACTTGCTGTCCTGGGAGCCCCTGGATGAGAGCAAGGGAAACTCCTCTCCAGCCCTGTCCTCTGCAGACTAAGGTGAGGAGGCCTACGGTCAGCAAAGGCAGAGGGCAGGACCAAATGCCCACTGAGCTCTGTCCCAGAGACCCATGAAAGACCAGCAGCATGGCCCTTCTTATGAAAGGCTTCACCTAGGCCCCAGCCAAAGGCTGGGGACAACCCAGCCAGAGTCCTATGGAAATGAAAACTCAGCCACTCTTGTCATATTTCTAGGTGCCAAAATGGCAGGCATCCAAAAGAGATGAGCTGTGGACCTATTAGCACAGTCTCTAATCTGCATATGGCCTATCCCTGCACTCCAGACAGTGGCTCAGGAACCGCTGCTTAAAGCCAGGGAAGATGAAGCAACAAGGGGAACACAGGAACACTGGAGAGTCGGACCCCCCAATATACCAAAGGTGAGAGAACTTCCTCCTCATCTGATCCGTGAGCTCCAGAGGCCCCCAAGGGTGGCACAGCACTGTGAAAGGACCACCACGTGGGGAGTCAGCAACAGAGCGCAATTAAATCTTCTCTGGGCTTCATTCTACTGCAGAAATCCCACAGCTGGAGGAAATGAGGAATAATCTTCACTGTGTAGGATAGGTCGGGGGAAGGCCGTGAGTACCCGGGTCTGAGGACCTGGCCTTGGACACCTGCTCTGTCACATACCAGCTGCATCATTTCTGACAAGCTACCAAAGCTCTCTGAGACTAAGATGCAATGTTAAAGTAACCATAATAATTAATAATAATACCACTTGGAGGAGAGAAGGGTAGACCTTACAAAAGGGTCTGGGGAAGTGTTTGGGGTGGTAGATATGTTCACTATCTCGGCTATGGTGATGGTTTCACAGGTGTGTACATATGTCAAAACTCAACAGATTACGTACTTTAAATATGTACAGTATATTTTACATCAGTTATACCTCAATAAAGCTAGGGGGAAAAGATATGCAAAAAAGTAAAACAATGCCACACTTCTTGTAACATCTTTTGTTTTAAAATATATCATTATTTTTCATTAAAATGTGTTATTTATGTTAAATATTTTACTTAACTATATGTTGTATATTATTAGTTTTTAGTTAATAATAATAAATATTCAAAATGGACAATGATTCCGTGGTATCTCAGGCTCAAATTGTAAACCATAAAGTATATATAAAAGGATTTTTTTTTTTAGAGACAGAGTCTCACTCTGTAACCCAGGCTGGAGTGCAGTGGCGTCATCACAGCTCACTGCAGCCTCAAACTCCTGGGCTCAAGTGATCCTCCCGCTTCAGCCTTCCAAGTAGCTAGAACTACAGGTTCATGCCACCACACCTGGCTAATTTTTAAATTTTTTGTAGAGAACAGGGCCTTGTTATGTTGCCTAGGCTGGTCTTGAACTCCTGGCCTCAAGCGATCCTCCCATGTCAACCTCCCAAAATGCTGAGATTATAGGCATAAGCCACCAAGCCTGGCTAAGAAGGATTTTTTGAAGAGTAAGCTCAGGGGCAGCCACTTTCAAATCTCCACCTTGGTACTCAAAGTGCAGAGCATGTGCGTGCCCTGGGGACCACAGAACACACACCCTTCATCTCTGTGAAATCCCACCATGCTTCTTGGATCCCACATGAGGGAAACCATAGCTGAACCCACCAAGACAACAGCCCCTGGCATATAACTGAACAACACCAAGTGAGATTGAAAAGAACGTTTCTCTTGGGAGTTTGCAATGCTGAAAGTCAACAGGCCAAAAGTAGCCAGACATAAAATGTCTACCAAAACGGGGGATGAAAATCCATAAGCCCTGAAGATGTTGACAGAAAAGACAGAGCCTCTCCCAAAACTAAGGAAGGCCAGTGGGCTGACACCTGAGCTTCAGGCACACAGGACCAGCCCAAACAGGAGACAAGATCACAGATGGTGCCGGGTGCAGTGGCTCACCTCAGGAGTTTGCGGTTGCAGTGAGCTATGATGACACCCCTACACTCTAGCCCGGGAGACAGAGCAAGACCCTGTCTCAAAAAATAAGTAAATAAATAAATAAATAAATAAAAGTTTTAAAAGATCATAGATGAACCATGAGCAAAGACCAGAGAAAAATGCTGCTGTTTCCTATTTGTCACTGTAAGACTATTTTGGACAGTCAACATCCTGCAAGCGGAATCAGATGCTGAGGAATCCTAGTTCTCAGCATCACGTGTGCTTCTCACTGGCCCCCACCAGGACACTGAGAGCATTTCCATGCCCGAGGAACCAAAGGCAGATGGAGAGTGGTGGGCAAAGGGTCCCCTTGTTGGTTGGTAGATACTCAGACCACAGATGGTCAGTAGATCCTGGTTGGCCTGGGAAAGTTCTAGTTTATTTCTTTTGTCTCATCATCCCATCTAGTTTAGCACTTTGGCATTCTCAAAAATATCCCAGATTAGATGATAAATCATAGGGTCACCCTGTGGATCAGCAATGAGCACCACTAGACTCAACAGCCATCAAACCTCTGGGCACGAATGCCTGGTACCTCCTCCCTGACCTTCATTTCTTTGGTCCATGTGAAAAATGCCCCACTCAGAAAGAAGCATTTCCAGGTATTTAAAAGCCATGATATTATCTCTAAAAGTATACATGTCTCTAATGTCCCTCCTAACTCAAAACTTACATGATTCTTTGATTTTGCTACTTTTAAACCTTCATGTTATTAGTAATTAACTCCCCCGCAAAAAAGATGGGCCCCTGCCTTCTCTTAGCAGTGACTTGCCTCTCCCTTGAGGAATATCTCCACTATTCTCCTATGATTCAATCATCCCAACATATTTCAGTCCAACAAGTATTTATAGGGCAACAACTGTGTGCTCAGCAATGTGCTAAGAGTTAAGGGCATACAAAAGAAATACAAGCCATCATACCATCACACCATTTTCCGAGACCAGATAAATGATATCTAATATGCAAGACAGATGAATAACATCACGACGGGGGTGATTAATGCCCAAAGGGACAGGACAACTAGTGAATGGTCATTTGTCTGTTGTCTCCCCTTTCACCTATCAATAGTTCCCAGATTTTGCTCTGAGAGAAACATCCCTCCTGGATCTCAGCCATATGTTTTTGGTAGAATTGACCCAACCACCAAATTCAGGGAAAGCCCCAATTAGCTTGAGCCAATCAGCATGTCCAACCTCCTGGCCACATGATTGGTTCCAGAATATGCTTGTGATGCAATCAAAACCAATAAGACATGAGGAAATGCTGGCCAGGGTTTCTGGGAAAAGCAGCTTTCTCTTTCTGTCAGACCCCAGGGAGAGCAGTGACACTCAATTCACTCCATAAAGGGAAGCCTTGTTCAACCAAGGGGTCACTGGGAAAATAGAGGATGAAGGTTGAGCAGAAAGGTAGAGAAATTGGTTGTCCTTGGGGACATCCTGTGAGGGGCTAAGTCAAGCCTCACCAGACCTGCTTGTGGGTTTCCTGATTACATAAGCTTACAAATTCCCTTTGTTGTTTAAGCCAGTTTGAGTTCGGCTTTCTGTCAATGCAACCGAGAGTTCTCACTGATATAAGAAACCAGCAGAAGAGCTGAGTCTGGGCTAGAGGAGCCAGGGAGGATGTTATGGAGGAGAGGGAGCTTGGGCTGTGCTTTGAACACTGTAGGATGGGATCTTCACGTGTACAAAGGTAGTGGGAGGCACAGAACAAAAGCGGTAGGATGAGCAAAGGTGCCACGAAGCATGAATGCAGCATGTGGGGACCAGCCTGCCTGAAGCAGAGTGGACCCTGGGAGCCAGAGGGCTGAGGGGCAGCCTGTGGGGCTTTCGACTGTCACAATGACAGGGGAGTACCGCTCACATTTAGTGGATGGAGGGAGAGACACCAAACATGCTTTGCTGTACTAGAAAGTCACATACAAGGAAAAATTATCCCTCCCAAAATCTATAGAGCTGGACTAAGAATCACTGCCCTAGAGCTTAGGGAGCTGAAGTCAAAAACCCTTGTGCTGCCCTGACCATCTGTCGGGCCTAGCACAGAAGCCAGTGTTAGTAATTATCATACAAGTCCCTGCCCCTGACCCCACCAGTCTCAGACTTGAGAGCTATTAAGGCAGAGCTTAAAGACATTGGTTTATGAATAAAGGCTATTGAATTAGCTAATATCTAAATCTTGGATCTGATATTGATGAACTAATCAGGGACACTCAGAAAAAGACCTATCACTATGTTTTTTTAAAAAATGGTTTTGATTATTTTGTGGGCTTCCAAAAATATCCAGACCAGCTCATCTGCCAAGAGTGCTATGAAAATAATCCATTAGCCTAGGGTGGCTTGGAGGCCGGGGATGAAGTAGATGGTGTCCCCGAGAAGTAGGGTGTATTAGAGGAAATGCTCAGAGAATCCCGGCTGAAAACCCCAGATCTGCCCTTACTCCCTGCGCAACCCCGGATATATAACATAAACCCTCCAAGGCTCAGTCTCCTTTCCAGACACATATAAAAATAATAATCCAGAAGCAATAGTGACCTCACAGAGCGCTTGTGAAAATCAGCAATAATACAAGAAAGGCCCCCAGCACAATGTCTGGCACATAATAGGTGCTCGATGCTAATAATAATTAGATTCTGCAGATGGTGTCTTCTGGCCAGAGGAATTTGAATTGAGGGGGTTTATGCAATCCAGTTTCCAGCATCCTCCCTTTTTTCCCAGAAAAAGCTGGCTCCTGGGGCATTTCTTCCCCTACATGAGGCAAGAGCCCAGTTTGGAACATTTCCCCTCTACTCAGCCAAACAGGCTTTTCCACAGCCGTGACCCTGCACACACGCTGCCCTGGAGCTGGCCCTGCCCAAGACCTCCGGTCTGCAAGAGAAGAGGTCATCAACTGTGCTAATTAAATCTGCAGAAGATAACAAACTGGGCGGTGCTGCAAACAGCACCAGAGGACAGGGAAATAAACGAGAAGGGACCTGGGGAGTTTAGAAAATATGGGACAGGAAATCACAAAATGAGATTCAATGCAGAAGAATGCAAGCTAACTCTGACTGGGGGGAATAATCAGAAACATCGACACTGGAGGGGAAGGGGCAGCTGGAAAAGGCTGAGGATATGAGGGCTTGGAGCGAGCGGACAGCAGGTGGCAAATGGGAGAATGGGCGCGGGAGGTCGCGGGAAGCAGGGCTCCGGAAGCCTGGAGGGAAGCCCAAATGCGGAATGCGGGGTCCCATCCAGCAGGGCCATTCACCTTCTCCGAGGCCCACTCCCAAAGTCCGTCCTCCACCGCAGCGCCAGCCCAAGGCACGCCTTCCCCAAGAAGCCCCTCCGGACCCCTACAGCGAGTTCTACCAGTTCCCACTCTTCACTCCTCAGTGCCCACGCTGCCGCGTTGGGCCACGGGCATCTTTCCAGGTCTGACTCTCTTATCTCCCACCAAACTCTCAGCAATGGGGAACGAAGACCCAGCCCTGCAGCTCACCATGTTCCTCCCCGCATCCAACACAGCACAGAGCCCAGGGTAGGTCCTGAATAAAAAGGAGGGTTGACATCATCTCCAAAATTATGACAAAGAGAAGAATCTCCCTCCAACCCCTGAGGCCTGTGTGTCATTATCTCCAGGCCCGGGATTATGCTGCAATGCCCAGGGCGTGGTACCCCTGAGTCAAGGACATGCTGTCTGTTCCATCCTTTTCAGGCCAGAACACAAAGCAAAGCTCACTCAGGGTCCAGGGGAAAGGAAGGGGAATAACAAATCTGCAGGAAATGATGAGGTGGGTGCATCCCTCATTTGATGGTGGCTCTTCTGACATAGCATGACGCGGACAGTGGCTTCTCTAAGACTACAGTGGCCTCCCTCAGACACCTGCCCGCTTTCAGCTGAAAACTTCATAGTCAATAATAATAATTAGAAATAATCAGGAGAATAAGGTATAACTCCTTCTGAGGAAATTTGAGTAAGGGTCACTGGCCCTGGAAAGAAATCCAGCTGCTGCCTTGGGCCACTGTCTAATCAAGCTCTTCTAAGGAAAGGCAGGAGCCCCTCATGAATCCAAGAACACCGTCGTTCTCAGTAAACGTGTGTGCCTTAAGAGATGAAGCAAGCAAATACCAAAGACTTGCTTTGAAGCTCAGCCTACTGTGGCACCAGGGACAATAAGAAGGGAAAGTAAAAAGCCAAAGGTGAGGAATAATCGGCCACAGAGAAGCCCGGGGGTGAAGGTGTCATTAGAGTGTCTTTTGGGCATAGCAGTTTCATCGTATCCCAAGCCCACGAGATGCTCCACTGTTCTGAGAGGTCTGTGGAGAAAGAAAGCCCAGGGGGTTTCCACACTACTCCAGCTGTGCTTGCCACCACCCCAGGCATTGGGGCAGACACAGAGACCAAGTGCTGGTGCCAGCTCCATCCGCTTCTCATCTGTTGTACCTTAGGAATGTCACACCTGAGCTTCTCTGAGGCACTGCTTTCTGCTACCTGTAAAATGACAGGGTTGAACTCCGAAGGTCCCTTCCCACTGAAAGATTTCTTGACTTCATGCAGAGCAGGAATTCTTCCTGCACCTTAGCCTGAACTCGCCTTTCCTTCATTCTACTACAAATGTACTCTGACGGGCTGCAAAGCTCCAGCCTCCTGGGGAAACCCAGGAGTGAGCTAGAGCAGAGTCACAGAGCCTTTCACCATCTAGATAGAACTGTATCTCTTTTTGTCTTCTTTCCCCAGGGGTTCCTTCCCTCTTCTCTTATTCTACAACTTGAAAGGATCAAAGGTCCTACTCACGGAGAGGCACCTCCCTGCTGAATGAGAAATGCAGCATATACCAGCTGCCAAATACCAGTATTTATTGAAGTCTGGTACTTGTTATCCTAACCAAGATGACCACATGCAGGGGTGCAGGTCATACACTGCACAAAGGTGCTATGTAAAAGGGGCACCAACCATAGAGAAGATATCTTATATTTAATAGTATATTTACATTGACAGTTTTTGGACAGATGGCAGGCAGTAAACTGCCTTGATCCAACAGAATCAGGATATGAAGACAATTTTCAAAAAATGGATGCTTTTCTTGAGGAAGGATGACCTTTCTCTAATTGGCACGAAGGCACCATTTGGTTTTACCCTGGCCCCAATCCTTGCCCTGGATGCTGACCCACATGAAAACGGCCTGGGAGAGGGGAGAGGAGCACTTAGCGTCCTTTCCACTGCCTCAAAACAAAACGTATAGTCAAGAATATAATCTGAAAAAGTCATCTGCACAGGTTGTGAATGACAAGTAGGCCCAAGCAGAACCCCTCCTGGGGATATTTTTTTTTTTAAGATCAAATAAAATAATGATTTCTTAAAGACTGGGTCCTTGTCTCGCTTATTGCTAAATTCCAAGCACCTGGGCACCTGGCACAGTGCCTGTAGTAGAATGAGCACTCTGCACAGTTTGCTGGAACAAACAGAACCAATGGAGGCATTTCAGAAACCTACTGGCAGGTAGCGCAACAATCCATGTCTCCTAAACCCATAGCCCAGGACAGGGGTGGGGAACCCAAGGCCTTAAGGCCACATGTGGCCTTCTAGGTCCTTAAGTGTGGCCTTTTGATTGAATCCAAATTTTACAGAACAAATCCTTTTATTTTTATTAATATGTTTTTGTTTGTCTTTTATATTTTTATTTTATTTTTAAAATAACCATATTTAAAATACCAAAGAATAAAATAAGTTTCAACAAAGTAATCCTCCCAGATTGACCAGCACAATTAGAACATTAGTAAGCCATAAGGGCTAAATTGATGGCTGTTATTCTCATGATTTAGTTCTAACTTCCCCTGCCTGACTGGCGCCACTACTGCAAGAGGCTGGTCGGCAAGAGTTTATGGGCGTCTAGTACACCAGTCTGTTATCAGCTTTTGACAACGATGCACGGTGTTTCTGTTTGAAGTGGAATTTGTGAATAGTTGCACAGCTCGACAATATTTTTTTAATTCTGTTCATCATGTCAAAGAAGACCAAGAGAACACTGAAGGAAGAAAATAGATTCTTTTAATGAGGATTGGGAATTGCAATATTACCTTGTTTCTGCTAAGGATAAGATGACTTGTTTGCATTGTGATACTGCAATATCAACATTAAAGAAATTCAATTCTCATCAGCACTATAACACTCATACAGACCACAAATATTTTAACTTAGAGGGAGAGGTGTGAAAGGTCGTATTGCAGAAATTAAAAGATGAAAAGCAAAAGCAAAGACAATTCTTTCAAGCAACAATAAGACCTGGAAATAATGCCACTGAAGCAACTTATAAAGTATCTTATATGCTCAGGAAAAAGGAAAGCCATTCAGTGATGT
Organism: Daubentonia madagascariensis; assembly: GCA_023783475.1. NCBI lineage: Eukaryota > Metazoa > Chordata > Mammalia > Primates > Daubentoniidae > Daubentonia > Daubentonia madagascariensis. The sequence goes on from JAKFHU010000075.1 coordinate 6,555,293, forward strand.
AGAAATTGTGAAAGAACGCATTGCCGAAGTTGCAGGATGCTTAGACTCCAATAACATTTCAAAGTACAAACAACTGCCTCTTTCAAGGACCATAACTGATCGGCAGCATGAATTAGCCTTCAATTTAACAGAACAACATCATGCAATACTTCAAAAGGAAAATACATACTATTCAATCACTTCAGATGAATCAACTGATACTACTCACTTGATGCAGGTTTTATACTTCATTCAGGTCATAACAGATTTTCTTTGCTATGAAGAATTACTCACTTTGGGCAATCTTGTGAACAGAACACGGGGAATAGATATCTTCAACAACTTTTAAGATAAATGTCATGAAGTTGGACTAAATTTGGTAAATTTAGTGAGTGTATGTACAGATGGTGCACCTTCCATGACAGGAAAACATAAAGGGTTTATTGCACAGATTTAAAAACAAGTATTAACAGATCCAGATGCTCTCATTTCTTTTCATTGTATCTTGCATCAGAAAAAACTCTGTGCTAAAGCTACTATTTTAAGTGACACTTTGCAACAAGTTATAAGTGTTGTTAACTGTATTTATGCAAATGCAACACTGCATCGTCAGTTTCTTAACATGCTAAAGTTGAAAGATGAGGTATTCAGTGTGGATTTGCCTTATCATTCTAAAGTGTGTTGGCTATTGCAGGGACAGGTGTTAGCCAAAATCTGAGCTCTGCAAGAACAGACAGTTAAATTTTTTGAAGAACAGAATCAACAATGTGAATTATTGCAAGAAGATTTCTCTGGGAATGCAGCATTTCTGTGTGATATCATGTCAAATCAAAATGACTTGAATATTTCTTTGCAAGGTAAAACTAAGTCTATGTATGATATGTGGCAAAAAATCCAAGCATTTTGAAAAAAAACTATCTTTTTTCAAAATACTTCTTCAAAAGGAAATTTCAGGTGAACATTTTCCCCAGTTAGCAAAGGTCATTGATGAGTAGGATGATATATGTGAATCATTTGAAGAATATGCAGCTGTTATAGACCTATTAATTGGAGAATACAATGAAAGGTTCACTGACTTTGAGAATCATGGCATCACAATCAAATTAACATTTCAGCCTCACCTAGTTGATAGCACCAAGGCACCTAAAGAACTACAGATGGAATTGATTGTGCTCTTAGTAGATGACATTTTAAAGTCATCGTTTGATGCTAAGAAAGATCCAATTGAAACATGGAAAAATGCAGTAGAATACCCACGCCTTCAGCAACATGCCCGAAAAATGCTTTCTTGCTTTTCAACCACTTATTGCTGCAAATCTACATTCTCCTATCTAACCCAAATCAAGATGCCCTTAAGGTCACAAATGACTGATACCCATCTAGAGTATCAACTGAGACCTCCACGCTGCAACCAAGTATTCAAATGCTTTCCAACAAAAAGCAGACATAACAAAGTCAATAAAAGGTTAGTTAACTTTAAAATTAACAAATAGTTTTCATTTTTTCAAATTATTAAGTATATAGTAGTTAGATTTTTACAAAATAATGTATATTTTTAAGTATATCTAATTGAAGTTTCTTGAATGCGGCCTTATTTGATTACAGCTAAATTAAAGTGGCCTTCCAGCATGAAAAGGTTCCCCACCCCTGGCCCAGGAGGAGACCCACTGTGGCCCTGGCTGGAAAGTCCAACTTATCCTACTTAGAATCATTCACAGGCCTTCCCACAGGACACACCCAGGAAAGCTGCATGAATGTTTCTAGACCATAGAAAGCTGGAAATGTACAATCTTCTAAGACCTTTTTATTCATCCTACAACCAATAGAATCAGAGAAGCCATCTAGACACTAGTCCCAGGATGCTGGCCAGTGTTTACCTGAGCCAGGTAAATGAGAAAGGAGCAAGACACATTTTCTGTCATCTTATTCCTCCTCCCTACAGCCCCCAGTTGCTTTCCACAGGAGCCCCCACCTGTCTCTAGTCTCACTCTGCTGGGTCTATGTCCTAGGCATTCCCTCGTCTGGACTTACCTGTCATTCACCCACATCCTTTCCAGGTGAGGAAGGCCCTGGGATGTCCTCAAGTAGCTCATGGTCTAACCCCAATTCCCTCATTTGGGAACTACCAAATGGCTGTTTTTTCAATCTGTGACAAGGCAATCCTTTTGAGGCATTAGAGACTGGTAAAGATCTGACTCCACCCAGCTATACTGTGACAGGGGCTTTGAAGGCTTGACCCCAAACCAGTGACCCACAGCAGACATCAGGGCCCACTAGGAGGCTGCTGGGGGAGCATGAAGGTCCAAAGGACTTTCTGAAGAGGCTCAAATCATGCCACATAAATCATAGTTGCACAACTTTGTAAACACACTAAAAACCACTGGATTGTATGTTTTAGAAGGATGGATTTAATGGTATTACAAATTACATCTTTTTTTTTTTTAAATATGCTACCTGGACCTCCATTTCTGCCCACAAAGAGTGCCAGCCCTGTTAGGGCTGTAGGCAAGCTTCCTAAATAGTTCTTTTCTTAGGAAAAATATGTGCCCATGGTCTTGGAAGGAGACAAAGTATAATGAAAAGAAACAGGCTCTGGGACCTATCAGCCCTACAAGTTTCTATCTGTGTCGCCTAGGTCATTACTTAACCACTCTGAGCTCTGGTCCATAGATGGGGAAAATAACACCCTCCACAGGACCACTGTGAGGACTCAACATGCAGAGGTGTGGGAAACACCATCCACCAGCATGTACATGGCAGGTGCACATGTATGTTAGTTTCCTGCACTGATAGGGGCCTGTTTGCATTGGGGGCTTTTATTTTTTTTCAACATTTGGTAACCTGGGCTAGACAGTACTCCACCCTAATTTGCAAGGCTACTGTAAATAACTAATTTCCATATTGCTGTAAATAAAACCAGATAAAGGAATGATAGGGGGGGACTGAGGAGTTTATAGGCTCTTCCAGGGTCAGAACTATGTTATTTTTGCCTGAAAGTGCTTAAGACAGCTTTACTTCTCTCCCTCTCTCTCTCTCTCTCTCTCTCTCTCTCTCTCTCCCCCCCCCCACCTGGTGTCCCCAGGCCCTTGAACTTTGGCCTCATGTTGTTCTCTGCTTCTATCACTAGGCGGACTAAGCCACTGCCTCAGGACAACTTGTGAGTTGCTGTGCAGATGACAAATGAATCTGGGACTCTGTGGGCAAACATGGTCCAACTCACTTCGCACCATATGCCCCACTGCATTCCATGACCCGTCCATGTCCCCGACCTGTCCTTGCCTTGCTAGAGGAATTTGGGCTGGGGCCCATCCAGCAGGCTGGGGGGAGCCAAGGAGAGTCTTAAAGCCTGAAGGAGGCTGGGAGAAGCATGTCCTGGCAATTAGGGCTGGGCTGGGCTGAAGCGTCCTCTCTGGCTGCTCTTCCAGCTGTCCCGTCAACACTCCAGAACAAATGGGGTGTTTCTGTCAATCAGGGAAGATGCATGGCATCCCGACTGAATCCTCCCTGAGCTAATGGGCCTGCTTGGGAGACATTCAGCATTGAAAGAAGCTCTTTGTTGAGGGGTGGTGAAGCATTTTACAGGAAAGTCTCAGCAGGTGGCCATAAAGTATGTGACAAACTGCTTGAGGGAGCTGCAAAGCCCCTCCAGGGCTAGTAGCAGCCTCACAGCCCTCTAGAGGGGACTCTCTGCTTAGCAACACCAGCCGTAGCTGTGGAGCAGTAACATCGTGTACCCCCACCCCAACCAAGGGAGGCCCACAGAAGCCCAGAGCTCCCATCTGCATACTTGGGATGGGCCAGAGGCCTCAGTGCTCAGTGCTTTCACACACAGCCTTGGAGTCCCCGGTATGAACAAGAAGGAACTCACAGAGATGAACTAGACACAGACCCTGCCCTCCAGTAGCTTACAGATTGGGGAACCATATAGGAGGCTGGGAACAAAGGCCAGGACGCTGAAGGCCACAGAAAATTTACAATAGAGTGGCTACTGGGGCTGGGGCTTGAGCTTCCCAGCTCTTTCCCCTAAGGAGCTAGGCCACAAGGTCAGTGTCCCAGGGCTCAGTTCACAACTGGGGTGAGCTCCCTGGGTTGGGGTAGGACAGGACTTAGACTGGTCTGCCCAATTCATTAGCTGGTGAGCTTAGATAAGTCCCCTCCCTGCCTTTCCCTTCTCCTCACTTATGCGGTGAGGGCCTTCCAACCCCAGAGTTGTGTGCTTCCTCTATGCTTTATATTCAAATATCTTGGCCACTCCAACACAGCCTCCTATCCACACAGTCCCCACTGTTGTCACAGCCTCCTACCCTTGCCTGACCCCTGGCCTGGGGCTTCTCCTCACTCTGAACGATGGTGCACCTGTGGGCCCTTCGCTCGCTCCAAGCCCCTCGTGCCCTCTGACATCCTGCCTCCTGGGCAGAAGCCTCACATGCGTCTCCAGAGCTCTCCCCAGCCACGTCCTCCAGTTCACCTTTCTCCAAATTCTGTGCATACAGAATCTTGCACGTATCAAAATCCAGAGAACCCCTGAGGAGAGGGTCCATGTCTATTTTTTATGTGGAACTCTTACCTGACCCATTATTGAGGACGGAGTCAGCAAACTTTTTCTGTAAAAGTGCAGACAGTAAATATTTTAGGCTTTGCAGGCAACGTGGTTTCTGTCACAACTACTCAATTCTGATGCTAAATCACAAAAGCGGTCATAGGCAATACATAAGTAAATGCATGTAGCTGAATTCCAGTAAAATTTTATTTCTAAAAGTAGGTGGTGGGTGGGATTTGGCCCGCAGGCCACAGTTTGCCAGCTCTTGACCTGGGACAGGCCTTATTGAGAGACACACCTACACCTGGCCCTTCTCTCATCACTGAGATCATTCACTCGTCTGTCTGCTGTACTGCACCGTGAGCTTCTTGAAGTCTGACTCTGTGCCTTTTAAGTCTTGAACCCCACTAACACTCCGCCTTATATATATAATAGGTGTCCAATAATTGCTTCTCCTGTTAATGCTGTGATCTGATGGTACATGTTTCATATTTCACAACCTGAGGAGGTCATTCCTAGGGCAGACCATGAGATACCAAGAGGTAGACCAACCCAGACAGGAGGATTGCCCTGGACTGGGACCTAGCCATGTAAGTTTGGACCGTACCAGCCAGAAATTGCAGGGGAAGCAAGCTGGCCTGCTGGCCTCAGCACCGCTCTTGGAGAGAACTCCACTCTGCTACATCAAAGAGCACATCTCCTGATCAAAAGTTTGGACCAGACACTCTACCTCCTGGCTCCACTCCTCCATCCCCTCCCACGCTAACTATCCCCGACTGTCAGCCCTCCAGGGACTGGGAGCAACCATAGGAGGGAGCTGTGGGAGCTTCCAGACCCTTCAGTCTGAACCCGTGGCAGATGCCTAACATCTACGGCTAACACGTTCATTACGCTGTGCAAGTATCAGAGACCATCCAAACGCATCAGGCCCCTTGACTCTCTCGATGTTCTTGTGATTAAGTGCAATGATCTTCACTCTCCGGAAGAGCAGATTGAGCTCAGAGAGGCTATGACTTGCTCAAAATCACAGTGAGGAGCACAACATGGCCACTGTAAAAAGCTGATGTGACCTAGGCCACATCTAGAATGACAGAGAGGAAAAACCCCCTCTATGACCACTGGCTCATTTCAAGAGGTCAGACAAATCAGAGCCCATTCAGAGGAGGGAGGTGGGGAAGGAAAGGAACTCAGGGCCGCATCCGATGACAAATGAACAAAGGAACTTGAGTCGCTTGATTTATTAGAGAGAAGCCCAAGGCAGGGGTGTGGGTGAGGAATGACGACATCTGGCTTCCCACAGCCTCTGCAGAGCAGGGGCAGACTTAGTCTGCGCGGTGCCAAGGGCAGGGCCAGGCCGGCTAAGAGGACGTGAGCGACTCCCTCAGCCCACTGTTCTGGCCATGGCCCAGATACCATTTGGAATTATGCCCCAAAATATGATTAGGTCCTTAGAGCATTATTTTAATCACTTCACCCGCCTTTTTGCAGTAAGACAGCCAATAGACATGCCCTCATCAATTCCTGGAAACAGCAAATGTTTACTGCAGTGAGGTGAATAGTGTGCCCCCCTCAAAAAAATTCATGTCCACCCAAAACTCAACCTTTTTGAGCCTCAATTTCTTCCTCTATAAAATGAAGGGTATTCTACTTCCCTAACAGTATCATCGTAAGAATTTGAGAGAAAATACATAAAACACAATCTGGTCAGTACAGTGCCTCACACTTAACAGACAGAGAGACAGTCAGAACGTGACTTTATTTGGAACAGTTTTTGCAGATGTAATTAGTTAAGGTGAGGACATACTGGGTTAGGGTGGCCCTAAATCCAATGACTGGTGTCCTTATAAGCAGAGGAAAGTGTACACAGAGACACACATAGAAAAGGCAATGTAAAGAGAGAGGCAGAGACTGGAGTGATGCAGGTACAAGCCTAGGAATGCCAGAGATTGTGGGCAACCATTGGAAGCCAGGAGAGAGCTGTGGGACAATCTCCAGAAGGTACCAAGCATGCTGACTCTTTGATTTTGGACTTCTACCTCCAGATCTGTGAGAGAATGAATTTTGATTGTTTTAAGCCAACAGGTTTGAGGTAATTTGTCATGGCAGCCTTAGGAAACTAATGTATTAGTAGTTAGTAACTTAGACATATTATTGGACTGAGCACTTCATGAAGAGGCAGGATAATATGGTGGTTAAGATAATGTGATATGAAGGAAGACTGCCCAAGTTCAAATCTCCAGCCAACCACTGAGTGACCTTGAGCAAGTTATTTAACTTTCCTATGCCTCAGTTTCCCCTTCTGCAAAATAATAGAAGTATCTACCTCATAAGATTGTCATTCAAAGTGTTGATACACATAAACCACTAAGAACAGTGTGTGTATCAGGGAAGGTACTACTATAAATTTTAGCTATTACAATAAGCTAAAGCAGACCAAAGAGTTTTGGTTTTATATTTTACTACAATCACTACTATGAGTGACCAATAATTAAGACTCTCTGTCTATTAAGTGTGAGGCACGGTACCAACCAGATTGTGTTTGATGTATTTTCTCTCTAATTCTTACAATTCTTACAATTCTTATAATTAGTATTCTCCTGGGAAGTAGAATACTGCTCATTTTATAGATGAAGAAACTGAGGCTCAGAAAGGCTGAGTATCTCATTCAAGATCACCCAGTAAGAAGGGATGGAATCAAGACTTAACGCTCAGGTCTGTCCAACTTCCATGCCTTTCCACAGTACCATGCTGCCCCCTTGGACAGGGAGCGATTCTGTTCCACACTGTGCCTTAGCACAATGCCTGGGTCATAGTTAGTGTGCCCCAAACACCTGATGAATTAATTGATTCACTAATTATAATATGAATGCCCCAGATATTAGCATTATTGACTTTCTCTTAATCTGGATCCAAACAGCACAGAAATGAGTCCGAACACCAACAAAGCTGGAGGTCATCAACCCCTAAATGAGGCAACAGATTACTGGGAACGTCACATTCCCACACTGATTTACATAGCATCACAGACTATGTGGACACACTAACTTGCTGGAAACAGGATATTTTGTTACTTAGGGAAACCAGGGAAGGCAGCACTGAGATTTGGCACTCCCCTGAAGGAACACACTGTCTAGTAGCTTCATTAAAAGTTCAATTTTCTGTGGGAAATGGAGGAGGGAGCAAAGGCATACCTTCTAAAATTTTATCTTCAAGCAGATTGCTGGGGCTTAATATTTGGTTTGAAGAAAGAAAGTGGAATTCACCATCAGGAACATTAAGAGTGGGGTAGCTGTTGCATCCACAAGCGTGAATGGACTACAAGAACATGACAGTGTTCTTCATCCTTCTCCATGCAAAACATGGCTTGGTATTGAAGCTGTCTGCATTTCCTGCTCCCTGGCTAGGAAGACTGGCACAAGGGAAGGAAGCAGCAGGAGGGTTGGGGCTAAGGAGCCAAGTGAAACTGAGTCCATAGCAACGATTTTGTCTTCAAATAATCAAACAGCAGATGAAGCTGCAGGCAGGTAAATAAGCATTGACTGTACCCCAAACACAAGAAACAACGCCAATTTCAGAAGTCCTCCTGTTTTCTGGTGAATTTCTGATGAGATAAGGGAGAAGAAAAAATCTAAACAGACAAGTTACTGTGGCTCAGATACAGATCAGAAGAGGAAGCACAACCTTAGATGGCTGTATAGTCACGAACAGGTGCCAAGCCCACTCTCGGTACAAGACCCATGTGAAGCCCCAGGGTTACCAGGATGGAAGCCACCATCCCCATTCTTAAGGGGCTCCCTGTTTAGGAGGGAAACAGATATGAAAACAAATTACGATAATATTGGCAGGGGGCAGTAGAAGTGGGGAGGAGGAAACCTAAGGCCCAGGGTCTGTGTCTGGGGTCAAGTCAGAAAGGCAGAGACTTGCTGGAGATAAAGCAAACAGGTGGCCAAGGCACTAACAGTGCAAACCTGGGACAACACGCTTAAGAAGCACGAACTCGCTCTTAGGTGCTTAAAAGCCACTGAAAGATTTTAAATAAGGGAGTGGCTTGATCAGATTTGCATTTGGAAAGATCACTCTGATGAGCATGAAGACGGCCTGGAGGGGCAAATGTAGGGACCAGCTAGGAGAGAGTGCGATGCACCAGGGGAGATAATGCGCGCTAGAGTCATGCTGGTGAGAGCGGGGAGGGTGAGGTGCAAACGGATACTGGAAAGGGGACTGGCGTGACGTGGGGTCCAGCTCAGTCATCTGGGAGGCGTCCAGATTCTGGTGTAGTTGACAGGGAGAGCAGTCAGCCCAGCCACTGAGACAGGGAAAAAAGAAGGTGCAGGTTTGACAGAGAAGATGCTGCATTTGTTTCTAATATGAAGACCTTGAGTTTGAGACGTTTCTGGACACCCCGCCACTCATGTGCGGGAGACAGATGTAAGAGCCCGGAGTATACGGGATAAGTGCAGGTTAAATGAGAGCATTTGAGAGTCACCGTAGGTAGACAGTGACTTGGGCCATACAAATGAGTGAAACTGTTCAGAAAGAGCGTGCAAGGCAACGAGTAAACAAAGGGGAAAAGGAGAGGAAGGAGCTGAAGAAAAAATTCCGAGAACACGGACGTTTTGGTGGTAGATAAGGAAGAAGAAACATGAAACAGAGCAAGAAGGAAGCCACAGAGGCAGAGGAAACCCAGGGAAGAATCGTGGTTTCCTGGAAACCTGAGGAAGGGAAAATGCCAAGTAGGACGAAGTGGACAACCGTGTCAAATGCAATAGAAAAATCAAATAAAGCAACAACTGCAATGGTCTTCTATTCTCAATGAACAGAAATGCCAAAAGAAATTAAATAATAGGGAGCAGATCAGCACAGTTCCTAGAACTTGGTAGGTGTTTGATAAATGATGGGTGGATGCACTGACGGGTGGACGGATGGATGGATGGAAGCTCATCCCTATTGACTGCCCCCAAGTGAACCCACTGTCTGCATCACGCATTGGAATGTGATGGTTCTATCCAGAGCCAGAGAGATCGACAAAGGCGGCCTCAGGGTGTCCCTTCCAAATTAGGTTACGTATGTAGGATTTTACATATATCTACAGAAAAAAAAGAAATGTACAGTCCACATAAAAGCAAAAAAAAAACCTTTATTCTACCAAGAAGGGTCTTCCAAAGGTCATTCCATCTATCCCTCTGCCTCTGGCAGCATGTCAAGAGCAATTTTTAGTGTTCACCATCTAATTTAAAGAAGCCCACATATGCCCGCATCCAGATCAGACTTTCCAGAAAGAAGGGGGGAGTACGTGTGTGTCTACTCTACCACCTCTTGCCTTCTGGCAGCGGGAACGGAAAAACTCGTCATCAGCATAGCTGCCGCCCTGGAGCCAACGGCACAGCCACAGAGCCAAGTCTCTGTGAAATGCATCAGATCAAACTCAATGATCAATAATAAAATCAACGGCCTTCCCAAAGCCAAAGGGGTTGGAATTCAGAAGGGGCAATCCTGTCATTTCTCCTGGAGCATACAGTGCACTCATTTTTGTGGGATTTTTACAGCTTTCACCAATTCTCCGGGTGCAGGCACAACATTACAGAAGTCAAACCTTTTGACTAGGGAAGAGACCGGGGTCAGGTGAGTAACGATATAACCACTAAAGGGGCTTGTGGCCTCCTGGGCCCCCCACTCCCTCCAGATCTACCAGGAGAAACCCAAACCCCACATGAGGGTTAACCGATCAAACCATAAAATCCAATAGCCATACAGTTCAGCTGGAAGAACGATCCTTTGTTAAACAAACAATGTGTCTGGAACACTTTGGGTCTCATTGTTCCATTCCAGGCTGGAGACTGAAGCTATAGAAATAAATTAGCGATTTCAATAGTGCTCATCCTGGACTGCTCCTACTGGCAAATAAAAACTCCCTGGCAGGGACTAGAGAACAGAATTAACTCTTTCAGGCGATGGTTGGAGAGGAGGGGTGGGGTGGGGGGGTGGCTAGGAAAGGCAGAGGAAGAGAATTCAAACTGTAAATATTGAAAAAGAAAGGCAAGCCGAATGGCACTGTAAATAAACAGGGCGTTATTTTCTTCAAGGCTTTTAAGAAACGGGAAGGAAAGAAGAGGCAAAACATCTCCAGGTTCATATTGAGATTTTATCCAACCTGTATCAACTCCGTCACTGAAGCCCATTACCGCTCCTACAGCCCAAAGCAATCCAGCCTCTCTCTGACACATGCCCCCATCAGGGCCCCAGCTGCACTAGAAGGTGGTGGATGTAGCATCAGGCTTGTGGTCTTCATGCTGCAAACGAGAAACTCAAGTGTGGAGTGCTTTTCTGGAATGAGACTCCATTCCTCTTGACTTCAGAAGCTTCTACTCTGCTCTATCTTCTCCTTCTTGGGGAAGGGGACTTTGAGAGTCACGGGACTTCGTGGTACCTTCAAACAGAGAGGCTGGGATCTGCCCTTCTCCTCACACAGGCATGGAGGAGGGACAGGGCCAGCGTCAGGTCCTGGCCTGCTGGCTCCACAAAGGACATTCACAGCTTGGTCAGACATCAGAGGGACTAGTAGCCAAAGGACTCGAGTCATGTGATGAGTCTTCTTTTCTGAGGTTTGGAGGAAACATCAAAGATGGGAGAGGCATTAGCTGGGTGGTCTGAGAGAGCAGTTAGGGAGGAGGAAGGGACACAGCCAGGTCGCCCACATCCCCAAACAGAGCTGTCTTTGTTTTCCTGATGCAAAGGCCACAGCAGTGGACTAAGGCCCCAAGAGAAACAGCAGAGACCTTGATCAAACTGGGGCCAGGAGGCATTGTCTAGACCACTCTGGAGTCCTCAGATCCACACAGCGCCGCCCAGGGGAGAGGTGCCGGACAGAAGAACAGAGGAAGAGGAGGGAAAAGCGCAAATCTGAAGAGGATGAGGTTAGGAACTGGATGGGGAGACAGGAGAGCAACGAAGGCTGCCAGGTGGACAGAGACGCTTCCTGTGGCTTTCCTACTAGGCTTCCACGTGAGCCCTTTGTCACTAGGGAGTGCTCAGCACCCACCCCGTGCCCTGTGGGAAACCCCCTGACGCCACTAACACACACTGCTGTGTCAGCCTAGAATCTCATCAGTGGCTCTGTTTTCCCTTTCCAGGCTTCCTGTCAGTCCCCTCCTAGGGTGCTGAAAACTCAGAGCCATGAACTATCTAAGGCTCAAGTACAGAGCTCATAGCCACCCCATCAGAAATGAGGCTCACCCGAGGTAGAAGACACACATCCCCCAGGGATAGGTCCACCCAGCGTATCACTGAACCAAACCTGGAGATACCTTCTGCCCCATAAATATACAAGCACTGTGTGTAAACACTCAAGGAAATGTAACTGAGCTGTGTGTCTAATTTGCATCCTCATAACTTCCTCCTGCTCAGTCATGTATGTCGTTGATTGGAAATAGCAGGAACACGGCTGGGTTGTGCACGTGTACGTGTCTGATGTCTGCTCGGCTGTCTGGGCCTCTGGACGTTCTGCACGGCTCTCTCCAAGCATGGGGGGCAGGCGCCAGGGTGAAGCAGTGTGTGAAGGGGCCTAGGCTGGGAACCCGGGCCTTCATGGCAAGTCCCGGCTCCTCTATTGCTGGGGACCGGGGCTTGGCAAGACACGCTGCCTCCCTAGACCTTGGTTTTTCCATCAATGAAATGAGGAGCTTGGATGAGAAAACTGAGCTCATAGGTCATGTCTAGCTCTGATATTTTCTGGTTTCCTTTAATGCACTTTAAACAGTGCTATGTGTTTATAATTAATCATTATAGTAGCTCACATTGATTGCTTGAGCACTGTGTGGCAGGTCCTTCTCTAGTCCCTTTCCATGCATTATCGAGCTTAATCTCAACACCGGCCCTGTTAGGCATATATTATTATAAAGTCCCCATTTTAAGGATAAAGTAACCAAGGCACAGAAAAGTTAAAAATGTGGCCTAAGGTCACACAGGTAGTAAGTAATGGAGATGGGAAACCTATGGGAAGGCAGTCTCCCTCCAGACCCGCACACTTAACTACGACATCGCATGACCGTAAATAAAGGGAAGACATTTAGAATCTGGGCCTCTCACCAGCCAAGGCACAAGGCAAAACTAGATAACAGCCACTGTGGGTAGTGATTCTAGCTGCTGCCACAAGGACATTGTAAAATTCATGAGAGGAGAGGATGAAATTACTAGCCTCTGTTTGGAGCACAAGGACAGCTTCAGTTTCAGAGGCGTCATCCTACCCCTGTCCACCTGACCAGCCTTAGATGCAGGCTGATGTGAATGCCAAGTGCAGATGTGAAAGCCTGTCCCTTTGCTCCCTCCCTCCCCCACTCCTTACTAGGGCTATACCTGCAAATAGCTCTTAATGAAGAGCAATCATTTCATAATGGCAAGGTGGCCCAAAGGCAAGGTCCGATCACCAGGGCCCAGAGGCCATACTTATACTGGCCCAGGACAGCCCACACTTTCTGCACCATTCCAGAGATTGTAAGCAGGCAACAGCAATGCGAGCACCAAGAAACCCTCCCTTGTGCCCAGGTGAGGGTGTCCAGCCTGCGCTGGGAAGATGTTCCACTTGCCTAATAGGAAGAAAACAACAAACGCCGAGGTCCATCTCTCCACCCATGACCTAGGACAACATGCTGGACTTACAGACTGGTCTGGACAGAAAACGGACCAAACAAGAGCGAAAGGAAGCCGCAGGCAAACCCACAAACCTACTCTCTTCCCAGCATGGGGAAGGGCACACACAGACCCAGGGCAGGGCTGCTAAGAGAGCACAGGGCACTCTATGGTGCACAGACAGCCTTCCCAGCCACCATCATCAGAACCACATTCAAAAATCTGGTTCCGATTTGCTGCAGCCATCCATTGCCTGATTCTACCAGAAATTTCACTACATTTTTGCTCTACTATTTCATCTCCCTCTGGTCCAGCCTGCTCTGGCCTCATGTCAGATTAATATTCCTACTCCGTGGAAGCCAGACGAAATTTCCTTTGGTGGGGTTGACCTCTCCAGTTGGCCACAGCTGCCTGGAAGCTTACAAAGCCTGTGGCAGCCACCGCCCCTTCCCCACCCCTGGGGTCCGGAAGTATAAACACTCAGGGTGGCCCCGACTCATATAGAAGGTTATTAGGAAGGAGTGAGGCTTTACAAGGTGTCAGAGCTTTCACCAAGCTTTCGGGTTGGGGAGCCGATCTCAAGGTTTTGCAGAAAGAGAGCAACTGAACGAAAAATACACCAAAGACACAGCCCAAGGTAAGTCTGATGTCCGTGCTTACTGACTAATGACCAAGTCTGGGCAAAGGGAGGTAGCTGTAAGAATACAAGCAGATGATAATAACAATAACTAATATTTAATGAGCACTTACCATATGTTAGGCGCTGTACTAACATTAAGGGCTTAACTAACATTAAGGGCTTTTAATGCTTTATCTCATTTAATTCTCTCAACAAACTTGGCAAGGAGACATTATACTTTTTCCCACTTTACAGACAAAAATAAAAGTGAACCTAAGAAAGATGTGGTGACTTGCCCAGAGTATCAGTAAGTGGAAGAGCCAAGATTTAAACCCAGGCAGTCTAAATCCAGAGTTCAAGCCCTTAACCATCGGGCAACACTACTATCCCTGAGTTCTTTGGAATACTCTGTAGAATGATGCAGTCCTTAATGAGCCATGATGGAGATGATTTTGAGGACTGTCCATGGCTAATTAGGACTCCTGAGCTAGTATGTTCCTGCCTCCACCTGGATTACAGACCCTGACTGTCAATCAACACACACTCAAGAAAGGGGACATTAGTCCATCAAGGCTACCTCCATGCAAAGTGAAAGCAAACACTCCCTCATCTGTCTTTCTGCGCCACTGCTTCCCTCCATGAGCAGAGGTAACCAGAACTAACTGCATATCTTATTACCAGCGATGCCCAGGAGGTGTCTGGAGTGGGCCAAGTTCCTGGCCTGGAACTCAGGACCTGTGTTTTAGGAGAAGAGGCCCTGGACAGACACTCTCTCTCGGGCCCTTCCTAGGCAACAGATCCAAGCTGTCATGACCTCCCCAAGCAAGTTTAAAGGCAGAGAGGAAAAACAGAGATTTGAACAGATATTTGTACACTCTTGCTCATAGCAGCATTATTCACAATAGCCAAAGCTGGAAGCAAAGCAAGTGTCCATCGGTGGAAGAATGTATAAACAAAATGTGGTGTATGCACATGGAATACTACTTGGCCTTAAAGGAAATCCTGCCATTTGTGACAACATCGGTGAACCTGGAGGATATTACGCTAAGTGAAATAAACCAGTCACAGAAAGGCAAATACTGCATGATTTACTTATATGAGAGATTTATAAGACTCAAACTCATAGAAGCAGAGAATACAAGTGGTTACCAGGTGCTGAGGGCTGGGGAAAATGGGAAGTTGTTGTTCAATAGGTATAAAGTTTCAGTTACATTAGATAAGTTCTAGAGATCTGCTGTATAACACAGTGCTTTTAGTTAACAATACTATATTGCGCACGTCAAAATTTGTCAAGCGGATGGATCTCATGTTACATGTTCTTACCACAAAAACAAAACTAAAAAATTAAAATACAGAGGGACACAAGGAAACTTTGGGAGATATTGTATATGTCTATTATCTTGATTGTGGTGATGGTATCACAGATGTTTGCATATGTCCAAACTCATCAAGTTGTATGCATTAAATTCATGTGTTTCTTTGTATATCAATTCTACCTCAATAAAGCTGTTTTTTAAAAAAGGAAGTTCTGTTACATGCTACAACATGAATTAAATTTAAAGATCTTATGCTAAGTGAAATAAAAGGACAGAAAAAGATAAACACTGTATGATTCCACTTATATGAGGTACTTAAAGTAGTCATAGAGACAGAAAGTCCAATGGTGGTTTAAACCAGGGGCTGGGGTTTGGGGGATGGGGCATTAGTGTGTAATGGGTACAGAGCTTCAGTTGAGGAAGACAAAGAAGTTCTGGAGATGGATGGTGGTGATGGTTGCACAACAATGTCAATGTATTTAATGCCACAGAACTGTACATTTAAAAATGGCTAAAATGGTAAATTTATGTCATGTCTATTTAACCACAATAAAAAGAAATGTTTAGAGTAAAAGTTATTTCTCTTGAGTGTAATCATAATTAAAACTTAGGCTTGGATTAAAAAAAAAAAAAGCACAGAGGAATAAGAAATTAATAAACACCACAGATGGAAAGGAGCTAAATTCACTAGCCTCAAACCCCAACGAAATGTAAGGATGGATTCGCTGAAATATGGGAAAGTTAAAGTTAAATCTTCCAATATTAAGTTATTTAAGTAAGCAACCCTATCTGACACAGCAGCACCCTCAGTGAAAATGCGTGATTTGAGATCACTGGCGAAGGGGCCCTGAGCCGACCCTGAGGATACGCTGCTCCCACCACAGGGAGTTGGCTCCTCAGTGGCTGCCCTCATTGCCCTGCTCCACGGCAGAGCTGCGCCAACAGCGTCCAAGCAAGTGAGGACCAGCTATCCCTGGGAGGCTCAACCAGCCATCGCTGGGTCACAGTTTGTTCTCTTCAGTCATTTTCTTAGTCATTCAACTCATGTTTTGGGTTTTTTTGTTTTGTTGGTTTTTGGGGGTTTTTTTTGAGAAAGGGTCTTACTCTGTCATACAGGCTAGAGTGCAGTGGTGTCATCATAGCTCACTGTAGCCTCAAACTCCTGGACTCAAGGGATCCTCCTGCCTCAGCCTCCCAAGTAGCTAGGACTACAGGTGCACACCCAGCTAATTTTTCTATTTTTTGTAGAGATTGGGGGTCTCGGCTCTTGCTCAGGCTGGTCTCAAACTCCTGACCTCAAGCGATCTTCCTGCCCCAGCCTCCCAGAGTGCTAGGATTACAGGCGTGAGCCACCACTTGCCCAGCCAGTCATTCAACAAATGTTTTTTGACAGCAGTTGTTTTTGAGCCCTGTGCGAGGCTCTGGAAATACAGGAGGACGAGAAAGGACGGAGACTCTTAACAAGCATCATCTTCTGTAACTCCCACACAAGCTCTGTGGGGTGGGTACTACTGACGTGTCCTTTGTTGTTTTTTTAATGAAAACGCGAAGTCTTATGAAACAGATAAAGAAACCCTTTGATGGTTATGCAGGGATCTGAATCCAGGTTTGTCTGCCCACAAAGCCTGAGTGCTTAGCTGCTGTTCTACGTTGCTCCCACGGAGGAGCACTACAGAGGTGCAGAGATTAATTCCACGTGATCCCTACCCTTGAAGAGCTTACAGGCTGCTGTGAAGGGTTGGACCAATAAGCAGTCACATTACAAAAAGATGCTTGCTAAAATAAAGCTCAGTGTAACAAGGGCCCGGGAGCCCAGGCGGGAGAATTCAGGGCAGTGCCACAAGGACGGGCTCTTAAACAACAAACGCCTCGTCGGTGTCTCAGCCTTCCCTGGTCTGTGGGTCTCTTGGGAGCCAGGGCCAGGCCCCCTCCTCCACTGAGGGCACAGCTTCCTGTGCCACTGAGGGCTGTGATGTGCTGGCCACCGGATAAGCAGTCAAGCCAGGAATGACAAAGTGTGGTTCCCAGGAGAGGGAAGATGAAACCTTTTAGGTCAGTGCCTGACTGAGAATTAAACTCTTTCTTAAAAGAGATATTAACTTTTTGCTTAGTGAAGCGCCCTCTTCCAAGGCTGTTTACCACCTCTCAGTGGCCTGGAGGACTCATGGCACTTGTGCAAATAACGCAGGCCTGTTGGGCTCAGAGTTCAGAAAGGGAAGACAATCAGAAGCAATGTGTCTGTGGACAAGCAAGAGCAGGTAACAGATGGAAAATAGGACTCATCAGGGCTTCTCTGGTTTGTGGCCCCTGGGGCTTAAAATTCCACTCTTTTTTTTCTTTTTTGCCCAGACTTGCATCTTGGGAAAACCATTTCTGCCCAGAAGTGATAATTCCCCCCAGCATTGAGTCCTTGGCAGCATGGAAAATTTCCCCCAGGGGTCTGGGGAAGGTGGTAAGGCCTCCTGTGGCCACAAAGCTCATTCCTCTACTATGACAGTCACTCTAAGAGTCTGGCAGCCTCAATGCCAACCCACAGACCAAAGCAAAATGTGCCTTCAAACTGTCACTCTGGAACAGCATTGGATGATGGAATAAGATCCTATCTTAAGCCCCTTGGGACCCTGTCAGAAGAGGCCTTCCATCCACAGCTCAGGGCAGAGATACACATGTCGGAATATGTCAAGGGCTGCTTTGTCTTTATAAATACCCTAATCCAAAGTTAATTATTATAAAGCAACTCTATCTTTTAGGATCTTCCTAAAAACACACATCAAAATGTGAGATATAAAAAATTCAACCCAGCAATTACTTACCAAGCCCTGTGTTAGGGACTTAGGGATTAGTATTGAAAAAAAGATGCAGTCCCCACCCTCAAGGTAGAGATGAACAAGCGGTTTCATTACAGTGCAATTCCATGAGGCCCATCATAAAGGTGTATATAGGAAACAGAGACATCCCTGAGGAGGCGGGGGGGGGGGGATGTGCAGAGAATTCACAAATGTACA
The DNA here is from genome assembly GCA_023783475.1 of Daubentonia madagascariensis. Taxonomy (NCBI): domain Eukaryota; kingdom Metazoa; phylum Chordata; class Mammalia; order Primates; family Daubentoniidae; genus Daubentonia; species Daubentonia madagascariensis. Next base: position 6,573,377 of record JAKFHU010000075.1, read on the forward strand.
ACACCTGAATTGGCACACAACAATTCATAGTTGCTGCTGGATAAATATACTGCACAGCCTCATACACAAACCCGGGTTCACATCCTCTTCCCCAAGTGACTGCCTTCCTCTCCAGCACAGCAGAATATCCACTATTCACTCACAAGCTTGGTCATCTGCTGTCTTCCTCTTGCAGAGACACAGAAAACATTGTTTGCCTTCCCCATGTTTCACAAGCCACAGTGCATACAGAACTTGGACCTTCCAGACTCACTCTGTTGGAAGTGTTTGCCTTTTTACTTGCATTCGGGCCTCTTCATATTCCACTTTTTCTACTTTTGGGGTATGTCCATTTATAATCCTGCTAGGCTGTGCAGAGCTCACACATTTCTCTCCAAACATCTTCACTTTCTTTGCCACCTCAAGATGACATTCTTTTCCTCCAGGACCCCCCAGCTTAGACTCAAGCAGTCCAAAACCCAAAAGTGAACATCAGCATGGACAGAGAGAGCCCCAGGAGAAGCCCTCTATATCTTGCTTTAGAAGTAAGAAAGGAGTTGCTTCACATTCAGAAAGACTAGAAGAAAGCCCCCATTTTTTTTCTTTTCCCCATTCTTTTGCACCCTTGCCCACAGGTACCTAAAATCCTGAGGGAGGGGAATTTTCCTCGGTGCTCCCAAAGGGTAGAGCATACCTCTTGCTTTACTTCTCTCTGTGTGTCCCTCACCACTTTCCCCCAGAAACAGATGCAGTAGTGGGAAGTATGTGGCAGAGGCGGGTAAGTAGAGTCCAAAGTTTCTGGATAGAGGATGGAAAAGGGGGTCCCAGGGAACTGGAAGATACTGGGACGATCATGGAGAAGGAAGAGCTCAGCAAAGTGGGCCAATAAGCTGTTCATGAACTCCCTGGCTTACCCCTAAACTGTACATGCATGAATCTGACCCTAAATAGCATACTATATACTTTAAGGACTGAACTATGTAATATACCACTAACCAGGTCTCAAACTGGCCACTTGGTAATATCTGCAGGACAGACCCAAATAGCACAAGGCTTTGAAAACAAAACTGATATTGAAACCATAGCCCACAGAATCATGGTCAGAACTTGCAGCTTGAACTCAACCAGATCAATTGCCTGCTAAAGCACAAATAGGATTTAAACAAGACCCAGTCTCTCATAATATTAAAAATGTCCAGGATGCAACTTAGAATTACTGAGCATATAAAGAACCACAAAATTTTTTATGAGAAAAGACAATCAACAGATGCCAATGCCAAGATGACAAAGATACTAGAATTATCTCAAAAATACTTTAAAGTAGCTATTATAAAAATGCCCCAATGAAGGGTAAAAACTCTTGAAATAAATAGAAAGACAGAAATTTTCAGCAAAAAAAATGCAAGACATAAAAATGCACTATATGAAAATTTTAGAATTGAAAAATACAACAAATGAAGTGAAAAGCTCAGAGGATAGACTCAATAACAGAATAGACATGACAGAGGAAAGAGTCAAAGTACTTGAAGAAATCAGTAGAAATTATCCAATCTGAACAGTAGAGAGAAAAAAAAGATTGAAAAGAATCAAAACAAATTCAGAGATTTGTGGGTCCATACCAAAAACATCTAACATTCATACCACTGAAGCTCCAGAAGGACAGAAGAATTAATACAGTGCAGAAAGGTAATTTTCAAATATAATAGTTAACAACTTCCCAAATGCAGTGAGAGACACAAATCATAAATAGATTCATGAAGTTCAACAAACTCCAAACAGGATAAACCCAAAGAAATCCACACACATAAACACATCATAATCAAACTATTGAAAACTAAAGACAAAGAAAAAAATCTTGAAAGTAGCCAGAGATAAACAATGCATTACTTACAGGGAAACAATGATTTGAATGACCACAGATGTATCATCAGGAACCATGGAAGCCAGAAAGAAGGTAGTGGAATAATATTTTGAAAAATGCTAAAAGAAAGGAATTGTCAACCAAGAATTCTATATCCTGTGAAAATATCATTCAGGAATGAAATTAACATAAACACTTCTCAGATGAAGGAACACTAAGATAACTTTTTGCCAACAGACTTGCTCTAAAAGAATTGCTAAAGGGAATGCTTCAGACAGAAGGAAAAGGTATCAAAAGGAAAGAGAGCATCAGGAATAAAGGGAGAACTGCAAAAATGGTAAATATCTAAGCAAATAAAACATATTATTCTCACTTTTTGATTTCTTTAAAATCTGTTCGACAGTTGAAAGCAAAAATTACAACATGTTCTGATAGAGTTGTCAATGTATGTAACTATATACATAAGACAAAAATAACAGAAAGGGGGGAGGGAAAAGGGACTTCTAAGATGGTAAGGTTTCTATACTCCACTTGAAGTGATAAAATATTACTTTAAGTAGACGGCAAAAAAATAAGTATATCTATTGTAATCCCTAAGGCAATAACTAATAAAATCATACAAAGAGATATATTCATAAACAAGTTCTCCAAGTGATTCTGATAATGCTCAAATTTGAGAACCAGTGGACTACATGAAAGAAGAACTTTAAATCTAATTGAAATCCTGAGTAGTATTCACTTATGACACTAAAACACCAGCTTTAATAGATACAGTAGATAATTTTGGCCTAGAAAGGGTCTAAAGTGATTATGATAAGAGTCAGTGGGAATCACAGTGCCTAAGCAATGAGCAAATAAGTAGACTTGTTCCTCATCCCCACAGCAGAGCGAAAAGGCAATACCTTCATTTCTCTTTCCTATCCCTGGAATAGCAATCAAGGCTGGGGATTGGACATTTCCACCTCTGGGTTTCTGAGGATTACCAATCAATGTTCTTTGTGAATGGACTTTGATGGAAAATATTGAGGGGTTTATTGCATAGATCTGACCACCAGTTGTGGAATGAATTCACTTGGTGTTTCTGTGCCTTCATTCTCCCCTACTTTAAAGCCCCACCATTCTAGATGGTCAGAATGAAGATGAAAACAGTAACATTGAAGATGAAGATTGCTTAATAGAAACATAAGTGGGATGATGACTAACATTTTATAAAGATATTACCTGTCTCTAAAGACAACAAAGAAATTTACAGAAATAATTTAGGTAATTCTCTTAATTTCCTTGTGAAGGAGATAAAGAATTCCCTCTATTAATGATTCGGCAACTGAATCTCAAAAAAATTAAATTCCTTAACCAGAAAAGACCCCGAATTACCAAAGCAACCTTAAGCAAAAAGAAATATCAGGAGGCATCATTTACCAGACTTCAAGCTATAGTACAAGGCTATAGTAACCGAAACAGCATGGTACTGGCACAAAAACAGAGACCTGGACCAATGGATCAGCACAGAGAACCCAGATATAAAACCATCCTCATATTGCCATCTGAACTTGACAAAACAGACAAAAACATACACTGGGGAAAAGAATCCCTGTTCAATAAATGGTGCTGGGAAAATTGGATAGCTACATGTAGAAGACTGAAACAGGATCCTCACCTCTCACCTCTCACAAAAATTAATTCACAATGGATAATAGATTTAAACCTAAGGCATGAAACCATAAGAAATCTGGAAGAAAATGTTGGAAAAACTCTTCTAGCTATCAGCCTAGGCAACGAATTTATGAAGAAGACCCCAAAGGCAATCACAGCAACAACAAAAATAAATGAATGGGACCTGATTAAATTAAAAGGCTTCTGTACAGCCAAGGAAACAATCAACGGAGTGAACAGACAACCTACAGAATGGGAGAAAATATTTGCATGCTATACATCCAATAAAGGGCTAATAACCAGAATTTACAAAGAACTCAAGCAAATCAGCAAGAAAACATCAAACAACCCCATTACAAAGTGGGCAAAAGACATGAACAGAAGCTTTTCAAAAGAAGATAGACTAATGGCCAATAAATGTATGAAAACAATGCTCAACGTCTCTAATCATCAGGGAAATGAAAATCAAAACCACAATAAGATTCACCTAACCCCAGTGAGAATCGCTTTTGTCAAAAAGTCCCAAAACAACAGATGCTGGTGTGGATGCAGAGAGAAGGAACATTCATACACTGCTGGTGGGACTGCAAACTAGTACAACGTCTATGGAAAGTAGTATGGAGATACCTCAAAGAACTAAAAGTAGAACTACCATTTGATCCAGCAATCTGACTACTGGGTATTTACCCAGAGGAAAAAAAGACATTTTATAAAAAAGACACTTGTACTCAAATGTTTACGGCAGCACAATTCACAATTGAAAAGACGTGAAAACAACCCAAGTGCCCATCAATACATGAGTGGATAAATAAAATGTGGTATATGTATACTATGGAGTACTACTCAGCCATAAAAAATGGTGAACTAATACTTTTTGAAACAACCTGTACGGAGCTGGAGATCATTGTCTAAGTGAAGTATCACAAGAATGGAAAAACAAACACCACATGTACTCACCACTAAATTGGAACTGATAGATCAACACTCATGTGCACATAAGCTAGTAAAATTCAATGGAAATCAAGCAGGTGAGAGAGGGAAGGAGAGAATGGGTAAATTCACACCTAACAGGTACAATGCACACTATCCGGGTGATGGACACGCTTATAACTTTGACTCAAACTATACAAAAGAAATTCATGTAACCAAAACTTTTGTACCCCCATAATATTCTGAAGTAAAAAATAAAATAAAATAAATTGAAACAAAAAAAAATAAATTCCTTGCCTGAAGCCCCAACTGGTTGGGATTGACTGCATAGAGAAGAGATAGAAAGGTAAAAAAACAAAAAACTCTGGATTAAGAAGATAATTTAGAAAGAGATTCACTAAAGAAAAACTTCTCATTGAGATAATCTATGGTTCAGAGTTCTGAAGAAAATTCAAACTGAAAATATAAATTTGGGAGCCTTCTTACCATAAAGGCAACAGGCAGAAATGTTGACAATAACATAAATCACCTTCGGAGTGACTGTAAATGAGAAAAGGGAACCTAGGAATGAGCTTTGAAGAAGCCCAGCCTTTAAAAATTGGATAGAGCAGAGTAACCCAGCCAAGAAGACCTAGAGGAAGCGGCCAGAGAAGTAAGAGGGAAATCAGGAAAGTGTGGCATCAGGGAAGACAGTGTTTCACACAACAAGGAATGGTCACCTGTGCTGAATGTTGCTGAAAGGTCAAGGAAGCTGAGAACTACACAAATTCTGTTCAGTTTATCACCCACTGGAGGACCTTGGTCACCTGTACAAGAGCACCTGGGGCACAGTGTTGGGACAGAAGGCAGGTTGGAGTAGGTTGAGTGGGAGGTAAAAAAGTGAGAACAGTAAGTAGAAATAACTTTTGAAAAAGTCTGTGACATACAGTACCTATTATAAAATGCAGAAATTAACATAATAGGGTATTGGCACAAGGACAGTCAAACAAATCAATGGAATAAATAGAGTCCAGAAGCACACTCACACATATATGGACACTTTATTTATGACATAGGTATCACTGCAGAACAATGAAAAAGAATGGTCCTTTCAGTAAATGGTGTTGGGTCAATTACATAGCCAAGTGGAGAAAAACTAATCTTGACTCACACCTCATGCCACATGCAGACCCCCCCAAAAATCAATTCTATATGGATTACAGGTTTAAATGTGAAAGGTTAACCAATAAAGTTTCTGGAAGATAACATTAAAGAATATATTTAGTAGAGAGGTGACAATTTTTTAAATATGACACAAAAACACTAATCATAAAGGAAAAGATTGATAAATTAGGCTAAAATAAAATTAAGAACATCTACCCACCAAAAGACACAAAGAGTGAAAAAAAAACCACAGAGTGGAAAGATATTGCAAAATGTATATTCAGCAAAATACTTGTACCAAGAATATATAAAGAACTCCTTCAAATAAATAAAGACAACCCATTTTTTTAAATGGTTAAAAGACTCAAACAGGCACTTCACAAAAGAGGTTATCCAAATGGCTGAAAAAAGCGTATGAAAAGGTTTTCATCTCATTAGTTACCAGAGAATGCAACCACTCAGTGGTATTCTCATACCATGTACCTGAATGGCTAAAATTATGAGGACTGACAATACTAAGTGTTGACAGCATGTGGGGGAACTGGAACTCTCGCGCACTACTAATGGGGAATATAAGTTGGTGCTAACACGTTTGAAACTGTTCAGTAGCATCTGCTAAAGCTGAACATATACTTACCATATAACCCAGCAAGTCCATTCCTAGGTATATACTCTTCAGAAATGCATTCACCAAAAGATATGTAAAAGAATAGTCATAGCAACACTATTCATAATAGCCCAAAACAGGGAACAACCCTAAAGTCCATCAACAGTAGAATAGGCAAGTAAAATGTGGTATGTTCAAATAATGAAATACTATATAGTAACGAATAAATCACTACTACACACAACAACATAGATGAACCTCACACCCTTAATGTTGAGCAAAAAAAACCAAACACCAAATACATAGTGCATGATTCCACTTATACAAAGTTCAAAGACAGGCAAAATTCATCAGTGATGCTAGAACTCAGGATAGTCAAGACCTTACAGGACTGAGAGGAGGTCCCAGGGGGGCTTCTGGAAGCCCAGGAATGTTCTATTTCTTCTTCTGGATGGCAGTCCCACAAGTGTGGCCACTTAGTGATAATTCACCAAGTTGTACACTTACAATTTGTGTGCTTTTCTGTTACATGCTATACTTCAATAAAAAGCTTTTTTTGTTTTTAAACCTAGCTATAAAGGAGAGGAAAGTGAGCAGGCCATAGCTGGAGGAGGTAATAGGGTTTGGAAAGAGGGGATTCTAAAGAAAAAATGTTGAGCCTGTAAAGCCTAGCTGCAGCCCAAGAAGCTTGTCTCTCGTTAAGGTGGAAGAGACTCCCCCTGCTGTCTGTCTGAGCTGGGACTCCGCAGCCCTGCCCAACACCCTGGCCACGCAAAGTGAGTACACAGTAAATTCACTGATCAAAACGATCACCTCTGGACGATGCTTCCAGTCTAAAGGGCTGGCAAATATCTCTTTAATAGTCACAGCCAATCACACCTCAGAAAACTCAGACTTCATCTCATTAAGAATTCTAACAACTCAGCCAAATTGCATGATTTCCATCTTCAGAGAAGAAACAGACACACTTAGTGGGTTAGCAGCTGTCCCCCCAATTCACATGGCCCCTCACAGAGACCATGGGTTCTGAGACCTTCATTCAGGTAAGTCCCTAGCACATGGGACTAAGAAAGCAGCACAGTGTGATGGAAAGTGCATGGCTCTGCAATGGGGCCCCAGCTTGATCTCTGAAATCTTCAGCTTCTGTAAAATGGGAATCATAATTTAACAATTGCTACTTCACAACATTTTTGTCATGCAAATATATGTCGGCATGTACTCAGGTGACCAACAAATGTTTGTTCCCTTTCTCCTCTGCTTCCCCTAGGGAAGTAGAAGGTTCTTAGAAGAGAGAAACAGCCCTACTTTGCAAAGAGCTCTGCAAACTAGGGATGCAAAGGTCCCTTGGATTACCAAGGATTGTTCTTAGAACCATGCATTCTCCTGTCATAGCATGGAATTTGCTAGTCTCTAGGACATCTAATCCCTTTTCCTTTGCACAGGGGTCGTTCCAATCATTCATATGGGTTTCTGTGTTTCTACGTGGTTTGGGTATGTGCACTTTTCCCAGGTTAGGGAGCAGGGGTGGGGGTGGGAGGGACATAGCAGCACAAATGTCTGTGTTCATGTTTCAAGCTGCAGCTGTTTATTCCCCCAAATGAATTTTAAAATCATTCCAAATTCATCAGCATCTTCTGAGGAACCCTCCTAACCAGCAACATGTTTGCTACTCAGGGCTACAGAGAGTAGGAAGGAAGAGAGCTGGGAAGGGGAACAGGATGGGTGAAGTCAGTGTTTAAGCCAGTTCCCCTGCCACACAAGTTCTGAAAGTCTCTTGGGAGAAGCATCCAATTCACCCCACATCACCGCCCTGATTTCAATGTGATCATGGCCAACCAGAGCCCTGGGGGGCTGGCAAGGTACCACTGCCCCCAACCTTGCCCTCTAGCTCTGGTTCACAGAAAGATGAGGAAAAATACAGGTGAGCTGAGACTTATTCCCTTGAAGACAGGGGTGTTGGAATCAGGCATCCATTTCCGAGCTCCTCCTAATCATGGGAGATTTGGCTTTCCATACCTAATCCTAGCACCCATCTAGAGGGCAGAGGACAATTTAAAATGCTTTTGTGAATTTGAGTAAGTTACTAAACTTCCACGGGCCTCCATCTGTAAGATGAGACATGGATTAAAGACTCTCAAAGGTCCCTTCCAACTCTGACTTTCTGAGTCATCAGGGCTTACAATAAAATAAAATGGAAAAAAACCTAAAATAAACTCTTCTTTTGAAAAAAAAAATGGGGGAGCATTCACTCTACCTCTGCATTAACCTGTGGCCACTGCCATGCTGGCGCAGATAAGGCCTGGACAGGATATGGCCAAGCACGCACCACCGCCCCAACCCCCTCATCTGGCGTTCGGTCACTTCATCTGCTGAGTATTTAATTAGAACTAGTGATGGCTGTTTGGAAAGAGTCAAGGCCAAGAGGGCAGGAAGGCGTCTCCTTGTTCTCGGCTCAGGAGACTCAGAGAAAGCCCAACAGCTGGGACAGGTCTCAGTCTAGGTCATTCCCCTGCCGGCAGAACTTTGATGGCTTTTTTTGTTCATCAATTCAGACGTTCTCCTGGGGAAGGCCTTGACTTCAGATGGGGTGGGGCCCTCTCAACAGGGTAACTGCCTCTCCCCATCACATTCCCGACATGGTTTGCTTTCTGAAGGCTGAAAATACATGATTCCACGCCAACAAGGCTGCAGCAGTGGCTGCAAAACAGAGCCGGAGATGTTAGCAAACCCAGGCAGGAAGTAACAATGAACAGATTCAACCTGGAAAAATGTGGCCTTTGCATCTGGGGATAAATAATCAGAAACACAAATACTCAGGTGGGAGGGAGATGCCTGGAACAGGAAGCAGCCAGACAGCATTTGGACAGGAGCTTGCAATGTGATCTAGTGACAAAGAAATTGCTGGGGGACTCATGAGCTGGATGCATGGAGGTGATACCCCAACAAGAACAAGGAAGGAACAGGGGCGAGGCCAAGCAGCTGTTCTTTGCCTCCCTGGAGGCCAGGACTAAGTGGACCAAGGGTTTGAGATGGCAGCAAGAGAGGTCCGGGTCAGAAGCTAGAAAATGTAGGGAGATGTTATCTGAGGGAATGGAGAAGCCCCTGGAAAGACGTTTGAAGGACTGGGACAGGAGCAGCCTGGTCCAGAGCTGGAGGCATGGACTAGATGATCTTCACACATCTCATGGATAGGAGTGTGTGACTCTGCAGAATACGGAGTGCTGGCGAGCTGACCTGCTTGGTAAATGCCAAAGGATACAGGAGGTGGAGGAACACAAACCAGCCGAAAACACTGAAATTTAAGACCTGGGAAAAGTCACATGACCTGTCCTGAGTTGGAGACAAAGCTAGGGAAAGAGCTCCGATATGCAGCCGGCCAGACTCCCTCCTCCTCAGGCCCACAAGGAAGATATTTTCCAATCCTCCTGTTGCTCCATTACCTGGGACATGGAAGCCCCAAAGTGAGCCTTCTGAGATAAATCCTCACGTACATTAGCCCAGTGGGGCCAATCAAATGCATGCCATCGTACCTGTTCCTTTGCGGACATATGGTTGCTCTGGAGGGATTTTGGTTAGACCTTAAGAAGAACTTCCCTCCTGAGTTTTGAGATACTGCACAAGCCAGCAAAAGAAGTAGTTTATATTCTTTCTTCCTATAGTAAGTTTATAGGCTAGATTGTACTTAGAGTTGTCTAAAGAGGAGATACCCTGTTCAATTAACACACAGTGAGAAAGTCACAGGTGCACCTCACTGCAAACAAACTTGATATTTGAAAGTCCAGGATTAAAAAGTAGACCAATCAAGTTGATAATTCACTTTTAAAAAGAGCTCACTGTGACAAGCTACATTGATACACTTAAATTTTGGTGTGAATTTTAAGACCGGTGTTCAATACAGCAAGCTAGACTACTAGCTCAAACCAGGGCACAAAGGTGGAGGACCTATTCATGGCCCCAGGAATGCAAAGGTCCCTATGATTCCAGCTGAGTCTTCCTGGGGACCATCCAGCCTCCTGGTGAGGTATTAGATATGGGGTCTTAGCTCTTGGGAGAGATTTCCAGAGACTCTAGCAAGAAGAAAGGTCAAACGCAGCTGCCTTTCTGAAGGGGGACACTCTGTAGCATCTGGACAATCAGGCAGTGTTGGAGTCTCACCCTGGCCCATAAAGCCAGGCCGGAAGAGGAGCGGGGAATAGTTAGGATGGGAGATTACAGGTCTCCCATTATAGGCAGGTCATCCCAGTGGCCAGAAAAAGATGAAAGTGTTTGAGGGATCTTTGGATTTGAGATTAAGGAACTGGAAGAGCAACTAATCCTGAGCTTCTGATACATGTCAGGCACTGCACTGGGCACTTTGACATGCAGTATGCCATTTAGTCATTTGTTTCCTTGACAATTATTAAGCACCCACTACATGCCAGTCTTCTGTAAAGCAATTCAACCAGATTATTTTTATGGATAAGCAAACTGAAGAGATATGAAATATCATATAATTTGTCCACAGTTATACATCCCTTAGTGGCTGAGCTGGGATTCAGATTCAAGCCAGCATTCAAACGGGTGCTTTACACCAGAACTTTCTCCTTCAGACAACCTTCCCAGCCCTCCCACTCTTAGTGCCAGTCATTATAGTAAGACAGCATGTATAGGCATGTATATATATGTATGCAGACAGTAATCTCTGTGCAGACAATTTGCAATTACCCAAACCTGTAGAGGTGAGTGGCAGCAGAGATAAGCCACAGCCCTTTGGTCCTGTAGGGAATTGCACCTGCATTTAGGGGAGGAAGATTCCATCATATCTGTGTAATTCAGCTTGGCTTAGGCTAAGATTAATGGCTGAATCAGCTCCCACTTCCTGCGCATCCCAGCAGCAGGAGGGAATGACCTGGGATGCAAGAAGTGGTGAGCAGATGAAGCACTCACCCTCCACGCCTGGCCCCCCATGCAGTGAACCTGCGCATTGACATGGGTCATCTTGCATGTCCCCGAGCAATGTCAGACCTTGCATTTCCTTCGGTAAACACTGACCTCCCCAAATGTCCCGACCACCCAATCATCCTCCTCCTTCACCTCAGACCAGGACTCTGCATTTGAGGGGTGCTTCATCCCAAATGCTGCTTGGTTGATGCAGCATTAGTCTCCAAGGTAAGAAGCCTGGAGGGAAGGAAGGGAGGACTCCCATCTGGGCCATGGTCCTTGAAAAAGGAAAGAGCCAATATGGTGTGGTTTCCAGAACCCTGCTCCACTGCTGGTGCTCAGACACCACCATCGGCCTAGAGATTTGATCCCTATGAAAAGTGCACCTGCACAAAGCAGGATTCTACTGAAGGGTCTGAATGAGAACCCTGAAAGTGGATCTGAAGGAGAGAGAGGGAAGCCACAGAAGAGGAAGGCTGGGCATGCTCAAAACAAAGGCCTCCTGGGCCCACCACATCCTCTCCTGAAGCCTGTGTGCAGGATGAGCAGGACACACACCTGTGGAGCACCCAGCACTGCTCCCAGGTGGAGCAGACATTCCACACTCTCCTCCCTGCAAGAGTACCCAGAGTTCCTTCAATTCTTGCAATGTCATCCCCCAGCCCCACCCTCCTGGGAACACTTGCTGCCTCTCTCCTCCACCTGCTGGCTCCATATCCATCCAGCTGTCTCAGGGGTAGTCCCGAGCAGATTGATTCTAGCCAAACCCAGCCCATGGGTAATTAAAAGGTATCTGCAGGGATCCAGCCATTCCCCAACCCACAACCTCCCACCTAGGCCAGTAGGAGGGAAGACAGGGTCAGCAGAACAGAGGGAATAGCAAAGCCAGCCTCACCTTGATACCAAAGCCAGGAAAGGACACAACAAAAAAAGAAAACTATAGACCAATATCCCTTATGAATGTAGATGCAAAAATCCTTAATAAAATACTAGCAAACCAAATTCAACAGCATATCAAAAAAATAATCCACCATGACCAAGTGGGCTTCATCCCCAGGATGTAAGGATGGTTCAATATATGCAAATCAATAAATGTGATTCACCACATAAGCAAAAGCAAAGGCAAAGGCCATATGACCATCTCAATAGATGCAGAAAAAGCATTCAACAAAATCCAGCATCCTTTCATGATAAAAACCCTCAACCAACTAGGCATAGAAGGAACATATCTCAGAATTACAAGAGCCATATATGACAAACCCACAACCAACTTCACACTGAGAAGTTGAAAACATTCCCCCTAAGAGCTGGAATAAGACAAGATGCCCACTGTCACCACTCCTATTCAACATAGTACTGGAAATCCTAGCCAGAGCAATAAGGCAAGAGAAGATTTTTCCCAAATCAGGAAAGAGGAGGTCAAACTGCTCTTCACTGATGATATGATCTTGTATCTAGAAAAACCCAAAGATTCCACAAAGAGTCTCCTGGAATTAATAAATAAATTTATCAAAGTCTCAGGATATAAAATCAATGCATTTTATAAATCAGTAGCATTTCTATATACTAATAACAGTCAAGCCAAGAGTCAAATCAAAGACTCAATACCACTCACAATAGCTACAAAGAAAATAAAATACCTAGTAATATACTTAACCAAGGAGGTGAAAGATCTCTACAGGGAGAACTACAAAACTCTGAGGAAAGAAATCGCAAAGCATACAGACAAATGGAAAAACATATTATGCTCATGGATAGGTAGAATTGACATTATTAAAATGCCCATACTACCCAAAGCGATTTACAAATTCAACATGATCCCCATCAAGTTACCAAAGTCATACATCACAGATCTAGAAAAAATAATTCTACACTTCATTTGGAACCAGAAAAGAGCCCAAATAGCCAAAGCAATCTTAAGCAAAAAGAACAAATCTGGAGGCATCACATTACCAGACTTCAAACTATACTGTAAGGCTATAGTACCCAAAACAGCATCATACTGGTACAAAAATAGACACATAGACCAATGGAACAGAACAGAGAACCCAGACATAAAACCATCTACCTACAACCAACTGATCTTTGACAAAGCAGACAACAACGTACACTGGGGAAAAGAATCCCTATTCAAAAAGTAGTGCTGGGAAAATTGGATAACCACATGCAGAAGAATGAAACAGGACCCCTACCTCTCACCACTCACACAAATTAATTCAAGATGGATAAAACACTTAAATCTAAGGCATGAATCCATAAGAATTATAGAGGAAAATGTAGGGAAAACTCTTCTAGATATTGTCCTAGGCAAAGAATTTATGAAAAAGACCTCAAAGACGATCATGGCAACATCAAAAATTAATAAAAGGGATTTGATTAAACTAAAAAGCTTCTGCATAGCTAAGGAAATAATCAACAAAACAAACAGACAATCTACAGAATGGGAGAAAATATTCGCAAGCTACACATCCAATAAAGGGCTAATAACCAGAATTTACAAAGAACTCAAGCAAATCAGGAAGAAAAAAACAAACCACCATATTAAAAAGTGGGCAAAAGACATGAACAGATGCTTCTCAAAAGAAGAAAGACAAATTGTCAAGAAATACATGAAAAAATGCTTATCAGGGAAATGAAAATAAAACCACAATGAGATATTAACTTACCCCAGTCAGAATGGCTTTTATTAAAAAGTCCAAAAACAATAGATGCTGGCGTGGATGCAGAGAGAAAGGAACACTTCTACACTGTTGGTGCAACTGAAAATTAGTACAACCTCTATGGAAAACAGTATGGAGATTCCTGAAAGAACTAAAAGTAGACATACCATTTGATCCAGCAATCCCACTACTGGGTGTCTACCCAAAGGAAAAGAAGTCATTTTATCAAAAAGACACCTGTACTCAAATGTTCATTGCAGCACAATTCACAATTGCAAAGATGTGGAATCAACCCAAGTGCCCATCAATTCATGAGTGGATTAATAAAATGTGGTATATTTATTCCATGGAATACTACTCAGCCATAAAAAAGATGAATTAATACCTTTTGCAACAATCTGGATGGAACTAAAGACCTTTCTCCTAAGTGAAGTATCACAAGAATGGAAAAATAAACACCACATGTACTCACTATTAAATTGGAGTTAACTGATAAGCACACAAGTGTACAGAGGGAAGTAAAACTCACTGGAAAGCAACCAGGGGGGAGGGAGGAGGAGGGGAGAGGAATAAACTTACCTAATGGGTAATATGAACTCTATTTGGGTGATGGGCACACCTATAGCCAGGATTCATGCATTAGAAAAACGATCTGTGTAACCTAAAACATTTGTACCCCCTTAATATTTTGAAAATTAAAAAAAGAGGTAAATAGAGAATACTCTCAAGTTCAGAGGCTCTCTTCTCCTCTCCAGAACCTTCCTAAGGGCTGACAATCAGAATGGTGGAAGTTAGGACTCTCCCTTCCCCATCCTAAGCTCCCATGGCAGGAATGTCATCCCTGGAGAGGCAAGACATTGCAGGGACTAACAGGTCAGGCTGGACCCGAATCCCTCACTGGCACTGGCTACTTGACCAAATTATGTAACCTCAGTTTTCTTAACTGCAAAATGGGGCAGCAGTAGTAAATACTTTATGGGGTTGTTATAAGGGTTAAATGAGTGACTTTATGAACCTAGCACAGTAGAAGCATCTGTTATTACTAACAACTTCACAAGTGGCAGTAAAGTGATCAGACAGGGAAGGGTCTAAGACTCCTGATGGCCCACTGGCAGGAGGGAGAGAACAGGCACTCCTGGCAACACTGGAAAGGAGATTTCTGGAAGAACATAGGATCCCACTGGCTGAAGAGGCCCTCAGGAAAAGCCATGGGTCGTGTCGACAGTTCCTGACATCTGTCCACAGGAAATTGTGTCTGCATCTTTTTTCTGAAGGATTTTATAACTACCTCATAGAGACTAGACTGACACAAACATGGATGTCACCAAGTTCATGGAGCAGTAATCGTTATGGCCTAAGGAATTTGCCCAATGGCCCAGAGCTAGAGGGTGCTGAAAGAAAGAAGACAGGGAGAAAACCAGAGAGGAAGGGAGCGTGGGAAGACAGAAAGGGAAAAAACGCTGACATCTCCGGGGCCCAACCTCTTCCCCCAGCAGGTCACCAAATCCCCACAACACTAGGCCAGGGGGCGACCTGTTCAGGGGCTCAGGTTTACCCCACAGTCTCCTGACCTCCCCCTCCCTTCTCTTCCCTCCCACGCTCCCTCCCCCTTCCCTTCCTCTTTCTCCCTCCAGCCCTCCTTCCCGCCCCTGCTTCTAGATCTTGCCCTCCCAGCACTCTGCTCAGGGTGGGTGGCTCCGAGCAGGCTGCAGGTTGCCATGGTGTGTTCTTCCCTGTCTGGGGAGAGAATGGAAGAATCAAAGGCAAAGCACTCTGGAAGGAGAAGCAGGAATTGGAGAGGACCTGAGTGGAGAGAGGGAGGGATGAGCAGAGACTCCAGACTACTGTAAGGTGGGGCAGGGCTTGGAGGAGACGAGAAAGATTTCCCCTCCTTTGGAAAGCCTTCCTCGCCAACCCCAGCTCTTGGGCATCTCTCCCTCTCTCCCTCCCCTGAGCAACCCTACAATGCGTTGTCTTTGCTAGGTGTTGTGCTTTCAATCAATTCTACAAAATCATGGCGTATACCAAGGTGTTAGACACTGTATTTAAAAAATGAATAAGACACAATCCCTGTTCTCAAAGTCTTCAGTCTGTCCAGGGACACACATAGCTCTAGAGGGCACTAAGTGGCACTTTGGTAATGTTGTCCAAGTACAGAATGAGGGGCATTAGATTATAGGAAGATACAACACAGCATCAAATAACATTTTTTAAATAATGGGAGAGTTAGTCTCTTTTCCATTATCCTGCAAAGATGAAGTCTCTGTTTGATACCAATATATTTTTAACCCCTCTGATGCTAGCTAAGCTTTCTTCTTAACAAAGAGTGAGCAGGCCCCAGCCTCAGACCTTCAGCAGCCAGCGGTGGCCAGCTAGAAATGAATGCTGTCATTTTGTTTCTGTTGTGTTTATTTTTGTAATTATTGTCTATTTGTTGGCCAGTGACATTGATTCTCCATTTATGACAATGATACAATATTTTCTTTTAAAATAAATTTAAGTTTCAAAAGCAAGCCAATTTAACAAAAATATTCAGTAAAGAATAATATAGATAGTAAATGGCTATGCCTAAAATTATGAAACTAGTATGCAGCAGCATTCAAAATCATGATCATGGTATAACTGAAATTTGTGAAAACTTTTGCTTGGGAAACAAGAAAAGAAGCAATCAGCACATGTGCCTTGAATTGTTAACTCTCTGTTCGTATTTCTCTTGTTTCCTAAACTAGGCAGTAAATTCCCTGCACCTCCTCCCTTGGGGGTGCACTCATTAGGCAGTTTCACTCATTCAGAAAATGGGAAGGAAATTCAACTCAGCTCATGGGGGGCAAAAAAAGGAAAATTAAAACACAAAGGTGGACAGGGTGAAAAAGCCGCCTTCAGCTTATTTTATAACGCTTTACAATCCATGAGTTATTTCACCCGTGGAAGGCGTGGGCTACAGATCTCAGTTAAGAACACAGACCCGCCATGGCTAACCATCTTGCACAAAGACACATATCGGTGAACCCAGCTCTTCCACCTCGGCACCCAAAGTTCTTCCTGCTATATCATGCTGCTGGGGACGTCCAGGTAAGGAAGGCAGAAAATAGCCACCACAAATAACCACTGATGCTCTAAGTGTTGAGCAAGCAGAGCTGGGATGCCCAGACCCTGCTCACAGGCATGAGCCGAGTTGGTCTGAACACGTCCTCCCCCACCCCACAGTGCCTGGTGAGACAAGCACATAGCAGCACACACAGCACCGTAACCACAGATGGGCAACGTGTGCAGGGAGCCAGCTGTGAACCCACACCAAATCCAAGGGCCCCGGGTGCCCCATTCTGAAGCCTTTGGTGGTCCCTGTGTCTAGACAGAACAGCATACCCATCAAATTCAAGTCCTCTGACTTCCTATTCCAGAATAGGTGCTAAGACCCACAGGCCCTCTCTGAGGCCTGAGAAGCCCCCGACCCTCCAATGGCCTGCAGATGAGCTAAGTGTAAGTTCCCCAGGCTGGAAGAGCCCAGAAAGAAGGGAGAAACACAGTTTTGGCTAAAATATCCACAGCCAGAAATACCCCATCCCTCAACACCTCAGAATAATTGATTCCTGAGTGGAAACTCATCAGGTGGTTACAAGAATACCAGTGGTGCCCTGGTCCAGACCCAGACTACAACCCCCTGGACTGCCGGGCAGGACAGAGCCTGGCTGCAGGCCATGGCAAAGGGATATGCAGCAGATGAAACTCCCAAACCAACAATGCTCACAGAAGGTGCACATTCTGGGAGACATCAGCGTGGACCCAGCATTTTCTGCAGTCAAATGGCAATTTCCATGAATCTTGCTGGGGTGATTCACAAGTCCTCTGACTTTAGCTGATCTCCTGGGCAAGCCAAGAGGCAGGAGGGAAGGTGGGGTCTCCAGAGTGCACCTGTCCTGTTCAGTAGACACAGCTAACAACCCTGCCAACTGGTCCTTTTACTTCCATTGTAATGGTCAGTTTGTTTTCCCTTATAATCATGGTGTGCAGACCAGGGAAGGCTGGGAATACACTGAATGTGCCATTGCTTTTTTTGGTTCCTGGATGTAAAAAGGAGCATTATCTCCTCTGGAGAAAGGCCATCACCCCACACAGACTCACCAATCCAGTCACCCCTATGTTCACCCAGGACAAGAGTTGGCCTTCTGAGCAGAAGGATTCACAGAATGGCAGAGAGGGAAGGGGCCTTGGAGATGCGTAAGAGCTGTTAGAATGCCCACAAGTCATGGTGCTCTTTGCAAAACTCTTTACAAAGGTCCTTAGAATACCAACATACTTTATTCCACCAGTTAAACTAGGATCAGTCTAGTAGAAGAACCTAAGGACCACATGCAACAGAAAACCACAACCAAACTAAGTTGAGAAATCGAACATGATTGGTTAATTGTACATGCACCCATTAATACTGCTTCTCTTGTCATCCACTCCTTTTGCCCTCTACAAGTGCTTACTGGCAGACAAGGAGTATCAGCTTCCACAGGTTTAATGAAAAGATGTGTGAGAGCATTTGTAAATTGAGAACATTATCTTTACTAATGTAATTTTTTGGTAAATTGGGAAAACATTATCAATTTTTAATTTTAGTATAGACTACTTCAGCCCAAGTCATGGGAAGCCAGTGCTATCACATACACACTTGGAGAATCCTTGATTTTATGCCCAACCTTCTCCTCTTCCACATAGGAAGTCAAGATCCAGAAAGAAGCCAGTTGGTATCAGAACAGGACCTAGAACTCAGGTCTTCTGGTGCTCCGCTCACTTCCTTCTTAGGTTCAGCACACTATGGACTGAAACCACATGCTTCCAAAGTGCAGTTAGCCATGCAGGCCTAAGCAGCAGCTGTAGCAGCAGCACGTAGGAGCTCAGCTGATGCCCCCTGCACCACAGATGCCCCTGCAGCAGGGCTCCTCGGGAACCCTCTCCGAGTAAGTCAGTCCCCAGAGAGAAGCTGGTGGGTGTCCCCATCTGGTCTCCCTTCACATAGCAGCCAGGCAGGACTGCTACTCTCTGCCTGAGGCTCCTCCTAGGTTTTGGGGGGGTGGGTATGTTCAAGGGTTTATAAAATTTTGGGGCCATGGGACCCCGGGACAGTCAGAAGAAATCTAAGAATCCCTTCTCAGAATGTTTTTAAATGTATAAAATAATTACACAGGGCAAGAAGGAGACTAAATGTATAGAAATAGAGTTATCAAAATATTTAAACATAAGTTTGTGATATAGTAATATAACCTGCTTCTTTATCAACACATTAAATAACAAGACCTAACAGCACATCTAAAAACTGGCATCTTTTCAAGGTAGAAATGAGTGTATACGCTTTTGGAGATTTGTACAACAACTATGATGTGATACAAATCTATGTGTCATTTCTATTGGTGACAGTCACAGGAACTCATAGTAATGTAGGTGTTTGACTATATCCTTAATTTAAGTAAATGCTAAATTTCGGTTAAGTGTTGGTGGAAAATAAAGATGTCATTTTCTACTATCCAAGTTTGTAGATTCTATCCCTAAATTCTAGTCATAAAATCCCCAAGATTTTAGAACCCCTGATGCTTTCACAAGGCCCCAGGTGTCGTCAGATATAAGCACCCTAAGAAGCCTATCAGGTGCAGTGAAGGGATACTCAAGGCTGAAATGGCCCCAAGAACCATCCTCACCACCTAGCAAGCACCAGATATAACTGCTGTGTACATCTTCAGACCTCGAAGGCTTTGTCTACCACACACAACACCTACTTCAGCTGAACTTTTCAAATTTGCACAGTCCACACCAGCATCTCAGCTTGCTGACAGTGAATCCTTCCTGGAGATGTGGTAAGAATAGAAAACACAGCCCACTTGCTTCTGCTGGGGCCCCAGCATCTGGGGGCAGGGAGCAGGAAGGTGATTTAGCCAAGAGCTTCAAAGCAGAGTTAAGACTTCCTAGTCCATCAGACCACCAGTCACTCTCCCAGGACCCCCTCACCTCTATTACTGTGCTTTTAGACCTCATTGTGTGATTCCCCCAGCTCAGGTCTGCTTCCACTTGGAGGCAGGGGCCATGTCTTACTCACCTCTGCATCATGAGCTCCCAGCCTGCCGAGGACCTGGCCCCTGGCAGGTGCCAGGTAGATGTCAGCTAAATGGGAAGCAGGAGAGAGGGGCCAGAAACTGGGCCTGGCAGGTCCCCTCAGCAGCTGCTTCCCTCCCAAGTATCTTCACAGCTGTCATGATTGCCCAAGCAGCCTCAGACTGACAAAGCCCTTGAACTTATCCAAGGACAAATGGAGAAGGACTTTCCTTCTCCATGTGTGTTTTAGAGCCCAAAGCCTCTAGCAATGCCACAAAGAGGGATGATTAGCAGGATAGAGAACAACAATTCCCTGACTCTCTCTTCAGTGAACACAGAGATTGACGTAAATAATATAAATGATTGTAGGAAGCAGGGGTGACACTCAAGATATTTAACAACCAGCATAGCATACTGTTAAGTTAGAACAGGCACAGCCACGAATGCCCAGTACAGTCATATCAAGAATACTGGTTGGATATCAGCCTCATAGGAAGATAATAACTTAGCTAGAGGGAAAACAGGCCTAACAGAAGAAAGTTGGACTCCCTTGGCTTATTTGTTTGCATAGACTCTGTAACATCAACACTTAATTTGATTAAGGCACTAATCCTCAGTGTGACCTTGTATAAGTCATATCCTCTCTCTGGACTTCAGTTCTCACTCTCTGATGGAATTCAAAGAAATTATCTCAAGCCCTTACAACTCTAATCCTTCGATCCCATTTTCTCATACATCACCCATGGCACCTGGTGAAAAAGAAAACCAGCAAAACACAAAGCCAGCTAAGGGGGCACACAGGCCAAAAGCCCTTAACAAGGACAATTGTGACATTCACTCGTCCATGCCCTCCGGTACTGCAGAACGGGTTATGGCAAATCAAAGCCCAGAAACCTCCTTCTACCCTCTTCGGAGGAATCCTAGAGACCACCAGAAATACCTTGTCGATAGATGGAAGACGCCAGACATAAAGGACTTGAAAAAGAGCCACACCCAGGTCCCTTCCACCTCTGTGTAAACCCGTATCCTGCTTCTCCCTCAGCCCGCTTCCCCTTTGGTTCCGTGTTCAATTTCTAGACAGTGTCATCTTGTGGCTGAGAGAGTGCCTGGGCCAAAAGCCACCCCAGAAGAGTCGTGCTAAGAGAATGGGAGGTGCCCGAGCAGGGAGACCTAGTTTCAAGGCCCAGCCCTGCTACTCCCCGGCTGGACAAGGTACTTTGTGTCTCCTAGTCCATGACAGGGACACTAGCTGCTCTAACCACCTTGGTGGGGTTGCTCACATGAGCATCAGATGAGAATACTGAACGTTAATTTTTTTCATCATAAAATCTTTGAAAAAGGAAACAGACATTTACCAGCGTTGGGGCTGACCTCCCCAGGCTGCCGGAGGCCTCCTCTCCTGTGCCTCTGCTCTCCTCCACCGTGCAGTCCCAGGGGCAGGGGCTGTGGGGCTGTCTTTGTTGTGTTCCCTAAAGATCCCCCAGGGTTGGAAAGGGAGGCAGTGAGAAGCCCACAGCTCCAGCAGGCTGCTTCGGGGTACAGCTAGTGGGGCAGGAACACATCCAAGGCCAGGGGAAATCATAGCGTTTTCCCCAGCCATTAGTGCAAGTCAGCAGCAGGGTGACTGCTACCCACACTCAGGACAGCACAGCAACCATCACCAAGAGACAGTGTGGACTGGGGCATCATTAAAACCCATATCCGCATTTTCCTTGCATTCACTACAGCCCTTCGTAAGAACACAAATGCTCATCCCTCTCCCGAGGAGTAAACAGACTAATTTTATCATGGAGTCAATGGGCGTCTGGGGACCCCCATCCTGTAGACATATACCACTACCCTCACTAGCACCCAACAGCCTGCACTCTGTGGGTGCCCAAGGCACAGCAATGGGCACGAAGACCTCCAGGGGACACCGTCACCCTAGAAAACCAAGCAGCAAGATTTTCCTAAGGATTCTAGGTCCTAGTTCCCAGCAAAGCAAAACCAAAGCAAGATTTGAGAGTTGTAAGAGGAGAAGCTGGGACAACACAAGTTCTGTAAGGGCAAGAGGGAGAGAGACGGCAGCAAGTCTGCGTGTTTGCTCTGTGAGGCTGTAGTGACACCATGTAACAAGAAACGGTCTCGCAGGGCTGGCCTGGTGCCCCAGAGGCCAGAGCAGCCCCCAGGGAGAAGAAACAGCCCGGAGTCTGGTGGGCTCACTGCTCTAACACCACATGCTCCTTCTGGAAAGGGAGGACACAGTACCCCCTAAATCAGTCCCCCTTTGGATAGGTAACTCCTGGCCCCTGCAGAGAACTCTGTGAATTCTGGGAGGGAAAAAGGTGCTACACAGTCCTTAGCGGTTCTCCCTGGGATGACAAAGATTCCAGAAGATCAGAAGCTCAAATCCCAGCTGGGTACCTTAGTAGCAATGTTGCCCTGGCCAAGTCACTTAGCCTTTCTGAGCCCATGTCCTTAGAAGGACAAGACTTGCAGGCTGTGTGTGAAGACGAAGCAAGTGAGCTCAGGTAAAAGTAAGACCACCTGCAGGAGCCCTCAGAATGCCTCAGAGGCATTCAGTAAAGCCCATTTTCTTCCTTAAAACCATAGATGAAATCAAGACAGGACTTTCTGAAAGCCACCCCCATCCCCTTCCAGAGGCCCTAGAGGACACACGGTCCTAGCGGCTATTTCGGCAACCACAGAAAAGTCCTCCTGAAAAGCAGGGGAAACGGTGACTGAAGTCGAGAAACAGTGGCCACTGTCTTTAGGAGACTGAGGAGACGTTCTGATTTCCTCAGCCCTCTCAGCTACATGGGCCCTTTTGAGAGGGCATGATTTCACACACCCGAGATGTCCCCCAGCCTGTTCCTCTGACTCAGAGCAGTAATTCGGGCTGAAATGCCAGAAGTCCAGGCTCTGCCAGGGACACCCTATGCTTGGGGGGGAGGCGGTCTGCTCTCTGCAGAGAGGAAAGGATTTTGGTCATGCTTGGATTCCCACCTGACACCAAGTCAGAGAGGAGAGCTCTCTGACTCCTGAACGAAGCTGTGGGCCTACAGCTGGCACGTTGTCCCTTCCATGCCTGACTCTGCAAGAACAGCCCATGGACCTGCTGGAGATGCCAGGCTATGCTGAATAAAGCCAGCTTCTGCTATCAGTTCCCTGGTGCCCTAATACAAGGAAAGCTAGCCCCAAGCAAGGGGACACCTGGCCTCCCTGTCAATGCCTCTCCTCCACTCCCAGTTTCAGAGAGCTAGCTGCCCACAAAGATGAAGTTTGGGGCCATGTCTGCTAGAATTTCAGGGCCTTCAGGATGGGAAAAGGCATTGCACTGTGCCTGGCTCTGGGACAACCCCTCCCCCAGATGCCTCTAGCAACACCAGTACATCTGAATGTTTGCTTCTGCCCTTCTGGTTCTTCGGGTCAAGGCAGGAGGTTTGGGAGCGAGTAGGAGGAGGTGGGCAGGTGGGACCTGCCCAGAGCTGTGTCAGGAGGCCTGTTCGTGTCACCCGCTCTACAGCCCCATCGGGAATGCAGAAAATGAACTCTGGAGGCTCAGGGCTAGATCAATCTCCTGAACTCCTGGAATCAGCCTCCCATTTGGAAGTGATGCCCATCTCCAAGCAGGCAGCCCTCACTTATATGTACTGGTAGTGAGGGCACCTGTAAGCCTCTCCAGGGATGTCTTTAAATGCAATTCTAATCAAATGGCCAAACCTAAGAAAACATATAGGCAAACTATGGTATAGTCATCTGATAATATACTGAATTGTCTCTAAAATATGAACACGGGCAGTGTCAACACATGGAAATACGCACACAAAAGGAGAAAGTGAAATACCAAATGGAAGGTATGCATCAATTATCCTGTCAAACGCATGCCCAGATATCAACTAGGGTCAGAAATAAATTCTATGATATTCAACCAGTTAGAGTTTGGCAGATGCAAAGTTCTTTTGATCTGTAAGGCTAAGTGAATAATTTTTAATGGATCTCTGCTAGTCTTAAAGTCCAATTAAAATCAGAGCCTAAGAGACAGTCCAGCCCAGAAGGGTGGGGCCAGCTGAGCAGGTGGGGCTGCTGCACCTGCTTTCAAATGCTGCCAGGTGCAGTCGAGCAAGGCCCCTCTCCTGTGAGGCTCCTGTTCTAGGCTGCTGCTCATGGCCAAGGCCAAGCATCTTGACACGGAGGAGTGTTGTTCAGAACCTCACAGGCTCCAGCTGGCAGATCTCCAAACAGTGTTTAGCACCAACATGGCATAGGGCGGGGAGGAGAGACCAAGAAGATCACACAGAATGCTGGTCCTGCAGGAGGTGACAGTTCATCCTCAATCTTGTTTGGGATGGCACACAGTTGGAGGACGTGACTAGGTACACTACAGTGGCTACAAACTGCTCATCCATTCAAAATCATGGATTAGATGTACGTGCAGAATGTGAATGGTCTGAAAAATATAGTGCTGATAGAAAAAAGTCAGAAACAGAATGGGCCACAAAGGTGCCTTTCATGCAAATTAAAAATGCGCACAGTTCTGAGAAACTGTCACCACCAGGAGGAGGTCATGGAGACATGACAACTAAATGTAATGTGGTACCCTAGATGGGATCCTGGGACAGAAAAAGCGCAGGTGGTAAAAACCAAGGGAATCTGAATAAAGTACGGATTTTAGTTAATAATAATGTATCAATATTGGTTCATTGATTGTAACAAATGTACCACGTTAATGTAAGATGTTAATAATAGAGGAAACTGGGTACAGAGTATATGGGAACTTTCTGTACTATCTTCCAATTTTTCTGTAAATCTAAAACGGTTCTAAATAATAAAGTCTATTTTTAAAATTTAAAAAAAATTGCATGCAACAAAACAACGCTATACATTTCCCAGAACTATGATGCTTTGAACTGACTGCCTGTAAAGAAGCAGGCAGTGAGGAGGCAGGGGGTATTTTAAAAAACAACAAGAAGGTCTTTGTGCACACCAGTGAAAGTAATGTGCCATGGTTGAGAAGTACAGTAAACTCAACCATTGGTATGTGAGATCCCAACACTGATTGTAATCATTATTTTGGAAAAGAGAGAGACAACACTGCAAAACAGTAGGTCACAATGGCTGCATGAGTGGCGGGAGCTCTGATTACAGAGGAGCTGGGGGGACTTGCAAAAGCCTCATGAAGGAGAAGAGTTAAGTGAGCCTTAAAGCTGGGGCGGGGGCTTGGAGGTAAGAGATTTGGGTGGTCACAACAAGGACAACAGTCCAGGACATGGTCCATGCCCCCATCTAACACCGATCAGTCAGTCCTAAGAGCTATCTCTGTGCCTTCCTAATTCCCAGCCAAAGCTGGGAATATCCAGCAAAAACCAAAATGAAACGTGTTGGAAGGCAGCAAAGATGGGCAGTGATGCTTGCAGGAGCAATAAGTGTGGCCAGGACAATTACATTTTAATTTCAGACCGACAGTGAGTAATTTTTTAGTGTAAATATTGCATGGGACATACTTATGCTAAAAAATTATTTTTTGATAATCTGAAATTCAAATTTAACTAGGCAAGCTGCATTTTAGTTTGCTAAACCTGGCAACTCTAAGTAACAATAATAGTAGTAACACTCTATTGTCACTGTTCTAGGTACTTTTTTGAGTTATCTTGTTTCATCTGCATAACAACCCAGTGAAGAATGTATTGGTATTCCCTTTTTACAGGCGAGGAAACGTTGACTCAAAAGGATCAAGTAACCAGTCCAAAGTTGTGAGGCTAGAAGTCAGCCCTGGGGTGTGAACATATGTAATTGCCTTCAGAGTCCACCCTCTGAGCCTGGATATACTGTTTCCCAACCGAGCAGCTGAGCAAAGCCCTGGCCTCTGCTCCCTGAGACCCAGTGACAGACAGGGGTATAGACTGTAGCTCCCACAGTGGAAGCACCATGAGCTCCCTCTATGGCCCTCAGAATGCACCATTACCTTGGAAAGACCTTCTCAGCGGACTCCAGCTGGAGCCACCAAGTGAGCTGTGAGTTTCAAAAACTGCAGATCAGCACTCCTACAGCAAGTGAGCCCAAAGCAGCCCTGAAAGATCACACTGTCACTACCCTGGTGGAAAGACTAACCCTAGAGGAGTGTCTCCTGCCTTAAATGTCTGGCCAAGCAGCATAGGCTAGCAAAGCAGGGTGTGAGCCAGGCCACATGCCATTCTGCCTGGAGACAGAGGAAGAGACGCATGGCCTCTGGGGATCCCTTCCAGTTTGAAGACAGCATTAACTTTAATCTTATAAAACAGATTTCTGATGAGAATAGCATTTCGATCCTTAGCATGACACCTTTTAAAGTAATCGTAATGAACGTTTATTAAATGTCTACTACGTACCAGACATTGTGCTAAAGTTTTCACTGCCCCTTCTAATGAAGGGTCATGTAAAAGCACAATCCAGCAAGGCATCTGTTATTTTGCAGATAAGGAACCTGAGGCTCAGGGAGGTCACTCATTTACTCAACTGACACTTAGAACCCATAAGATCCCTACCTTCGTGGAGCTAGTGGTGGCACAGACAAAAAAGCAAATAAATCTATCACAGTATTTCAGGTAGCAGCTCTAAGTGTGATGAAGAAAAGTAAAGCAGGATTGAGGGACAGAGAGTGACAGGGGTGGGGAAATTTTAGCTGGGATGGTCAGGGAGGATGCCTGGAAGGAGACGACATTTGAGCAGAGACCTGAAGTGAGAGAAGGGGCACACACAGGTCTGGGAAAGAGGCCCAAGGCAGAGGGAACAACCAGCACAGAGACCTGCAGTGAGCGTGACCACTCACACTTCAGATAAGGCCAGCGGCCTGGCGTAGGGTACAGAGGGTGGAAGGGTTAGGGGGTGAGTGTGGAGGGGATGGCAAGGGTAGGTCATTTTTAAAGGATCACTGTGGTATGGGGAAATAATGCATAAGTGTAGGAATAAATGAACAGATGGATGGATGGATAGATGAGTGGATGGATGGATGAATAGATGGATCAGTGGATGGATGAGTGGGTGGACCAGTGAGTGGATAGATGAACAGATGGATGAATGCATTTCCATGGATTCCCTTAGGCTGTCTGCTGACCAGAGGTGAGAGTATAAAAGCTTACAAATTGATGAAAATATGTCCAATGTACGTCTCAATTCAGTTCCCAGATATGTCCCAAATCAGCTCCCCCAGGGACCCCCAGACAAGCACATTCCTTACTGAAGGAGATCCCTATAGAGGAATTTTGATCCAAAATTCAAAAACCAAACCAAGTCTTCATCCCAAGAAGCCCACCATGGTGAAGGCCACCAGATAAGACCTGGGAGAGTCAAGAGGAAATGTCTTGCCTTCACTCTAACTAGGCAACTCCAATTCCCACAGAACAGACTGGCGCATCACCACCCTCACTACTACCTGGGATCCCCCAGCAGAGGTGCTAGCGATACCTAGATTCTTCCTAAGTCCTTGGGCAAGAAGATTTGGTTTCCCCAACAGGAAAAAAAAATGCCACCTGCCAAAACAAAGCCCAGGCTCCCTGCAGGGTGGCACAGATCACCAGGAGCCCAGCTCTGTGGTGCCACCCCATCCCAAGACCCTAGCCAACTGCCCAACTCACCTCCACGTCCTTCTCGAGCTCCAGCCCAGCCTCCACCAGATTGTGCTCAAACTCCTCCCGCTGCTCCTTCCTCTCCTCCTCCAGGGCATCAAGCGGCCCCAGCTCAATGTCACCTGGGCCCCCAGCACAGGGCTCCTTGCCCGTCTCCCCGTTGGAGACAATAGCCAGCGAGTGGCCAGGGGAGCCTTGACCCATGTGCGCCCCACGTTTCCGGTAGTGGTAGGCGAGCACGTAGTCGACCTTCCTCTGGCTGTCATGGAAGTGCATGCGGCTCAGGCGGGCCTCTGAGGACACGGGCTCATTGGCATCCACATAGTTGTTGATGACCTGGCCAGAGAGAACAGGACAGGGACGGTGAGAGACAGAGGCTGGTCTGTGCTCTGGGCCCAGGGAGGTAGCCTGGGAAGCAAGTCCTTCAGGCCAGAGGCCTGACTGCCCCCGTGAAAAGACAGTGTGGTCAGGTTCATCTGTCGCGCCAGCCCACACAGCCCTCCACCCACACGTCTACAGTCTGGGCATCAGTGCCAGCACACGCTCCGGCACCCATGCACACACATGCACTCACACACACAGACTGTCCTTGCAGCAGCAAACCCCCACACAACCACACCGCCTGCCTGCACACACAGAACCACATGCCCACTCCTGCATGTGCACACACACAAGCACCTACATATGCACACACAGCCCCCTTCACGCTTATCTCCCTGCACGAGCAATCCTGCACACATGTGCATCTACCTGAGTGCACTCTAATACACACGCGCAACCCTCCACATGCACAATGACACGCCCACACATGCTCACCTCCTTGCAGCTCTGCATATCTGCCTGCAAAACTCTACATAGTATTTACACACAGAGAATACTCACTGGCAGGCTCTCTGGATCCATTGGGACAAAGGCCAATTTCTAGTCACCTGGCCTACCCCCACCTTCCCACCCACGAGAGTTCCCTAGACACTGCTCACA
The DNA here is from genome assembly GCA_023783475.1 of Daubentonia madagascariensis. Lineage (NCBI taxonomy): Eukaryota > Metazoa > Chordata > Mammalia > Primates > Daubentoniidae > Daubentonia > Daubentonia madagascariensis. The sequence goes on from JAKFHU010000075.1 coordinate 6,601,766, forward strand.
GCCCACATAGTCCTCCTCCTCCTCCTCTCCGGCCACTGCGAGGACCCTCTCAGAGACAGCAGCAGGGGAACCACCTCCTGCTCTCTTCCACTCCAGAGCTGGGGAGCTGAAGAGGAGAGATCAAGGCAGAGCAGGGGAGGGACCTGTCTCCCTCCCTTTGGGTGTTCCCTGTTTATTACTGGCTTGAAACCCAGCTGCTTCTGCCGCCACCTGAGAGGTCACCTGGGCAACCAGATGAAGCACCAAGCACAGGGGAAAAACTCGGAGCCACCAAAGCAGAGGCGAGATGGCTTCTCAGGCCTGCAGGAGGGGAGCCAGGGACTCTGCAGACCAACAGGTGGTGTCACCTGGCCTCTCCCACCTTCTCCCTTCCCAACCCTCCTCTGACCAGAAGAACCAGTGTTGCTAAGAAATTGTGCTGACTTGGAGGGAGAGAAGAGAAAAAGGCCCTGCCAAAACCCCAGGGCCTCTCTCACACACACATGCTCCCAACTGCAGGCTCCCCAAGTCAAGAGGCTCCCCAGGGGCCTCCGCCAGGGCTGGCCCATCCCCCTGCCCAGCACTCACAGAGCTGCTGCAGGCGCGCTCTCCACCGGAACTGCCCTGCGGGCCTGGGGCCCGGGGGCTTGGCACCTTGAGATGTTGCTGTCCACGTTTGGGGGCCTGGCCCCCTCTGGCTGCTGCTCGAGGGCTCAGCCGGCGTGGGGAGCCAGGGAGCAGGGGGATATCTGTGAGAGGAAAAATAATTTCAGATGATGAGAAACCAGAGACACATAGAGACCGAGGCACTGAAGAGGAAAACTTTGTGGCCCTAAGAAAATGGCCATGTCTCCTCACAGCTGCCTCCCTGGTCAGTCCTTAGTTAGCCACGTTCATATGGGCCGCAGGAGAGGGGAGCACATAGAAGGAAGTGGGACCCCCCCCCAACACACACACACACACACACACATACACACACACACGGGGCCTGGAGCCACCAGCAGCAGCTCCTTCAGATCATTGCTGTTGTAATCTCTCATAATTCCCAGACAAGAGGAGAGGGGTGGCATCGGCCAAGCCTGGGTGGGACACTGCCTGGAGAGACATCTTGAATTTATGCCAAAGGCTTAGGCTTTATGACCTCTCCCAAGGCAGAAAGACCAACCGGCACTGTGGCCAACCCCCCGCCCGTTGGGGAAAGAGCAAGGACAGACCATTGGGGGCCCACTGAGGGCAGGGGCATCCTCTGAACAGAGAGGTGTCCTCCCGTGCCCTGGAAGGGTCCTTGTGCACCAAGGCCCAGAGCTATAGAGCCCCTTCTGGCCCTCCCTCATGCAGCCCTTCTAACAACCCCTGACAGGAGTCAGGGGTATTTCAGAAAACTTCTGGCATCACCCCAGAGGGAAAGTTCCCTGGTAGGGGATGGGATTGCTGAATGTCAGAATGGGAAGATTAAACACTCTGACTACACTTTGCACAGACGAGGCCACTGAGCCCCAGACAGAGGCCATGAGTTGCCAAAGTCTCAGGGCTGGTCAGAATCCATCTGTTCCGCCCTTGGAGAAACAGTCTGTCTAGCAATGCAGCACAGCCTGTGCACCCGGGCTCAAGCCTCAGCTCTGTCACTCGCCAGCTCTGTGACCCCTTTGAGCCTGTTTCAACAGCTGTAAAAAGAGGAGAGTCTCAAACTTGCAGGATTGAAGTAGGAATGAGAACAAGAGACAGTGCACACAAAGCACCTAGAGCAGCGATCAACCTATGGGCATGCAGTAAAACATGGTGATTGTGACTGTTCTTCTTATTTTCATTTTTACCTCCATGAGAGCAAGAAAGAACACCTTATAACCCCAGCTCAGCCCCAAGTGCCTGCTGAGTGAATGAATGAACAAAAGGCAACTCTTCCGGGTCTCTTGAAACAGAGCTTCTGGCCCGTTACCGTGTTGCGGAGCAGCCCCTAGGTGCTCAGCTCTCGGATGGACAGTGCCAGGGGGCCCAGAACATTTGGTCCCTGCACTTGAGGGACACAGTCGCTTTATGAAGAGAGGGCTAACATGCAGGAGACACAACTGTGACCAGCAGAGTGGAGCTTTCATAATTTATTTCTATATTATGGGCTCTAGTCTACATTGCGGGGATCAGAAAAGGTAAGAAGTCAAATTAGGCTTACGGAGGAATCAGCTGGAGCTGGGTCCTGGAAAGTGGGTAGCTTCTGAAAGGCCAGGAGGCGAGGCAGGCTTTCCCAGAGCAAAGACATAGACGGGCAGGAGTAGGCACGCTTGCTGTCCCTGTGACAGGGCCTCCAGCTCAGGACTCTAAGGGACAGGCTGCCTCCTGTGCGGCGCAGGTTTGCCTCATCCCTCTTCCCTCATGCCTTCCTGCATGCCCACCCCCAAGGGCAGAACTGGGAACAGAAGGACTCTACCCCAGAGAAGGCCCCCAAACCTCCAGATGCATGTCTAAGGAACCCAAGACCATCCAGACGTGTCACTGGGGCAGGTGATAAAGGTGAAGCTCACTCAGGGCCACCCTTGCTTGGCAGCTATGTTCAGGTTTGGGGCTCAGGCAGCTCAGATTCAGGGACAACCCAAAGCTTTGGTCCAACTTCTGTCCAGGAGGCACCACCCCCTAAAGGTGTCCCCGGGGCTTCAGGCTGGCCTCCAGAGACCCACTAGCCATCACAGCGGCTCCCTCTGCTTGCTCCCTGACACAGGGATCCAGCTGCCTGGAGACTCTGCTTTCATCCCCCTCCCTCCATGATTAGGGCACAGCACACGGTTCAGCCGTGCCAGCTGCAGAGAAGCGCACCAGGCAATAATGACACCGACATGGAAGGACACAAGAGTGCCAGCTTCAGACGTGAGGTGAAGGACGCAGGGCATGCGAGTGGCGCCTGGCTGTCAGGAAGGGTGGGGCAGGCGAACACACTCCTCAGGACTTCCTGAGCCGCTTAGGAGAGAGGAATGGAGGTCAGTGAGAAGTCGCACACAGCAACGGAATACATCAGCCCATTTGGAAATTACCTCTCCTCCATTCTCCGCTCCCTTGGCTCTTAGTACATGCTGCCTTGAAGGACAGATCCCCGGGTGTTCCTAACTACGGTGCCATGAGGATAGGGACATGGCTTACCCATCTCTGGATTAATGAGACAGATTCTCCCAAGGCTTGGGCCTGGGCCTTTCTCCTCGCTCTGACTCTCTCCCTGGGCACCCTCATCCACTCCTAAGCCCTTCAACCACCTACTGCTAATGGCACCCAAGTTTCACTTTGACCTCTACTCTCCTGCAGGCACCAGGTTCACGAATTCCCCTTCCCGCTTGGATGTTTCAGAGCCTCCCCAAAGTCAACATACCCCAAACCAAACTTAGGGTCTTCTTTCCACAAGAGGATTCTGCTTCAGTGTTCCCTGCCCCTAAAAATGCTCCCCCACACACACTCAGTCCATAAGCAAGAAACCTAGAAGCAGCCTAGATAGCATTTTCCCTCATCCCCCACACCCAACTTGGCACCAATTCTATGGATTTTATCCCTGAAATATCTGCCAAACCCATCTGTTTTTCACCCCTCCAAGACTCCCACCCTAGTGCAAGCTCTCACCCTCTTTCACCTGGAGGACTGCAATGCCCTCCCACCAGGTCCCCCAGCTCCCCCTCATGGTTCCCCACAAGGCAGCCAGGGGTCCTTACAAAATGTCCATCCAGCCATGACACGCTCAAGTGTGGAACCCACTGGGGCTTCCAGGCTTTGGGGTTGTGAGCTCCTATGTACTGCCCCATCCACATCTCCACTTCCTCTCCCCCATGTCCTGTGGGCCCTCTGCGCTCCCGCCACACTGCCTGCCCTGGTGCACCACGCATGCTTCCTCCCAGCCCGGGATCCTGCATGTGTTCTTCCCTCTGCTTGGGACACACCTCCCTCCACACTCTTCATCTAGTTGTGGGCCACCTACTATTCTAGTCATTGGGGACCCAGAAAATCAAAAGTAAAACATTTTTGTTTCAAAAAGCTGCTGATCCAGGTGTAAGACAGGAAAATTCAGATCCTGCTAGCAAGGCTAATTTCCTTCCATCCTAGACATGATTCAAGTTCCACAAGCTGGGGTGGTGCAGGATTCAGAGGAGGAACAGAGCCACAGGACACATGTGAAGTTGTCAGATAAAGGCCTGGTGTCACTGAATAAAGATGACCCTTTGATCATCCAAAGGGGCTCCTTCTGTGTCCCAAGTCTTTGCCCAGCTCCCCAAGTGACCACTCCAAGTGACCACCCCACAGGTGACTAGCCCCCCTTTCAATTGTCCAGAGCCCTCATAAGCCTCCCAGAGCACTGGGTGGGAGGAAGGAGGGCCTCTCCACCTAGTCAAGGTGTGGCCAGATGATATGACCAGAGACCTCCCCTTGGGCAGAGGGCAGCATCTCCCCATATACAAATCTGCCCCCTAATCCATTCTCCTCCTCTGCCCTCAGAGGAATCTTTTTAAATTCTGCATCACGTTAATCCCCCCCCCCACCACCACACTCAAATGGCTCCACACTGCCAGAGTTAAAGTCTCAACCATGAAATAAAAGGTGGCACGTATGGTCTCCAATCCTGCTCCCGGCCACCCTCCATCTCTCTGAAGCTAGAGTGCTTTGAATAGTCCCATTTGCTCCATGTATGGAAACCTTGACACATCGTGCAGCCATGGGGGCACTTGCTAGGGGGAGCCTGTGTTTTGGGGGGTGAAGGGAAGGAAGGAGGGCATGTTCTGGGCTTGGCCTGCTGTTTGGAGGCATCTGAAGCCTGTCTCAGAGTGGCCCAAGGCCACAGTTGAGGGTCTATGTCAAGCCAAGGATTATCAAATCAGCAAATCCCACACTGTGCTTTGGGACAGCACGAGGGTAGCACAGGGGTGGGTGTCACAGCCACTTAGGGGGCAGTGGGGCCAATGTAAGCCCATTGTTCTCCCTGCCACGCTGCAACCCACCCCAGACTGGCCATCGGCACCCTGCCACAGGGCAAGCCCCAGACCCAGCCGGGGCCCCTGCCTCCTAGTCATGACATTGCTACTATTCTAGTCATGACATTGCTACAATTTGGAGAAAAGAATTTATTTTCTCTGAGCTTAGTTTTTACTTCCATGATTGGGGGGAGGGTGTCATTATCATGTCTTTTCCTCAAAGGGTGGGAGGATAACAATACAGTATGATAAAAAATTAAAATTCCTTGGAAGTACATGAGCTGTGGAAAATGCAAGAGATAACTATCAAACCTTGCTTCAGGGCTTCCGAGCCTACCATCTTCCTCCATCTCTTCCCACCCTGACTTCTTTGCTTCACTCCAGCAGCTCTGCTCCAAGTCCCCGGAATGCCCTTTCTCGCCCATCCAGCTGCCTGCTCACCATCCACTTCCTCCCGGAGGCTTCTGCAGACTAGGCTGTCTGCACCGCACCCCCGCCATTAGTACAAGTGGATTCATTTCCTTACTCATCCAAGACGGCCACACACTTTTTTATCCCTCAGGTCCAGTCATGGCTATTTCAGATCAGTGGTCCCAGGCAAGACCTCTGTCCCTTCTCGTTGGAGCCAACCTCCACCGCGTTGCAGGGCTGCAGGTACCTTAGGTGGCTCTACGGAGGGCTATGAAGGAGGAGGAGGCCCACAGACGCTGAGGGAAAAGAACAGAGTCTGCAGGAGGAGAGGCCAAAGGCTCAGTGTGAAAATGGGCACAGCTTGTTTCCAGAGTCTCCCCCACTGGCCCTTCCACTGGCCCCGCCCTGAGCCTACCCAGCCTGCCCTCCTCAGCTTCAGCCCCCCAATTCCATCCCTCCACTCTCCATCTACCATCGGGACTTTCCAACACCCATTTCTGCATTAACTGCTGGCTCTCTTGGCTAATCAGCTAATTTACACCAAAGTACAAATAGTCCATGCTGACGTCTTGAGATGACATAGGTGAAACGCATTTTGAAGACTTTAAAAGACTCTGCAGATGGCACGCCCCTTGCATGCGTAGGTCCTAGCCTGGAGGAATCATCTCCTGTGCTCGGCTCCAGGGCACTGGTGGCCGGGGCAAGGCGGGGGGCAGGGGGGATGCTCCAAATCATACCCCACCCCTCAGACAGCCTGGCAGGAATCTTCCAGGTCACTGCATAAGACCAGGGCTAGAAAGGCCTTTCTGGACAGGGGCGGAGCCGGTGCAGAACGTGGAGAACTAGTGACAGTAAGAGAGCTCAGGCGTAGCTGATGGTGGAAACACTGACGCCAAGGAGACCAGGAGACACAGTCAAGAGCGAGGCAGGGCCAGCCTGCAAAGAAAGAGCAGGACGTGGGCTCACCAGGCAGGGAGGGCCAGTGAGTCAGCAAGGCCCTAGGAGGTTCCCAAAGCCTGCAGGACAGAACAGCAGGAGGAGGCGTTTTCCTGGGGGAGCTGGACTTCCAGGCAGCAGGGCTTTTCCTCGAAGTTTCCCTCTTGGCATCATTACTGCCTCATTACCAGCCACTGGCAGGTGAAGTGGAAGGGCCCTGAAGTGAAGGGCCACCTAATCCACCTGCCTCTCAGGGCCACTGTCTCACAACCAGACAAGACATCCGCTCTCTCCCAGGCTAAAGCAAGACTCCAGGCAGCAATGGTCCTACTGCCAGCAGGCCCCATTGGGAGACTTGGAGAGACCTAGACACCTTCACATTTGAAGGCCCCCACCCTGGACCCTCCTCAAGTGTCCTGGGATGGATGGATTTCACTTCACTTAGGATCAGCATCTACACCAAGGTCTCACCCTGCTTTTCTACATGCATTGGACCCAGTACAATGGCCAGGGCTTGTAATTTGGGCACAACAGCCCTGCTGATCACCCACCCCTTGCCCCATAGGTCCTGCTAAGTAGCACCTTCCTGAGCCTCTGCTTGCAGCCAGGGTGACGGAAGGACCACCCTCCAGTTCCCTCCACGTGAAAGGAGCCATTTGCAAATCTGCCTCCTCGGCTCTGCTTGAACGAAAGCCTGGGCTCAGAATTAGCCCTCTCTCCCCTGATGCACAAACACCCCTTTCCTGATGATGACACTGCCACAGGATGCATCCTTACCTTGCACCTGGATGGGAGCTAACTGGTCTCCCTGCCGCTAATCTTGCTTCCCCCTCATCCTCACATTTCAGCTAGCATTACCATTTGGAACAATCTGACGAAGTGACTCCCATTTGGGGGCTTCCTGCTCTTTTCAGGAAGATCATATTGTCTAATGTGGCATACAGGACCTTTCATACCCCAGCCCCTGCCACCTCTCTGGACGGCTTCATCTCCCAACACTCCTCTATGCCTTCCTCCTCTCCCCCCATCGCACACACCATCATGCCAAGCTCCAACACAACAACTGGCCAACCTTGGAGGACTGCATGGGGTAGGGGGTAATATATATACATTCTTTCACATCTCTGTTCATTCATTCCAGAGCCACTTAACTTGCCAGGCATTGCACAAGACATTGGAAATATAAGACTACACAGGACATGGTCCTTTCCACCAAGTCCTAGATGCTCACTAGGAAGGCAGGCTAAGAAGGAAGGTAGACTAGTAAGAAAGGAAGGCAAACTGGTAAGAAGGAAAGTAAACCAGTAAGGAAGGAAGGAAGCTAGTTAGGAAGGGAAGTAGACTAGTAAAAAAGGAAGAAAGACTAGTAAGGAAGGAAAATAGACCAGTAAGGAAGGAAGGTAAACCAGTAAGGAGCTAATTTCCAGAATGCAGAAAGAGCTGAAGTTGATGTATGAACAAGGACCTGCAGAAACAGAAGCCCTCAGCGCTGTCTAGAGCTGTCAGGAAAGGCTCCCAGAGCATGTGGCTTTTGAGGTGCATCTAGATGAGGTGAACAGTCATCTAAGAATGGGTAAGGAAGGAAAGGAGACCCAGAGATAAAGGCAATCATCTGCATGGTCCTTTGTAGCTGGTCTCAGGCTTGGCTGTTTCAGATCAACAACCTCTGGAGAGCAAGGACCACCACACTCCTTGTGCTCCTTTTCCACCCACAGAGTCCCCATAGGAGCTAGCTGTGTGGGGGGATTTGAGGGGCACAGAAAGGACCCCTCTGGTTTATAGCACACTCCTTTTTTTAATTATTATGGGTACATAAGAGTTATACTAGTACCCACTTTTTAATATGGCCCACAAGGCCCTTTACCATCTTTCTTCTCAACCTTCCCAATATCATCTCCTGCTAGTCACTCCCCACTCTCTCACATACACACACACACACTCTCTAGAGCTGCGGTCCCCAACCCCCAGGCCGCAGACTGGTACTGGCCCATGGCTTGTCAGGAACTGGGCCACACAGCAGGAGGTGAGCTAGCAAAGCTTCTGTATTTACAGCCACTCCCCATTGTTCACATCACCACCTGAGCTCCACCTCTGTCAGATCAGCGGTGGCATCAGATTCTCATAGGAGTATGAACCCTACTGTAAACTGCGCATGCGAGGGATCTAGGTTACTGCTCCTTATGAGAATCTAACACCTGATGATCTGAGGTGGAGCTGAGCGGTGATGCTAGCACTGGGGAGCAGCTGCAAATACAGATTATCATTAGTAGAGAGGTTTGACTGCACAATAAACGTAATGAACTTGAATCATCCCGAAACCATCCCCCCTCCCATCTGTGGAAAAATTGTCTTCCATGAAACCAGTCCCTGATGCCAAAAAGGTTGGGGACTACTGCTCTAGAGAGAATGAACCACTGGCAGCTTGCAGAAGGTGACCTGCTTTTTCTTATGTTTGGTCTTTGGAATTGTTTTCCCTTCTGCCTCTAAACATCTCTCCCAAACCCTAAAACCACTTCAAACCCCACTCTGTTAACACTCAGGGTTCACAATTCATAATAACACTAAAGGATTTTAAGCAGGAGAGCAACATGATTAGAATTACATTATAAAGATCACCCTGGCTATAGTGAGGATAAATGGGGTGCCAGGGGAATGATAGATGGATGGGTGGATGGATGGATGGATGGATGGATGGAATAGATGGATGGGTGGATGGATGGATGGATGGGTGGGTGGATGGATGGATGGATGGAATAGATGGATGGGTGGATGGATGGTGATGGGTGGGTGGATGGATGGATGGATGGAATAGATGGATGGGTGATGGATGGATGGGATGGATGGAATAGATGGATGGGTGGATGGATGGATTGGATGGATGATGGTGAGTGGATGAGATGGATGGTGGATGATGGATGGGATGGATGGATGGATGGATGGATGGATGGATGGATGGATGGAATAGATGGATGGGTGGATGGATGGATGGATGGAGTGGAATGTAGATGGATGGGTGGATGGATGGATGGGTGGATGGATGGATGGAGATAGATGGTGGTGATGGGATGTGATGGAATGAGATGGATGTGGTGGATGAGATGTGGGATGTGGATGGATGGATGGAATAGATGGATGGGTGGCATGGAGGGTGGATGGATGGATGGAATAGATGGATGGTGGATGGGATGGATTGGATGGAGGGGTGATGGATGGATGGAATAGATGGATGGATGGATGGATGGATGGGTGGATGGATGGGTGGAGGATGGATGGAGTGAGGGATGATGATGGAGATGATGGATGGATGGATGATGGATGGGTGGATGGATGGATGGATGGAGTGATGGGTGGATGGATGTGATGGTGGTGGATGATGAGGGTGGTGGATGGTGATGGAATGGTGGATGGATGGATGATGGATGGATGTGATAGATGGTGGTGGAGGAGATGATGATGGATGGGTGGATGGATGGATGGAATAGATGGATGGGTGGATGGATGGATGGATGGGTGAGTGGATGGGTGGGTGGGTAGATCCCTAACTGTTTTGCTACTACAAATGACCCGTCATAAAATTCATAAAAGTTTTATTTCACTGTTTATACTGCTACTCAAAAGCCTTCATTTTCTTGAGGCTTACAAACAACTTGGCATTCAAATACTTCATATATGTCTGTTACATATCTCTGCTACTTAATCCCTCCATCACATAAGAACAGTCCTCTTTAGTCAAACCTGTCCTCAAACTGATACTCACTCTGTCCCTTTGGTCACACAGTTACTACTCCTTGGAATGTTCTTTCCACTTGTCTAAATTCCACCCAGCTAAAGTCTTACCCCTACACCACGCCTTTCCTAACCACTAAGGGAAGTCCTTCAGAAGTTCAGAAAATTTTCCTTTTGTATCTTTGTATTCCTAGCATAGGACTCTGGATGCAATAAGGACTCTATAAGCTTTCGGAGGTAATAATGTAGGGAATTAGGGAATCCTTCCTTCTGAGGGAATTTTGAAATAGAATAGATTCCCCTATATTGAACTGCACACACACTTGCCCTAATAATAACAACTAGAACAACACTAATAGCTAACACTTTACATGTGCTAGGCACTATTCTAAGCACTTTACATGTATCAGTTCATTTAACCTTCATGATAACCCTATGAGGTAGGTACTGTTGTTGTTACCATTCTACTGATGAGGAAACTGAGACATAGGGAGAGGTCAGGCAAGTTGTCCAAGATTACCAGCACACTCACAGTCCACATTTTCAACCATTAAGCTATACCATGCAAAAGGAGAATGGACAAGACAACTTTATAAGTCCCTTCCTAACTGGACAAATTATAACATCTTTCACCCCCTCTAAAAAGGCCTTTTTACAAATAGCAAGTCAATGCTCAGATCCAATATTCTAAAAGTTAAGACCAAAGATGATAAAAGAATAAAAAGTTCATTTTAGGAAGTACTTCACTCAATGACAAAATCCCCAAATTGGGACTTGGATGAGTTGCCCAAATGAAACCTACTCATCGGCAGCCCATCCTACACTGTGGTTTGGAGCGTGGCTGATGAGATTAAGGTATAAATGCCCCTCCTTGTATGTCATGAGGAAGTAGCCAGTCTACAACATAATGGGTCAAAACTGCTCTGTTAGCTCATTAATTATAATCTGTGTTGCAACAGATTTGCTCTGTGTGCTCTGACACGAAAGAGAATGATGATGCAATGCTGAGAAAAATGTCATCCCTCCCACGAGCCCTTTGCGTGCACGTGCAGATGCACGCGCGCACACACACACACACACCACACACTTTACTGAGGGCGTTTGTCTCCTCTCCTGGGTATACTCAGTGGATTCCCTAACGTCCCTCTCACCCCCTCCACCACCCATAAACATCTCCCCTCTCTTCCTCCCGGGTGTAACCAACACTGATGATCTCTTTCTTATTGCCGTCTCTCCAAAGAAGATGGAACAGGTTTCTCTTACCCGAAGTGGACTGGTCTGAGGTTACAGCCTAAAAGGGCTCCTCCAGTCATAGCTCCCACCCTCAGGCTCCTGAGGCCTAAGGACCCAGGTGAGATGCTGGGGGTTACAGGAGGATTCAGAAGATGTGAGGGATATGGATGATCCTGACAATATTTATAAAATATCCCAAGTATATTTATTATCTATAAGAAATTGCTCAGAAGATTTCTCTGCTATATCTTTGTTAACCAATATGAATAAATTCATATCGTAGAGACAGTAAGCTTAATCTGCTCGTTTGCATGCTCTGTGAGGACAGGAATCGTACTCATCCTGTTGACCACTGTATCCTTAGCCCTGAGCATGGGGCCTGGACATAATAACCTTTGGGGGCAGGGAAAATGCCTCCTTACAGTGTGGGAAAAGGAAAGCCTCACCAGCGAGCACCAGCTAGGATGGTAACACCACATAAAAGCCAGGAAAATTGTTCATGAGCCCACTGGAGACACCCGTAGGGACTCCCATAATTACTGGGTCAGACTTTAAGGGTGACAGAAGATCCCATAATATCTAGTGGGGAAAAGCTTGAGAGACACATTTTTTAATTTCTCAAAACTCCTCCTCTACTAGGATTGCTCTTACTTAAATAATACAGATTGCTCTTACTTAAAACCAGGATGTGTCCTCATTTGAGCATCAGTGAAGTTATGATCACCACATCCCAAAGGACAGAATGAGGAGAAGCAGCCCTGGAGAAGGGCAACCAGAATCATATGAGTTATTCTGTGGAGAGAAGAAGCCTGCCTGGAAAGCTAGACTTGAAGTATCAGAATTCTGTACTTGGTAAAGGGCAAATGGGGACATAGAGTGGTTCTCAACCTTGGTTGCACGCTGGAATCACCTAAGAAGGTTATAATATTGATGTCTGTGTTTCACCTCCAGAGATTTGGATTTAATTTGTCTGGGGTGATTCTATTGTACAGCCAAGGTTGAGACCATTGGTCTATAGAATCACTAACAGAATCAAAATGGTGAGCACAGATGTAGTCACAGATCTTGAAATATTAGCAAGAAGAAGCATCTTTTAAAACTTGAACAAGGTAAGCTTAGCACACAAAATGAAGTGCAACTTAGCACAGTGAAGATGAATATTTAGAACTAAAGAACTGCCTTGGCCGAGGTGTGAAAAATTTGGGTGGATTTGTATTTCCCTAATGACTAATGATGGTGAACATCTTTGTATGTGCTTATTGACCATTTTTATATCTTCTTTGGGAAAATGTCTATTCAGATCCTTTGCTCATTTTAAAATTGGGTTATTCATCTTTTTCTTGATGAGTTGCAAGAGTTCTTTATACATCCTGGATTTAAATCTTTACCTGATATATTACATACAAATATTTTCTCCCATTCTGTGGGTTGTCTGTTCACTTTCTTGATGGTGTCTTTGGAAGTATTTTTGATTTTGAAGAAGTCCAATTTGTCTATTCTTCCTTTGATGTGCTATGGTTTGAATGTTTGTGTCCTCTCCAAAATTCATGTTGAAACTTAACCCCCAGTAAGTTTAAGTATTAAGAAGTAGGGCCTTCTGGGAAGTGATTAATCCCCCATGAATGGATTAGTGTTCTTATAAAAAGGCTCCAGGGAACTAACTAGACCCTTTTTTAGCCATTCCATTTTCCAACATGTGAGAACACAGCAACAAGGCACCATCTTGGAAGCAAAGAGCAGCCCTCACCAGATGCTGAATGCCAACACCTTGATCTCGGACTTCCCAGCCTCCAGAACTGTGAGAAGTAAATTTCTGTTCTTTATAAATTACCCAGTCTCTGGCATTTTGTCATAGCAAATGAACTGAGACATATTGCTTGCACTTTTGATATGATATTAAGAAAACATTGCCTAAACCAAGGTCATGAAGATTTACTCCTACCTTGTCTCCTAATAGTTTTATAAATTTAGTTACTACTTTTACATCTATGATTCATTCTGAGTTAATTTTTATGTATGAGTGATAAAAAGGTCCAACTTCATTTTTTGCATGTGGCTATTCAGTTGTTGCAGGACCATTTCCCCATTTCTTTCCCCATTTCTTGGCACCTTTGTTGAAATTCAAAGGTTTATTTCTAAAATCCCAATTCCATTGATTGAGCTGTATATCTATCCTTATACGAGTACTGGGGTAGCTTTGTAGTATGTTTTGAAATTGGGAAGTGTGAGTCCCGTTGCATTTGTTTTTGTTTATGTTTGTAGTTTCTATTTCTCCACAGTTCCATATATTTTTATGCACTAAAATCATATTTATCTTAAGTTAGAACATATCTATATTAGCTGCCTTAAACTATTTGTTAATCCAACATCAGGACTATCTTGGGGCAGTTTTATTTCTTGCTTTGTCTCTTTTTTTTTTTCCTATTTGTTAATTACATATATTTAGGGTATACAACATGATGTTTTGGTATACATATACGTAGTGAAGTGATTACTGCAGTCAAGTAAATTAACTTATCCATCACCTCATATAAAAACCTTTCTTTTTGTGTGTGTGGTAAGATTACCTAAAATCTACTTTCTTAGCAAATTCCACTGTACAATACAAGGTTATTAACTATAGGCCTCATGCTGTGCATTAGCTCTCTAGGCTTATTTGTCCCAGATAACTCACCTGTGTACCCTTTGATCTGTATCTATCCACTTCCCCCACTCACCCCCACCTCTGGTAACCACCTTTCTACTCTCTATTTATATGTATTCGATTTTGTTTTTTTAGATTCCACATAGAAGTGAGATTGTGCAGTACTTTTTTCTCCGTCTGGCTTATTCAATTAGCATAAGGTCCTCTAGGTTCATCCATAATATGGCAAATAGCAGGATCTCCTTGTTTTTTAAGGCTAAATAATATTTCAGTATATATATATACACACATATATATACACACACACCACAATTTATTTATCCATTTATCCAGTTCAAGAATACTTGAATTCAACATAATCAAAGGTCCAGAATTCTATACCACAAAGCAATGGACACCTAGGTTGTTTCCATATCTTGGCTATTGTGAATAATGTGGCAATGAATGTAGGAGTTCAGATATCTTTATCGGGTTGTGATTTTATTCCTTCAGTATATACCTAGAAGAGCTATAGGTGGGCCATATATTAGTTCTGTTTTTAATTTCTTTATCAACCTCTATACTGTTTTGCACAATGGCTGTACCAATCTACAGTCCCACCAGCAGTGTACAGGGTTCCCTTTCTTCCAAACCCTTGCCACAGCCATCCTAAATGTGCGATGACATCTCATTGTAGTTTTGATTTGCATTTCCCTGATGATTAGTGACGTCCTTTTCACATACCTGTTGGCCATTTTCATGTCTTCTTTGGAGAAATGTCTGTTCGGGTCATTTGCCCACTTTTTAATTGGGTTATTTGGTTTGATGCTATTGAGTTGTATGAGTTCCTTAAATATTTTGGATAGTAACCGCTTCTCTGATGCATGGTTCACAAATATTTTCTCCCACTTCATTGGCTGCTTTTCATTTTGTTGATTGTTTCCTTTGTCTCTTTTCATGGGTCACTTATTACTGTTTCTTTGCATGTCCAGTAAGTTTTATAGTATACTGGACACTGTGCATGATACATCATTATCTTTCTATTGAGAGGATAAAAAAATTTTTTTTTTATTTGTAGCAAGAAGTTCAATTACTGACTGATCACTTTGAGCTTATTTAGGTTTGATTTTTTTTGTGTGTTTTTTGTTTGTTTTTGGTTTTGGCAGGGTTGGGGAGGTTTTTTGTTGTTGTTTGTTTTTTGGTTTTGCTAGGGTATTTAGTGGAAAATCCAAGGTATTTCCCAAGACTTTCTAATTTGGCAGTGTTCAACCTCTAAACTCTGCCTTCCCTATTGATCTTTTTAGGGCTTGGTCTTAGTGTTTTTAGAGTCTGTCTAGAGTAAGTTTTTCTTTGGTGCATGATTCTTATTCCTAAAACAAGGCCCCTGGAGTCTCAGTTGCATGCCTGGAGTGTTAGGACATGTTGATGAGGTCTTGCCACTCTGGCGGGAATGGAATTTCAACATCTCCCAGTACTGTTTGGCCTCTAGCATCTCTGCTCTGATCTCAGTGTTGTAGCAGATTCTCTCTGGCAAACTTCATATGTCTCATGCTGTGCATGTGAAGCCTCACTCCTGGCCAAGGATTCAGGAAGGATCCCCAAAGAGACCTCTGGGCACCTTCCTTCAAACAGTTTCCTCTCTCTTGTGCTCTGCTTCATAATTTCCAACCATTTTAGCTGCTCCAAACTTTTATCTCTGCCTCCTCAGCTCAGTGGGATCTCTTTCCTCTACTTGGACTCCAGATCCCTGAACCCCAGTCAATAACCTGTACTCACAGGGCTAAATTTTTGAGTGTCTGTTCGTACAGGGATTGTACTTCTGTGCTGGTGGTTGTTCTGTACCTAAAAATGATTCACTCATATATTTTTCCCAGTTTTATAGTTTATGGCAGAAGGTCTACTCCAGTACCAGTTAGTTATTCCATCACTACTGGAAGCAGAAGTTCATGCCAGTCAGGTTTTTAATCAAAAGGTACTTTGTTAGCAAATAGTTTCAGATGTAGGTTATTGGCAAGGGCCAAAAATGACTGGACTCTATTGTATTAATTCAAAAGTGATCCTCATACTTTAGAAAAGAAGGAAATTGTTTTATTTGCTTATTTTTAAAGAGAAGCTAAGATCCCAACCTTAATTTTTATCCTGAGGGAGAGGCAGACTATGGGAATACCTGCAGCCAAAGCCAAACTTTTCTTTAAAAACAACTTTGTGTTTGCTCAAGAATACTTGAATTTAATATAATCAAAGCTCCAGAATTCAACACCAGAAAGCACAGAAGAGATGGCTTTGCCCAGAAATCTCTCTCTGCTCCTCTTTTCATCAATTTTTCATCCACCCATTCATTGAGCACCTACTATGTGCCAGGTTGTGGTAAGGGTCAAAGATGAGTGATATCCAGTTCCTGCCTTTGAGTATCTCTCCTCACCTGTGGTGTACAAAAGTGTGCAAGGGTTGTTAAATCTGTCAGGTTGGAAGAAATTTGGGAAAGGCTCTGTTAAGCAAGGCTTTGAAGTATGGATATTTGACGTGGATAGTATCTCAGTGGACTGAATTACTGCACTTGTATGTGGAGTCATTTATTATTATCCACACTGATAGTGAATAACACTATATGAGTTAGCATAATGCTCAGCTAGCCGATATAAAAATTAGACTACAAAATAAATAATGAGTAAGACATAACAACAGTTCACATCTTGCTAAAATAATAGTTCTGGGTGGGTAAACAAGTTGGTGGGGTGGCTCTTATCCATGTAGCTTTTCAGGAACCCAGGGTGATAGAGGCTCCCCAACTTCAACCAAGACTTCCAAGGTGCCCCTGAGAGTTGCCATTTCTATTATCTGAAAGGGGGAAAGAGCACAGAGAAGCAGGCATAGAAGATTTCTAGGGGCCAGGGCCAGAAGTAGCACATCACTCTGTTCAGCTTCCTCTAGCTAGAATTCAGTCTCAGGGCCATAACCAATTGCAAGGGAGGCTAGGATATAAGGTCAAGCTGTGCGTTCAGGAAGAAAAAGAGAACACGGATTTTGGTAAGCAGCTAGTAGTCTCTGTCATTAGGAGCCTACCAAAAATGATAAGTTTGGTGTGGCATAGTCACACTTATTATACTGTATTAAAGTTACAGATTTACACACTTATCTCCCCAAATAGGCTCTGAGAGCTTCAAATTTCAGCACCCAGGATAAGGCAGGATATGTGGTACATGCTTATTAAATGGTTTTTGAATGAATGAATGGTGAGCTTGTGTGACAGTAGTTGGCCAACACATTCAGTTGCTTCTTGAGGATCCTCCTGGAATGTCACATATCTATGTTGTTAAGTTAGAGGAAGATGCTTGCCTTCCTGTTTGTTACGGCAGGTGGACATGTCTCCAATATATCTATAAACTGTATCATATCATTGTAGGCACACATTAACTACATTTAGTGGCTTCTACCGTTTGAATTTACTTAGGTTGTATAGATTCATTCCTATCCCCTCTGATTCTTAAGCTGGTATTATGATCAATTCTCTAAAGTATGTTTTAGAAGTCAGGGAGCCAAACAGAAGCCATGCAAGTGGAGGATCCTGCCCCTGGTTGAAGCACACACCACTTCTATAGCCAGGGGGCCAAAGCAGGTGCATGGGTTACCAGGCATAGTAGCTATTCCTTCTTCTCCAGTGACAGGCTTCTCTTGCTCCTGTGTTCATGCAAAACCACAGTAACATACTACTTCACACCTATGAGGATGACTATAATAAAAAAGACGATTAATAAGTGTTGGTGAGTTTGCGGATAAATTGGAACCCTCCTAAGTTGCTTGTGGGACTGTAACATGGTACAGCCACTTTGGAAAATAGTCTGACAGTTTCTAAAAAAGTTTGACATATTACCCACCAATTCCTCTCCTAGGTATATACCCAAGAGAAATAAAAAACATGTGTACACAAAAACTTGTACATGAAAGCTCACACCATTTGTAGAGCTGAAAAGAGAATACCCAAATGTTCACCAACAGACAAATGGATAAACAAAATGTAGTATATCCATACAAGGGAATATCATTCAGCCATAAAAAGGAATGAAGTACTGACACATGTGACAATGTGACTGAACCTTGAAAGCATTATGCTAAGTGGAAGAACCCAGGTACAAAATGCCACATACTGTATGGTTCCACTTATATATTAATAAAATGTCTAGAATAGGCAAATCCATAGAGACAGAAAGTAGATTAGTCATTGCCAGGGGCTGGAGGGAGGGGAGGAAGGAAAGGTGAGTGACTGCCTTTGAGTATGAAGTTTCTTTTTAGGACAATGCCAATGTTCTAAAATTAGATTGTGGCAATGGTTGCACAACTGTGAATATACTAAAAACCACTGAATTGTATACTTTTAAAGGGTGCATTTTATGGTATGTGAGTTATTTCTCAATAAAGCTGTTTTTTAATGCAATTCCTAGAACTGAAAACTACAATTACTAAAAAGAAAAATGCACTGGATGGGCTGAACAGCACACTGGAGAAGGTAGAGAAAGGACCAGTGAAGTTAGAGACAGAGCGATAGAAATTACACAGTCTAGAGAACAGAGAAGCAAAGACTGGATGGAGCTCAACCTGAGGAACTGGTGGGTCAGCGCCAAACTACCTGACACGGACGTGACCGGAGCTCCAGAGAAAAGAGAGAATGAAAATAGGTCCAAAAAATAGTCAAAGAAACAGTGGCTAAAATCATGGCAAAATTTGATAAAATACAATAACTCCCAGATTTAAGAATTCCAGCAAACTCAAGTTAAAAAAAAATACAAAGAAAACCATACCTAGGTATATCACAGTCAAACTACTGAACACCAAAACTGAAAAAAGAATTTTGAGTGCTACCAGATTAAAAAGAGAGTATACATGAGTAAAGTAATGAATAAAACAATAATGTGAATTAAGGCTAGCTTCTCACCAAAACAAGGCGGACCAAAACAGCGACACCCAGAGTGCTGAAGAAAATATCCTGCCAAATCATTAATCTATATCCAATGAAATATCCTTCAAAACCGAGGGTGAAATAAAGACATTTTTCTTAAAAGCACAAAAGAATAACAGGATGACACCAGCAGAACTGTACCTCAAGAAATGCTAAAGGATGCTCTCCAGGCTGAAGAGAGATGGTAACGACGGAACCTTGATTAAGAGCAGTCCCTGCTGGAGGTGCTGTGTGCCCCTCTCTTGGAAGGAAGAAGAGATTGAGAGCCACTGCTCCACAGAGACTATGAGCATCAAGTTTTCTATATGTGATGAGCCACTACTCCTCAAATTAGAGGTTTAACCCATTAATTGGTTATAATATAAATCTCACGGTTTGCAAACAGCATTTTTTAAAATGTAATATAGCAGAATGGGCCAAAAAAGAATAAAACAGAAACATCCCTTTTTTAAAATTAGAAACAATATGATAAATGCCCATGTGATAAGTAACACACATTTTAAAAACCTACTAATGAAACTACAGCTTATTATGTTGGGCAATATCTTACGTAAATATCACCATGACATTCTTCTTAAAGCTTAATGTTGCTGAACTAGTCTCTTTTTATTAGACAATGAGAGCCATGTAATTTATTGTTTCCTTTCTGACCTGGCTGTCAGGAAGATCATAAATAAGATTTTTGCTCAATTATAGCAGCTATTCTTTGTCCAGGTTTTCTGATATAGTAGTATATTCCCAAGCCTCCCTGGGCTTGATCACACTAAATAAACTAACCATGATGATTCCAGGTGCAAATAGTGTCAAGGCCCAGCCCTACCTGGTATGCGACCACAGCATTTACCTAACAGCCTTGCAAAATCAGTATCTCCCTTAAGTCCCTGGTTCCACCCACGTTTTCCAGCCCCAATTACCAGCATCCACACTCCCTTCTAACAACTTCTTATAAACAGAACCAAAGCAACAAGTTGAGGCAGTGAGGCAAATACGAGCTCGAGAGTGGGATCCAAATTTGAATTCTGGCTTCACCCTTCAGTGATTATTCAGCGGTTAACACACTCTAACAGGGATGTTTCTTAACCTACCTGAACCTCAGGTTCTTTTCTATGAAATGTGCTTAATACTGACTCCCAAAGTTGTTGTGAGGCAAAACACTTGGCACAGTGCCTGGTGTAGACGCCTGATAAATGTTAGTCTTCCTTTCCCTTTGAATGCCAAGAACACCTGTCCTGAGCACCAAGGCCCTGCATGAGCCGGCTGGCTCTTCCCACTCTGCCCCTTGGTCTCTCTGATCCTCCCCCTTGGCCTTTTCATTATTTCTCGGATCCCCCAAGTACTTCCCTGCCATGGGGTCTTTTGCCTGTACTTTCTTTGCTAGACAATTTTCCGGATATCTGCATGGCTTGTTCCTTCATTTAATGCAATCTCTGCTCAAACTCATTTCCTTAGAGAGGGCTTCCCTAACCACCTGATTACAAATAGAAGTGGATTCCATTTGTGCCAGAGGCAAGAGCCCCATCTCCAGCAGTCAATTTTTTGTTCTCCATGTGCTCTAGCAACGTCATGCATAGGGTGGGACAGGCTTTCCTCAGCCAGTAGAAAGGGTTCACAGTATGGGTGGATCTCCAGAAAAATCAAGTCCTCATCAGAGAAAATGATAGACATGCTTCACTTTAGGCCCAAATGCCTCTCATCCTCTAGCCTTGCCCTACAATGGAAGATGAAGACAAAGCACACATAGAAACTGGACGAGAACCGAAGCTTTGTGTTTGGAACCCACCCCTACCCCTCACACAGCCTCTATAATCAGCAAAGTGGCCCTGATACCCACATAGAGGCAACTCAGAGAGCAGAAGAGGTTGCTGGAAAGGACTTTATCAGGGCCTCGGCTCGCAAAATGATAGCTGCATGGCAAGACACAGTGAGAGGAGCAGAGGCCCAGTAGCTGGGCCAGGGTGACAGAAAGACTGGGCAAGGGCTCTGATGTCAGGTCCCAAGGACAAAATCTAGGCAGGTGGAGCGGTCAAGAGTATCATGGTCCTCTGGAAGAACCCTCACCTTGTCTAAGATCCTCCTTCCACCTGCTACTTGCCTTTGGGTTGAGATCTGACCCTGCCCAATGGGACTTTCTGCCCCAGACCAGGGTCCACATGGCCCTGGTGTGTCTCTCCCCATCTGCTCACAAAGCATCAGGACTATGACTGACACCTCCCTTGCAGTGGCTTCAGCTCATGCCAAAAGAGCAGGCCCCTCCCACCTCATCCCTCTCTCAAGAACTACCGGAAACAAGACATCCCACTTAACATATTATAAGTTTTGTTTATCCATTTGTCTGTTGGTAGACATTTGAGTGTTCTCTTTTCGGCTGCTACAAATGATGTGGGCTTTCATGTACAAGTTTTTGTGTACACACGTTTTTTATTTCTCTTGCATATATACCTAGGAGAGGAATTGTTGGACCCTGTCAACCCTGCCCAAACGCAGTAGAATAATGTCCTCCTCCCCCAAACTCCACCTCAATTTGCTTTTCTTCTAAGAGAAGCCGCTGGGGGAGGCATACCTGTGTTTCCCCGCACCCTGAGGTGTAACCGACTGATATCACAGCTGTCCCTGAACATGGTTTGGGGTAAGGACTGGAAGAGACTTCCTGAACCTGTGAGGCCACTCCAGGGATGCCAAAGTCAAATCTGCTCTGTCCTCAGCAGACTGTTAATGAATTAAACCCGGCTAGTTGTTTACTTACCCTCAGACACCCTAAGCTAAACGTCCCAAAGACTTGTTACAAGAGGCAAGATCGCAGCAGCCGTAGGAATTGGCACCAATCGCCGAGAAGCCACCGCACAAATCCTCTGCCTCCCGTCCTACCTTCGCTCTCAATAAAAATAAGCGTCTCAGAAATTGCCCTGGCCTCCCTCAGCTTCCCGACCCCGGGGGAAAAGGGGTCAGCTTCCCGCACCACCCGGTGCAGGTCCACCTGGGGTCACTGGTCCCGAAGGGCAGGAGTTAGGACGGCGTCCCCTTCACTCCCGCCCGCCTACGACTTGCGGACGCCCCCGACCAGGGTCCCCGCGGGGCGGACTCACCGCGCAGCCCGGGGGCAGCCATGGCGGGGGCACGCGGGTCGCCGACGGCCGCGCGCGCTTCCTTCTGGACAGGCTTACGCGGCTGCGGCTAATTCCGTCGCGGCTCAGCTCCTTCTAGCGCCCGCCCCTGCCTGCGGCCGCCGCCGCTCCCCCCGCGCTCCGGACACCCGCCGCCCAGGCCCAGCCCGAGCCCCGCTCCCCCGCCGCGCCCCGGCGCCCGGGCGTCGAGAGAGCAGCGCGGTCCCGCGGTCGGGCTGAGCCCAGGACACGCTCGGGTTCGTGGAGCGGGGGGGGGGCGAGACGGTCACTGCCGCCGCTCCCCTGGGCCCGGGGAGGCCCCTCGCAACCTGGTGTAAAAATTCAGCCGGATTATCTCAGGAACCGTCTGGCTGATTAGTTTCCAATCCTGCCAGCAAAGCCTCCTTCCCGCCGCCCCACAGGGTCACCCTCCGTCTAGGGGCCAGCCCCGCTGCTACCCCCTGGACAGACCCCCTCTCACCTGCCACTCTACCTCGCCACCAGTTGTCCTCACCTTGCCCTAGATTAAGAGGGACAAAAAGGAGCAGGACTCGGAGAATAGGTGGGCAAGGGACAGGAGGACAGGAGCAGGGGTGGGAGAGACAGGAGGAGGGGCAAGTTTGTGAGAGCTTCCCCCTGAGACGCCAGGACAGGGCTAAGGAGGGTTGTGGAGGTAGACTGTGGAAGCTGCATCCCCAGAGAACAAGACGGGGGCCGTCTCCTGGAATGGTTTAGGTACCCAGCCATGGGCAAAGGGAGGTAAGAGACCAGGTGCAAAGGGCCATTCTGGATGATGATATCTACAACTCCAAGACAACTGGAAGCAAAACAAGTTCATTAATACCACGACCCCCAGAATAAACAAGTGTTATGTTAAGGTCCAGTGTGCTATTTGTGATCACTGACCTTTAAGTGTGAAGAATTTCTCCCCCATACTGAGGAAGTAAGCTGGTGATGACTGCTCCCCGTTCTACAGATGAGGAACCCCAGGCAACAAAGGGAGCAGGTGTACAACATAGTCAAGGGCAGAACAGAAGGAAAACCAAAAAGTATGATGCCCCAACCCAGGGCTTTATTCTGGCCATTTCAAGTAATAATGGCTAATGTTTCTGCTAGACTTCCTCCTTGGCAGACACCCTTCTCAGTGCTTTCCCTATGGTAGTTATTTTAATCCTAACAACAATTCTGTGAGGTGATTACTGCAGTGCACCCATTTTACAGATGAGGAGATGGAAGTGTTAAAGTCAAGTAACTCACCTCTAAGAGGATCCCAGGATCCCAAAGCAGGCAGCCCGCCCTAGAGTCTGTCGTAATACTTTGCTATTCAGCTTCTTTCCCTAACAACGCCCTGTCCTCGTTTACTTCCAGGGACCCTTATCCATGTCTTTTCAATATCCAAAGGATTGGGAACACTTTCACCATTGCTCCTTCATCCTGCCCTTTCTCCTCTCCCACCAGCACTTTCTTAGTCCCTGTATACTCCTTCCTTGAGACTCCCCTAAAACACTCACTTTGTGGGATTCTGTCCCATCTGGTCTGATGGTGAGCAAACAAGAAGGTCCCTGAGATCAGGCACAGACCCTGCCCTTGGAATATCTGTAAATAAAGGAAGACAGCTGAGACCCTTCCCCCAACACACACACACACACACACACACACACACACACACGAGCTCAGGTGCTCCTTCCACCAGTTTATCTTTCCTTTTTACCCAGCTCCCTAACACTGTTTTTACTTTTCTTAATCAAAACATGCAAGCAATCAAATGTTTTCCTGAGTCAGCCTTTTTATTGATGGTAAAATGTCATATCGGCAAATATGAGAAGTTCAGGCTATCAGGGCCCAGGCAGTAGGAAAATTGACAACTTATGCTGAAGAGGTAGCCTCCCTGCTGAGTTTCTCTGTGGCTGATGCCTCCAACAGCACCTTGTCCCCAGCTGGCATGTTAGGTATCAGTCAGAAGTGTGGCAGTTAATTCCCTGTCCCTGGATCTGGTTTCCTACTAGGAGAGACCTTAGAGGATGCTCAGAGTTGGGGGTGGGGAGACGGATGCAGAGATGACAACTTTTGAATTATTGAGTAGTTATATAAAACTTTTATCCATTCTTTCTTCCCTCTGTCCCACTAAACTCCCCACTAAACCTACTGAGCATAATCTATGCCATTTTCCTGTAATGCAGCTTCTTCTGAGGTTAATCCTAGACAATAACAAGTGGTGGAGACTTAGAAATGCAGTGGCCACTGGCTGCCATGGTGGCAAGGAAAGAATCTGTAAGCAGCAGATTGTGTGGCTCTGGTGGAGTGGGCTGGGGGTTCTTGTCCAGGTGTCAAGGCACCTGGGTTCTGAACCTGGCCCTGCCATCTGTGTGACCTTTGGCAAGTCACTTGAGTTCTCTGAGCTGCTTTCCTCATTTGTAAAGGGATGGGGAGGGACAGTGGATTA
Source organism: Daubentonia madagascariensis (assembly GCA_023783475.1). NCBI lineage: Eukaryota > Metazoa > Chordata > Mammalia > Primates > Daubentoniidae > Daubentonia > Daubentonia madagascariensis. The sequence continues at coordinate 6,626,106 of JAKFHU010000075.1, forward strand.
GATGATGTCTAAACCCTGTCCAGCTCCATGATCCAGTATTTTCACGGAGTTGAGTCTCTCCCACGTTACAAGAATTTGGAATGAAAATCAATTCTCCATTAAATTCCTAGCACATCCAGGACATCTCCTTCATCCTCAAGGGTATTCTCTCCCCACCTGGAGTCTCTACCATCTTGCCAGTGTGGACATGTAAACTTTTTTCATAAATTTTAAGGAAGGACAATCTCTGAGAGTGACAGTACCAGGCAGTGACGTGGGGACTAGGTGATGCTTGGTGTTATCTACACCTCTTCCTCTTCTTCTTCCCCTTCCACTAAAAGACGTCTGGAGCAGGCAGGGCCTTGACATCCAGCATAGTACCCAAAAGAAACTCAGCCCTTTCAGCCCTCAGGATGAAAGAATCCCTAATGCTCTGCCACTGGATTAGAGTCACTCATTCCCCACTTTGAGCCTTGATTTCCCCATTTCTATTCTTGTCACTTCTTACATTATTATAGAACAATTTACAGTTACCTAAGGACTTTCAGGCTTTATTTTAGGCTGAAGTTCTTTATCCTCAGCATCCCATAAGTGAGACTAATATTCCTATATTCAAGGAATCTGAGTCTGAAAACCACGAAGGGGCTTGTTTGAGGCCACACAGTTGAACAAGGGCCACAGGTGGAGCCCAGGTCTGCCTCCAAGCCCGGGGCTCACCCCCATGGCTGAGCCTGTGGTGGGACCACGATGCTGCACCTGCTGGCACGTGTTTCCAGGTCCCCCTGAGGCCTCAGCACCTCTCCCTCCCACAGAGGCCACTAAGGGGACACAGGCTTTTGTTGGCCAAGGGCTCCGAGAAATCCCTGCACACCTGGTTAAACACCTTCTCCACACTGTCAGACACACTGACAACAGCCGTATCTACCTCAGCAGGACCCTAGCTCTGGGGCCCACCCCTCTACTATGGTCAGAAGCTCCTCAATTCACAGCTTGGAAAACCCAGCATTCCTAAGCAAATCCCTTTTACTTCGGGCCACTGAGCTGAGTTTCTGAAGAAGCCTGTGCCACGCTATGCCCTCCCCACCCCGTGGGGGCAAAGACACCACTCTTTCCCCAGAGGTTGGCAGTCCCTCCCACAGACATTGGGGCTGGAGTGATTTCAGACAGGGCCTGTGATTTCCCCCTCAGAACCAGTCTCAGAACTCAGCCTCAGCCTACAGTTGCTGTCTCAGCCTAAGGACACAATGCACCAGCAGCCTTTTGCAAGATGAGAGCTTGGCCTTTATTGTGGGCCCAGGAGGGCACTAGAGCAGAAAATGCAGAGGACGACTCTGGCTGATTGGGCTGAGTTGGGCAGCAGCTGCAGCAGGCCTCACTTGCTGCACTTCCTGGGGGAGCACTGGCACTGCATGGCGTTGAGGACCTCATGGTACACCACAGAGCCGTTGGTACAGCGCAGGGGCACTCGCATGGGCTCCGTCCGCGTTGGGGAGCAGCAAGAGCATTGGTCCTGCACGTCTTCAGTGTCAATGGAGTACAAGGCTTTGCTGACACACTTGCCCTGCATGGGGGCAGAAGGGGTGGGGCAGCACAATGGTGGGTAACTCCCAGTGGGCAGGACTCCGGGGCAGCCTGCTTTCTGCCCCCACCTCTCCAAGCAAGGCAGGCCTCCCCTCGCCCACAGACACCCGGGACAGCTAGGCAATTTGTAAAGGCAGATCTCAGGGAAGTCTAACATTTCCTCTGTTCTATGGTAATATCACACCCAGATCCCTCTAGCTGCAATTCTCATGTATGTTTGATTGATCTACAGGAAAGCAGCCCCCATATGCCATAAGTAACTCTCCATTCTTTTTAAGAATTCATTGAGTCTTCCCTCAGGTTTTTTTTTCCCTCCTGGGGTCAAAAGTTCCCAGTTATTTCAATAAAACATTTATTCAGGAAAAAATGCTTCTAGTTTCTTTCCCTTCTCCTCTCTGTGAATTTTCCAGGTCCTTCTAGAATATAATTAAAGAGATGTGTCCAAAAAAAGAGATTCAGCCCTCCCTACTCAGGCCTTATTGAAGTCAGACGCCCTTACCTGGCAGTAGTGAATGTCCACTTCCTCTTCAGACTTACAGCTTCCCACCTTGACATACTGCAGCCTGGCAGTGATGTCCTTGCATTCGGGCTCCTCACCTATAGGACAGGTGAGAGGTGGAACTTGGGGACTGGCTGGGGTTGTGCAGAACATTGTTGAGCCCCAGTGCCCTCACTATGCTGGAAACAGGTCCATTTCACAATAAGCAAATAACAAAAGCCAGCCACAGAGAGGGCATTAAGTTATCCTGGTTCACCGCAGCTGCTTCTAGCCCTTCATATTCAGCAATGTCGTTACTGCTGGATTTAACTCACTTAATCGTACAATTTTAATTGCAGGAAGAGCTTAGGTTCACCGTGCTTTGGTGATGTAGATGAATGAGACCTGCTTTTATATAACTGTAGACTCTAAAAGCCATAATAGCTGGAACAACCCTCTTGTACGTATAACTATATCCAGAAGACAACGGGCAATGAAGTAGCCAATAAATATAATTAACATCTATCCATCCCTGCCTTTGCGTAAGAGGAAAGGCAAATGTCATGGCCGCACAGGGGCACTCACTGCCTCTGGTGGAGCCCAGAAGATCCCTAAGAGCCTCTGAAGTCCCTTTTTTAGGTACTGCCGTCTCCAGGTCACTGGTATGGGTTTCCTTATACACGACCTAGTGGCACTCAGACCTAAATCTCTGCTTGGCCCACTGAGAATTCAAATATTTAATTCCAGCTCACCGTTCCCATCTGAACACTAGGAGTTTTCCATTCTTGGCTCCAAATCTAAATCAACCCTAACTACATATTACTCTGCCTCTCAATTTCCAAATAATTTCATTTTAAAGGTAAAGCCTGCCAACTACATCAACAGGATGAATAAGAAAAACATATTTAGGCCAACATACTATGTTATTTTGCTGTAGATTTGAATCCCTGAGCCTGGCTTATTTTCCTTATTAAGGGTCTCAAAGGCCCCTTATTGGTGCTTTTATAGATAACAGTCTTTTAACCAAATTCCATGTGCAGTGTGCCTGGAGAGAATTCATCTTCTCTGACGGCTTCCTGACTTCACATTCTTAAACCATTCAGATGGGAATCATAGAAAGAAATGCTCCAGAGGGTTTGCTCAATCTGTGATCTGGTTACAGCAATTACAGAAGCTGTCAGAATAAGCCATCAAGAAAAGAACGAATTACCAAGCAATGGGCAAGAAAGAAAGAAAGGAAGGAAGGACGGAAGGAAAAGGGAAAGGAAAGGAAAAGAAAAAATGATTGAACACTGAAGGCATTCATGTATTCACTCTTCCTTTTTCTTCCTGAAAATAAGCATGGCCTTTAAACCCAACACCAAAATTTAAAAAAATAATAAACTAAAAACAAAAAAGTATTAGTCCAGACAAGCAATTCTGTATTCAGAAAATACAGCATTAGCATTGGGATCCTGAAGGTCACTTGTGTTCATGAACACGAGACTGCGTGGGAAGAATACTGCCTGACGTGCAGACCTGTGAGCCCCGTCTCCAGCTATTGCTGCAAGTGATTATAACCAATCAGCAAGATATAACTGCAAGGTCAAGAGGCGCTGAGTGTGACAAAGGGGAGTGATAAATTCAGACCACCCTTAGGAATCCTTGAGAGGGCTTTCTATGTTCCCTGCAGCCCCCACAGCACACGGTGGGCTATTGTTAGCCAGCTGGTGTCTCCCCTTTCTCTTCGAGACAGCTGGATCACGTTCATAAACAGGTATGTATCGAGTATCAGTTCTGTCAAGATCATGGAGCTGTAGCACACTCGTGAATAGATATGTATTGAGGATCTGCTCTGTCAAGATCATGGATCAAGGGTCCCTGTCTTCAAGGAGCCATGGTTGGAGAGGGAAGATCTTCTCCCATAATACGACTATGAGCAACCAAAGACTGCATGAGGGGAAAGGCACACAAGAGGCTAGGAACAGTAAGGAGTCTGAAGAAAACGGGGAAGGAGGCATTTAAAAGGGGATTTGAGCAGAAGGCAATCTAATGACATCCAGGGATGGGAGGCTGTTCCCTGCAAGATTAAATATAATGACTGGCCAGTGATCAAGAAATATGGCTGGTCTAATAGGCTTCAAGGGACAAGATATTAGTAATGTACTCACATGTGTCACAACAGGTACCTGGAATTTTCATAATTTTCCCCTAAGAAAACAGCAAAGGTGCAGGTTAGGCACAAATAGTACATAGTGGACAGCTTTCAGGTTACCCAAGGCCAATTTCTAGTTCTGAACTCACAGCCCCGAGCTTAAGTCCCCAGATGTAAACTGTGCCTTCCCATCACAAATGTGAGCAGATGGGCCACCCTACCTGACCAGGCTGAAACAATTTTGATCATTCTGAATTCCCTTCCGACCGAGTCATTGGGACCACCATTCCCAGGGAGACTGAAAGTCAGTTTGGTCTCTCACCTTCCTATCCAAGGATCACAGACTCAGCCTCCCTGAAGGGGAAGAGTTTTTTAAAGCATCCTACACTGCAGAGAACTCTGTCTCTCCATTAGGCTTTGATCTTGTAATTTCATCAGTTCTTAAACTAGTCAGAGATCTGCCTTGGACAGCGGGGAATCACGTCAGAGCAGGGCTGCACGCAGTTCAGAAGGACCCTGTTCTCAGAGTCAAGGACCGAGACGATCAAGAAGAAAGCAGGGTCTGAGCTGTGCCAACTCACGCCCTCAGCCAGACACGCGTGTTCATCAAAGGGTGGGCAGCCAGTGACCCTCTTCTCCCAGATGTACTCTCCTCTCTCATTGACCTTGCAGAAGTGATTATCACAGCCATCCTGCAGCGTCTCATCACGCTGGAAGGAAAGAGGGAGTGAGCAGAGCAAATTCAAAGACAGTATTTGGGTTACAAAGCCACTTCAAACCATGGCCGTGGAGTTGCTGGAGCAATTTGGAGAACTAGGGAACAACAATGAGACAGTATATAAAGTCCCCACACCCAGAACAGAAGTGGGACTCCAGTTTTATGACTTATTTACTATGAACAGGGCTGCATAACTGTAGAGGATCCTCCAACTATGGTGACCACTTAAATGCCCAGAGGATTGAGACACAGCAACAGTAAACTGGCTAATCAAGAACCGAACTAGAAATGAACCCAGGGCTCCACCTCCCAGCCCCACCAGCTAGCTCTGGCCGTCAGAGATCAGAGCTTGTTTCACCCTGATGGCCTGTCCAGTCTCACAGAACGTCAAAGCTAGAGAAAATTTTACAGCTCAACCAACTCCAAATCATGAGGCCATACACCAACTACGCTCTTGTCAACAAGAGCAACAAAATAACTAAATCAAAGAGAAAATTCTGTGCCTTCCATAAGTCATCCGTCTTTTCTTTACCAAATCAGAAAGAGGTGGGAAAAGAAGCCAACATTGAACCAAACTTAGTCCCTCTTTCTCGAAGAGAAGATTTCAAAACAGGGAACAAGATGGTGACGTGAGAAGGAACCCCTGAGTTGAGCTTGCTCCTACCTTCAGCGCCATGATCTGTCCGCCTCTGAGCTGAATGGTGCAAGCCACAGGCAAACACCTCCCACAGCATTCACCTTGGTTCTTTTCTTCCTTGTAACCCTATATCCGGGGGGAAAAAAGCAGCCATAGTTAATTTCTGCAGAACATCCCAACTCTAAGTAGGCTTACCTTGAGGGTCTGTCGTCTCTCCTATCCAGCAGTTTCACCCGGAATTTGGAAAGTCAACATCCAGCTCCAACTAGCTTTTGTCAGCTCTCAGTGGCCTAGACAGCATTCCTTCCCTCCACATACGTGCATCTCACCCAAGTTGTAGCAGCCAGACCTATTAAATTGGGCCTCTCCCCTGAGCTCCAGACTTAACAATTCAATTGTTTACTTGGCAATTGTTTGTTTTTCTGGTCATCTTGAGACTTGTGTCCAAAAGGAAGCTTGATTTTTGCCCCAAACCTCATCCTTCTCCAGTCTTCCCTAGTTGGTAACTGGTGTCCTCCACCAGTCGCTCAAACTGGAAATCTGGGAGTTATCCCTGACTCCTCCCTTTTTCTCCCCGACCCGCATCAACAAATCTTGCCAAAAATGTATCTGAAACTCCTCGCTGCTTGGCATAACCGGTATCCTCTGCCGTCGCCTAGGTAAGCAATCGTCACGTACTATGGACTCTGCTAACAGTCCTATTTTGCCTTCCTACTTCCGTTCCTTCCCCCATATGACAGGTTTCTACACATCTGCCAGAATGACCTTCCTAAATTAGAAGTCTAGTCATGTCACTTCTCTGCTTAGAAAACTTTGATGAAGTTCTGGTTCTAGTAATTGCAGTGGCTTGTATTGGACTAATCCCCATGCAGACAACAACTATAAATTAGTGACAAAATATTCAAAACATTGTTTAAAGGCACTGGAGGATGACCAAAATCAAGGATAAACTGTAGGTTATTTGATCCTTGAAAGAAGGAACGTAACGGACAAGATTCATGTTTAAACAGCTTTTCCCATGAAAGCAGTCTATATGCCACTGGACATCCGAACTCAAGCAGAAAACTGAGGCTGTATTTGCCTGAGGACTCAGACAGAGTTTGGAACTGCTAGAATAGCTGGAAACTAAATGGAAAACCCTCAGAAAAGAGGAAGTTGGAAGATCTCCGTATAAACTCCTCTCAAGTCTTTGGTTGACCTCTTAATTAAATACGTACAGGGGGGCCTCCAAGCAGCCCAGGGACAGAACAACAGCTGGACGGATAAAAGACGTGAGCAGAAATTTCAGCTGCCACACACGTCAGAGGAGACAGAGTTTGGAGTTTGAATCCTACCAAGTTGAAGGGGCCAAGGTTTTCATTAAAATTGGCATGGGGTAAAGACTATGTCTCAAGACAAAAATATTCAACCTAAGGCTAAGAGAATGCTAAAATAAACTCTCCCTAATGTAGTTTTAAAATTAAGTCTCCTTTAGTTCAAAGTGAACCACCAATAATCTAGCCACCTGCTAGAACCAAACCTTCATTACAGAAAAAAAGCAGAATTAAGAGTATCTTCAACATATCTTCCACCAATGCCTAATACATAGGAAAACAATTTCATGCAAGGAAATAGAAAAATGTGATCCACACCAAGAGAATAATCATTCAATAGAAACAAACATACAGTGACCTTTACATTGCAACTAGCAGGCAGGAACTTTAAAATAACTATGATAAATATGTTAAGAAGTCTAGAGGGAATGATGAATATAATGGAAAAACAGATAGGGAATTTCAGGAACAACCTGGAAACTTTAAGAAAAACAATCAACTGGAAATCCTAGAAGTAGAAAATACAATACTTTAAATAAAAAATTCACTGGATTGGATTAACTGAAGATAGGACACAAGAAAATAAAGGACCAGTGAATTTTAAGACTGACCTGTGCTGTCCACACTGAAACACAAAGAGGAAAAAAAATAGGAAAAAATATACAGAGCCCCAGTGACCAGTGGAATAGTGGGGCTATAGTGGTTTACTATACAGTCATGAGCTATATAACAATGTTTTGGTCAACAACAGACCACATATATAATTGCAGTCCCATAAGATTATACTGGAGCTGAAAAATTCTTATCACCTAATGATGTTATGGAACAACACATTACTCATGTGTTTGTGGTGATATCAGTGTAAACAAACCTACTGTGTCAGTATAGCATAATTATGTACAATACGTAATAGTTGATATGATAATAAACAACTATGTTACTGGTTTATGTATTTTACTATACTATACAATGTATTTTACTATACTATACTTTTTATTGTTATTTTACAAGTACTCCTTCTACCTATTAAAAAAGAAAAGTGAACTGTAAAACAGCCTCAGGCAAGTCCTTCAGCAGGTATTCCAGAAGAAGGCATTGTTATAGGAGATGACAGCTCCATATGTGTTATTGCCCCTGAAGACCTTCAAGTGGGACAAGATATAAAGGTGAATGACAGTGATATTGATGATCCTCCTCTGCATAGGCCTAGGCTAATGTGTGTGTTTGTGTCTTAGTTTTTAACAAAAAAAAAAATTTTTAAGTAAAAAAAAATTTTAAATGTTTAAATATAAAAAAGTTTATAGAATAAAGATCTGAAGAAAGAAAATATTTTGTACAGTTGTACAATGTGTTTGTGTTTTAAGCTAAGTGTTATTACAAGAGTCAAAAAGTTTTAAAATTTTTTTAAGTTTACAAAGTAAAAAAGTTACTGTAAACTAAATTTATTATCAAAGAAAGAAAACTATTTTTATAAGTTTTGTGTAGTCTAAGTGTACAGTGTTTATAAAGTCTACAGTAGTGTACTGTAATGTCCTAGGCCTTCACATTCACTCACCACTCACTCACTGACTCACCCAGATCAACTACAGTCCTGAAAGCTCCATTCATGGTAAGTGTCCTGTGTAGGTCTATCTTTTTTATTTTTTATACTATATTTATATTATACCTTTTCTATATTTAGGTATGTTTCAATACATAATACCTATCATTATGTTACAACTGCCTACAGTATTCAGTGCAGTCACATGCTGTACAGGTTTGTAGCATGTGTGTAGTAGGCTATACTATCGAGGTTTATGTAAGTACACTCTATCATGTTCACACGACGACAAAATCACCTAACGATGCATTTCTCAGAACATATCTCCATCATTAAGCAACACATGACTGTATGCATAATTAGAGTTTTAGAAAAACAGGAGAGACGAAATGGAGCAGAAAAAATTAAAGAAATAATAACTGAAAACTTTCCCAATTTGATTAAAAAATCAACCCTCAGATCCAGGAAGCTCTATGAATCCAAAGTAGAAAAAGTATAAATAAAATGACTCATAAGCATAGACTCAAACTTCTGAAAGCCAAAGATAAAGAAAAAAGGTTAAAAGTGCCAACAGAAGAGAGGAAATGCACACAGAACAACAACAAAAATGGCATCCGACTCGTTATCAGAAACAATACAAGCCAGAAGACAATGGAACGTATTGAAAGTGATGAAATAAATCTGTCAACTTAGAATTTTATATTCAGTAAATGAAGATAAAATAAAGACATTTTCAGATAAATTAAATCTAAGTAATGTGTTGCCATTTGGTCCGTGCTGAAAGTTTTCTTTAGCTGAAGAGAAATATATAACATGGAAATTCAGATATACAGGAAGGAAGAGCTTTGGAAATTATAAATATGTAGATAAATACAAAATATCATTTTTAGTCCTCTTTTTAAATTCTATATAATTTTTAAAGCAAAAATAATAATGGTGCTTTGTGGAATTTATCTCTTATGTAGAAGTAAGCTACAAAACAATAAAAGCACAAAGTATAGGAAAAAGTATACATATTAGTAAATCAAGGTAGGCTGTGATAAGTCAAGGATGTATATTGCAATCTCTAGACTAACCACTAAAATAGCAATATGAAGAAATAGAGCTAAAAGGCTAATCACGTAGATAAAATACAAAAAAAAAAAAAAAAACTCAGTTGAACCAAAAAAAGACAGAAAAGAATTAACAATAGAACAAGTAACAGGGAAGACAGTAGATAAAATAAATAGCAAAATGGCAGATTTAAACCCAACCATATCAATAATTATATTAAATAGAGATTGTCAGACTTGGATAAAACAGCAAAGTCCAATTAGTATATTGTTTACTAGAATTGCACTTTTAATTTAAACAGATAGAAAGGTTGAAAATAAAAGTAAGAAGAAAGATATATCAGGCTAATTACTAAGAATAAGAAAGCTGATATGGGTGTATTAGTACCAAACAAAATGGACTATAAGATGAAGTATGTTACCAAAAATAAAGCCGGTTATTTCATTATGATAAAAGAATAGATTCATTAAGACATAAGAATCCTAAATATGTATGCATCTAATAGCAGAGATTCATAATATATAAAGCAAAATTTGACAGAACTAAAGGGAAAAATAGGCTAATTCACAGTCTTAGTGATTTTAATGTTCTCTCAGTAACTGATAGAACAAGTAGGAAAAAAATCAAAAAAGATATAGAGGATTTGGAAACTCTATCAACCAACATGACCTAATTGAAAATAATAGACTACTACACCCCGAAACTGCAGAGCACACATTCTTCTCAAATGCACATGGAACTTTCACCAAGATAGACCTAATTCTGGGCCATAAAAAAAGTAAATAAATGTCAAAACTTTTAAATCAGAGAGATTGTGTTCTATGACAATTAAATTAAATTTAAATTAGTAACAATAAGGTATTTAGAAACCCTCCCCAAATATTTAGAAATTAAAAAAACTACTTACTACTTTTAAATAATCCATGAATCAAAGAATAAATCACAAGTGAAAACAGAAAATATTTTGAACTAGAGATAATAAGAAAACAATATATTAAAATCTAAGGAGTGCAGCAAAAGCACTCCTTGCAGAGAATTTTATTTTTTAAATGCTTATATTAGAAAGTCACGATCTAAGCTTCCACATTAAGAAGGTAGTACAAAAGAAAGTAAACCCAAAGTCTTTAGAAGACAGGAAATAACAAAAAAATAAAAGCAGAAATCAATAAAATAGAAAAGAAAAATATAAAAGGAAAACAGCAAAGGTAAAAAATGGATCTTTGAAAAATTAATAAACATGATACATCTCTAGCTAGACTAATCAAGAAAATTTTAAAAACACAAATTATGACTATCAGGAATGATAGAGGATATACAGCTACAGATCCTACAGATATTAAAAGTATAATAAAGAAATGTTATAAACAATTTTATGTAAATAAATTTGACAACTTAGATGACATGGAAAAATTTCATGAAAAATCAACTTACCAAAACTAACTCAAGAAGAACAGAAAACCTGGGAAGCCCTTTCCTATTTAAAAAGTTAAATTTTGTTTATAAAAGTTTCCCACATAAAAAGCTTCAGGTCTGGAAAGCTTCACTGGTGAAGTCTACCAAAAATTTTGGGAAGAAATAATATTAATTTTACACAAATTCTTTTAGAAAATGGAGAAGAAGAAAACACTGCCCACCGTATTTTATTGGATCCAGCACAATCCTGATATCAAAACCTTAAAAAAGCATTACAAGCAAAGAAAATTAGACACCTATCACTGTTGATCATAGACATAAAAATCTTCAACAAAATATTAGCAAATGGATCTAGCAGTAGATGTAAAACAGGTTGATATATCATGACCAAATGAGGGAGTTATCGAAAGAATGACAGGTTGGTTCACCATTTGAAACTAATCAATGCAATTCCTCGTGTTAATAGAATTAAGGGGAAAACCATATGGTCACCTTAATACATACAGTAAAACTACCTGACAAAATTAAAAAACCACTCATGATAAAAACTCTCAGTATAAAAAGAATAGAAGGGAACTTCTTCAATCTGATAAAGGACATACAACTATATCATACTTAATGAATTGATTCTCTCTAAGGTCAGAAACACAATATTCTCATCACTTCTATTCATTATTGTACTGGAGGCACAGCCAGCACGGTAAGCAAGAAAAATAAACAAAAGGCATAAAGATTGCAAAGGAAGAAGTAAAAACTTTCCGTATTTGCAAGTGTTGTAATTGCTTATAGAGAATATCCTTAGAAACTGCCCTCTCAAAAGAAAAAAAACACTACAACTGATAAGTGAATTTAGCAAAACTGCAGAATGCAAGATCGACATATAAAAACTAATTGCATAAAAGCAATAAACAATTAGAACATAAAATTTTTTAAAACTTCCATTTATAATAACATCCAAAAACTTAAAATACTAGGGACTAAGTTTAATAAAATATGTGTAAGACATATACACTAAAAACCATAAATCATTGCAGAGAAAAATTAACACATCGACTGCCACACTAGAAAAAAAAAATTTTCCTTGGGGCCACAGTGTTTTATTACGAAGATAGAATAAAAACTTCTAAGACAAAATGATCCTTTTTAATTTAATGAAAAATTTGTTATATTTTATTGTTTTCTGTGCATGAGTTATACACAGTTAAATCGTCAATATTAATTGTAACAATAAGAACATCAACAAGTAAGATTTTCACAAATGAACTGCAGGGTTTTGCCCAGGGGGCCACCCATCACGTAACATGTATGCTACAGTATGGCAGCGTGAGTTGCCTGCGCACCACACAGCTCCCAAGGTAAAGAGACACTTGAGTTACACATATGCTTCACAAGGCCCCGGGCTTAAAACTAGTGTGAGTTAAATACAACTCACATGGCAGTTAATGAGTTAAAGAAGATTGCTATGGTTTGAATGTATTCTCTCCAGATTAACCTATGGATTCAATACAATCCCGCACACTTTAAACATTTACTCATAAAAATTAACAAGTTGATTCTAAATTTATATGGAAATTGTAAGGATGTAAAATAGACAAAACCATCTTAACAAAGAACAAAGTTGAAGGATTTACACTACCTAATTTCAAGACTTACCATAAAGCTCCAGTAATCAAGTCAGGATAGACAAATTAATCAAAGGATCAGAAAAAAAGAGTCTAGCAATAGATCCATACATATACAGCCAATTTGTCTTTTATAAAAGCACCAACATAATTCAATGAGGGAAAGGATATTATTTCAACAAATGGTACTGGAACCACTGGGTATCCACACAGGAGAAAAAAATGATCCTCAACCCCTACTTTACACCATATATAAAACTTAATTCCTCATGGATCATAGACATAATTATAAAACTAAACCATAAAGCTTCTAAAAGAACACATAGAAGAATATCTTCACCTTGAAATAGACAAAGATTTCTTAAACAAGACACAAAAAGCACTAACCATACAAGTAAACATTGATAAACTAGACTTTACCAAAATTTAAACTTCTGATCTTCAAAAGATGCAATTAAGAAAAATAAAAGCTGAGCCATTGACTGAGAGAAAATATTGCAATAGATATCTTCTAAAGCAGTAGCATCTACAATACAGAAAAAACTCATATAACTCAATAATAAAAGGGCAAACAACCTTATTTAAAAATGGCAAAAATCTTGAACAAACACTTCAAAAAAGAAGACATGGCCAGTAAGTACATAAGATGTTCTACATCATCATCCAACAGAGAAATGTGAAGGAAAAGTACTAGAAGATACCACTTCACAATGGCTAAAATTAAACAGCCTGGTGAGGAAGAAACTGGGACTCTCATACAATGCTGGAGAAAGCTTCTCCCTGAGAAACATGTAAGTTACAAACTACATCTCTGCTGTTCTCCACTGCACCCCAGCACCTGGCACTTAGTGGACACTCCTCCCTTCACTAGGGAGATGAGTCAGCTGGGAGCTTGAGTCCTTCCTTTACATCTGCATTGGAAAAAGTAGCAGCTTCCAGACAGCAAGATTTCAATATTTTGCAAAAATGCCCCCAAATTTGGGAGATGATATGGGATTGCAAACTTTTTATTTTGCAAAATAAGAGTATTATAAACAATTTTAACAACATAAAAGCTAAAAAGCTACCACCTGCTGTCCCATAGTTGCATAAAAATTAAAGCTCTTTTAAGTCTTCTGCCTCCCTCCTAAAAAAAGAGAAAGAATCACAGAATTTTTTAAATAATTAATTCAATTGTGTGAGAAACCAGCTCTGCTGTCATTCTCTCTCTCATTTAGCCACATTTAGCAATCATTACCTAGAGATCCATTCATTGGGGTCCTTAAGTTTTTCTAACATGAATCTCTAACAGGTCAATTTGGAGCAACCAGACAGAAGACCTGCCCCAAGATCAAGATCAGAAGTCAGCTAGCTTGCTCAGAAGTGAATTAATCAATTTGCTACTCATAAATCAAGCTACGAACTTGGCATGTCGTCAGGGAGTAGGCTGTCAGGCAGGGTTTCCTGGGAGCTTGGGCTGTGGCAGTTTTTAGTGAGTGTCAGAAGAAGAGACTAGGAAATGCCCTCCCCTCAGCAGGCCTGAGGACAGGAAAATGGACAAAATCGTCACAGGAGGGAGGGAGCAGGGACAGACGGGCTGCGGAGTGGGTGGGGGCAGGGGCCACAGAGGCAGGTTCCACACAGGAGAGGCAGAGTCAAAGCCGAGCCTGGCGGGAAAGGCCGGAGGAGGAGGATCAGGAGGAAAAGGGAAGGGGTGGGAAGTCAGGAGGGGGCGATGGTTTCCAGGGTGTGGCAGGGGCTTGAGAAAGGGAAGGGAGGCGGGGAGGGGGCCCAGAAGTGAATAGAGGAGGCAGCTCCTCCCTGCGGCATGTCTGCTGCCTGCAAGGACTTGTTTGGCGCTGCTGGACTTCTCCGAGGCTGCGGACAGAGGCTCTGTGCTCCCCATGCTGCCGTACACAGAGGGGAGCACTGCAGAGGCTTTCACCAGAACATCACTGTTCTCAGCAACAGCCTCTTCCTGAGCCAAGTTCCCAGTCAGCCCCAATATTCCCTTGTTCAGGTCTGAGCAGCCAATCCGCCCTGCTTTCCCTGCACAGCCATCCCCCTAAAGCTCTGCGGGGGGCGCCTCTCATGGTCCCTTTCCCCACATTTCCAGCTGCTCTCAGCCCTCTGCCTCATCTGCCCTGCTTCCCTTTTCTAACCCCGCTCCCGACTGCCGGCTGTCCATTCACCACTGCCCTTCCTGAAGGGTCCTCTGTTCAACATCCAGCCCATTGCTCCAGGGCAGCTCACGGTGGCTGTCCTCCCCTAGGACGCCTTTTCCACGTTCCACGGTGGGGTGTCCTCTCTTCCTCACGCTTCCCTGGAGTATCCAGTTGTCAAGCCTCATCCCTACCACTCACGAGCACAAAGCGCCATCTGCTGGTCTCCCTTAGGTGCAAGCATCGTCTCCCCGGGAGGCGATGGAGGACTCACGTCGCAGGAGGGCAGCTCAAGCGCCCCACCTAGACTGAGCTCACCGCTGCTCCCTCCGCCCCAGGAGGCCTCCCTGAGCCCCTTCCGACCAATGAAGGATGCTGAGCTAGCACGGGGCCAACTAAGGCAGGCCTGGGCAAGGCTCAAGAGGCGCACACAGGGTGGGCTAATCTAAGGGCTCTCAAGAGGGAGACACTGCCCTGGGAAATATGGGAATTTCAGAGGAAAAGAGGAAGAATACACAGACCAAAAGGGGCCAGGGATTTTTAAATATTTAGAAACCTACATCTAAGACTGGGTTCTAAAGCTGGATTTCTCCAGACACAGAGGAAGTCACCGTGGCTCCTTGGGAACAACAGAGAACACAGTTGGGGAGTTAGCAAGCTCGCCCTCTAGAGCACAGGCCACGGCCTCCCTCTCCTGTGGTGCAGCACTGGGGTGGCCTCTTGCTGTCTCTTTGCTGCCTTGGTTGTACCGCAATGGACATTCGAGGTAAAAGGGATGCCACATGATTCCAGGCAGCATTATTTCATTCCACATCGAAGCCCAGATGTATTCTAGAAGGGTTGTTACACACACACACACATATACACACACACAAATGAGCCCAAAAATCCTAAAACATCAACTCTGATTTTAAAAAAGAAAAAAAAGCAAAAGCCAAAACGTGTACTTAGCTTCTTTTTAATTGAGGCAGGAATGTTCACTCTGAACCATTCTATCAGAAATAGCTGTGTCTCCTATAGACCATCCACTCCACATGTATTTTATTAAGCCCTCACTTTGAACATGTCACTGTGCTAAGTGCCACGGAGAACACAGGTGCAGAACACTTGCCCCTTCCCCTCCAGGGCATAGAAAGCACCTGCACGACCTCCTAGCTCCCACCCTGCTCCTCCACTCTGGCCACTGCTGTCCTGCTTATAAGGGACTGCCCCTGGCCTCGCTGCAGCCCCACCTACGGCCTCACAGAGGTGAGGGAGACTCTGTGTGTCTAGCTGACAAGAAACTCATCTGACCAATGGTGTTTTCTTAAAACAGCAAAAGCCCCAGACACAGAAGGGAGCTTGAGGAAGAAGCTAAGGCCTCCTCCTGAGCTTCAGGTCCTGCCCTGCCTAGACGGGGCTCAAAAAATCCCAGTGAGGTGGCACTAAAAGTCATAACTGAAACCATGAAATGCCAGTTTTCATCTATCAAACTAGAAATAATGATTCCACCTGTCAGAATCCACCTTAAGAAAGTATTCAGAATAAACACAGCACAATCTGGCAAAAACAGGGTGAAATATTTTAAACCACCTAAATGTCCAATAATAAATTTGGTTGTAAGTGTTGAGGTCCATCCATTCAAAGGAAGAGTGTGTAGAGCCTTGCACATAGTAACTGTCTGATAAATATTTGTTGACTAAATATTTAATGTTTTCAAAGAATGCGTAGTGACGTTTCTTACAATGTTGTGTAAAAAGGATACAGAACTGTAAATACAGTATCATAAGTCTTGAAAATATTGTGTTTATTTTAAAAACACAAGAAGAAAATGTTTAAAATTTACAAAGCTAAAATTATAATTATTTCTGAGAGACGCAATTTGGGTGGGTGACTTTTAGTCTCTTCTTTATAGTTGTCAAATATTGTCCATAATCAGAAAATAGTGAAAGATTTGTTTAAAGAGTCCAGTGAGGTCCCACTGCTTGGGCTCCACAAGTGTCCAGTCCATCCCCTCAGTCCCCATTGGCCCCTCTTACCATGGGGCAGGCCTCACAGGTGCTCTTCCTGCACTCCAGCTTGAATCCAGAGACAGCCCCCGCCTGCACAGTGCAGCGGCACGTTGTGCACACATCAACCATCACACTCTTCCCGGGCTGGAACCAGAGGCACAGCGTCAGGCCTCCCTGACTCTCAGACCCCCGACCCTCCCACTCACCCGGTCCCCATAAGCCATCGCCTGCCCGCCCACAGCTCCCAGGAGCCATCTCTCTGACGCTCCTGCTGTCTCAGGTGGTCCACTGCCTTCCTGTCCTCCCACCTCCAGAATGGAGATGGTAAAAGAGAGAACTTTCATGCCAAAGAGGCAGCCAGGGCAGTGGGAGAGGGGACAGCCTGGAAGTGCACAATGTACACCACCACTTCGGAGTGCAGAGCACTCTGTGTGCAGAAGAAATGCCCAGGTTCCTGGGGTGGGCCCTAGGGAGTTGGGCTGCAGGATGCCGGGAAGCCCTGCGGGCAGCGGGAAGTGCAGCTGGGGGTAGGTCTCTCTTGTTCCTTTCATTTCCGCTTTAGAACGGCTTGGCTACGACCCTTTCCACAACGCCCCCTCCCTGTCCCCACCACCTGCCCTGGAGAAGAGGGCAGGAGCTCACCCCAATGACGGTGCCATTGAGCAGGCAGGCCTGCACGGGCTCTGGGGAGACAGAAGTGCACGGTGAGAGGGGGCAGAACAAGACAGGCCACGCTGTTCCCTTTGGGCCTTCCCCACCTTGTCCAGGCCTCCCTCCCCTGTCTGCTGGTCCTCCCCCACCCTTGCCCGCCCCCAGGGCACGGGGGTCCTACTGCCAGAGCCCGCCACAGTCTCCCCTCCCCCAGACCTGACTCCTCACCACCCAGTGAGAAGAGCCCTGTACCTTCTCAGGGGACGGCAGCGCCTGTTAAGTGAATTTGCATTTAAGGGATGAACAGGAGGATGTTTGGGTTTATGAAAGAAGGAAACTCTATTCTTGAAACCTTCAGTCCAGGGAGAAAGTCACACAAAGAATTCAGAGCAGGGCGGTGGAGAGAATTGTTTTTTGTTGTTGTTGCCCTTTGTTTGTCGGCAGGGTCGGGGGTGGCAAGTTGGAATACTGTCCCCTAGGTGAGGCTTTATAGCCTATAATTAGAAAGGTGGTCTCTCTCCAGAATCAGAGGCGCGCAGGGTGGAATCCCAGTTTACCACTCACTGACACCACGTGAGCAAGGGAGCAGCAAGAGCCACGTCCCTGAGGATCGCGTGAGACAAGGTAAGAGCCATCACAGAGCACGGTGCTGGGCACACCGGGACCTTCGGGAAGTGTCATGTTTCTCTCATTTTATTTGCTTTCTCACACAAGCATTAGGAACAGACAGGAAGATTTTGATCTGCCCATTTCCTTGAGTTGCTAAAAAGACCAAGAATTCAGGAGCCAGAAGTAAGAGATGAAGGTGGGGCCCGTGCCTTACCACAGCGACAGCTGGGGCAGCAGCCTGAGGTCCCACAGCTCAGCTGGAAGCCCATGGGGCAGGCGGGGACGTCTAGCTGGGGGCAGGAGACGTTCCTGTGCTGCACGAAGACCTCCTCGTTCACTCGGACACACTCGTGGATGAGGCAGGGGTTCTCGGGGGAGGCCCAGTGGGAGCCGACCTGCAGAGGACCCACATCGGTCAGTCCCGTGTGCTGCATGAGGCTGGGCCCAGGCCCCAAGGGGAGGGCGCTGTTCCCTCGGGGGGTTGGTCTGGGCCCTGGGGGTGAGCCCTGGCTTAGCGTCTAAATCCCACCACAGGGCTTGGCCCACAGCAGGAATGACAAGGTGCACGCAGGGAGTCTGAGTGAAAGTTGCCGTGCCCGGGATCCTAGCTCAGAGTGTCATGTGTTCTCCTTCAGCCATGTCTGCAGCCACCTGAGTAAGCACCTTAGGGAAGCGGGGGACACACCCTTCCATCCCAGCACTGGTTTCAGCTGAGCCCAGACACTCCGGGCTGCTCTGGCCAGGAAGTTGCTCTGGGCCTTCAGGGGGAGGTGCAAAGGGGAAACTTAAGGCACTCCCAGTCTGGCACTACTTCCCACCCATGGGGGAGATGGCAGGAGGCTGGGAAGGCAGGCCTTGGACCCCTACAGCCCCATAATCTGTCCCTGAAGCATCTGGGGCTGCAGATGGGTGGCTGGGCCTCCGGGGTTGGCTCCACGAGCAAAGTGCACTGAAAGGGCCCAAGACCACAGTTCAGGAAAGCCACCAGGAGGACCCGCCCAGAAAATGTACAGGAGTGCCGTCTGTGTGGCCAGCACCCAGGTGCACAACCAGGTGCCCTCTGCCACCCATCTCGGGCCCCGACCACGTCTCTCAGCGCCTGCTCACTTTCTTCTCCTTCCAGATAAGCAGAAAATGCCAGACAGTTCCAGCCATTCTCTTCACCTCCCAGCTCCAGCTCACGACAACCAGACCTTCCCACTTCAGGCCTGATTCCAACCTCTGGGCCCTCCCTCCTCTGATTATTTACTGGCTGAGCCTTGGCCACAGGATCCAGTAAGAGGCCCTACTGCCACCTGCCTGCTGGCCCCTGGCATGTTTCCAACAGCCACAGCAGTGCTGACACCCACGTCTTTGGGTAAGATGGAGATTTGGACTGGAGGGGAGAAGCCCAGCGCACCTCACGTTCTGCAAACACTGATGAGGGGCAGGGCCAAGTGCGCCAGAGATGAGAGATGGGGAGAGGGGCAGGGACATTGAGCCCCAAAGGGACCAGCTCTCAGCCCCACCAGGATGGGGTGGCCTCTGATCTGAGCTGGACCCTGGCCCTGCGGAGGAGGGACAAAACCTGCCTCAGTCCAGGACTGATGGGAGCAGAGGCACAAAAAGGTAAGAAGGACACAGGGAAGGGACACCCACGGCCATCGGACTCCAAGGAGGAGGTGGAAAGCCATCTGGAGAAGCCCAGTGAGTCATCCCATTATCACAGCGGAGGAGAAGGGCAACGGGCCTGGGTAGGAGACGGGGCGCATTCAGGGCCAGGGCAGTTGACCCTTTGCCTTTCTCTCTAAACAAAGTGCATTTGGTCCTCCCGGGAGAAGACAGAAGGGAAGGCCCTCGGGGCACCTCTCATCCTTCCAGCACCTGCCCCTGAGGCTGCCAGGGCTCAGCACTGCCCACTCATCCTTCCATCAGAGTAAAAGAACTGTGATTACCCTGGCATCTGGACCAAATTCCCCAGGAGGCCACCTCTGCATTTAGAAAAATGGCTTGATAAATGTCAGAGTGAAAGAGAGCACCTGAGGGCCACAGAGGAGACAGTTCAGCTGTTCTGTGTTAGAACAAGGGACGTGGCAGGGGTGGAGGCAGGAGAGGACAGGAGTGGGGATATGGGTGCTGGCGACACAGCGAGACGCTGCAGCTGAACCTGCACAAATAGCTGAGGGACAGTGGTAAGAGGAATACTGTTTGCTTCTCTGGGTTACAAATTTCTCCGCCTCCCTAAAACCATCAGAGAGGTCTCAGTGGAAATCAATGAAAGGGTCTGAGGACCCTCCCTGGGTCCACGTGGTCCAGAACAGCCCTTGCAGCTGTGGCGCTCTGGAGTGGTGGCAGGCCCACAGCACATGCAGGTGAACAGAAGAGCATGAATCCCCTGGGAGGTCAGAGAATTCTTAGGGCGGGCATTGGGCTTCTCCCCAAATCCACAAAATGGGAAGTCTGAAGCAGTCCTAACTAGTTCCTAAGGGATGAGGTAATCCCAGTTGACATCTGGATAATCCCAACAGCTGGGTAAAACTCTCTCCGGGGAAAGCAAAGGCCGGGGAATGAGGTGAGACCAAGGTCTACACTGGCCCATGGAGTGGACTCCCAGGCTGGTAAGCCACTGCCCTCCTCCCCTCCCTCCCTGGGGCCCAGACCTACACTCTTCCAGAAAGACAGGGCATCCCCCCGTGACGAGCCAGTCACCACCTCACAGGCAGATGGCAGGCACCTTCCACAGCACTCGCCTTCGTGCAGGACATAGGTGAAGCCCTGGCAGATGAGAAAGAACAGAGAGTAAGGACAAGCGAGCAGCAAACACACAGGTGTTCTTACCTCCTCCCCACGTGTTCTGAGCCCTGGGGTTTTTCAGAGAGACAGCGGGCCTGGACATCTTCATCTTTGTTGTCAACCAACCTCAGGACCATGCCAAGAAGTGATTAGGAAGCATGAAGACTAGTGACCACTGAGTCTTACACCAGCCACAGAGACATAGCCCTGCTGCCTGAAAGATACTGCCTTGAGACCAAGATCTAGTCCATGAGAATATTAAAGATAGTCCAGAGTTCACTCAGCAGCAGGCAACTAACCTGACCTTTATCATGACCAAATCCAGGCACCTCACTGAGGGGGGAGAACAATCAGGACGCCTGGGATCTAGTCTCTGCCATACCAGGGGTGAATACGCTGGTCCCAGCACCTCGCACCGGTGTGCAGAGTGGCTTCCCCAGGTAGTTACTTGGCATTTGCCTAGTAGTTTAGGGGGCGCAGTATTCCTTGCAAAGGAAAAGGGAGATGAGAGAGCAACAGAGAAAAACCTTCCCCCGCAAGCCTGCCGGGGAGACAGCATCCTGGGAGTTTGACAGCTCGTCTTGCTTCTGGGAGGTCCTCCAACCTGGCCAGAGCAAGAAACTTGGACTGAAACCCACCTCTGAAAAGTCTGCAGCCATGTACAGAGAATAGGCAAAACAGTGGCCATGTGGTTGTCCCAGGAGCCAAGGAAAAAGAACCCAAGACTGTGCTTCGTCGTGGAGATGTGTCCTTGAGAGAGAAGGAGTGACTGCAGCTGTTCAGGATGGGTGTGGACGGCAAGCCTGACCTGCTCCCCAAACTCACGCACAAGCAGGGCCAAATCAGAAGGTGCATACAAGGCGGTGCCTCTCTCTGGGGAGCCCCATGCTCCAGGGACGTGGCTCACCTTCATGCCATCTCCACAGGACCTGTTGGCATCCCTGCCTGCCGCCCACAGTGCACAGGGGCCTGTCTCCGGTCTTCCATCAGCCAAGATTCTAGCCACTTACAGTGCATCTACGACATACTGGGTACCATGGAGGGGCCAGCAAAAGTAGGATGACACAATCTACACATCCTCTGCTACACGACAGAACATACAAAGTGCCATAAAAGAAACAGGGTGTCATGGGAGTCAGAAACACGGACTCAAAGAACACGGAAGAGAGTAATTAACACCTTTAGGGATCTAGCGTCACTCTCGCATGCCTCTCTAGAAGGCTGAGGGATCTACACTTGTGTTTTCTTTTCGTTTTCTGCTGCCTCTCACCGTGGGCAAACACAGTGTCACTATTACAGATGACTCCCAGGCCAGACACCCAAACCCCACTAACTTCTCGTGCCCAGACACCCTTAGCCATGCCCCAAATTTCACTATTCCTGCCACCTTTTTAAGATTCCCCTCCACACCCCCAGCGACCCTGTTTTCTTGCCGCACAACCAGGGTTCCTCCTGTACTTTCATCTCTCTCTTCCCTCGCTCCTCCAATCCCCTACCTCATCTCCACGCTGGTATCTCGTAACGCACATCTCGGACCTTCCCCTCACTCTCCTCCGTTTTCATTGGTTTCCCAATTAAGAATGGAACTAAGAAGGTCTAATACCCACCCAACCTGAAGCCATATGCCACTGAAAAAATAAATTCCTAATTTATTCAGCAGCATGATCCTTTAAGCACAATTGCTGTCACTAAAATGGAGGTGGGAGACACCAGCTCTGTCCCTTGTCCCCTGCTGTGATCAGAGAAGCGCAGTTTGAAGCCCTCATCCCTGGGTCAAACTGGCCCTTGCACACTGGAGTTGCCAGGTGTCCCGGCCTGACAGAACAAGCCCCGGGCCCAGAGTCAGGACGTCCTGATCTGTAGAGCTCGGACCCACTCCACCCCCCACGGCAGCCCTTTGTTTCCTGTCTGGTAAGCGGGAAAAACAGCGCTCCCTCTTCCTCCTCCTGAGGAGTATCATTAGCTGAACACAATGTAATGGCCTGCCCTGGGCTCCTCAGAACACAGTTCCTAAAGCCGGGACTGAGTCTGACTCTGCGGTCCGAAGGTGAGGAGTCAGGGGGTCGTAGTCTTCAAAGAAAGACTCCTCAAAGGAGTAAACAAGGTGCGGAATCCCTCGTGCTGTCCACAAGGAAGCAAGACCCTGGGCATGCAGGCACACCTATAAAACTCTCTGGGAAGCAAGCAATGCCCTTGCCTGCTTACATCACATTTCTGACATGAAGAGCAGAGAACTACAAACGAGCTTGGGGAAAGTGCATTTCTGCAGACTGTGTTGTTCTTTTTTTTTTTTTTCTGTCACAACCTAGACAACAAATGCACTTGTGTGAGTGAGCTCAAATGTCTCCCAGGTCAGACCAGAGCTAATGCCGTACCACCCCTTTGAAGAATGAAGTCTGAGACCATCTGTAATTTACTGAAGCTCCCCCTCCACTCAATACGCAATTCAGACCAAAGCCCAACTCCCACATCCCCTCAGCTTCAACCATGAGGCCTCCTCCTCCTCCCAGGAGAGGGATTCAGCCTCTAAAGCAGGGCACGCCATTCCCTACAGCAAGCACATGGTCAAGAGTTCCAGAGCTGGTTCCTCCTCCACTCATCCCCTGCCCTCCGTAAGCATCCTTCTGGAATCGCCTCCAGCACCACAGCCTCTGGACACCAGGGTTAACCCCAGGGCCTGCACCCTCCCCAGAAGTCAACTGGACCAGAGCGGGAACTGGACAGAGTACCCAATCCACTGGCTGAGCTGAGCCCATCGACTCTCTCCTTGGGAAATTAACCCACGAGACACAAAGACTGACGAAGTCAGATTGGACAGGGATGAGCCCTAGATCTGAAAAGCCATGTGGAGTTGAAGGCAGATTCGATAAGCTATGTGCAAATGAAATGTACAAGAAAGCAAAACTTCTGCCTCAAGGAAGCTGGCCTGAGGCGGGGGCTGCAGTAGGTGGACAGACAGAAGATAGAGGGTCTCTTGGGACAAACGGAGAGAAATGTTATAGGGCCACAGTGCCTACCTACATACCCTGCATGCCATGTTGGGAAGACTCCCCTGTATCTTTTCTAGAAACTCCCTTTTTATTTCAGCTAGCTTGAGTGGACTCTAGTCTTTGCAATCAAAATTCCCCACTGAAACACAAAATACACTGGGTGCCAATTTTCTAAAAACGACCTCCAAACAGAACTTTCTTTACTTGATATGTTATTTCCATGGCCTCCCATGGCTTGTGGGAGAAGATGAAGACCAAGGGGCCTCCAAAGCTCAGTGTTCCCCAAAGGAACACCTGGATACCATGGCGTCAACCTCTCCCAAAGGTCCCCAGCAATATTCCACTCATTCTTGGTACCAGCAACGCAGGCAGAACAGCAGAAGAATGAAATGGACTCTCCCATTTTCAGATTTGTTCTCATGCCCTCTCTCCACCGTCAAACCATTCTAAAACATCATCAGGAACATTGTCTTCACTGTTAACATTTACAAAAGCAATCACGAGATGTATGCACCTGCCTGCCCTGGGAGCTCTTCTTTTTGTATAATTATCTACTGATAATAATGCAGTAATAATAATAGCATTAAACTAGCAAGCAGAATTTGACCCACAATTCTCCCTGCAGACCATTGGTCTGGTCAGTGTTAAATCTGCAAGAATAGGGTGCCCCAGAACACACAGGAACCTTAGGGGCAGGCCACCATAAACTAAATTTGGGGGACAGTGATCATGTTTTCCATACCTCAAATTATAAACATGGCCTGATAATCAACAATCTATGTGGAAACACTATAGTACATTGAAACCAGGAACAATCCCAGAAAATTCAGAATAGACAAGGTCTGTCCGGAAAGCATCCAGCCACTGTTAATATAACGAGAAGGGTTACATGGCCAGATACTTTCCAGACAGACCTCGTGTGTCTGTTCTAGGGATAGGCTAAGGGGACATCTGAAGGTGCAAGAAAGAGGGAAAAATCAAGTCCTCTTTTCTAGACATTTAATCCTCTCCGTGTCTCTACTCAAACCAACCCCCCCCCAGGCCTCTGGACTTATGACCTTAGAACAGACGTGACCATTACCCAGGGATGGAATCACAGAAGGATGACATGATGACACGGCCATCCTTTTGTCATGCTCCTATCCTCCTCCTTCCTCCTCGCCTCTGGCCTTGAGCCAAGGGTTACTAAGGGCCTTTCTTGCCCCTTCCTGAGGTGGCCTCCTCCACTCCTCCGCCCTGATGGCTCCACGCGGTGCCTGGCCCCTCCGCCCCACTCACCGGCCGACAGCTGTCCTCACAGGGCTTCTGGGAGCACTGGGCCACGCGCAGGCCCATCACAGCATCCTCCATGTCCGTGCAGGTGCACACGTTGCAGCCCTCCTCCCAGAACTGGCCCACAGGGTAGATGGTGCCTCGGTGGACACACACCTGTAGACACAAGGTTTCCACGAGTGAACTCATTTGGTTCATTGATACAAGTGGTTAGTAAGCATCTTCTCTGCCCTAGGTGCTGAGAATGCAGCCACAAATAAAACCAATGTGTCTCTGCCACATGTAGGGATGCTTATGAAGTAGGCTTTGTCCTCTTCCCTTCCCTGCCCACCAGTCTTAGAAAAGCCATCTCCAGTCTACCCTCAGGGTGGCCCCGTGTGAGGTCCACAGATTTGGATATAACACACTGGCTGCCTTGGTCTGGTTTCAACACTGCCTTAACTGCGTTTACCTCCTTTCCCATGTCACACAGAGGCTGTACCCGAATTCCCAGACCCAGTGATGTCGGACTTGGAACCCATCTACATGTAGCTCTCTGCCCCCCTAGGAGCAGACTGACGGTGAAGGACGATGACAAATGACAAGGAAGTAACAAGCGAAGACTCTGGGGCGCAGAGTATGGGATAAGTTTAAAAGACAAGAGTCCTATTTGGAAGAAGCCAGGCTATGGCAGGGATGTGGGAAATGGAGATTACAAAGGTCGCTGAAATGGGAACATGAACGCCTGGGACGCGTGCCACACACAACGCTCAGACATCATTTCATAGGAACGAGGTGCTAAGGAGGCTGTTTGATCAGGGGACTTAATGGCAGTATTGAAATTAATCCTTAGTATGCCCTCCAAAGCTACACAAAACAAGTCTCCACCCTCCTTCACAGAATAGCAGTACAAATATTTTTAAACATGATTATATATCTTCTCAGTCTTTTAGCTTCTGTATAATGAACTTATTGAATGAGACCTCTTGCTCTTCCATTAAGAAGACAGCTAGAAAAATGTTATCATCCCTATGGAGAAGAATTAAGCAATATTTAGCAAAAGTACATTTGTATTTACCATTTGACCCAGAATCTCACTTCTAGGAATCGATCCCAAAACACACCAGCAAAAACACAAAAGGACAGAGGCACAAAGCTATTTATTACTGAATTATTAGTAATAGCAAAAGACTGAAGCAACTCAAATGTCCATCCATGGTGGATTTGTTGAAAAATTGAGGTACATCCACGCAATAGAGTACTATGCAGCTATAAAATGGAATAAGGCAGCTCCCTATATACTGATATAGAATAATCTCCATTATGTATTGTTAAACAAAAAAAGAAAAATTTAAAATAGAATTTATAATATGTTACCTTTTGTGAGAAGTGGGAAGAAATATAAATATGTAAGATTTAATTATATTTTCAAAAAGAAAAAACTAATAAAAATTATATAATAAATTCGGGGGGGAGGAAGGAACAAGGTAAAGGAAACAGGAATAGAAGTAAGACTCCTGGAATATGTCTTGATTTGTAATTTGGGCTTTAAAACCATTTAAGTGCTTTACTCATAATAGTATTAAATTTAAAAGGAAATAAAAAGCAACCCCTAAAAACGGCAAACAAATTGAAATATCTGATTAACTGGATATCACATCAGTGGCAATCACACAGGGAAAATAATCATTCCAAATGACAGTCAAACCTAGTGTTTTGACTACATATCCCCAAGGAGTTTTTGTTTTAGGACAAGAAGAACTGCAAAGAAATCTTAAACTACTTTCAGTGGTCATAAATTATTAGTAAAATATTACTATATTAGCACTGTTATTTTGAAACTATTATAGGTATACTGTAAGACAAAGCAAATAAGTAATTATGTTGATTATATTAGGGAACCAGGATTTTCAACTCAGATGGGAAGTGATACAAGTATAAAATCAAAGAAGTTGAGTAAAACCCTGTAATTAAATTTGAATCAGAAATACCACTATGAAATTATAAGCTTTTACCCTCTTTTAAAATACGTGTTTCTAAGCTCTGTTCACCAAAAAAGTCTACAGGCAATGACAACCCAGGAGCAATAAACATTCCTGGCACCCAGATTGTAGCATCTAACTACCACTTTCACTACAAGGTACAAGGACTTTTTGGGGAAACGGCTGATGCAAGAACTGGGGCAGGATGACCCTGGCACACCTTGTTGTTTCAGGAAGCAAGAAAGCTATGAAAGACCAACGAGGCCGTGTCAAAGGGTTCCAGAGCCAACTTGAAGGGGTTCCCATTTACCCCAGGTAGGACAATTTGAGTGTCAAACAAGAATAAAGATTACAATTAAAATACATCAAATACATAAGCATCCATGAGTTCATAATGATACTAAAAACAACAAACAAAAAAACCTCTTTGGTCATCTTTGATGGTTGCTAGGGCATCTACTCATCACACTGAAAACTGGTAAAGGAAAAAATCAAGCATTTATCCTGCTTTTCCTAGAGTAATTTTATTTCAGGGTAACTAAAAGCAGTTGAGGGAAAAATTCTTTCTCATGGAAGAATTCTAGGTAATAAACACATAAGAATGATACAAGCAAAGAAAAGTCACAATTTTGCAACTCCTAAAGACATACTGAATCTTAGGCAGCAAACACCAATGAATATTAAAACTTAAGTTAAAATGTTGATGGGATAAACTTCACGATGTAGAAATATGCTGATACCGCCTGAACCCAGGATTCAGTCTCACCTTTAAAAGTGGGACACTGGGCATTACATGCCTCATGGTCTGCTACAACAGGAAGCACACAGCGTCCTCTATCATGTATCCTTGCCTCCCCCAAAACTGAACTTGAATTGTAATTAACTCCCTAGGTCTAACTTCCAGTTTATTGGAAACATAGGGGATGGAGGAACACATTATGCAACACCATGAGGTAGCTGTTAACCAAATCCAGAATTCATGACATTCTATAGGACAAATGACCCAGCTCCCCCAACAAATCAAAGGCATAAAAAATGTGAATGGGGTTGCTATAGATTAAAAAGACATAAGAAACATTGGTAGAAGAAGAAGGGCAAGGCAGGAGGGGTGGGTGGGAATAAGAAAGAGAACAGAGACACAAGCAGCAGCAGCACTGCAGCCTCCTAGACTTGCTCTGGCTTCTCTAGAAACTACATGCGTAGAAACCCTGAGCATCCAGAGGGGAACAAAGGTTTAGAGCATTCCAGGCAAATAAAGGTCTGTCCCAGCCCTAACAGGCTCCAGGGAAAGACAACTGTGGCTTCTCTGTGTCAGTCAGTTCAGGACTCCCCCTCAATCCAGCAGCTGCGACTATGCTCAGGTCTTCCTGCTGCAGTCCCAGCTCATTTCAAGCCTCACTCTGACACTTCCCCACCCTTCCACCCCCCATCCCACCCCCACCCCACCAATCAAATCTCTCATGATGACTCATCTTGGTAGCTCTCTCCCCTATAACACTACTGTTTGCATTTAATATCTGTGCCATCTGTTGACACTTTATCACATTCACTTTATAGACTATTGTTATATATACTAACAAGATAAGTAGGGACTGCATCTTACATTTCTCCCAAAGCACCTAACACAGTACCAGTTCTGTTACAGCACAGAAGTTGCTCAGTAAATACTGGATAGATGAATGGATGAATTGATAGCCATTAACAAAGGAGTAAACTATTAACTGATCTCTAAATAATCCATGCAATCACATTATTTCCTTAGCTTATCTATAGATAGGCTCTTTAAAGGTAGGGACCACGTCTTACTCATTGTTTGTAACCTCAGCACCTAGCCATGCTTAGTACACAGTAGGTTAACTACAGGTATTGGGGATGTAGCTCAGGGGTACAGCACATGCTTTGCATAGTAGGTTCACTATAAATACCTCCTGAGTTAACTAAATTTGCCCTTAGGCTGAGATGGAATGCTGACTGCCCACCCACCAGGCTTTGTGGCACTTGGTTTGGGCAAGAAGGGAAGGTTGGGTAGGTGCAGATGTTCCATGAGAAGCAGGTGTTTGGCCTTCATCCCAGCCAGAGTTGAGCAGCCCCTACCTTGTCAGGAAAGCAGGTGGTTGTGGTGCAGCCACAGTCGTTGGTGGTGGCTGAGGCCAGGTACCCTAGGGGACAGCTCATCGTGGAGTTGACACAGTTGCAAGCACACTCATAGTCATCACAGCACTGGGTCTCCCGAAGGGTGGGCGTCCGGTGTGGGGGGCAGGAGGGCGGGGACTCCCTTTTGCACTCCTCCTTCCTGCAGGCTGAGGGGCAGCACGAGGTGAGCCCTGCACTCAGCCAGGGCCCACAAGCATTCGACTATGCTGTACGGTCACGGGGAACTCTAGACTCGGAATACTAAATCAGAAAGACGTGTGAGGCCAGCTCGGGGCTGGGGGCTACTCAATTATACCAAAAAGCAGTTTGTCTGCAGAAAAATAATAACATTAATCAAAAGGAGAAATGTGAAGCTCGGAATTCTAATGGAGGAGAAGTGAAGGCTGCTCTGTCACTTTGCCATGCACGTCTGCAAGGGCCAGGGTCCTCCCGACAACTGGGTCTCAGAGGCAGAATCTCTAAGGCCCAGATGGGCCTGGGTGCACGAACCTGGTAAGCACTCCTACATGCTGGTGGCTTTTGTGATGCTACCCCCGCCTCGGGACCTAGAGACACACCCTGCAGCCTTGGCCCTCCAACAACGTGGAGTGAAAGAGTACCTCAATCTTGTCAGATCCACAATGTCATTTTATAAACACCAAATCCCACCCCGTGTCCTTTGCCTATTTCCAACTTCCTTCAAATACAATGTGTTCTCTTCCACATCTAGGAAGTCAAGTGAGATTCCAAATCAGCAGGATAAGAACCCACTTTAGGGGTATTCTCAGTAGCTAAACAGAAAATTCGGTTTCTTGCCATGTCTTACTTTAGTCCAACCCTATGCTTACATTATAGTATGTAGTGATTAAATATATGCACCTACAGAGGGAAAAAAAACTATAAATTTTTTTGGGAATAAGATCCAATGATAAGGACAAGCCAAGGGAATATTCTCTCCCCTCAACGGCCAGAGGATGGGGATAAATAAAGATTGGATCTGGGGCCTTCCTCATCTCAGCCCCAACTGCTTCTTAACATAACCCAAGAAGGAAGTGCCTGTGGCTGTGCCCACACCTGGTACACCTTCAGCAGCATGCAGCTGGAAGGATTCTTTCTGTTCAGGTGTGACCTTAACCCCTCTGTTCTAGATGTGCTCCAAACCCAGATTCCACTAACTAGAAAACAGGAAATGGTATGATTTTGGAACAGGTCCCTGAGAACGAGGATAGCCTCCCCAGGCCAGGAGAAGAGGGCAAACATCCACAGAGGCCTTACCACAGGTGAAGTTGGGTCTGCACTCGCCAGGATTGGTCAGTGTTGGCTGGAGGCCACCTTCACAGTGAGGCACTGGGGGCAGGTCACAGCTCACCAGGTCACACACTGAGGGACAGGAAAGAGAGATGTCCACGCGGAGTTCAGAGAGGTTACTCTTTCATTACCTATGAGTGGGACCCTACATTCCTATTCATGCAGACTTCTACTGTTCTACATAGATGGTGACTAGAGAGATATAAACAGAGACAGAGATAGTTAAAAGGGGGGGATAATAGGTGACAGATAGAGATATAGGAGATAGAGACTAGACAGATAAATATAGGATGACAGCTAGATAGATAAATAGATAGATAAATATAGGATGATAGACAGGAGACAGAGAATGATAAATATAGGAAGATAGATAGATAGATAATAGGTAGATAAATATAGGAAGATAGGTAGATAGATAGACAGGTAGATCCAAGACACACACTGAGTATTCTTATCATCTGCTAGGACTCCCAGATCTCAGCCAAGTCACTTGAATCTTTTAGACCTCAGTTTCCTCCTCTGTAAGGTAGGAACTCTACATTATAGAGTTAGTCTAAGGAGTTCATGAAATCATTAAGGCAAAGTGCCTGGCACATTGTAGGAACTTAACAATGTCTATAAAATGAGGGGCTTGAACTAAATGATCCCTCCAGTTCTCGCTACTGCTAACACTCTAAGACCTACTTTACACAATTGTTCTCAAGTCAGATCTCCCTCCCCTATGGGACTTCCATTTATTTCTGATAAATTTCATCACCAAAAGTAAATTTCTCAGATTATTCAATTCTCTTTTAGATCCTTGGACTGTCCCTTGAGCTATTTGATCTCCCTTGAAGATTTGCATCATGTGAATTTTGCAAGCCTATGCTTCATGTCTTCATCTGAACAATTAATAAACACGTCGGACAGGACAGGGACAAGGGCACTAGTGATTTCCTGCCAGGTTGACCATAATTCCATCAGCTCAGAATTCATTGAATTATATCATTATTCAGCCCATTATTCACTTTGTAGTTTGCAAACCTATCATGAAAGCCTCTGACAAATAACCCACTGAACTCAAAGTGCCCTGTGTGTGGCCTTCTCTACATCTAGTGGCCTCAAAACCTTACTGAAAAGGAAAATGGGCTACTTTGGCATGCCTTTGTCTTCAGTGAATCTCTGTAGCCCCCAGTGATCACGACACAATTTTATTAACGCTCTTAAACCTTGCATTTAAAAATGTATGGTAGGATTTTTCTAGGAACCAAATCCTATTCTCCAGAGGTAACTCTTTCCCATTTTTTTGGAAAATCTAGTCAGCCCTTACCCACCTCCTCTTGCACACCTATGCCTGAGAACACATCCACCTTTCAGCACCCAGAGCATGGTTCACCTGCGGCTGGCCCTGGGGCCTGGAGAAACCCCCAAGGTGGGGGGAACGTACCACACTCATAGTCAGGGCAGCACTGCTCTGCATTCTGGCGGAGACGGGCCACCTCGCACGGGCCACACGTGGGAGCTGGAGGAGAATGGCCACAAAAGTCAGAGAAACGAATAATGAACAGCCCAAGAAGGACTTAAAATGTTGGATTTGGAATGCTTTCACTCACGAAACCCAGGACAGTCTCTGCACAGTTGTCCCACAGGATCCAGGCCCTGGGACCTCTGTCTGACAAATGAGCCTTCCCATGTGTCCTGTTGACACCTCATATTTCCCTCCCAGGGGACTCTGAGTCTGAGCGCCAAGGTGCAGACAGGTGGACAGGGGTCAATCTGAGAGTGTCAATGCCCTGTGCCCAGCGAGGGGAAATGCAGGCCAGGCCGGTCAGGGAAATCAGCTCTCGGTGCCAGCACTTGGATCTGGTCTGCCAGGCCTGAAGGTGGGTGCTGGGGGCCTGGAGGGAGCCCAGAGCAGCAGGGAAGGGTGGACTCACTCACCTTTAGCTGTGGGGCAGGGCTGCGCTGTGCAGTTGACCTTGCGCCCGCTGAGGCACGTGCAGAGCTGGCAGGGCTGGTGGTCCGGGACCCAAGCTTCCAGGAACTGAGGGGAAAGCGAGCTTCAGCAAGGGCACAGGACACCTGAGTCCAAAGCCCCAGAGCTCACAGAAGCCAGCTCTCCCGACTCTGGCTTGGCTTCCTCTTGCCAAGGCCAGTTCCACGGCCGTCCCTCCACCAGGGCCACACAGATGAACAAAGGCACGTTGAGAGGAGGTTGTGAGGTTCTGACAGGGAAGAGATGGCACCATGCCAGGGGCCTCAGAAAGGCCGTCACCACACTGTTTTGTAAACACAGGGGAAAAGAAAACCCACCTTTTGTGCTGGTGGAGCTAAAAGCAAGCAAAGTGAGAAAAGGAGAGCTCTTGTATCACACTGCTAGTCATTTCTCAGGCCAAAGGAAAAACTAAGATGTAGCTTGGGGAAAAAAATTTCATTTGTTTCTGAACTTAAGACAATGGAGTAGGAAGAGTTGCAGAGAGGACAGCAAAACTCTTTATTGTTGTTGCTGGAAGTGATATTCAACGCCCAAGGGCACTTCTCTGGTTTTTCAGGTGAGGGGCCACCCAGGGCACAAAGCAACTTTCTCAAAGTTGCACACAGCCCCACAGCACAAGGCTTTGAAGTCAGGAATGCCTGAACTCCAATATGGGCTACATTCCTGCACGCCTCAGTTTCCTCACCTGGAAAACGAGGTGCTCAAGCCTGCCTCACAGGACGGCCGCAGGGAGTAGGAAACAGGGCCTGGCACGCAGCAGGGAGCTCCACAATGGGGATGCAGAGCTAAGCCTCGGTCTCCCTCTACACTCAGCCATCAAATTAAATTTAAACAAAATTAAATTCAGGTTAAATTGCCCCTGAATAAACATACTCTTATCCAGTAGCTCAAAGGCCTCTAAAAAGTTCCCAGGTCAAGGTCTTACTTATTCCATCTGCTTCCACAGTCAGCAATCAGTCAGCTAAGAAGGTAGAGCAAAGATACCCAAGTAAAACACCCTCCCCGAGGTACCCAGCGCTCCTTCGGGATCAAACTCTCCGGTCCTTCCCTGACGTCTTTCACTCAATCAATACACAGTAACAGCTAGCATTTGAATAGCATCTGCTGTGTGCCACCGTTTTAAGGGCTTTATTTAAATAACTCATGTAATCCTCACTGTAATCCTGTGGCGGGGACTTTTTTTATTATTATCCCCTCCTTTCAAACAAGAAAGCTGAGGCACTTGCTCTGGGTTGCACAGTCATAGCAACAGAGCTAGGATTTGAACTCAGAATCCATGTTTTTAAACCACTATGCTCTGCCACCTCCCAATAATAACTAATATTAAATATGTTCAAGATATTTTTCTAAGGGCTTTATATTTGTTTACTTTATTTCCCTTATAATAACCCTATCTGGTAAGTACTATTATTATCTGTATTTACAAATGATAAAATTGAGGCACCAAAAAGTTAAGTAACATGACCAGATGGCACATCCAGGACTTGAGCCCAGCGCTCCGGCCACAGATACCATGGGCTTGGCCTCTGTACCACAACTGCCCCTCATCAACGGACACGGTGCCCACCACCGGCAGGCCCGAATATACTGTCCCAGCCCTCCATCGGCTGATAGTCAAGTTGGAGAAATAAGACTCACCCATGAAAATCTGAATGCGATATATAAATTGTGATATGTGCACACCACGGAATACTACTCAGCAATAAAAAGGAATAAACTATCAAAACATACAACAACATGGATGAATCTCAAAAGCATTATGCTGAGTGAAGGAAGCCAGGCAAAACAGGAGCGCATACAGCATGATTCTATTTACACGAAATCCCAGAAAATGTAAATGGATCTACAGTGACAGAAAGCAGACCAGGGGTTGTCCAGGTTGGGGGATGTATTAGAAAGGGGCACAAGGAAACTTTTGGAGTGGCTGATATTCATCATCGGGCTTACAACGATGGTTTTATGGGTGTATACATATGTCAAAACTCACCACATTGTACACTTTAAATATCTGCTGTTTGTGGCACATGAATCATACCCCAATAAAGCTATTTTTTTAAAAATGAAAAATAAAGGAGCCACAGGAGTGCAAAAGAAGAGGTCACTAGGGCCACGTGCTCTAGAGATGTCTCAGGACGCTGCCCCTATGAAGCAGGGTAAGGAGAAAGGGGCAAAGGGGAAAGCAGAGGAATCTCAGGTGGAAACAGACGGAATGAAGGCACAGATGAAGGAATGTTCCTCTGGGCTGGTGGGGACAGGGGCAGGGTGGCCTGGGCATCGTGGGGCTAGACAGGCAGGTTGAAGAACATGGTAGAGGCCATGCGTGTCCACTTTAGGAGCTTGCCTTCACCCGGAAGGCAAGGTGCAGCCCTGACAGTGTGTAAGCAGGGCGCTGCCTCAGAGAGAAAAGTGCTAAACAAAGACAAACCTGGGGACAGCGCGCAGGGTGGGAAAGGGAAAGGCAGGGAATAGAAAACCAAAAAAGAGGCTGCAGCAGCGCCATTCCAGGGTTTCTCCAGGGACTGGGGTACCTGGGGAGGAGCACAGGCGCTGGCCCCAAGGGCTGGGGCAGGCAGAAGTGATGAATGAGAGTGGAGAGGGTTATGTTTTGGTTTTCTTTTTTCTGTCTCTTTTTAAATGTGGACCTCAGACATCTAAACTCAAGAATAAACCAGGCAGGGCACGGTGGTTCACGCCTGTAATCCCAGCACTCTGGGAGACCAAGGAGGGAGGATCGCTTGAGCTCAGGAGTGTGAGACCAGCCTCAGCAACAGTGAGACCCCGTCTCTACTAAAAATAGAAAAATTAGCCGGACATGTTGGCGCGCGCCTGTAGCCCCAGCTACTCGGGAGGCTGAGGCTGGTCCTCCTGGACCACTTGAACCCAGGAGTTTCAGGTTGCAGTGAGCTAAGATGATGCCACTGCACTCTACTCAGGGTGACAGAGCAAGACCCTGTCTAAAAAACTTTTTAAAAAAAGAATAAATCCAACTATCCTGAAAGTGGGCAACACCCCAAGAGATGACCAGAAGCAGGTGTTCAACCTCCTTCTCCATGGATTTTCATTTTCCCAGGAAGCTTAAATGAGGCCCACCCAAGGCAGGGGACAGAATCAACCACCCCTGAAAAAGCGAAGGCTGAGCTTCCCAAAGTGATAGTGGCGGCTCTCCAGGCCCAGCCAGGCTATGCAGCAAAGTGGCCAGCAGGTGGCACTCCCACACAGGCCCAGGCCAACTGCAGTCAGGCCTGTCGCACCTGCCAGGTTTCAGGGCCGGGGAGTGACTATCACCAGGACAAAACAGGTATGAGAGCCAGCAGGAGTTAAAGATTAAATAAAGGTGACCAAAAAATGGCCTACAGAGAATGTGGTGGGGGAAAACTGAAGTCTTTAACGCCCAAGGTCAGAGAAGGGACGCAAGCAAGTCGTCATGCAACACCCACCACCAGCGGGAGGATTTCATGGAAGATGCAAATGAAATTTGAGCACTGAGCCCAGCTATGGAACAGCAGAGGCTGAGGGAGGAGAAAGGAGGCTCCAGGCTTCTGGGCGATGCACGTACTTCTTGCTGAGCTTGTGCCTGTCAGTACAGCTGCACCAGCAGCAGCAGCAGCAGCACAGAGCAAGGGACAGCCTGTGTGTGGCTCTGGGTCCTTTCCAAACCAGCTACAAAGGCTCACCTCTTTCGAATCCATTTTGTAAAATAAGCAAAAGCTATGGAAACTAGTAAATATTTTGCCCTTCTGAAGTTACTACAATAGTTTCATACCCTGGTTTATTTCCCTGAAGAAAGGTTTTCTGGGCTTTATTTTTCAGTTAAAAAAAATTCATTTAATGGAAATGTTCTTCATATTGGATTTTTATTCTTTCTCTGCTTTAAAAGTAAAAGCTGGAAAGGCAAGTGGCTGGATATTTGTTTTCATCCACTTAATCTATATTTTCTGAAATAACTAAAACTGGCTATGTTCCCAAAATTAGTTTTTTATTAACTGATTTTATGTTACTTGATTTTTAAAAATATATTTATAGGACAGTTTCTGTGTCAAATATTTCGCTATTCGGAAGGATTCTTTACACAACTCAAACGCATGTTCCGAGTGTTGGACCAAAGGTGAAGGGAGCAGGGGAACGGGGAAGTGGTGTCACAGAGGAGGCGTGAAGGGAAGGGGGGCTGGAGACACTAACACAAAACCCACGAGCTTCCTGCTCTCGGGACCCTGCAGGCCTCTGACACTCACGGAGCCAGAACCACAGCAAACTTGAGCTTACTTCTCATCACAGAATGCCAAGGAACAGGGTAGAGAACACTTCTGCCTCCCTCGGACAGCAAGCACTTTGCCACTCCCAGGAAACCCAGTCTGAAATTACCACTGGGTGCTGGCCCCACATGTAAATGGCACATATCATTTCGAGCCCTGCAGGAGCCCAGGAGCTGTACACATCAGGGAGAGGAATATAAGGTTTTGTCAATGTATTTGGGGAATATCATAGAACAGGCAATTACGTAACTTGGTAAGTTGAAATCTGGCACTAGAGTAGGATGGGGTTTTTCTCCTAGCTCCTCTATTCCACAGTGAGAACAAATGGGGTCCACTGGGATCAAGCACAACAACTAAACTAGAGCAGATAAGACCCATCCAAGCAATATCCCTGATGGATGCCCACACTCACATGAACACCAGCTAGCTCAGAGTTCTCGTGAGATCAATGGCAGGGCTAGGACACTATGGGGTGACGAGTGAACAGGAATCCCAGCTTTATCGCCTCATACCACCTGAGCTTCTCAGCCATTCAGTAGGACTTGTGATAATGACCCTACGGAGCTTTGGGAGGAATGAAATAAAATGGTCTATTTTCCAGCTTACAATAGCAGAGACAGAACAGTGTGGTTACTGGAATATTGTTTTCATTACTTTCCAGGCTGGTTAGCTAGCTCTACCAGGAGTTCTTGTTGTGATTAAACACAGTGGTAAGTCATCCCCCCTGGTCCACTTAGTGATAATGGTCCTCCTTGGTGATGATGAAGATGTTAGGTCTTGAATGATCACAGAACACACTCTCCTTTGCCAGAGTCCAAATGTGCTCCTACCTCTACCATGCTCTGTGGTATCACCGTCATGGATGAAGGATGGGGACATTGCACACATTCACATGTGCACAGTCACACAGATCCTACAAATATACCTGGTCAACTTTGAAGAGATAGGACTGCCATTTTAGGCCAAGATGGGGGGGTTTGGTAAATATCCTTTCAAAATGCATTTAGTAACTCCTAAAGAGCTAAATGAATTGATGTCTCAATGACTACCAAGCAAATCAGTCCAAAAAAAGATGTAGCAAAATGGCAATTTCATATAGTGGAAAGAGTAACGTCTTTAGAGTCCAACTCCCAACTCCATCAATTACAAACTGTGTCCATGGGCAAGTCACTAAGCTCCTTAAGTCTTAGTTTTCTCATAGGGTTTTTGTGAGTATTTAGGAGTAAGATAGGATATCCTAGTGTATTCTGTGGAGCCATAGTCCAAAGGGATGTTACACACATGCATGCACACACACACCCCTACACACACTCTACCACACACACGTACAGGCTCTATGGTCAAATTGGTTTGAGAAGCAAAAACCCTCTTAAATATTTGCAGTGTGCAATAGTACATTAAAAGCTCTAAAGAGTCCTGCAAAAAGGAAGCCTGTTTAACTACGTTTAGCTGGAGTTCTTTGGGCTGGGAGCAGTGGCTTATGCCTATAATCCCAGCACTTGAGAGGCCGAGGTGGGAGATCCCTTGAGCCCAGGAGCTCCAGACCAGGCTGGGCAACAAAGTGACACCTCATTTATAAAAAATGTTTTTTAAAAATTTAAATAAATAAATAATAGAGTTCTTTAAACTCACTTGACCACAAGAAACTATTCACACCCTGCAAAACACACCTTTGAAAAACATTGAGATAATCAATATATAGTGCTTGGCACAATCAAGGTACACAACGTATCCTAACAATGGCAGACATTACCACACAAAATTTTCTTTCCTTTCCCTCCTGGGTTCCTATATAATTCTACTTACATGAATATAATAACAAAAATAATAGTAATAATAATAATAATGTGGTAACAACACTGCAGTGTTTGATCCCACAGATAATACACGACAGACCCAGGATTTGAACTCAGATCTATCTGAATTCAAAGCCATTATGCAATACTGCCTCCCTATCCCTCCGTGATCCCTAAGAGCTACAGCTGGAAGGGAAAATCACTGGTGAACACTGCTTCCTACTGACCTCAGAGGGAAGAAGCCCCAGGGTAAGAGGCCAGGGCTCCTACCTGGTGCCGTACTCCATCCTCACCAACACACTGCGTGCAGGCCTCCTCGGGGACACAGCTGCCTTCCAGCATGACTTGGCCCGGGGCACAGAAGCAGCCTTCCGAGGGATGGTCCCCACAGGCGCTCGTGTTGCCATCACAGTGCCGGGGACAGCCACGCTCACAGTGGTTGTACACCAGGGACGGTGGGCAGGACATAGCTGCAGACAGAGGAGGGGGTCACTCCCAAAGGCCCACACCAGCCAGAGGGAAACAGAGGCACAACTGATTCAATGTGCTCAATCATCTGACAAACTGTGGGGGCAGAGATGGCTGGTTTCCACCCATTTGCATTCTCCCCATCTTCCACAGAAATAGAACTTTTATCTGGGCGCACAACCACCCAGAATAAGGACTGCATTTCCCAGCCCCCCTTGCAACTAAGTGCAGTCATGTGACCAAGTGCTGACCAGTGAACTGTAAGAGGAAGTCTAGTATCCTAGGGCAGCTTCCAGGAATTGTAAAAAGACAGCTGTGCATGCTATTTGTCCCTTTCCTCTCCTTCCCCCATCCTGCTGCATGGAACATGAATGTGATAGCTAGAGCTCCATCTCAAACCATGAAGAAAAAGACCACACCCAAATGAGGGCCGAGCAAAACACCAGACTCTAATGTGAAGCCCAGAATCAGCTGAGCCACCTGTGTCTGATCAGCAGTATGACAGTAGAGAATTTTATTTCTCTGCTACTTGCAGCCAAATCTAATCCTAATTATGTGAACCTGGGTGTTCTTAGTAGGTTTTATGGTCCTTTTTTTGAATACAGATGTATTTGATGCTTTAAATCTTCTTAAAATTAAATAAGGAGTCCACAGCTATGAAGGGCTGCCTTAGAAGAGCTACTGGGTGATTCACTTCTACTGTTCTGACCTGCTCAACAACTTTCTCATGTTCTCATGGTGCCAAGGCAGGTGGTGGAGAAGGTTTCTAAGGATTTGGAGCACCAAGGGTTTTTCTCTGTATGCACAGTAAGTAGCCAGGAAGCACACAAAGAAATCAGTAAGCAGAGGTGTTTCTGGTAATTTAGAATCTAACATTTGCCCTTGATCTGCAAGCAGGTTGAGCGGAGGCAGTTATCGCCCACATAGACTCAGAAAATCAGAGCCCAAAGGAACCTAGGGGTTCTCTAGTCCAGCTGTCTCATTCTAAGATGCAGAAGCTGAGGTCCACAAAGACTAAGAGAACAGCCGATGACCACCGGAGCTGGGACTAGGATGCCCAAGTCCTCCAGACCCTGGTTAGAGCTGCTGACGGGGCTCTGTGATGATGAAACCTGAGACTCCAACATGCTTGTGCATAGTGATTTCCCTCAAAAAACAGTCAAGGATTATGTGTGACAATTGAGGATTTCAAGTTCATTGTTCTTTTCACTCCAGCACCCCTGGAGGGCAGGATCCATATCTGATTCATTTTGGTATCCCCTGCATTTTAAATGATAAATAAATGCCAAGTCCAAGTCCAGAAGCTGACCTTAGGGGGAAGATATTCATACTAGCAATCCTGTGGCATCTGTAATTAAGAAGCTTCTTGGTAACCAAATGGCAAGATTCTACTCACACTTCAGAATCCTGCTCAGGTGGGGTCTACACTATGAGCGTTTGCTAAAGCTCGGTGGAATTTCAAATTCAATGTGACTGGTTATACAGTCCTTTGCTGATGCCTGAATGTGCCTAATGCATTAAAATCAAATTTAGAACTGTAGAAATATTAATATTAATGGCAAGGATCATTCTTTAATTTACATATAAGTTCTACATTCAGAGTACATATATATCTACCATCTTATTGGATCCTAACTGGAATCCTAGGTTAACAGGAAATACAGGGATTTCCATCTTTATTAGCCGGATAAAGAACTCGGGGCCCAGAGGGGTTGAGCAGGTCCACAGTTAGTTGGTCTCCAGGGTTTTCAGAGGTGCACAGGGAGACTCACCACAGAAATCAGTTGTTCTCCAGTCGACACAGACCCCACTGGTCCGACAGAGGTGGGCATAAGAGGCGATCACCTCACACACTCGCTCCTGGTGGCAACTGTCCTGCTGGCAGATGGCATAGAATGTGGCTGGAGCCAGGACCTTGTGGCACTCAGCGAACAGGCCTGAGAGGAGGACCTGGCAGTGGGGGCTGTCAAGGACAGGACACTGCTCCTCAGGAACGGTCTGGCACATCTGCCCCAGCCGCTGCACGGTCCACTCCTGGACAAGTGCTTTCCAGTCCGAGGTGACCGTACCATCCCTCAGCATGAAGTCATTGGCCCCATTCTCATCACAGATCCCTAGAGAAACAAGAAAAGACGACACTGGCAGCCCTGGGTACCAAATCACTGACGCTGGAGACTGGCCATTCTCCGTCCCTGCCAGGGTCTGACCCTTGCTGCTGGGTCCTTGATAATGGACTCACAAATAATAAGCATCCAAGAGCCTGCCGAGTACAGCAAGAGAGGTTTATAAGTGTAACGTGGAGGGAAGAGGAGGTAAGAAAATGTTCTTACCACACAGACCATACATCTTTGAAGCGAAGGTCTTGGGGCTGAGCTGCAGTTGGAACTCATTGCTGTGTGGAGTGAACGTGAGGATGTGGCCGAGATGGTTGAACCTGACTTCATGCATGACGGCACCATAGACGCTGACTTCCACGTTCCCACCCACATAAGGGACAGAGATCAGTCTCCCATTCACCGTCACCTGCCCAAAAAAGAAAAAGCTCATCAGCAGTCCTAGCAACGAGGAGTCCTAGAACTTCATCCTCGGCTTCTTACTGAGGTTGCTGAGAGTCCTGGCACATTCATCACACTTAACCGCAGCGTTAGCCACAAACCCTGGGAGCTGCCAGCAGGTCTGCTAAGATCAAGGGGCTTTACAGTGCTCGATCAGAGAACAGACTGTTATCATCCTGTACAGGCAGCCATGCGCCTGGAACCAGAAAGCCCAGGGAACCTTGAGTCTGTGTGACCCAACAGGGAAGGGCGACCCCTTTAAGATGGGCTGGGAAAGTTGCCATTTTGCCAACTCATCAGGGCAGTGTCTCCAGGAGCATCTAATAGGACTATTTCAAGTCTTTTTTGTCACTAGAAGTTCTTACTTTGGTGGTCCCACCATATATCACATCAAACATAATAAACTGTAATCACATCCTTCGATGAATATAATTTTTGCTATAAAAATTTTGGAAGGGTTTTTTTTTATCATTTTGACTTCAGAATTTTTGGCTATGAGTTACTCACTTAATATATGACTAGCTATGATTTTTCAGCAATTATTGTTCATATTCAGGAATTCTTGCACAGTGAGAAAATCTAGCCTACAAGTTCTTTTCACACAATGAAATAGTCATGATTTCTACATGAACAAGTAAAGAGGTTGGCATAATGTAACCTTTTGTAAACATTTTATCAAACATTTATTTATATCAGTTTTCTTTTCAAATTTTGGAGCCATACATTTTGTTTAGGCCTTAAATATTTTCAAAGGCCCTAATTTAAGCCCTAAATATCTCCCTTTGGAAAGCTCACAGGGCTCAGGCACTGGGCTCATAACACATCCTGGGTAAATAGTCCTGGTACCAATCCCAATTCCCTACCAGTGCCAGAAACCGGCACTAAATTCACAATCTCACACTATCTGAAATTGATTCTCTCTCCCAAATCTGGGCCCAGAACAACATGAAATCACACCAAGACACGGAAGATGGCAATAAACCCCTCATAAGAAGGTCGTGTTCCCCTAGTTAGGTAGAAGCCTGAGTCCCTAACAAGGGCACCAGCTAAAGCCAATGGCACCAGGTCTAGGTGGCTTCTCTGAAGTCCAGCTGCTGCCTTGCCTTGGGACCACAGAAAGCACCTCTCACCTCCATGTCACTGTGGAGCTCAATGGAGAGGCCGCTGTGCTTCACTTCAGTGGATTTCATGCAGCTCTGCCCCGCCCCAGGGCTGCAGGCACCTTTATGGAGAATCACCTCCAGGTCCTGCTCCTTGTTTTGAAATAGGACATAAGAACAGCTTCCAGTCAGCTTGAAATTCTGCCCATCAAAGGTCACAATGTGCCGAGTGGAGCTGCCTGTGCACACACCTGGACAGAGAAGAGCAGAGGATGGGTGTGACATATCTAAACCCCCATGCCTGCTACATGCACAGAGGCAGATGTGACCAAGTTGCACACAGATAAATACAATTGAGACCTGAAGAGGCCTTTTGAGGTCACATAGACCAATTTCCCCCTTTTTACAGATGGGGAAACTGAGGCTCTGAGAGGTAGAGAGGCTTAGGTAAGCAACACTTAGCCATTAAATATTTTCCTGGAGAACATTTAGAAGGACAAATATTACATAAAAACATGGCAAATTATAGAACCACACTTC
Source organism: Daubentonia madagascariensis (assembly GCA_023783475.1). Lineage (NCBI taxonomy): Eukaryota > Metazoa > Chordata > Mammalia > Primates > Daubentoniidae > Daubentonia > Daubentonia madagascariensis. The sequence continues at coordinate 6,669,089 of JAKFHU010000075.1, forward strand.
TAAGAAATGTAAATGTGCAATGTGAATGATCCACTCTACAGGGATGGATGCCCTGGCCTAGGAAATAAAGTTAAGTTCCAGGGGTGTTACGACTCGTTGAAATCACAAAAAGCTAAGCAAGTTATGAGCTCATGACTTCGTTGTAAAGAAAATTCACTTAAAGATACATGTGTCCTTTCAGCTGCCAAGTGACTAATGGTACAAGTGGCCACGTTGACTTAATTCCTTAAGAGATCACACAGGAGAAATATGTCCAGAGCCAAAAAAAACTATTGGGTCTCAGAGCTCCCTCATTTGACCCTGATTCATTCACATAATCAGCAAATTCTCAAGGTTCCCATTAGGATACCATTTGTGAATATTAATCATTTTGCATCTACATAAGATAATTTGGTAAAAATCCCCACAGTGAAGACACCACTACCATAAATAATTTGAAAGCTAATCTTGGACCTAAATGAAGTCGGAGATGAGCTTTCCAAACAAACCATGACCACATCTACAGTGGTGAATGAATAAAAGTCCGAGAACTGACAGGCAGATTCGGTGGAGCAGTGAGGCCCCACTAATGTCCCTCACTCACAGCCAGGCCTAGGCAATCCCCATCTGCGTGGGTGACTGTCAAGCAGACCATCCACTGATAAGTGGTGGGTCTGGGTGCACCTTCTGCCAGAGCTGAGCAGCCTCCCCGAAGTTCTTCCACTCAGAATCCCCCAAGCCCTTGAGCAGCCAGTCATTTCCAAGTGGCAGCACTGAAACCTCTTGGCCTCCGAGCATCCAAGCTGCAAGCGACCCCATACTCCAGCTGTTATAATACTGTCATGTCAAGGAGTCAGCCCCACTGCCATGAGAACGTAATGAATCACAAGGCAAAGAAATGGTTTTAGCTCACACGTGGCACGTTGGTGAAAATGGCCCTGCCCACCATGAGACGAACTGTGACAGTGGAATGGGCACTTTAGAGCCAGAGGAACTCGGGATGAATTCTGTTCTACCACTTGCTTGCACTGTGACCTTGGATAAGAGAATGAAAAGACGTTAATGAAAGAAGTAAAAAGGTCACAGAGAAAGTAATGAAAATGTAAGACAGGAAAAAATGGAGTCTTGAAAGAGAAAAACAAAACAATGGAACAGAACTAATATTTAAGGACTATAACCCATGAAAATATTCTGGAAATCAAAAAAGAACCAAATTTATATATCAAAAGCACGTGCCAGATGTCTGGAAAAATTAACCCGGGGCAGTCAACTCTGAGGTATATTACACTAAAACTATTAGACTTCAAGATAAAGGAAAAATTTTCCAGACCTCCAATCAAAAAAGATCAAATAATTTACAAGGGCTAAAGAATTATATTGGTATCACAATTCTCAATAACAACATACAAAGCAAGGCAACGACAGAGCAGCATTTTTGAGAAATTCAACAAAAGAAAGTGTGAATAATGAATTTCATATTTAGCCAAGGTGCCCTTCTAGCATCAATGCTACAGAAAAGCACTTTTAAATCTACAAGAACTATGGAATTCTGAACTCATAAGCCCTTCTTGAGAAATCTACTAGAAAACAAGCTCCCTCCAACTAAGAGATGACTAGGAAATGTTATCAAAACAACTCAAATGAGCGTTTTTATCTATGTAATCATAGATCTAAAACTAAAACAAAAAAGAGCGGAAGACTCATGCACAAATACTATATGCCATGACAAAGTAGAAATAATGCAACTGCAAAAATAGGAGAAGAGGGGCAGGGAACGAGAAAAGTAGAGTAACACCCTCCACATTTACCTGAGATAGACTTAAACCAGGCTACTCACTGCTAGACCTCTACTACTATTCCCCAAATATTAATACATAGACTCCTAAAGGTTGACTTGCCAACAGCCAAGCTCAGCACTGACCTCAGAAAAGCCGTTCTTCCTCCTAGTTACGCATGATCTGGGGAAATGCCTTCCACAGACAGGAGGAAGAGAGCAGTGATCCCTGAGACTAGACGAAAACACGTCCAGGAAACACGCGAGGGAGGGAACATAGGTGCAGGCAGCACTGCGCATGTAGTGGGGAGGGAAAGGGTGTTCCAGGCTGGTCGGCTTCTGCACAGCCAAGCTAAAAGCACTGCCCTGTGACACTGTGCAGGTGGGTGAAGTGAAAGACTCACAGGGGCAGGTCCAGCGGCAGCCACACGTCTCTTCCACACGAACGGGGGACTGGCTATTGGGACATGAAGGCTTCGGCCCCCGGTCACAGTTGACCCGATGATTCTTCAGCAAGGTCTGGCCATCTGGCTGGCAAGTCACTGTGTGGCACTGATCTGGCAGGGTCCAGACGTCCCCAGGCTGCAGAAGAAAACACCAGATTCAGGCAGGGAGTAGGATGAGGTTCTCCAACTCTGAGCCCATCTACCATGCAACCGACCACTGGAACTGGCTGGACACAGGCCTCCATGGCAAGGACACCTGCTAACCAGGCCTCTTGTGCACGAGAGAGGAAGCAGAACACAAGGTACACAGGTGGATCTGCAAAAGCAGGATAATGGTAAGAGGGAAAACTGGACTAAGACCAAAGGAGGAAAAATTAAGCAGTGGAAACAAGGGCCCCAAATCTACGCTTCTGATCTTTCTTCCAACGTCAACAGAAAGGAACTTACCCTCTTCTCTTTCCCATCCTCATCCATGCAAATTCTTACGAACCCTGAAACAGACACAAGACAGACCTCAGTTCCCACATATCACCCAGAAATTCTAAACAATTCACCCTGTCTGCCTGGGTGACCTGGGCCACTCTTTGAAGTCAACTCAACTCTGAAAAGAAGCTAAACGAGTTTCGCAGTGGGGACACAGGTTAAAAGGTGGTCATCCTGGAGTTCTTCAGACGTGCTTTGTGGCTACCAATAATCATGATAATAACAACAGCAGTGATAATATGGCAACAACTACAGCTCTGAAGCCTTCTCAGTCATCAGTCATGATAGCCTTTCACGTGTAGATCACCGCCAAGGATGGGGAAGGCAGGAAGATGAAGCAAGGCCCTGAAAACCTGAAAGAGATCTACTTGAGGATTCCTACCAGGAGAGCTATCGTCTAGCAGAAAAGGACAATAACTCTGTAGCAGGTTTGGACTTACAGCTAATAACATTAGGAAAATATACAAAACCAGGCCAAAAAATCATATATTGGGGGTTTTTTTAAGTTTCTAACCTAAAATCAACTTAAACCGTAGTACTTTGATATGAGATTTTATGTTATCTTATTGCTAAGGGCCTTTATAGCCATGTTGACAATGAATACAGGGCCATGGGGAATAAGAACATGATCTACAGGATGCTGGGGTTCCCTGCTTATGTCTTCTGATATTTTTGTCCAAGATCCCTCTGCACAAATAAGCATAGGCTTTTTCTGCTAAAGTTCAGATGGACATTTAGAGTGCAAAGGGGATCATACACAGAAAACTTTCTGCTGGCCCCTTGGACATTTGTAGTATACACCTTCCATAAGCAGAAACTCAAAGATCCTGGTCTATATAACAATCTTCAATCAATGCCAAATCCTATGCATGAGCACCCTTCAAGCCCAAATTTTGTGCATGAGCACCCTTGGGTTTCTAGAATGGTATTTTTGTTTTTACGGTTTTTTGTGTTTTTTTTTTTTTTCTTTGAGAGGAGTAAGAAAGTATCGTAAGACTCACCAGAGCAGAGTTTGTGGAGGAAGGAATTGCCCAAGGTGACTATGGTGGGGAGGTCTTCAATTCGCTGGAGCGTCACCACATTGGAGCTAGCCTCTGGGCCTGCCAAGACCCTCAGCTGGGCTGCATCATACCGATCTCCAATTCCAATGGGGAACACTGTCACTCCTAGAGTGAGCAAAGGAACAGGAAAGGGTCTGTGGGCAGGTGGGCTCAAAATGGACTGGCCTGATGCTATATGCGGCATCCATACAAAGCCTCATGTTTCCTAGACGGGTCACATACACCAATCCTGTGCGGACGATATTCGGTCAGTCAGCAAGTATTAATGAGCGCCTACTGTGTGTCAGGTACTGTTCCAAGCAATGGGGATATAGCAGTGAACCAAGCAGATAAATTCCCTGTCCCCTGTTCTCAGAGAGCTTCCACTGGGGTGAGACAGACAACAAACGCACAGAAAAGTAAATATATGGTATTTCAGATGTGGATAAGTGCTTAGGAAAAAACAAAATGGGATAAGGAGGATGATGTGAGCGGACATTTGACGGAAGGAGCCAAGGGACATCTGCGGGAGGAACATCCCAAGCACAGAGAACGGGGAGTGCAAAGGCCCCAGAGCAGAAGTCTGGTTGCGTGCTCCAGGGTGGCTGGAGCCGAACAGGCAAGAGAGGGAGCGGGGCACAGACCCTGCGAAGCCCCGCCAGCCACGGTAAGAAAGCCAGCCAAGGCTGTGGGGCAGACCACTGCAGCCACCGTGCTGAGAATGAACTGCAGGGGACAGGGATGAAAGTTGGACTTCCCATTGGAAAGCTACATCAATAATACAGGGGAGAGCTGATGGGGCTTGGACAGGGTGACAGTGGTGCAGATGGCGTGCAGTGCTGCAACTCTCAGTATAACTTCTTGATGGATTTGCACAGGGGCGGGAGAGAAAGCGGAATCAAGGATGCTAAGGTTTTTGACCTGAACAACTGGAAGGTTGGAATTGCCATTTTCTAAGATGAGAAAGACTGCAGGAGGAGGAGATTTGGGTGTGAAAGTCAAGAGTTTAGTTTATACTAAATTGCCTTACAGTATCCAGCCTTGAGTTGAGGCAAGAGGTCCAGGCTGGAGATGAGAATTTCCCAATCAGTGGTGTACAGGTGTATTTAGACCCACAGCACTGAATGAGACCACCAAGGAGGTGTGTGGAAGAGAAGAGAAAATACTGCAGGGCTCAGCTGGGAGACACTGCATGCCCACTTGCAGATGAGAAACTGAGGTTTTAATGATTAAATGAGTTGCCCTGGATCATGTCTGTTTCCTCTAGACCACAACTGCTTCCTTTCCTGATGGAAGTCTTTCTTCGGATTCTTAATAATAAAGAAGAAAAATCTCCATCCTGAAATTCTCCAATTCACTTCTCCAGAAAGTTCTAGGTAAAAATTGCAATTTGCTTAAGTTTAGAGTTGATTTTCTACTAGCAACTTTACAGCTCTTGTAAGCTCATTGTGTCATCCAAATATATATCCTTTACCTTTTAGTGTTGTTTTCCCAAAAATAATAGATTTCATAAACATGTCACATTCATTCATTCAACAAACATTAACTAGTAATCTATTTTATGCATCATGCACAGATGACACAAAAATAAACAAGATTTTTCCCTTGCCTTCAAAGAACTCCCAGTTTGTGCAAGAAACAGATATGTAACAATACGATATGATTTGCACATTTTGAGTAGGTCACCATGGTACAGAGAACAGAGCAAATAACTCTCTCAAGAACATCAGAAAGACAGCAGAGAAAAGACAATTATTCCTAGGCAGGGGTTTTGAAAGATGAACAGTTCTCCAGGTGGCCATGAGGGGACTTAATGTCCACTTACCCAGACCTCCCTCAGCTAGGAGATAGTCCCTCAGACTATACCACCTGTGCTGGCTCAAATTCTGCTGCTATTTGCAGCACAAGTTCTCATGGGGCACCAAGGCTGGGTCACATCTGCATCCTTCCCCTTCCTAAAGTATCATCTTCATCTCTTGTCCATCCAGCCCCAGAAGCCCACTAGCCTGGTACCGGGAAAGGGCTCTCAATATGTAAAGGTCCCAGATGGTTCTCAAGGCCCCACAATAAATCACTCTGGCCTCAGATATGGCATTTTGGTGAGAGACCAAGGATTCTACTTTATAAAGGAAAGACATAGAGGTATGATCACTCCTGGACACAAAGAGAAAATGTGGAGAAATTAAAGGTTACAATCTAAAGCATGGAGTCAAGTATAGGATCAACACACATTTATTACTATCTGATTTCCAGATAACATAGTGATTGGACAATTGCCTGCTATTTAAAACCAGGCCACATGTGGGTATTCAGTATATTTAAAACGAACCAGAACATCCAAAAGTAACCCCACCCACTTTCAATCCTCTGTCATTTTAGAAGAGCCTTAGGACTGTACACTGGCCACTTACGGTTGGACCTGGCAGCATCAGCTGCTGCGTGCAGTGGATCTGTGGAGACCCCCATGACTAGGATGACCACCGCCTTAGAGGCTCCAGGCCTGGCACCATGGACTTCTGAAGTCACGTATCGCACAGCATAGTCCAAAGCATCCCCTGAGAATAAAGGAACACACCATGCCAAGTCAGTACTGACTGTAAGCATGGTGTTTCTGAAACCAGCTAGGCACCCTCGCTCATGGTGGGTCCTTAAGCTGTTCAAAAGCTGAATGATTCAGGGACTCAGGGGAACACACAGTTGAGATCTGGAAGAGACCTGGAAGAACATCCAGCCCCTCACTATACAGGAAAGGTATCTAGGACCAAGAAGCAAAGTGACTGGCCAAGGTCACTCAGTCACTTATGCCAAGAATTAGGACCAGAACACAGGTTCTGCATCCAGCCTGTGGCACCAACATTACCAATTTGGCTGGGGCCTCCCTCCCGCTGCATGAGGTCCACAAGGCTCAGCAGATGTGCTTTCTCCTGGGCCACATTCCACGGCACATCGGTGGTGGTGATGCTTCCATACTGGAGCACTGACACCTGAGTGAGTTGAGGCCCTAACAGGAAAGAGAAAATGGGAATCATTTTGAGTCAAGCAGAGCCCCAGAAAGAGCCCCTTCCTCACCTGCTGCTCCAGGTGCATCACTCACCTATATTGGCTTTTGAAATGAAAGCCTTGGCAAAACTCTTCATTTCATCGAAGTAGGAAGCCGGAAAGTTGGAGGAGCCATCCAGGAGAAGGACCACATCCAGGGGCTGGCTGCAGTCTGCAAAGGGGACCAGGGGGGTGAGCACATGAGGGCCAGCAGGGAGACCAGCCACCAGGCTCACAGCCTGACACCACATCCAACAGGCTCTGCAGGGCACGCAGACCACGTGGCACCACCAAGGGAAGGGGATCTTCACTAGTGTGAGGGCCCTGTGGGCTAGGGAAGAGGGGAACGGGTAGATGGAGTTCCTGGGCCCATGAGGACCTCAGGTTTGGAGACATCGAGGAGACTCCAGCTCCACCCAAAGGAAGCTTAAATGCCTACAAGTGGAAGCAGCAGGCACCCACTCCCTCAGTAACAGAAGGCTGCTACTCTTCCAGCATTGACAGGAATACTGGCATGGCAAAACAGGGAGACGGGAAAAGGAAACAGCGGCAGCATCTCCCTGGAAAAGGAGCCAGTGTGTTCTCAGGTCCTGCAGGGTGGGTGAAGGCACTCTGCGTGTTCCGATTACAAAAGCCTCGGGCTCGCGTTAAGGTCCAAGCACATTCTGGGATTTGGTAAGATGGTGCCATCACTGTACTCCTCAGCAGAAATATTACAAGAATTTAAATAAATCTCAGGCTCTGATTCAAAACAAAAACCAAGAAACAAAAGCACTGATAACAAGCGTGAGCTTCAAGAGACCCTGAAAGAAAGCAAGTTACTCCCAAACACACCAAGTAAAGATGATCAAGAACTAGGAATTGATTCGACACGAGTATCAGACAAAAAGGCAACAACAATAGCAGGGGTAACCAGCATTTTTTTGAGCACTTGCCAGGTGCCAGGTACTGTTTCAAGCATTTTACAAGTAGGTATTATTATTATCCCCATTCTACAGATGAGGAGACTGATATACAAAGAGGTTAAGTACTTGCCCAAAATGACCCAGCTAGCAAGTGGCAGAGGTGAGATTCAAACCAGGGCAGTCTGGCTCTGGAATCTGAGGACTTCACCTGCTACCTGTCACTTGACTTCCTGGCCTTGCCCCAAAGAATGTCAGCCACTTAGAATAATTTCACCCACCCACTGCAGTCAAAGGGGAGCTTATAGTCACCAAATTTTACAGAAGTCACCTTTAAGGCAGAGAGTGGGATTGAGTGACTCTGGGACGGGGCTGAGGGATAAAGTAAGACTTGCATTTTTTACTCCATGTTGTTTAGATTTTAGCAATAGACTTGTAGTACCTTTGAATTTACAAACACACACAATAAACAAGAAAAGATCCTCCCCGTCAAAAAGGGTCACAAGGTCTCTCCGTACCTGGGAGGGGAGGAAGCACAGGCATTCTGAAGGCAGGGGCTTGACTAAGGGCACAGAGCGGGGAAGCTGGGATTAGAGCCCAGTAGTCATGCAGTGTCGAGGCACCCCATCCCTCGCCCAGCCCTCCCACCTGGCCAGCATACCAGAGACAGGCGAGAGGGTGGGGAGCTGCAGCCCCTCTCCAGAGCAGCAGCCCTGCAGGACCAGGTCAGGAGCCTCTCGGGGGAGCAACTCAAAGTCCTGGATGAGGATGGGGGCGTTGGGCCAGCCAATCCTCTCCAGCTCCTGTACGTTGGCATGAGGGCCCACTCCAATGGGCACCACCTGGATGTCTCCTGGCAAGCGCCTGATCTCATCAGAGGCAGGATTTCCTGTGACCATGTAGACCAGGTTGGGCGCCTGCTCCCGGTCCCCCTGGCTGGCAGAGAAGCTGTGCTCAGAGAGGTACTGCAGGGCCAGCCCTGTGTTGGTCCCGTTGCCACCCCGGTAGCGGATCTCTCGCACCCGCTGTAGGACATCCCCCTTGGACTGTGCCTCACTGAAGGGGTACTCCATGGTCACGGTGTATGAGTACTGCAGCACTGCGACATGGATGCCATCCTGGCCCACGTCCATGCGCTGAATCACCTCCTCCATGAACTCCTTGCTCCTGTTGAAGTCAGCTTCTCCGATTTTGTCTGAGTCTTCCAGGACAAACGCCACATCCAGAACCATTGAGTTTCTCTTGGGTCCCAGTGGCGAAGGACCCACAGTGACTTGTGCCATGCGGGGGGGCTGGGTAGGGGGAGAGGCTTCAGGGGCAAGGTCACAGAGGTAGCTGATAATCTCGTCCCTCCACTGCTCCAGCTCATCCACACTGCTGAGCACAAATGCCTTGTTCTCGGGGGCCTGCTTCTCGATGAGGCGGATCTGCTTGAGGTTGGCGTGGGGCCCAATGCCCACGGGGATCACGATGACCTTCTTCTTCTTCAGGCCCTGGACATAGCGGACCAAGTTCCGGGCCATCCGTGGGGGCTCCTGGCTGGCCATCAGGAGCAGGGTGATGCGGGAGGCTTCGGGACGATCAATCTTGCTAAAGATTTGGAATAGCGTATACTTCAAGACCTCGCTGGTGGAGGCCACCTGGCTGCCCGCGTACTTCACCTGGCTGGCGATGCGCCGCAGCTCCGATGGCCGCTTCCGGTCCTTGAGCCCAATGTAGGAGTGGGAGCCGTCATGGTATTCCACCACGGCCACGCGGACCCGCTTCTGGGAGATGTGCAGCCGCTCCATCATGCCCACCACGAAGGCCTTCAGCACGCCAAACTCAGCCTCCGACAGCTTGGAGGAGCCGTCTAGCAGGAAGACCAGATCCAGCAGCTTGCTGCAGTAGAAGTCATGCAGGGGTGGCTCTGGGGTGTCCTCCACATACGGGGTGGTGGGGCTCACAGGGGCATCTGTGGGGGGCACCTCCAGGCCTCCCGGTTCCTGGCAGGCTTCACAGGTGAGGTTGACACCATCACAGTGGCTGCGGCAGAGGGAAGAAACCGAAATGGTACAGGAATAACCTATGGGCACTTCTCAGCCCTTCAGTACAGGACCACAACACATATTCCCATAGAATTGCCTGCCTGGCCCACCTGAACTTGAGATCCCACAGACTGTTCTCCACCCAGGTGAGATGTCATGTTTAACATCTGTCCCCAAATAGCACCCACACACACACACACACATACACATAGCACAGACTTCCCTTGATTCTAGAAGCTGAAGCTTTAACCCATCCCAGGATATGAAAAAGAATCTTTGTTGTTCTAGGCCATCCACACAGCCATTCAAAGTTTATTTCTTTTCAACCTAGATCTCTAGCAACATAAATTTTTCATTATAATCCAAGCCTTCTTATAAGTATCTCCAAGAACAAATGTTGCACTAAAACACAGACACTGACCTATGCTTATAAATGTTCTGTTGAAGATAAATGCTTTATAATGTTTATTATAACAGAACTTAAATTGTATGAATTTGAAAACATGCTTAATATATTGGCCCTTAAGGAAGAGAAAAAAAAGAACTGGAGTAAAAACATTTTGGAAAGATAAATAAAGATTCAAAAACCCCAGCTTTATCTAGCAGAACAAAGTATTTGGGAGTAGTAGAGGGGGATCTCCAGGGTCTTAGACCTAGGAAAAGACAGTGGCTTACCCATTCACTCCTCCAACAGACATGTGGCGAGCACCTATCATGTGCCAGGAACTGGCTCAGCCCTGTGCCCAGCCCCAAGTACACACCACAAGTCCGTAGCAGAGCAGTTGCCCCCACACACAAATTCCTCCACTACCATGCCGAATTGCCACGCTTTCTGGTCACGTCACTCTTTGCCAGTGCCCTGGAAAGTGGCAAGGCATGCCAGAGCACAGGTGAAATCAGGGGCCCTGTGGAGACCAATACAACCTAGGACCTTCTCTCCTTTGCCCCCTCAGCCTTTGAGGCAACTTGCCTTCAGCATGCCCAGTAACACCGAGAAGGCAGCAGTGCCCTGAGCCCTGGGAAGTGCCCTCTGTGGCTTAACTGCCAGGCGATGTCACCAGCCTGCTGTGGGACTATTGTCCACACCCTGTTCGAGGCTCAGTATGTACCAAGGCAGCTGCCAGTGAAGGAGGTTAGGAGAGGGCTCTAAGTTCTCATGCCCTTTGGGCTCAGAACCCCAAGCCAGCATCAGACTCGCCACATTCTTTATTCCTTACAGTCCTGTTTCAGGATGGGGCGGGCAGGCAGGCAAGTCTCACTGGGAAGTTAACTCCTACTTCCTCATGATCCGCACAATTTATTGCTTCAATCCTTGGTTAACGGTGCGTGAGTGACATACTTTCTAGTTTCCTGTGTTTGCTAGAAAACTCACCCCGGGCAGTGTTCGCTCTTGTTTGCACAGATGGTGGCGGCACGTTCTGACTCTGGCAGCTGTGGCCATGGCCCCCTCCCCAGTGAACGTAAGTTCTCAAGTTTAAGTTCCCAGAAGAGTTGATTGGTGTCAGGGAGTGGTGTTAAATAAATCGACATTTTAATAAATGTTCCCTACTTACAAGCAGGACTTCAGAAAGCTCAGAGCTCACCCTGAGGCCTCCTCACTTCCCCAAAGGCCAGTTTCCCAGAGGCAATTCCAGTGAGAGCCCAGGGTGACAGCAATGTCTCCCCTCCCCATTGCAAAAGCTGTGTGCAGGGCCTTGACTGTGGCCCCCAAAATGGCCATGTCCTATTGAGGGGTCAGGGGCTCCGTCTCACTTTCCTCTCTGCATCCCTCCCTTCAGTAAGAAAGAAACCTGACTTTCATAGACGCCTGTCCTCGGACTAGCCATGGCCAACAGGGACAATAAGAGATCACACCCTGCCTTCAGTGAGAAGAATAAAAACCTCATAAGAGGTGAAAACCTCTTAGGAGGTGTGCCTGAGATTTTTCTGGAAAGAGGAAAAAAGGAAAACCTCTTAGGAAATATTTTTTGGGGGAAGCAATCTACTCTGTCCTTAAAGAAAAGGAAGCAAACTCTAGAAACAAACTAAACAATAAACTGCACTAAATCATTCACTCATTCATTAACGAACTAAAGAAATAAATTAACTCAATCTCTCAACTCATGTAGCTAGGAAGTTTTGCCCAAAACCTAGTCTCTGAACAGGCCCTCAGAGAAGGCAATAAGACTTATCACTTCAAACAACCAGGGACTCTGTTTTACCAAATCTGGCAGTGCTCAGGGTCACTGGGATTCAAGGTGACTTTCTTTCCTGAGGCCAAGCGCCGGCCGGCCACCTCGCACACCGGGCAGTCTTCGGGGTTGATGCAGGTTTGCAAAAGCTCATCCAGGACTTTCCCTGCACGACAAATCTCTCGTTAGGAGCTGAAACCCTTCTCTTTCCCAAAAGGAAGACTCACCTTTAACTGAAGGGGCCTGTCCCAGAAGCCAGCTCTGCCTCCCGCCCCCACCCCCAGGGGTCAGCGCACCACTCAGGGAGCTTCCTTCCTCCTCTGCGCCTGGACTTATCCCTCTGCAAAACTGGGAGGGGGGTTCCTTTACCCTGCCTCACCTCCCCTAAGCCTCAGGACACAGGAAATCTTATCTCCAAGGATCCTTTCACTCTCCCAAAGAATGTATTCAATAATTCTAAAGCTGTGCTGTACAATACGACAGCCACGAACCACATGTGGCTATTTAAGTTTAAATTAAGTAAAATTCAACAAAATTAAAAATCCAATTCCTCAGACATGCTAGCCACCATTGCATTCAATAGAACATTCCCACCATGGCAGAAAGTTCTATCAGAAAGTGCTGCTCTAAAGCAGCAGTCTCCAACCTTTTTGGCACCAGGGACCAATTTCATGGAAGACAATTTTTCCATGGAGCTTCGCTCGCTAGCCCGCCGCTCACCTCCTGCTATGAGCCCCACCCCCACCCCCCATTCCTAAGTTTCATGGAAGACAATTTTTCCATGGACCAGGGTCGGGGTGGGGGAGGCGGCAGAGCCCTGCGGCCCAGTCCCTAATAGGCCATGGACTGATACTGGTCCGCAGCCCGGGGGTTGGGGACTGCAGCTCTAGATGATAAACCCATAAAGAGGCGCACGAAAGCATTTTATTGGAGCTCAACTTGACAAAAAGCACAGCTGGCCTGGCTTTGATGAAAGGACCCACAAAAACAGAACGTGTGGGATGGCAGGGTGGGGACAGGGTGCCAAGGGCAGAGGCTGAGATGAAGCAGGACGGAGAAGTGCCTTTCCACCCCATCCCTATCCCGCCCCACCCAGGGACGGAGGCCTCACCTGGAGGGCAGTGTGCGTGGCAGCCCTCCACACACTGCACAGGGCACGCCAGCGGCTCGGGGTGCTGGCACGTGACGGGACAGGCAGGCGCGCAGCTGTTGTAGCGCCACTCACACTCATACCCATTCTCCCGGAGATTCCTCTCCTCGCAGCTCTGGGCTGTGTAGACAAGAGACAAGGCCACGTGACCACGAAAGCCACAGGCAGTCCTCTGCAACCCGAGAAGCCAGGACTGCAGACCTGTGTGGTGATGGCCCGGGGGGGAGCTGGAGATCATGTGGGGAGACAAAAGGACACAGGAATCAACAATATTAGAGACTTCTGGATGTTTGAATCAGCTAAACCAAGAATCTAGTGGTTCTAAATCAGTTTTCTATATAAAAAAATTAAGTTGCTTACAACCAAGAAAGGAAGATTCGACACAAATGTCTAAGGTCATCGCTCATGTTGGCAAATATGATAGTGTGTAACTAAAGACATATATTGACTTCCTTCTCTTCATAAGTGGTCCCTCTCTTTCTTCCAGAATTTCTCCAGAAGGGAAGTCTCCACGTATCCATGTCTTGAATGCATGGCCCTCCTCACCCACAGTGTGAGCTCCTCACTCAGCCAGTATCCTGACTCTCCCGGCCTTGGCCGTCCATCCCCATACACACTCTGCCTCCTCTCCTATGAAGGTATCCTCCTGCACCCCACAAGGTCTCGAGGTCTAGACACACGTCGGAGGGTGGGGAGGGTGTCTGAGACCACGAGGAACACCAGGACTCACGGCACAACGTGGCCGTCCTCCAGGTCACCACCTTGCCATGCTGGGCACACACGTGAGCGTAGGCAGCAATGGTGTCGCAGAAGCAGGCACAGTCCCCGATGGATTCACAAGAGCAGGTGTCATAAATGCAGACATCCAGGTATGGCTCAGGATCCACCTGCAAAGCAAACCTCAAGTGGCCTAGGCCTAGGACCAGGAGTTAGGAGCTCCAGCTCTTGGTCTGGGTGGGAACAGTCTGGCGGTCATTTTAAGGCCAAGGGGGCTCCAGGGTAGAAGGGGAAATGTAGGCTAACGGTCCCAAAGAGAGATGGGTAAAAAGGCAAGATTGCTTGTTTCCAATCTGGATTCCAGCAAGAAAAGTGGAATAAAGCACTGATTCTGCCTTTCACAGAACAAGACATGCCTACGGATTTTTCAAAAGAACATTCCCTCTGCCCATCTGCCCCACTCCCTGCTCAGTCATCTGTCCATCCCCATAGCCCACTCCTAGCCTCACGGGTGTTGGGTTGTTTTTACATAAACACAAACGCACAGCCATGCAGTTCTCTCTCTTTCCTTGCCTCAATGCAGTAAGGAAATTGGGAGACACACCAGGGCCCCTCCAGCTGCCTACCACCCTGTGGCACCGTGGGGCAAGTATGCTGGACAGTAGACCAAACTGGGCACACCTAGACCCTGACCCCAAGTCCACACCATCCATGTTCAACCACACTAACCACTTCCCACCCCTCCCTGCTCCCAAAACATGCTACTACACATACTGGCCTTTTTCAGGGCAGTTGTGATAGAAACGAATTCAGACACTAAGCAGGTCGTTGTTTCCGAGACATTCCAACAGCCCTGATGCCCCCACCTCCTCTCCCTGCCTCCACTCTTCCCACTCAGATGCCCAGTGTGTCCGCCCAACCAGGAATCCTAGGTATCCTTGGAGTCCTCAGGGACTGAAAATCATTGGATATGTAGAAAGAGAACTGAATATACGTGTGCCACCAGTATCCCCCATGTCGGTGGTGCTACACAGCTGCATGTGTGCATGCATGGCAGTGTGTGTACATGTACACAGGCACACATGTCTACCCATACACTTGCCCACATTCACGGGTGTGTATACACATACACAGAGAGAGACACAGAGAGAACTGCACTTAACTTTGGGGAATTCCTTACCGTTATGTGAGATAAAGACACAAAAAGGAGTCATAAAATAAGGACTCAAAATCGCTGGAGTTAAGGCCAGAAAAGAGTTTCTGTGAGACAAGAAGTGGGAGCCAAAGGGTTTTTTGGGTGGAGGCTGGGGGTGGTTCAGAGGTCAGGAGACACAGAGCAGTAACAGGCTCTGGTGTTGGAGACACGACATTGCAATGAGGAATAAACCTTAAGACTGGGGCCAAAAGAGAAGCATTGGTACATGCCAAGAAAAGTTACTGCTTGTGTAGAAGGAAAAGGTTTTGCCAGCATTGCTTCCCCTAGAAACTGTTGATTTTCCTTTTTGTTTCCCAGCCTGAAGCCAAGAAAGGACTGCAGTGGTGTCCTGATGCCAGTCGTTTTGAGACTCCAGGGCAGTGTCCACGTTGGGAGGACATGCCCTGAGTGTCCACGCCACTGGGCCAAGCCTTAGGACCATTCTGCCTCCCATTACCCTGAAGACCTCACCAGCTTGTTGCAGTCCTGGAAAATGTCACTGGTAAGGATTCTACAGGAGGAATCCACCATTGTCTGCTTCATGATGTTGTTATGGCAGGTGGCAAGGGACAAGTCCAGTGGCACCTGGGAACAGGGCAAGAGAACACAGATAGACAAACTGTCATCCAGTCAAGCTAGGGTTACTCAACCCAAAAGCATCCAGAGACCCTTCTCCCCAGCCCTGCCACCACCTGCAGTTCATATCACCCACCACCCACCTTCCAACCCCCACGAGAATGGGGAAGGGGGGATGAACATGCCAGGAAGCAGGCCTCTCAGGCTCCATCCACACAGAGACCCCAGACATACCTTTCTGGTGTCAGCACACTGCGAGCTCACTTTCCAGGAATTCCCAAAGTCCACGGGGTCTTCCTCCACTTGGAGGCTGCTGCTGGTGAGGTCATTGTTCTGGACACCATCAAAATTCCCACACAGGCCACACACCTGCTCCTTGATAGACAGATTGGGAGGATGAGCGGTTGAACCTCGGGGGCACACTCTCTGGTTCCGGGGAGGAGGAGGAGGCAGCAAAGAAGGCGTGGGCAAACCTTGCCCCCGCCATGGCCTTTTCCTGGGCTTCCTTGCTGACCCCATTTTAAAATTAAGGAAACAAAGAGAGGCAACTTGCCCACGTCACATAGTCAGCCAAGGGCAGAGGTGGGAATCAGGCAGCCTTGGCCCTGGACTCCCTAGAGGGAACCATCACCCTTGGCAGTAAGGGTATAGGCAGAGAGGAGCTGTTCAATCACTACATCAGTGAGAGTGCAGACATCTGAGGAGGGAGCGTTACAGTCCCCCTTCCTCTAGGCAGGTGAGTCCCCTTACCTGCAAAACTGCAGCCTGTCCAGAGCAGGCTGGTCAGAACTCTGCTGTGTAAGAAATGTCACCAGGGAAGATATATCTTATCTGTCTCCATGTTTGCCTATCGTGGTATGCAATATGCAGCAAGTCTCAAATAAGTAGTCACTGAATGAGTGAAAACCATCAGGTAAAAACTACAGAAAGAGAAGGAGTAAGCTCTAGTGTTCTGTGGCACTACAGGGTGACGATAACTAACAACAATTTATTGTACATCTTCAAATAGGCAGAAGAGTGGATTTTGATGTTGAGGTGATGGACATGCTAATTACCCTGATTTGATCATCACACTTTGTATACATGTAGCAAAACATCACACTGTATCCCATAAATATGTAAAATTATGTGTCGACAAAAAATAATAAAAGCAAAAAAACTACAGAAGGAACTGGAGATATTTGGAAAAGAAAAGGTGTTATACTCTCACAATGTATTTACAGCTCTGTCTTGGGACAAAAAGAAATGGTCTATTCTATTTTGTTTCAATAAGCAGACTTTGGCTTGGTACAATGGCCGTTACTGGGAAACATAAAAGAAGAATGTTCTCACAGTTAGGCAAAAAGCCAAAGGTCTTTGCATGGCCTAACAGCCCCCACGGCATGGCCACCGCCCCTCCCTGCCCTTGTGAACCTCCATTCACCCAAGTCCCTCCTCTCCAGCCAGGCTGGCCTCTGTGTGAAAACACTGCACACACCTGCCGCCGTAGGGTCATGGCCCGTGCTGCTCCACCCACCTAAATTCTCTCCCCCAGATACTTCCGTGGCTCACTCTCCCTTCCCTGAGGCTATGCTCATATGTCCCCTCTTCAGACGGGTCTCATCAGACCAGCCTATTGAGGAGAATATCCCCACTAGAATACGATCGCCACCAGGGTTATGGTAGGAAAAATAGCAGCCCCCACAAAGATGTCCACACCCTAATCCCCAGAACTGTGAACATCTTGCCTTACATGGCAAAAGGAACTTTGGCAATGTGATTAGGTTAAGATCTTGAGATGGGGAGATTATCCTGGATTATCTGGGTGGGCACAGTGTCATCACAGGGTCTGATAAGAGGGAGGCAGGAGGGTCAGAGTGTGAAAGGAGATGTGACAGAAGCAAAGAGAGAGACTGGAAGATGCTATGCTGCTGGCTGTGAACACGGAGGATGGGGCCACAAGCCAAGGAATGCAGGCGGCCTCTGGAATCTGGAAAAGGCTAGGACAGGGATCCTCTCTCAGAGCCTCCGGGAGGAATGCAGCTCTGCCACTGACTTTAGAGTTCTGACCTCCAGAACCATAAGATAATAAATTTGTGTTCTTGTTTAAGCCACTGAATTTGTGATAATTTGTTACAGCAGCAACAGAAAACTAATACAAGGGGCAAGGGAGATATATGTACACACATACACATACATATATATACCTGATTTTTTCCTGCTGTATCCACAGTGCCTAGGGCAGTGCTTAACACATAACAGGAATTTGGCAAGTATTTGTTGAAGACATGAATGAGTGAATTGCTAATGCTTTCCAGAAATGGAATGGGCTGCCACAGAGAAGTAAGGGTGGCACACCCCTCACTGGCATATACCACTTGAAAATGGATGGCACTGCCAGAGAGGCTGCAGGCCATTCCTGCCAAGACTAAATCAGCCACCATAGTGGACAGAGCCACTGGTCACATACACACCACTTAGCAAAATCATTAAAGTCCCAAGAAACTAGATCTCAAAATGTGCTGACCTATGGCCCAATGGTAAGGCAATACCCCAGAATACTTTGCAGTATTATAACAATATTGTACATGATTAGTTCACCTCTTTAGGTTAAGAAACCTAAAGGAAAACTAGTATTGCCTAATCTTTTACTTCGTTCTTTTGTGGAAATAAACTGTATGCCTAGCAAGGCCAGTCAATCCTTCCCATGTGCAGGCAGCCTCAGTAAAAGCCCCAGGCTAACTCTCAGCCTTGAGTTACAGCTTTACCTGTGCAGGGAGGGAGGCTGAACCAGAGGGCCACCTTCCCCCCAGACAGTGGGGAGAGGCCATGAGTTGCTACTCAAGGAGCTGAAGAAGGTCCAAAGGACAAGTCCCAGACAAGAGGAAGAGGAAGCAGGAAAGCCACTGACCTGGTATGTCTGCTTCAGAACCACAGAGATGCCCAGGTGGTGGTCCCAGACCACAGAGAGTGCTTTGCCCAGCAGCAGAATGACGTACCGGCCGGACTCCACCACCTCAAAGTGAGTCTCATCCTCCATGGGCTTCTTCACATTCACCTGAAGGAAGACAAAGCAGCAAAACAGGGATGCTGAAGGACCAGCATGAAAGCTATACCCTCCCCCACACCACACCTGCCCGTCTGTCTCCACTGCCCACGAGCACAGGCACCACCCCTCCAGACGGCACGTACCATTGCTCACCCTGCAGGGCCAGCCCCACACCTGGACATTTCTGTGTCCACCTCACCTACCACTCTCCAGGAACACATGGCCAAGGGATGACAATAGAGGCAGCAGTGAAATCACAACTATGAGATTACAATGCAATGACACCAATGAGCAGAAGACCACCCCTCACTTCACAAAAAGTGCTTTTTTGACACTCGGTTATTAAATACAGTGGTCTCCTAGGTAGGTTTTCAATGTGGCAATGATTTTACGCATTTGTAATCCACTGTTTTTAAAATATATTCCTTTATAGAAATGAGCCCTAGACTCTCACTCTCCCTGCATCCCACCACCACCTCCTCTCCGCGCTGCCACAGTCAGGAGTCTGAGCTGAAGAGAACAGAAACAGAGGAGCTCGGTGCTACAGGCAGGAATCACACATTTCACCTTCCAGAAGGGCTCTGACCTGGGCCCTTGACTCGGCCGAATCACTGCCTGTGCTGCACCTGCGAGGCCCATGTCAGCGAGCTCGGCTGACTCTAACTCATCACACTGAAGCTGAGGCTGAGAACCGCCGCCACCTCTTTGCAGAGATCCTCCTGTTAGTAACATGCCACATGCAGTGCTAGTCACATGTGTGAATCTATCCCTCCCACATCGGCACACTTCCCACTCAATGCCACCACTGTCCTCTGCCCTAAGCACAGCTGTCTTTTGAAGTGGAGCTGACACTGCTGACTCACTGTCAACAGGTCACGCGTGCTAAACAGTTTTCGTCCATAATGGTGAAGAATTCACCTTCCAGCCCCTGGTGTTAGTGGTGGGTATGTGTGAGAAGGCAGGGGTGCAGGCTGAGGCATGGGAGAAATTGAAGACACCAGGACAGGTGTCACCCAGACCCTGGGTCTCCCCAGCACAGTGTGTAGACAGAGCAGCTGAGCCAAAACTGTGGCCTGGGGGTGACCTGCCACTTTAAATGCAGGTCAGAATCTCAGGACGGAGCTCCGGATCAGTATTGTAAACCGTAGGAGATTCTTGCATACCCCTCTGAGAACCACTTCCTAAGCTCTCAGTACACAGGGACTAAATCTGTTTACTCCTCTTTTGAGCTCCCTTAAAGATATTTCTCCAAAAAGAAGGGGAAAAACATAAAAGAGGTAAAAATCTCCCATAACACCATCACTTCAACATATATATACATCCCACCCTCCCATCTCATCCCAGCGCCAGAGGTAAGCACCGATTCTTCCCATGCGCGTGCAGACATATGTACACACCCTTGTCCACACATCATCTACACCTTCACTAAGATGGGGCTGCGTCATCCCTATTGGTCTGCCACTTGTTCTCATAAAATGACACGTCGACGTCATCCTCTTTAGTGTCTGCGCATCATCCCATCCACATCATCCCATCCACACGAGCTCTAAATAAGCACCTGATGAACGCTCTTAAGAAGCCAACACAAGCAGGGTGGAGGGTGAGGCTGGCACTTACTTCCCCATCGAATAGTTCAATCTCTCCTCCTTCCACCAGAATGGTGACCCGCTTCTTGCATTTCACTGAGGGGGAGCCGCACCCCTCATTCCCCACCAGGATCCGAAAGGTCCCAGGGTTACTGCCGCAGTAATCCTGGAGAAAGAGGGGTGCCAAGACAGAAATATTACCCCTGCTATCTCACTGCAGACCAGAAGATTGGCATCTTGTCATCACAGGCCTTTGAATATGTGTTACAGGATGTTGCCGTGTCCATGGGTGTGCAAGTGTGCCTGTGTGTGTGTTGGGGGGGGGAGAAGGAGGGACATGCCCAGGTAAATGTCCTCTGGTGTGTTGTCCTGGGCCATGACCCATGAACCAGGTGCCCACAGTGAGTAGGGTGGGGATGGTGATAAGCACAACGTGGGAAGGAGGGGAGGGGTAGGGAGAGGGAGAGTGACAGGTCTCCTGCTTTGATGGACACATCAGGCCCAGAGCCCTTGCCCACAGTCCATTAGTTCTCGGTCCCACCTGGGTAACTGGGACAATCTGACCACACAGCATCTTGTGGCTCTGAACTCTAGTTGAAGCCCTCTGGACTGCTGGCCCAGAAAGGTAACCAAAGATGGTTTGACACAGCTGCACGGGTCCTGAGCTACCAGCTGTAGTTGAGTAGAGAGGACAAGGGAACTCTGGCCTTTGTCAGTCAATTGCATAGAAAATTAAGCAAAAGGGACACTTCCTGGCAAATACCTCCCCCACAGTGGCTATCACTGTGGTAAGGCGGAAAAACACGCAACTAGGTGTGAATCTTGGCTCTGCCACTTACTGGGTAACATTAAGTAAATCACTTACCTTTCTGATGCACACACACAGACCCCCATACATGCACACACCCATACACACACACACCCATGCACATATACCCATACACACACAGATACACACCCATACACACACCCATACAGACACATACACCCATACACACACACACACACACACACGCATCCCAGCATGCTCTGCAGGGTGGCCCACAGGCACCCTCACTGCCTCACCAGCTCTGCAGCTAGGCCTGTTGCTGAGGCTCCTGTGGGTCTAAGGTCCTCCCTTCAGACCACACCAAGCCCACACCCCCTGCTGCCCCCGGGAATGGAGACAGAAAGACGACATTTGTTTAAAGCTTCTCAGGGTGTGGCGCTTCATCTCTCAGGAGAAAAGCACTCCTACCTCCTTGCTTACCCATTTGGTGTCAACGAGGAACAGAAATTTCCAGGAAGCTGGGCAGTATGGGGCAGGAGGCAGAGGGGCTGGCGCCCCCACTCGTGGCCAGGATTTATTGGACTCTTTCGCATCCTGCCAGGCAGGATGACTTTTCTGTGCCCCCTCCTCCCCCCTCCCCATTGTGAATTGTACCAGGTTAGAAAAGAAAGTGGCAGAGAATCCAATAGGACAGCAAGGCGGGAAGCAAATTCCAGGGGTCACTTCAACCCTCACCCCCATCCCAGTGCAGGGCCACTGTATATGGCCTGCAGACTGTGCACTGTACAAGGCTGCTAGCAGGGAAGGTGAGCAGGGGCTGCCTTCCAGCCCAGCCCACTCGCCACGCCTACCAAAAGGAGCAAGCGCCTTTTTCTAATTCCACATTGGTGCTAACTGGGACTGATGGTAGTCTTTCTCCCCAGACAATTCTAATCAACAAAGGAGCTTCTGTCTTGTTCTCACAAGTCTCCAGGTGAGCAGAAGGAAAATGGACAACCACTTTGAGTTTTGAACCCCCCACCTCTTCAGGCATTTCTATGAGGGGCCGGAAAATTACTCCAGAAGAAACCAGACCCCAGAGTTCTTTCTACAGACAGAATGGCAGACTCCAACCCGGAAACCCCAAACTGCAGTCAGCACCTCCCACGCCCTCCTAGAGAGAGACAGCACCCTCCCCAGCCTCCCACATGCTCACCTGCGCCAGGACGTACTGGCACTCCCCAGAGAACATGTATTTGAGCCCGTCGAAGGTGAGGTAGTGGGCCATGCCAATGGCTGAGCATGTGGCATCACACACGTGTTCTGTGCAGTTCCACTTCCGGTCCCGACAGACACTAGGAACAGCAATAGCAAGAGTGACTAGTGGTGTGCCCTGGGTCTGAGGGGCTTATCTAGGCAGTGGAGACAACGAAGGAGCCCAGAATGCTCCAGGTGCTTCCCAACCCTCCAGAGAGCCTCAAGAAGTTGAGGATTTGCAGCCTCTGGAGTATGGACCTCATGAGCCCAGCACAGGGCCCAGCAAGACAGAGGGAGGCCATGGTGCTCTCCAGTTACAAGGGGGAAACTGAGGCAAAGAAGGGAAGGGGTTTTCCAAAGTGATCCAGGCAGCTAGGGAGGAGACCCAGATCCTCCTAAAGCTCAGCCTCACCCTGAAAGCCACAGGTCTACCTGAGACTGGCCGCAGGGTCTCTAGGAAATAGACACATTGAGGTTGAACTCCCTGAGGCTAATAGGAAAAACAAGACAGAACAGCAGAAAAATTCTGAGTATGGAAAATAGTGGTGAACTGTGAACTTCTGCCAGGAGAGGTTTTGTGTGTGGCAACATGTTTAAATCTATAGTGATTTGTTGACTGCCATGAGCCCCGTCCCACCACCACCCGTGACCAGAGCTGACATCAGGGAGCCCACATGTGTGTCAGACAGGGTGAACTCAGACCTCAGGCCCACAAGACAGCCCTCCTGCCACTGCCCTTGGGCCCTTTCTAAGGCTGTGCACAGCCCAGAAGTCAAAGGCAGGGTGAGTGGACAGGCGGAGGGGTGATGTGAAGGGTGGCCAAGGAGAAGGGAGAAGGGAACCAGCCACCCCCACCAAGTCTCTCCTCAAACCATGCCACTGCAGGCACACACCGACACACCTGTGGGCAGTCTACACCCTGTAAGGAAAGGACCTCCAGACCCCATGCCCACTGGCAGCTTGGTCACATATGCAATGACTGACATGGGGTGAGGTCCTTACCTTCCCCAGGGCCTACCTCCCTGAACCGAAATACAGGGTGAGCATCCCTAATCTGAAAATCCAAAATCCAAAATGCTCCAAAATCCAAAACTCTTTGAGCACCAACATGACGCCACATGGGTGGCTGAGAGAGTGACACCTTTGCTTTCTAATGGCTCAATGTATACAAACTTTGTTTCATGCACAAAATTATTAAAAATATTGTATAAAATTACCTTCAGGCTGTAAGGTGTATATAAAATATAAATAAATTTTATGTTTAGACTTGAGTCCCATCCCCAAAATATCTCATTACATATATACGAATATTCCAAAATCCAAAAACATTCAAAACTTGAAACACTTCTGGTCCCAAGCATTTCAGATAATGGATACTCCACCTGTACTAATCTGTAGGATAGTATCTACACAGGATGAGCACAGATGATGATAAAGATTCTCCCCATTTTACGGATGAGAAACACAGGCACAGAGAAAAGGAAAAGAGTAACCAGGTTCCCCCAGGATGCTGGGGGCAGGTGTGGAAGATGCTGTGGCATGTCTGCTCCTCACGCCACCTGCAGGGCAGCCCTTGCAGAGCCTCACCAGGTGTTGCAGTCAACCTTCACCGTTTCTCCTGGGGCGTACTCTTTGCCCTGATGGAAGCAGGGACACCTTTCCAGGGCCACACATCTGTTTTCATGCCGGACCTAAGGGAAAAGAATCCAAAAGTCTTGAGGGCCACAGTGACTGATCAATCTAACGTCCCACTGGGGAAGTCACCTAGGGCTTGAGCCTCCCAGTGAGCCCAGCACAGGAACTAGGAGGGGACAGTTTTTGCCACAGGCCAGGCCAGGACAGGGAGCCCACGCCAGGCTGGGGCTTGGCAGACACGCACACCTGTCTACATGCTCCTCCCTATCAACTGAAGACACTGCCCTCTGCCCTCTCGCTGGAACCTGCAACACCTTTCTGAAGATGCCAGAAGGCCCTGAAATGTGCATATCCTTAAATCCAGCCATTTCTCACAAAGGGTTTCTCCAAAGGAAATAGAGTTATGGACACAGATTAATAGAGAATTTTTTATCATTGCAAAAAGAGAGAATGGAAACAATCAAGTGTTCAACACTAGGAAAATGATTCAATCCATTAAGGAATTCCCAGTTGCTGCTATCCTATGGTGCAATTACAATGGCCCTTTGTAAGAATCTTAAATCATGTGAGAAACGATTATGCTGTTAGTTTTTAAAATAAGAAAGAAAACTATATATACATATGGTTCCAAATTTATATATATTTCAACAGAGACTAGAAGGAAATACAGAAGTTGCCTCCAGGTGGTAGGCTGGGATAGGGGGGTGGGAGGATTTTATTTTCTTTTTTGGTTTTTAAATTTTTTTCCAAATGTTCTTTAGTGAGTATGTGCTACGTTTATAATTAAAGAAAATGGACACTATATTGAATAAAATTAATATGCACTTAATGCTCTGGAGGTAGGAGCTGAACACTGGACATAAGTGGGATATATCACAACCAGAGTCTGGGGGCTTGTCCAAGCCCCATGAGCCCCTCCTCCCCAGTCCCCTGATGTTCTGATACACCCTCCATGGGGTATGCTCTACTTCTCTGTCCTCCGGCCCTTAGGAAGTCACTTACGTGAGCACGGTATACTCCTCAGGTGTGTTGGGGCCAGGGGAAAGAAAGAACTAAGAACCACTGCCCACAGTCATTTGGCCAAACCCACTGTGAGAACTCCAGGGGCAGCTCTGGGTGTCTGTTCTGACATGGCCCAGCCTCAGGCGTTCTCAAAGAGACCTGGGTCACGCGCAGGTGACAGGACCATGGCACCTTGGTTCCAGAGCTACCTGAGGGGTGAGAAGCCCCTGGTCTGGACAGCTTAGGCTCCATGAGACCTAGTCACTCCCCACACAGCCTGAGTTCCCAGGGCTTGGAACCAGACAAAGCAGACAAAGCCTGGGAACAGGGCGAGCTTGGGCTGAACAAAGGGCTTTCATGTCAAGGACCCAGGCTAAAATTGTATGTGAGCATGCGTGTGTGTGTGTGTGTGTGTGTGTGTGGTTTTGCGGGGGTTAGGGGGAGGAGAACAGCCTCCACTACTTAACACCACCTTCACCCAACCTCAGAAGGTGTTCCCAAGTTCCTCAAAGCCTGATCGACAGGGCAGAAGGAGAGTGCAGAGCAAGGAAGATGCAGGCCAACCACATTCTTGGTAGCTCTTTCCTCCTAGAACTGCTGTTCTTGGAAGACAACGAGCTTAGGCACCTAGTAGGGAAGATGGCAGCTTGGTAGGAGCAGGAAGGAGCTGAAAAGCCTCTCCCTGCCAGAACCTTCAAAGGCTCTGTCACAATTAGGGTTCATTCCCACGTTCCCCCCACCCACCACCATCAGCTCTGACTGAAGTCCCAGGCCTGCCACCTAGTGGCTGCTATGAGAAGGACTGGTTCATCCCCTGGGGAGCCACGCTGTGCTGTCCAGCACTCACCCCTACGGTTAACAGTTAACAGAGACCAGATAATAAGCCTCGTTACAGAAACATTACAGGAGACAGAAGTAAGGTAGGATGACAGGGTTGAATCCAGGAAACAGAGCCTGGCTCACCTCACCTCAGCAGAACACACGCTGCCCCTCACCTGCAGGCAGGCTGGCTGAAGGGCTCCCGGGCCTCTTGGTCTGTAAGCTGCATGTTTTTACCTCTCTCCAGGACATTCAACACATTCACAAAAGCTCCCATACCTCCATGGCTCAGGAAGTACCTCCCTTCGCCCAGGTGTGGGTCTACAGGAGCCCAGCCCTCCTCCAATGGACACAACACTCAAATCCCACCGGGGCCCTGAGATGACACTGCCGCCGGTACAGTTGCTCCTTCCTGGAGGCTCACTGCAAACCATGTGGCTGCTCTCTGCCCTGACCTGTACCAGCAAAGGGAGACTATTAATTGATGGGTTATAATATTAAAATAGGACCTGGATATTAAATGAGGGCTGCTATGAAGACAATAGTGGCTCAGGGTTAGATCCATAAGTTAGAACTGGAGAGGAGACAAAACACAACCTTAAAGGAGAGGAAAGGGTTTCCAGGCCACAGCATGAGCTGACTTGGGAGAGAAGACCAGTTAATGACAGCCCAGCTGGAAAACAGCCAGAGAAGCCCAGAGCATTAGAGAAATTCATAGAGATAGAATTCATGGGGCTAGAATGTCGTGGAGACAGAGGTGTGCTACAGGGCATGAACAGGGTCCAGGCGAGGGCTGCTCAGGTAAGCAGGGTAGGCCCGCACAGCAGCCCCTGGGAGAATTTTGTGGCAAACCACTTAGACTTCATGATAAAAATGAAAAGAACCATCTCCGCCTAGTGATTGTTCCTTTGGCACACCAGAAGGATACTAAGATAAAGTTTATGAATGTCCTTTGAAGACTTCAGAAGAAAACATGGCAGAAATAATCAATTGTTCATCAACTCAAACACCTTGAGCAAGAATGGCTCCAGCCGAGAACATGGTACCAAGACTTGGTCAGCTCCAAGAAAAATTACAAAGTAGAAAAAAGTTGGTTTTGTTACCCTTTTCTGAAAAGGCTCCATTCTCCCCCTGCCCCATACATGAACACCATACCAACTCATTCTCCAAAATCTTTTTTGCCTTCCAACTGCCCCTTGTTCATTCTCCTACTCCATTAATACTCCCAGCCCAACACAGCTGATCTCAACTAGACGTTTGCTAGGAGGAAAGCAATCTGATTCAATAACTCACACTAAAGTGCAAATGACTCTTCCTATGAGGATTTATGAGGTTGTAAGATTTTTGTAAGCTCTTGCTTGTTAACCAAAAATGAATGCTTGTTATATTTCAGTAAGCCTGATTAGGTGACAAATTATGGAACATGTAGGAGATATTTCTGAGACAAGAGGACTTCCTTGGACCTTTTAAAATTACATCTCATAGGATTTACGATGCCCATGTGTGAGGCCCGTCTGGCTGGGGCCCAGAACCCAAGCTTTGGATTTTAAGGAGCAGTGCCAAGGTCTTTCCATCTTCACATGGGGCCATGAGAAAACTGGGCACCCAAGCACCAGGGACGTGAACACATTTCTCAGCTGCCAAGAGGTTCCTAATACCAACAGAGCTGGGGACCAGTTTGGAAAATACAGGTTTCAGAGGGTAAGTCAGCATCTCCCAGACAGGGATACCACGTTTTCATCAGAGGCCTGAGCATCTGAGTACCTAGTGGCCTGGCCTCCCAGAGGGAGACCAATAGGACTGAAGGAGCCCTAGTCGGGAGTCAGGAGACCAGAATTTCCAGTATACAACTTCGTAGCCTCGCAATGTTTCTGTTTCTTAGTCTGCTGTGTGACAGACGGGGTTGAAACAGTGGGTCCTAAGGGTCCCTCCTCCTCCGCCAGGCTCCTGGGAAGTGAACCGGGCAGCGGGTTGTGCTTTGCTGCCACCCAGTGGTGGAAGCAGGTAATCTTCTAACTTAAAGAGGTGGATGCTTCAGGCAAAAAGTTCACTCAAGAATTTCCAAACTAGAGAAAAAGACTTGGGAAGTCTTCTAGTGCAACCCTCTCATTTTCTTGATCCAGCAGGTCTCAGAATGTGAACACTGGGGTCTGAAAAGTTTCTCCCAGGGTGTGCTGACTAATTCCCTGGAGCATCACTGTTCATAATAGGATTTGTGGTTTCCCTCCATGGACTTACTATAACAGTGGTCATTAAACCACCACTTACTAAGCACCTCCCAAGCTCCAGTCTTCCCAACAGCCCTTCTAACCCACTTTTACAGGTGAGAAAATTAAGACATCGAGATTCCAAGTGACTTGCCACTCAGTTAAGTAGATGTCCGGAGCCAGGATTCCCACCTAGAAGTGTGGGATTCCAATACTATGCCTTTTCCATGTGGCTTCTCCACCAACCACTTACCATGGTGTTGACCACTTAGCAAAAGGACCCCTGCCCTCCTTGTTCCCATGCCAGGAGATCTTCGCACAGTGACAGGAGCAAAGTCTGCAGCTTGTGGAGTGGACCAGAAAACCTCTGCTATAAGCAGGTGCCAGGCCTGGGACAAGTCAGAAAGAGAGGGGCTCCTTCCCTGACCCCCAGCATTTTCAAACAGGTACTTCTGGGCATACAATGGACTCTGAGGGACACCTTGGAAGAGGACAGGCAATCTTCAGCTGAGGGCACTGCTACTCAAAGTACAGTCTCCGGGCCAGGGCCAGTCTGTGATGATGTACGTACAGAAACTGAGAGCAAGTGTTTAGAAAATCTTACAGCAATTTGAGAGAATAATGTCATGTCTGTTGCATGTAATAAAAATGGGGTGGGGGGCTCATATTTTGTATCTCACTGCTTTTTGTTTCATTTTTCTGATAATTCATTGTTATTGTATTTACAAAAGAATTGGTCCACAACAGATTGGAAATTTAAGAGAAAGGGTCCTTCCCGGGTCTCTCCTGTGGACAGGAGGAGCTGACCAGCACAGCCTCTGAGACAACCTCAGTTATTTACAAAACTACAGTTAACGCTGTTCCTAAGATTCTACAGCACCCTCTGGTTTTAAAAGTTCTTTCACATACATCTCCTTTGGGCCCACAGCCAATGTGTCATGAAGGCAGAAAAGGAATTAAGTGTCCATGTAACAGATGAGGCAGCTGAGCTTCAGATGAAGACTGAATCATTGTGCGTGCTCGTGGAGCCAGAAGGCAGTGAAGCCTGGCCTGACAGCTCTCTGCCCTGAGCCCTGTTCCTACTCACTGTTCTCACTGCTCTCGCTGCTCTCAGCAGATCTGCCCCCAGGAAAAAGCTCCTTCCCTCTCCCCTTGCAAGTCCTCAGAATGCAGAATCTGTGACCCTCTCCCCAAACCCTTGGTGACATCCCCAAACCCTACCATCTCACACAGGGGACAAGACAAACAGAGAAACACCCCAGGGGATAATGTCTGCCCCATCAGATGGGCCCAAACAGGGTGTTTCCAGCCCCATTTTCTTTGTGTTGTGGCCAAGAACACGTGTCCCGTAATGCAGCCAGCACACTGCGCACACTTAATAAATTATGCAGACTTCTCTGCTCTCCCGAATCTGGCCTCAACAATTTGCACGTTTGTCGGCATCGTAATGAAGCAGTTGTGAAAATAACCTAACCTCTTGCAATATGAGCTTTTGAGTTTATAATCCCCTGCAGTTGAGGTGAGAATCACCTCGTTACATGACAGGTATCCAAATGCTGTCCTCCGAAAGCATGCCAGATGCTTCAGGAATGCCAAATAAGCTCCTAACGGTACGTCCACATCCCATGTATGAGGTCTCACTCTCCACTTGGGATTTGGGATCCTAATGAAATTATTGTGATTATTAATATTTAAGACTATCCGTATTGTTTTCTACATGACAAAAAAATGCATTTAAAAGAGTTCCTGACGCTGACATAATCCCGAGTGATGTCCTTTTCTTGCTGAGACTTCCCTGACAACAGGAGAATTTCTCCTCCAGGCGTGATGAAGGGACAATGATCTATGTCCCCTTCCAAAGCTCTGAGACACTCAAAATAAAAGTCCCTAGAGATGAAAAGAACAAGAAGGAAGGTTCCCCTGCCCTCCCCAATTCTACGTCCCTGCCAAGCTCTGAGGTCTCCTCCTCACAAACCTTCTCCCAGGGCACCGATAACACCTTCCAGTTTGAAGGTAGTCACTGGCCAATCTCTAGTTCCCACATCAGAAAAGATGGTTCCAGCATCCTCAGAGGCTAAGACAGAGGGGAACACCCAGGGGAGAATCAATAAGAGCTGGTCACTCTGTTTAGAAAAAAGCGTTGGAGGGGAAGTAGAAAAGCACATGCTCTAATCCCAGCCTTCCCAAGGGACACGGGCGATAGGTCCAAGTTCCCTCTACAGAATCCTGGCAGCTCCCACGGTCCAGGCCACTGGCCCTCAGTCGGGGTCCCAGGCATCACTAATTCCCCTTCATGGCCATATGAGAGCTGTCCCGCCTCTCCCATCCTGGCCTCTACAGCCCCTACAGACCCCTCATCACTCCCTTTGGGTATGAGGAATTGGAGTCAGGGAAGGCACGAAGACAGGATTCATTTGAAAGAAAAAAATCCAGAAGCTACATCCTTCAGGGTGGCAAGAATAATATACGTATAATCTATATAATACAAAACTGGCCAAAGATTAGACTTGGGAAGGAGGTGAGAGGCTTGGGCGTGCTCAGGTCATCTCCACCAAGAGAAGCTCTAGAAGAGGCTCACAGGAGCCAGACAGATGCAAACCAGCACAGCCTTGGACCACGCACAGCCTCCATGGACGTTGGCAGCCCCAGCACCAGAATCCTGCAAGGTGAAGGGCTGGCCAAGACCTCAGACTCACTTTACAGATGGGGAAGGCAAGGTTCAGTGTGGGGAAGAGACCTTCTGGGCCCAGGGCTTGCTAGTGGCATGGCAGGGCATCAATGTCCTCTCTTGAATGGAAAGTTATATGCATAAATGCAACTCATATGCAAATACACGCGTGTCCCTCCATCTTCATACCATGGAATGCAGCCCTAGGGAAAACTCTAGTGGAAATGCCTGTTTTCACCTGTAAGTATTTTTTGTAAATACTTTCTTTGCTTCCTATGGCACTCCTATGACCTGAGTTCTTATATTTTTGTCAGATCCCATCAGGGTCAACCCCAGACATTTTCCTACCAACTCCCTCCCTGACTTTGGCAGCTGACCTGGCCACGGAAGACTCTCCCCCCACCCCTGCTCCCATTGCCGCTGCCCCCATCACCATCCTCCTTTAGCACTTGTTTCTCCCTCTCTCTGGCTCCACAGCCCCTCACTCATCCCTGCCTGCAGGAAAATGGAAGGAAAGGCACCAGCCCTGTGCAGCCAGGGCTCACCATGCCCGGGGGACAGAGGCAGCCAGAGACACAGCCCATGCTCATGCACTCCAGGTCGTAGTTCTGGCACGTCTTGGCACACTCGAGCCCTTCAGCCCGGGGGTTGTCAGCCGGGCACACCAGCTTGACCATGGGGGGTCGACAGGATAGACTCCTTTTGCCTTGAAAGTAGGAAAATCAAAGCGATGATTAGTGAAGGAGTAAATGGATCTAGCTTCTACACTGTCCTTTGGTCCCTAGGTGCCACCACTCAATTTGAGAGACTCAGAGCTGTCCCCTCCCTGGGACTAGATGCTGCCCAACCTCTGAGCCAGGTTCCCTGTGGGGGACTGGGAGGGCAGCCTCACCCACTCGTCTGAGCTCCTGACCACTGGCCTACCCGGTGGTGGCTCTCCCCTTCCCTGCCCTCATCTGAGAGCCCACACTTCCCATCAACCTCCATCCTGCCGTGGCAGACTGCACCGAATCAGGATGCACTGCAGAAATGTCCAGACTCAGGCTTTAAAAGATTTGGGTTTGGGTGCTAAAAAAGGAGCTTCAGAGGGACCCAACAGAACCATTCCTAAGTGGTGACAACTAATGTAGGAAGAGAAGGCCATTCAATTTATTTAAATTTGTGACACTCCATCCCATGATGCTCCCCTCTCTCCTCCCTGTTTTGTTGATCTCCATCTGTATACTGTATGCGTCCTTCTCACCATCTGACATACCACACATTTCACTGACTGGCTGGCGGCCCGCCCCACTGGGCCCATTAGAATGCATGCTCCGTGAAGGCGGGGACCGCTGTCCACTCTGCTCATGGACAGATTCTACTTCCTGACAGTTCGTAGGTATCGACAGCTGACTGGATAAGGATGACAGCAGATGACTGATACAGCATCTTTCTTTCCAAAGCCCCAGGGCACTTAATAGTATTTATATCACTGACTATCATCTCCTGTGGGCAAGAAAGCCAGAATTTCCAGCCTTGTTTCTGCATGGAAGCTTTTGTTAGGAAACAGAAACTCCAAAAGGTTCATTGGCTTTTCCCAATCTGCACAGAACTCTAGTTTCCTGACTTTGAAAAAGGTGATACCTTCCAGGCACTAGACCAGAAGGAGCACTGAAGACAGGTCAAAGAGGCAGGTACGGCAGGAGGGGTGGGAGTGGAGGCAAATGCTGAGGCAGAGAGAAAGAAACAGGCACAAAGATTTAGGGACCTTGAGGTCACAAGTTCTGATTTCAACTTTTGAGCCATCCATGCACTTGGGATCTTGCCCCAGCTCTAGGCTGAGAGATGTGGCCCAACCAGTCACACGGGAGGCCAGACCTCTCACCCAGGGCAGGCTGGACATGGCACAGATCTGGGGCCCGTGGGGAGAGGGTCTTATGGCAAGTGAGAGGCAGAGAAAGAGTCACCCATCTCTCCCCCTCCCACTGGCAGAGTCCTTTCTAAGCAAGGACGATCCTTCTGGAAGCCAATCAGGCCCCTGTGATCCATAAATGTGAATGTGGCCCCACCAGTGTCAGGTCAGCCTCTTCTCCCTTCTTTGCCTTGTCCTCTAACAGCATAGCAACTATTCAGACCTTCAAACTGAGAGCAACTGGCCCAAACCTCCCTCTTTCAAAGCCCTCTGAGAAGCTTTCTAAAGAAAGAGTTGTCCTTGTCAGCATGTCCATAGGGAACAGGAGGCCATCACAGAAGAGTGATTGTCACCACAATCGAGGTGACCAACTCACTCACAGCTCTTTGCTTGGTTAAGTTCACCATGGGCAAAACAGAGGTCTCACTGAATCCGTCTTGTGGATAATTCAGTTTTTCCCCTTCCACAAAACAAAATACCTCTTGCCTCAATGATTCGGATTTACACATGCAAAGGAATGTCTCAACCTGAAAGTCACTCACACAGACCCAGAAATTGCGGCAATCCTGGGCAAAGCCAGACCCACGCCTGAATGCACATGCACAGGGGACAGTGCCACCCAGTTCTCCCCGACTCCATGCAGGAGGCATCCAGGCAAAGGGAGGCGAGGGGCCTTCCAAGGGTACAGTACTCACTGCGGTGAGACAGGGGGCTGCTGAGCACGGCATCTGGCAGCAGGCTTCCTGGGGCTCCACTGGTAGTACAGTGCATGACGCCATCCTCGCAGTAGCTGCAGAGAGGGAAGCCGCAGCCCAGCTTCACAAGAGTGTCTGCGCTTACTGCCAGCGTGGCCCCATCTCCGCTCACTCTCTGCCCCTCCAACCGGGCTCCCAGTCCCCAACTCCCATGAAGCACAGCTTGCTAAGGTCACCAGTGATCTCTGTGTCACTAAACTCCATGGAATTTTTTTCAGTTCTTTTCTTACATGATCCCCTTCAACAGTATTCATCACTGTTGACTACTCCATTCTTCTAAGGAAAAAAAAAAATCTGTCCTGGTTCTCCTCCTACTTCGCTGGTTGCTCCTTCTCAGCCTCTGCAGTCGCTCAACCTCACCCCCTGTCCCCCGTGTGGCCTGTACTGCCAGCCTCCCCCAGGCTCCAGCCTAGGTGCTCTCTTCTCACGCTGTGCTGTCATCCACACCCCCTACTTCAATCACAGAGATGACTCACAAATTGACATCAGCAGCTCAGACCTCTCCTCTGAAGCCCATATGCTCAAATGTCTACACAATAGCTCCCTTGGGTGTCTCAAAGATACTTCAAACTCAGTATGTCCAAAACTGAAATGATCAGCCCCCCAAAGCCACTCCTCTTCCAGGGCTGATTCACTGAATGGTACCACCATCCATCAGGTTTCACAACCAGAAACCCGGGATCACCCCTGATCCATCACCAAGCCCTTGGACTTGGCCTCCTATATATCACTGGAATTCATATACTTTTCTTTATCTCCACTGCCATGAGACGAGATACTTCTTGCCCAGACTATGCGAAAACCTCCTAACTGTTTGAGAACATTTCTATAAATTGTGTGTGACTGTTTTGCATGTATGTATATTTAATTCATATAAACATTATTAGATATCATACTGTGTTTTGCTTTTTCTACTGAGCCAATGTTTGTAAGATTCGTCCCTGCTAAACCACGTACTCCATATCTGTTGCTTCTAACTGCTGCATGACACTCTGCAATGTGCACCCACTGCCTTTTACCCACTCAGTCTCCCAGACTCAGACTCAGGTTGTCACCTGCTCCTTGCCACCACCAACAAAGCAATGATGAGCATCTCCAGACATGCACCCTTATGAACCTGTGTGAAGATTTTGTTAGTATATCTGCCCAGGAGCAGAAGTGTGGGGACATTGGTGTGGACACCCAACTTGCATGTGCTGTGCCAAGTGCCCTCCTAGGTGGCTGCACCAGACTATGCCCTACAGTAGCTGGTGAGGTACCCACGTCCGTCAGCCCTGCAACGGTCAGTGTTATCCAGGTTTCTAACTTTTCCAGTATAGTATGAAGTCATACTCATTGTTTTAATTTGCATTTCTCTAATGGTAATAATTTTGAATACTTTTAATGTGGCTGCTGATCAATAAATATCCACTGACTGAACAAGAGAATCAGCCCTTCCCTCTCTGGGCACATGCAGAACTTGTGCCTTCTAGTTTTTAACTAACACCTAGTTTTTTTAAAAAAAAATCCTCCCTCAAATGTCATGCTCTATCTGACATTTGGACATCACCCAAAAGCTTAATTTTATAGAAAGCCCTGTAGATAGGTTAAAAATAAACTCCTAGCTCCAAGCTTGGCCTGGGCTGTGCTACTGCTGAGACCCAAGTGAGTGGCTGAAGCACCCCCAGGCCACCTGTGCTGCACCTTCCTACCACCTGTTCATGGCCATCGTCAGCACTCATGTTCCAGTGTGTTGTCTAAAGAATAGAAATGAACAGCCACAGACAAACCCTGATTTCCTTCTGGCACACCTTCTCCATGAAATCCAATTTTCTAAATGAAGTGGAGACAGGATGCCCATTAGCTTTCAGCCCTGGCGCCTGAAGGGAGACAGGGGAAAAGGAAGCAGTCATGGAGAGGTCACTGATGTCAAACCCTGGAAAGAGCCTGAAGCCAGGGCCAGTCCCCAGCCCTGTTCACCCAGGGGCTGCCGCACACCATCTCCCATTTTCCCTATTATGGTGAAACAGCGACCACCGTTGCTGACCTCCAAGTCATCCCGGCTTCCTATAGTCTGACCTCTTTCCTCACCACACTACTGAGACATGGGGGCCACCATGACCTTCTGATCGCCAAGTTCAACAGCCTATTCTCAGTGTAATATGAAGAGTTCAAGAGTCCCTGGGTTCTAGTTGCTTGCTGGATGATTTAGGAAAGTGACAATCTCTCTAAGGCACAAATTCTTTACTGAAAATGCAAGCTCTGCCTGCCCTACAAAGTTGTTTTAAGGTCCCAGAGAGAAACGCCTTGAAAACTATAGCCAGGCAACTGCAGCAAAACCTCCGCCAGGCTAAGGCCAAGACCAAACTGACAGAGGATGTTATTACTCCCTCTGCCCTTCACTTCCACGATGTGGCGCTGTCCAGTCCTGCCCTTTCGCTGGCCCTTCATCTGTGGCCTCTCTCAGGTGAGCCTGGCTTTCCTCCTCTTGCCCTCTGCACCTTCCCCCAAGTTCCGACTCAGCCCTCCTTTCTGCTCCTTGGCCGACTCCGCCTGGGGAGCATCCCAACCCCCCACCAGGCCACCGCTGTCACCTCCACGCAAACCTTTCTCTCACCCACATTCCAAACCCATAATTCAAGCTGTTGGCCCCATGCGTTCACCAAGATGTCCTCTTGGTAACTCAAAGTCATTAAGGCCAAAACTGAACTCACTACCTGCCTCCACCTCCTGAGAGCCCTTTGCTGTTCCTGCCTCCACTTTCCACCCAGGCAGGACCCTGCACCAGCTTCCGCAGCGCCTCCCCCTCTCAGGCATCCTACGAGCCCCCTGCTCGCCCGGTGTCTCTGGCACTGGCCTCACTCTCCATATCCACTGCTACCCGTTGGTGCGGGGCCTCGCTACCTCTCCATCAGTCTGTGTCAACATGTCCCTGCCTACACGCCTCATGCAGCTTCCAGAACCCACACCCTAAAGCTACTCTTCATCCTATTTGCTCCCTGTTCAGAACCTTCCAAGGGCCCTACTGCCTACTGCTCAAGCATCAGTCCTCCCT
Organism: Daubentonia madagascariensis; assembly: GCA_023783475.1. Classification (NCBI taxonomy): domain Eukaryota; kingdom Metazoa; phylum Chordata; class Mammalia; order Primates; family Daubentoniidae; genus Daubentonia; species Daubentonia madagascariensis. The sequence goes on from JAKFHU010000075.1 coordinate 6,705,218, forward strand.
ACCTTTCAAAGACCCCTGAACCCCCAGTCTCATCTCTCCTTCATATAGTATCTGTTCCTACCAGAGGACCTGCCTTGTGTGTTGTGGGATACTCCTTGTGTGCTCTAGTCCCAGACCTCTGCCCCACCAAAAACAACCCTCCTCCCACCATTCCAGCCCAGCTGCTCTGTTGGAATCCTCCTCGAGCTCAAAAGCTACTACGGGCATGGAATTTCCCCTAATTCCTCCCAAATGGAAATAATCCTCCCCTTTCCTGAATGAGTAGGGCTTTTTATGTCTCTCACATAACAGTCTACCAAATGTTATAGTTACTTCATCTCAGCAAACACTTATCATGTACCTACTTTGTGCCAGAACTGTGTTAGGTGCTGTGGATCAGGGCCTAAGATATGGTCTCTACTCTTTGGGCAGCCATAGCCTAGATGTGGCTGTGATGCAACACGATTTACTGAAATCCAAGCCCAATAGCAATAATTGTTTTAATAGAAGTATAAACAACCTGCTTTGAGTACATGAGGTTGGGGGGGCTGCAAATTAATCTCACTGGAGTGATGAGAAAAGGCTTCACACCAAATCAATGTGCAGACCTTGTTTGGATCTTGTTTTGAACAAACCAATTATAAAAAGACATTTTGAGACAATCAGGAAAAAGTGAACATGGATTGAATATTTGATGTCATCAAGGAATTATGGTTAATGTTTAGCTTAATAATGGTATTATGGTTATGTGTTGTAAGTGCTTATCTATTAGAAATACATACTGAAGTATCTGTAGGTGAAGTGATATATCTGAAGTTTTCTTTAAACTATTTCAGCCAAAAAGGGGAGGAGTCCATAGATAAAATAAGAATGGCAAAGTGCTGGCTGTCAGTGAAGCTGGGAATGGACACATCAGGGCTCCTGATACTATTTTCTCTATTTTTATGTCTGTCTGAAATTTTCCATAATCAGGACATTTTAACTGGACTCCCCTAGTAGCCTGTCAGCTTCTTTGGGGACTACACTGTGTCTGGTTCATCTTGAGAACACCAATTCTTAGCCAGAACCTGAGACAGAACAGGTGACAGGTAAGTGTTTGCCCAGCAAATGTTCTGTTGCAAATTTCTTCTGCGATGATGGCAGCCCTGTTGACACTGACCATCACAGGGGGCCTGGGCAAAGAGCTGCAAGAAGCAAGCATGATTCAGAGCTGAGAAACGGGGCCCAACACGTGATAGTTGGCAATAAAGCTCAAGAACTCTTACTGCCAGCCTGAAGTTCTAGTTCCCTGCATACTATGGAAGTCAGAAGACCTGGGCCAAATGCCAGCTGAGCTTGTGACGTGCTGTGCAATTCTGGACAAGCCACGTCCTTTCTTGGGCCTCAGTTTACCCATCCATGAAGTGAAGGACTTGGAGGACCATCTTCCTCTCCAGCTCTGCCATTCCAAAGGACCCTGGCCCTGCTGCCTGCACTTACCACATGGTGTGATGGTCTGAGAAGATGTCTTCGGGCTGGAAAATCTCGCCATCATAGTAACAGGGGCACTGGGCCTTGGGCACACACCCTCCCCTCTCATCCAGGTAGAGCCCTGGGGGGCAGAAGCAGCCTTCCAGGCAGACCTCGTTGCATCCCTCATCCGGGTAAGAGAGGGAGCGGCAGGTCAGGTTGCAGGGAGTCCCACACTGCAGGTACACCTGGCCCTGCGGGCAGCTCAGCGCTGGAGAGAGAGGAGAGGGAGAAAGGCCTCAGTGGAAACACTGGACAACAAGGACTGTGCCTCTAGGACTTGGGGTGCCACCTTGCAGCTATGACACCTAACTGTATCTGTATGGTCATCACCTTCATTTCCTACTCTAAGCTAAAGTACATTTTTCAGCATACAAATGCGTATTATAATTATGCACACTTTCTCCTCCCCTCAACCAGAGGCAGCATGCTTTAGTCACCTCTGAATTCTCAAATCCTAGGACATAGTAGAAATCCTGGTGGGTTTTGAAGCTGTGAATATTAAAAAGAACTGGGAATGACAGGCAAGGGTATCCCCAAGACAATAATGGCGACAATGGCTACCATTTACTGAGCACCTACTGAATGCCCTGCTCTTCACACAGGCTTCATGCCTCACTCAGTAAGTTAGCTCTCATCATCCCCTTTCTACCGGTAAGAAAACTGAATTTAAGCCAAGTGACTTGTCAGGGGCATGCCCCTTAGGAAGAAGCAGTGGCAGGATTTGAACCCAGCTCTCTGTGACCCTAAATCTCATGCTCATAACCATTATGCTCTAAAAAGGAAACAGTCCCTTAGGGGACATGCTAGTCACAAAGAGCAGGGACGCTCTTATACCTACCCCAGCAATACGGGCAGTGCCTACCTACCCACAGCCCTCACCCTCCCCAGCATCCCACAGAGAAATCCCACAGGAGACAAAAGCCAGAAGGAAGGTAACAACACGGTAAGCAGCTAAGAGAATGGGCTCTGTATCCCAGGTACCTGGGTTCAAGCCCCAGGCCCACCATTAGCTAGCCATGTGACTTTGAGCAGCATCCTTGCTGGGAGGTACTAACAATATCCGCCTGGGTCCCTGTGGAGGTTAAATGGGCTGCCATGCTTAGAGGAATGCCTGGCACGTGGTAATGCTCACTGCTCTCAGTATCATTATTACTGCTGGGGAAACACAGCCCCAGCCCCAGCTCAGCAGGCCTGGGATGGAAAGGGTATACCAGAGAAAGGTCTAGGTCCCAGGAGACCTGGCCTTCTGACAATGAAATTCCTTCCTGGTAGGGGAGGGAGGACAGGGGAGGCGTGGGGGTGTGGGGAGGACTGCGCCCTTTCAAAACACTTTCCCATTGTTGATCAGCTGCTGTCTAAGAAGTGAGAACCTTGCCCTGGGCACACTCCTCCGGCGACCACTAGAGTCCTCCCTCTCTGTTAGAATCATTTCCACGGCAGAAACCCCTGGCAGAGCATTTCACAGGCACTGCAAACGTAAGGTCTGGCCATGAACCTCGGTGTGGGGACACAACTTCTGGAGCAACCTGCAGACTCCCCGCCTGCAATCACCTTGGACTTGGTGTTTGAAGGCAGCTAGGAAGAGAGGGGGCTCTCTAGTCATGTTAGACATTGATTTTTCTCTGAAAAAGTGGAGACGCTGGGTCATTGAATAAATATTTAGAGGGAGGGTGGGATAAGATGGGCATGTTGGGCAATAAAGATGGAGATCCCTTTCAACCCTCTGAGTCTATGATGACAAGGGTACATTTCATCCATTAAAGAGCTGCTAGACCGGACAGCTCCTTTTGTTCTGGCAGAACATCTCCAGTGCTGGCTTGGAGCCTTTAGCCTTCTTCTCCAGAAGCAATAATGCACATGTGAGTTTCACAGACATTTATTGTGTGCCCACCGTGTGCCAGGGGCTACACGTGCTAGGCCCAGGAACACAGAGATGGCAAGACTTGGTCCTTGCCTCCAAGGTCTTGTCTTCCCAAAGGACGCATAACCAATTTGCAAGGAAAAAGAATGTGTGTGCTTCTCCTGAATCTCCTCACAGCACCCCACAAAGTAGCCACACGATAAGTCCTTGCTCTGCAAGTGTCCCTGATTGGTATCACCCCTTCTTACCAATGATTCAGTGGCTTAGGAAGCTCCAATCATTTCTCAGGAAGAGAAATGGGTCCAAGGGACAGCTGGACCTGAGCTCCTTTCTAGGGCGAGACAGGCCAGACAGAGGCAAGAACCCAGGACTCCTGCCCAGCCTCTCTGGGCTCACAGGGAGAGCCCAAGGCCATCTGGCAGCCTTGTCTCTTGTCACATAAACCCACAGAGATAGATCCCTCTTGTCCTTAAAAACCTTCAGGGAAAGTTCCTCCCCACCCCCAGCACTTTCTGCCCTATCATAAAGCCCCAGGAACGGGGAAATTCTTTGCTGGAATCTCAGTCTGTCCTTCCATGGCGTCAGCCCGCTTCCCTGTTCTGTTCAGTAGAGGATAAGAACAGCTGCTCATGAGAGATTAAAGAACATGTTGGTGGGCCCTTAGCAGTCCAGGAGAATGTCCTAAATTAGGAAACCCTTCAGATGCTGTAGCATCTAATATTGCTGGACAACCAAAGAATATTCATTAACAGCACCTCATTTACTCCTCATTACTTTCTCCAATTTTTAAACAGCAAACAGCAATGAGGAAACTGAAGTCCAGAGGGGTTAAGTGAAGGGCTCAAGGTCACACAGCCAGTAGCCACAGGCAAGTGCCAGTAAGGCCCCAGACTCTGTTCTCCCAGCCACTAGCCCGCGACTCCCTGAGACAGCCCAGAGCTAGAGGAACAGGGAAGGCACAGCCACTGCATTTATGTACTTGTTCCCTTTCACCCTTACTTTTGTCTCTGTTCCTCTTTTGTACGCAATTGCTTTGACTCAAAATATGAGCGGGCACATTACACCCAAAACATTGGCACTTCCAGAGCCCCACAGCTAAACTTCTCTTCCAAATACGTGCTGCTCACGCCTGCCAGCATTTCTCCATCAGGACCACCTATGTACTAACATAAACGCAACTACTTCACCCTAAAAATCAAAATATCCACTACCTTATCCTTACGGCACAGCCTCCTCACTTCCATGCCTCACTACGGCGGTTCTACCACTGGAAACAACTCTTCTCTACCAAGAAAGCAGCATTTCAAAGCCATGGTCAAGTACACCTCCTCCAGAAAGCCTTCCTTGGTTGTCCCTGCCCTTACTCTAATCACCCTTTTACTCAGTGCGATAGGTACCTAGTAGGGGGACGGTCGCCATTTGTGCCTGAAAAAGGAAGCTTGGACTCCTACATCATCAGTATTGCCTGACCACACTGGGCACTCCGCAAATGTCACCAGAGCAAAACCAACAACAGAAAAGCAAGCACAATCTAGCCACTCAAGAGACCAGAGTGTGGGAGCAGATACCAGCTCTGGTGGCAGGAATCGAACAGTGCGGAGAATCTGAAGTCAGCTGGGGACCGTGATGTAATTTAGCTTTATGTAACGTTATACAATGCCAGAGATTTAGGTCAGGAATCCACCGATGGTTTGCCTGAAGTTATGAACAAAGGATGTGCATCCGCACGTCCCATTGCCTCCATCAGACTCGAGGGACGGGCCGGGACCCAGTGGACCTGGGACCTACTCACTCCACAACCTGACCGTACGTGTACGGAACACTAGGTGGCAGCAGCCACAGGCCATCTTCGCTTCGCAGGGACCCCAAGGTCCCAGGCCTCCAGGCAGGGGGTTCCGACCCGTCCTCCCGGACCAGACCAGAGTAACCAGCCCGTCCTGCGGGAGAGCCAGGCCCCACGCTGTGTCCTGCCGGCAGGTGGAAGGGGAAAACGGGTGCAAATGAACCGTCCCCACAACCCCTCCTTGTCAAAATGCCCCGGGCCCCTTTCCCAAGAAGCAATGCAGGGCAAGTGTTTGAAAAGGACACGCGGACGGAGACGGCTGTCCGAGGGGCGGCGGGCGCGGGGGCACGCACCACAGAAGCCGGGCTCCCGCCACGCGACGCGCACGCCCCTGCGGGCGCAGGCCGCGGCGTAGCTGGCCACGGCGTCGCACAGGCACTCCTTGCCGTCGGAGCAGGCGCACACGTCGTAGCGGCAGTCGCGCAGGTAGGGCAGCGGGCCGACGGCGCGGTGGCAGGCGGCGAACGCGGGGGACGTCAGCACGGCGCACGCCTCCTCGGCGAACCTGGCTGCGGGGCAGAGGGGCGGGCGGGCGTGGGCGGGCCTGCCGCGGCGGGGCACCGCGGGGGTGGGGCTACCGCGGGGGGCGAGGGGGCTGCCGGGGGAGGGTCTTCTGCGGGGGACGGGGTTTCTGCCGAGGGGGGCTGCCGCGGGCGGGGCTGTCTTCCGCGGGGGGCCGTAGACGCCCACGCGTGCTAACGCGGCCCGACCGCAGGTGACCTGCAGGCACCCCGGCCACGCATCTCGCAGTAATGCGAGTGGTGCGGCTGCTGACCCGGTAGACTGCCAACGTCCGAGGCCGGGGACTATGGACTGTTCTTTCCCTTCCCGGGGTTTGGCCCTCAATAAAGGGACTTTGAAGAGCGACTGATGCAGACTTTCAAATGCAGATGGTAAAACCAAATGTCCACCCCAAATACCTCGCCCCCCTTCCCCCCACAGTGGGTGCACTGTCGGGTGGAACGCGCGGGGACTTGGGGACCTCGGAGCCCCGCGGAGTCCCCGCCTTGCCCCCAGGCTCACGCACTCAGGCGCGGGTTGAGGGCACAGGGGTCGCTGTGCTGCTGCTGCAGGTCCTGGCAGTCCCCGTGCAGCTTCCAGGCGTTCCCGAAGTCCTCCACCAGGGGCTCCGCCAGGCCCGCGGGGGTGCGGAAGTCGTCGCCCTGGTCGCCGTTGTAATTCCCGCACAGGCCGCAGGTCTTCCCGGCGTAGACTGGGGACAGCTGTGGGAGAGGCCAGAGCACCTTGGAGCCGCTGCGGCCAAAGCAGCAACAGTGTCGTTTCGCTAATGAGATGGTTTTAATCAAATGGGTTACCCGGGTGTAAAGCAAATATGAACTTAATAACAGGCAGCTAAGCCCTGGGCTGCAGAAGAAAAATTGAAACCGCTAACTGCAGCATAAGTTTACCAGCTCCATCCCTGCTGCTAAAGCATTAGTGAGACCTGTCCTGCCGGGAGGCATTTTAGAGGTTATGTAGTCACTGAAAGGTGGAGAAAGGGAGGCCCAGAGAAGAAAAGTGACTTGCCTAAGGTCCCAGAGGCCCTGGCGATGGGGAGGAGTAGGCAGGCTGAGCCCTGTCCAGCATGCTCTCTGCCCTCCCTGCCTGTCAGGACAGTGGTTAAGCCAGCAGGCCTGCCACCCACGGGAGTCACGTGCAAACTCAACCGCCTCTGAAGAACATTCGTGTTGGTCACACATGTGGACTCCACATGCAGGTGGAGTCGGTGTGTCCTGAGCCCTCTTGGAGCTCACATGATGAAAAGGAACAATACCTTCCTCTTAACCTCCTGCATTTAACTGGGCCACTGAGCATCATTGAAGAGAAAAGGCCACGCCCAAAGAGGACTCTGGGGGTTGTGATCGCAGGAAGTGGGGGTCAGCGAGGACTCTGGGGCAGCCTGCCATGGGGTGACCAGGAGGGGTCCAGGGTTCAAACTCCAGGCCATTAGCGTGCCGCTCATTGTCCACACTCAGAACTGAATAAAGTTCTGAGCACAAAGTGCACATTCAGGGACCTCCAGGGGAGTGGCTGCCTTTCACCCAATACAGCTGGGAACACCTGCTGGTTTCTATTGAGAAGACCCTGATTCAGAGATGGAGCAGGGCTGTGACCCAGGAGTCCTGACTCCTGCTCTGCAAGTCATTACTGAGGCCGGATGACCTGCCCGTATTCTGAAACTCCCACAGGCTAGGCCTGGGCCCCCTGGGGTCATCTCCTGGAGCCCCTTCCAGCTTCCAGCTCTGACTTAACAAGATGCCAGGTGAACAATCCAGTGGAAAGTTCCAGACCCATATAAAATGCAACCCAGTAAATATTGTTAATAAGAAAGGGAACGGAGTAATGTTTCCTTGTTTGCTCTACCAATTTCAAGTGTTGTCACATTAGGCACCAAGGCACTCCCTGGCCTCCCTATTTAACATTTAAATCTCCCAACCCTAGCACTTCCTGCCCCCATCTTTGCTTTATCCATCTGCTCAGGATTTATCACCTTCTGATATGTAATATAATTTACTTGTTTGCTTTGTTTATTGTCTGTCTCTCTCCATTAGAATTTAAACTAAATGAGGCAAGGATTTTTGTCTGTTTTGTTTCACTGCTATAACCTCAGCATCTAGAGTGGTGCCTGTCTTAGTCCACTGAGGCTTCTATAACAAAATACCATAGACTGGGTGGCTTATAAACAACAGAAATTCATTTCTTACAGTTCTGGAATCTGGGAAGTTCAAGATCAAGGCACCTGCAGATTCCGTGTCTGGGTCATAGGTGGCGCCTTCTAGCTGTGTCCTCCCATGGTGGAAGGGGCTAGCTAGCCCTCTGGGGTCTTTTATAAGGGCAAAAATCCCATTCTTAATCACCTCCCAAAGGGCCCACCTCCTAATACCGCACCTTGGGGGTTAGGATTTCAACATATGAATTTGGAGAGGACATAAATATTCAGACCACAGCAGTGCCAGTAAGCTCTCACTAAATATTTGCTGAATGAATGAACTGTTGAACAAATGAATGAATCAATATGTTCTCCTCCTGACACGGGCTGGAGTGCAATGCCAGCAGTCAGGGCCCGACTGAGCAAAGTGGCACAACTGGTGAAGAGCCTTCCTCCCCTCCCCCACTGCTCAGCATTTCTCTCTCCTCTTTCTCAGACACTGATGCTCCCCAAAGGCCCTCTTGTTCACCCCCCTCTCTAAAACTATATCTTCTTCATCCCCTCAGCTTGTCTCAGAGGTCAGCTTGGCCAGGGGTCAGAAGAGTGGGTGTGTCCATAGACGCCAGGCTGTGGCTGGCAAGAGCCCTGCAGAGTCTGACATGGGGATACTTAGAGGAGACACTTGCTGTTTGAAACAAACCTCTGCTCAGTGAAGGCTCTGACAAAGTGAAGACTGCCAGAGGGTCTTTTCCACAGCACTTTGCCTAAGGCTGAGCTGGGCCCTGTATGTGGCCGGCTGAGCAGGGAAGTAGCACACACAAAGCCCTATTTCCACTGGCCAGAGCCTTGCTGCCTGGACCACCAGCCCCATGGGGACAGAGCACACCCAGGAGGGCAGGCAATCAGAGGGCCCCTGACAACACCTCTTCTGGCTACCCCTCTCCCCCAGCAGGCCTGCCTCCAGCTATCTCCCCTGCAGTCCCCTCAAGCCCTGGGATTAGCATTCTGAAGCACCCCTGTCCCGTCTCAGAGGCACCCTTTCCTGCTTCATACCCAAACCTGTAAGACAGCCCCATAGGCCATGGGTCCCCTGACCCTGGCCTGAATCTTGACGAGAGAAATCCTCTTCTTGTTAGCTAAATTGACCAAAACCCACCCCCAGAAATAATCCTACATCCCTTCCCACAGAAAAAAGTCGGCCTCTCCCCCTGTCAGGGGAGAGGAAGGGCAGGTGCCAGGACGGGAAGCCATGGCCCTGCTGAGGGAGGGAGGGATTGCGTGGAAGGAGAGCAGCTCTCAATGGTGGGGAGGGTGCTGAGGAAGTGGCATGGCTAACGTGGGGCACTGCCTTGAAGACCGAGGTGCAAGAAGCAAGACTGCACAGGGGCCACAAGACCCCAATTCTGATCCTCGCCCTGTCACCAAACAACCATGAGACCCAGGCAAGTTCCTCTTGCCAGAAATGATGGCTCTTTATTTCCAGAGGGAAATGGGGAGTGAACAAAAGGACCTCCCAGACCTTCCTACTCTATGGGTTGTGGTCAGAGGTGTATTTTTTATAAAAGAAAAAAGGGGGGGGTTGGTTTGAAACTCCCTCAGGGGCTCTAAGGCAAGAGAAACAACATGGCCTCATGGGAAGGGAAGAAGCCAGGGTCTCAGCCGGATGCCCGACGCCCTGCCCAGGATTACACCAAGGACTCTGAGGAGCGTGGAAGCCCAGCGTGCAGGGGGGACTGCCCAGGGACCCTAGGACGATCTAGGACAGCAGTTCTCAAAGTGTCTCAAAGTGTGGTCTTGGGGCTCATGGAGGTCCCTGAGGCCCTTTGAAGGGGTCTGTGAGGCCAAAACTATTTTCATAACAATATGAAGACATTATTTGCCTTTTCCTTTCTCATTCTTTTAGCAGCATACAGTGGAATTTTCCAGAGGCTACATGACACGAAATATTGCAAAAGATTGAATGCAGAAGTAGATATGAGAATCCAGCTGTCTTCTATTAAGCCAGCCATTAAAGAAATTTGCTAAAATGTACAACAGTGGTATTATTCTCATAACTTATTTTTGTTTTGGAAAACATAGTTATTTTTCAGGAAAAAAAAGTGTTTATATTAATGTGTAGTGGGTTTATTATTGTTATTTTTGAATGAGTTAATAAATACATATTTTAAATGTCTCTGATTTAATTTCTAATCTGGTAAATATCAATCTGTATAATCCTCATAAAAGATCTTGGTTCCTGAATAATTTTTAAGAGTGTAGAGGTATCCTGAAACCAAAAATTGAGAAGCAGGAGTCCAACAGGAAAGGCAAAGGGCAGAGAGCTAATGGTCGCTCTGCCACAGCCGGGTGGCAGTAGGGGTCAGAGCAGGAAGTCAGAGCAGAGGATTAGATTCTAGCCCTGAAAGTTTTGGAGTGCTGGACAGTCTCTCAACTTCCCTGTGCCTTGGTTGCCTTGCTTATAAAATGGCAGTAATAATACCCGCACTGACCACCTGCCGGGGACATTGCAAGAGAAACCATGTAGATGGAAGCCTGGTGAAGGGTGTGGGTTGCTATCCGATGTGATTCCAAGGCCACAGAGAACAAGAAGAAGTTGCCCACAGATGCAGAGTCCCAGTGTCCATGAGAGGAACTTGGTAGGTCCCCGTGCAACCTCTCCCAGGCAGAGGGGGTGGCTTTCTCTTGGCTGTGGGTTCCAATGGGGCCTTTCCCGGGCTGCCCACAGTGGGCACCTGGGGAGACATCCCTGCTTCCAGGCCTCATTAAAGCCGGGAGATTGGACAGCAAATCTTTCCCCTTCCCCACAAGAGCCTGCCCCAGTCTTCAGGCCCTTGGGATACCCGAGCCCGAGAAGGGAGAATCCCCAGGGCAACAAGGGGCATCCAGAAAACAAATGCCAGCTTCGCATATACAAGAGAGGTCTGTTCCTCGCTCTGGGGGTGCAGGGCAGAAGGAGAAAGGAATTTTTCTCCCACCACACAAAGCCGTTCTGCCTGGAGCACAAGGGGTACTTTGTAAGGGCCGGGCTGCAGGGAGGCAGTGCCTCCAGAGGGGACCTACCTTCACCAGCAGCCTCCCACGGCCATCCCAGTCCATCTGCAGGTCCTCCCCGTAGCTGAAGCGCACGGAGGCCATCACCGTGTGCTGGACGCGGAGGTCACCTGGAACCCAGCAGGACAGGATTTAGGCTGAGGTGGGGGAGGACAGGGCGATGGCAGGCAGATGTATTGTGGGATGTCTCGAAAGGATGGTAGCAATGAACAGCAGTGAGTTAGGGACAGATGGGGTGTCCATGAGGCTTAAGGGGGTCTCAGGAAGGGTGATCGGGTGGACGCAGGGCAAATAGGGTTCCCCAGAAAGGAGCCTCCGTACCCTAGCTGTAACCTGCCATTCCCCCTGCTGCCACAGGAGGGCGGCAGAGGCTCCTGCAGCCTCAGCTTTAGGCTCCGTCTACCCTTGAACCCGTGATGCCTGAGCGTGCCTGAGACCCTCAGCCGTGGCACGCCAGCTCTGGGCGGAGTTGCTCAGTCCTCATGGCTGAGTGATGCTGTGTGCAAAGCCGAACATAGCAGTTCTCGCTGCTGTGGGAGGGTAAAGACAGGTGGGAGCCTGCCCCTTGCCCTGGAGGAACAAACGTTCCGTCCCACGGGGAGACACAGGAGCATTGGCACTCACGGACATGCTGTGTGCCCGCTAGCCCACGATCACCCACTGTGCGCAATGCTAGGATAATGGGCCACACGGTGGCCAGTAGTCATGGAGAAGGAGGAGGAGTCAGAGCCCTTTGAGGGTGAAGCTTGGGGGTTATGCTGTGCAAAAGCAGTTTTGCTGTGAGAGGCACAGTGCAACCTGGACCAGACACTGGACAGGTAGGTTTTTCCCACAGGCCAGAGCATCACCTGGCCTTGCCCCGAGTGGCATCCTGTGGTCTGACATCACCAGCCACCCCCGGCCTCTCAGCATCAGCCTCTGCTCCTGTCCCACCTCAAAGCCAAACCAGAACAACCTGCCCAAGACTCAGCTCGCCCCTTTGGCTCAAGGCAAGTGAGAATCCTCTTGGCTCCTTTTCCTGTCTACACTCTCTCCCAGGCCTGGAGCAGCCTCCTCATCTACAGGTGTTCAGCCAGCTTACTCCTCTAGTCGTCCTCCTCCAGGAAGCCTTCCTTCTTGCAGAGATGCATCGCCACCCTGCCCTCCAAAGATAACTCCCCATCACATTCCCACAAAGAGGTGTCAGTGGGCAATGACCCATGTTGAAAAGAAGGGGTGCTTTGGGGCAAGCCAGGGCAGCCCCAGGCCTGGTGGAGCAGGAGGAAGCCCACCTTGCAGGAGGGGGACCTGGACATCCTGGCCATCCATGGAGACTCCACCCCCGTGCTTCAGCTTCACAAGGCTTTGGTGCAGGGCAGGCAGCCGGACAGTGACTGAGCGGGTACAGACAGCGTCAGGGTCGTCAGCACACTGCCAAGAGGGGATACAGGGTGATCCCACTGTACCCCTTGCCAGTCCAGCAGCCCAGCCCAGGACCCACTGAATCAGAGAAAGACCCCAGCTCCAGAGAGCCTCTGGCCTGTTCTCACAGGACACTCTGTGTGGATGGGGCCCCAAGAGTTGTACAAGGTGCCCACCCTCTCCCACACCCTTTCCCATCCTGGCCTAGTCTTTATAAAGAACCATGGGCCTCTGACTCAGCCTGTTCCTTGGGCCTATCGTTCCAAAGAGAATCAGGGACTTCGGCACTCTGTTTGTCCTTATCTTTGCTTTGTTCTCTAGAGAAAACAAGTCTACACACGTACCGTAGCAGCTCAGAATGGGAGACAGGCCCTCCTTGCCCCCACCCCAGTCACCCCAGCTTCACACAGAAGAGGTAAGCCACAGGGGCAACAGGCAGGACCTGAAGCACCCATGGAAGCTTCTCCTGGAGCTGAGCTGGCCCCTGGTGTGGTCAGCAGGGCAGATGCCTTCTCCCTACATCTAGGGACAGAGATGGGCTGGGTTTCTGGAAGAATGAGGGGCTAACTGAAGCCTGGAAGAAAGAACTGCCCGTGCTTCCCAGGGGGCTGCCCTGTCAGCCTAGCAGCTGTACAGTCACCTCGGGCGGCCCCCTGGCCGGGCGCCAGCCTGGCAAGCTCACCTGCACGGTCTCAATGACAATGGAGAAGGAGTGGTCCTGGCAGTCCTGGGCCAGCAGGTACTGGCAGATCCCACTGAAGGTGAAGTGCCTGTTGTCAAAGCTCTTGAAGTGGGATTGACCTGTGACGAGACACTCCCCTGGAGGGACACAGAGGAAGGGGGAAGAATGGGAGGTGAGGGAGGTGTCCTGGGGGCAGAGGTGGAATGCACAGGCAAGCAGGCTGCCCTCTCCCTACAGCTCCACAGACATCATTTCCCCACACCAGGCTAAAGCTTTTCAGGAGGACTTTAAGTCAGTCCTGATCGTAAAACCGTAAGATGTCAGAGCTGGGCCATTCAGTTCCAGGCCTTGCTTTACAGATGGGGCAACTAGGAAGGTGGTGAGCTGGGCCAGAACCCATGCTCCTGACTCCCAGCTCCCTGCCACCTCCCCTGCTCCCTTGCAGCCCGCTGCCCAGGGAGTGCTTCTCCCCAGGTCAGGGCCAGCCTCAGATGGCAGCCTGGGAGCCTGCAGAGCACCCGGCCCAGGGGGAAGCCGTCTGGCAGCATGGCTCTCTCTCTGAACTGGCATGTGGGGGGGACCCAGGACACAGTCCTGCCCCAGGAGAGTCCCTGGAAGCCAGTGGGCAGAGCTGGCAGTACAGAGCCAGGGTGAGGTGGGAGGGCGAGGTGGGGACAGTCTCAGAGCTCAGCAATAGAGAGTCAGGGACTCCCTCCTCCACCCCAGTCGAGGGGTGGCTCTAAGGCCTCCTCAGAGGCAAGTTTCTGCTGTGACTCCCATTGGGGCCAATGGGGGACCTGGAGGCCTTCTGCCCATGATGTCACCACCGCTGGGGCAGTGCTAAGCACTGCAGGGCCAGCTCCCCAGCCCAGGCTGGCATGTCTGTGGGTGGGGACTAGGGGACTAGGACTCCCATTTGTCACCTGCAACTCAGAGCCCTCGACTTGCCCCCACCTAGTCGCCACTCCGCCTGCCCCAGGCCCCAGGCCCCAGCCCAGGCCCCATACTCTGGCACTTCCAACTGGAGATCACACATGCTGCCACCAACGTCTCCAGCCATTCCCCTTTGACCCGCCCAGCCTGGGGCAACCCCATCTTCAGGGCCTACAATGGACCCACTGAAGCTGACACAGGCATCTGGGTCTCCTCCCAGATGGCAAAGTAGATCTTTGCCATCTACTGTACAGAAAAAGGAATATGCATATACCATGGCCATTCCATAAAGGAGGGGGCCCTCTTCCCCACCCAGCCTCCCCAACATCCAAACTACAAAGGCTTGCTTCTCCATAGCACTAACCCAGCCTAAACCTGAAGTTCCCCCTAAGAGGGTCCTACAACCAATAATCCCACCTGGTCCCTCTCCAGGGACTGAGGCTTGGTCCTGTCACACAGCCAGGGGGTCCCCAGAGGCCACAGGGAGAGTCCAGCGGCCCATCTGCCACAGACAAACTCCACAGGAGCCCACTGCCTGCCACCTCATGCCCACATGTGCACAGACAGGCATGACAGGGCCAGGCTAGATGTATAGCTGTGGACCCTGGTGTGGTCCTGCCCTTGGGGTGTGTTTGATGGCAGGGATGGGTGTGAGTAGCCCTAGGCAACCAGTGCATATCCCTCTGCCTGGTCCCAGGGCAGCTGCCCCTTCCAGGATGGCATGGTCCAAGAGGACACATCCAGCCCAGACGAAATTAGAAGAATGAAGAGAGGCCACAGAAGATTCTCAGCAGCAACACCTTCCCCTCCACTGCCCCTCAAGGGGGGCAAGGCTGAGGGCAACTGTGCATGGAAGTCAGAGCAGAATAGGCAACGAGAGGGGGCCAGGGTCACCCCAGCTCATGGTGCATGTGCTGGAATGCCAAACCCAGTAAGGTCACAGGAAAGCCTTTTTAAACTGTTTTTCAAAAATCACTATCATTCTACCACAAACAGAGCAATGTGGTCCTTTGTGTCAAATGTCGTGACCCTGTTGCAGTAAAATGGGTGGGAATTCTTCCCCCAACCTTTCTCTGTTTTCTCAAGAGCACGCTTATCTGAATAAGTCATTGGACTTCTATTATCTTTGACAATACCCAGGAAAAGAGGGGTCAGTGAGAAAATGTGCAAATATTCAAAAGCAAAATTTTCAGGGCTAGAATCTAATCCTCTGATCTGATTTCCTGCTCTGACCCACACTGACTTGTGTTCCCGAGTTTCTCGGGAATCAGAAGTCTAAATATTATACTTAGCTTATCTCCTTGGTACAATTGAGGGATGGAGCTGCAAACATAGGAAATCCAGGAAAACGGATGAGTGAGCTGCCGGGTAGCAGTTAGCCACAGAGCTGGAACATCCACCAGAACCACAGGCCACATGGCCAGGCTCACCCACCCTCTGCCCAGGACAGGACACCTAGAATATTCCCTGTCAGTCAGTCAGTCCGCCCGCAACAGGCAGCCCCACACAAACAGTGGGCCTACCACCAGACAGGTGGGTGCTCAAAGTTTGGTGAATGAAATGAAAGCCAGGTGATTCTTAAAATAGCATAAAAAGTAAAACATACAGAAGTTAAAGCAGATCCACTCATACATGAATAAAGATCCTCCCTTATGGAAAAACAAAAAGAAATCTCTCATCTGCTGGAAGCACACTGCCTCTTCTAAGCATACCCTTTGGTTTGCAGTAAGTGAGCCCTGGATGGGGCCGCTCTGCTGGGGACATTTGCATCCACTCCCCACCCCACCCCCACCGCCTTCCCCAAAGAAATGCCAGCCCACAGGCCTTTAGCGAAGCAACTCACACTTCCTCTAGACACAGATTTTCACCAAAGTCTGCTTCTAAATCACAATAACATAATCTCAACCAAAGTGCAAGGTACATTTCTGAGTGCTTGGTGGGCACCGCCTCATTTATTGCTCCTATGAAGTAGTCATCATTATTCTCAGTTTACGGATGAGGAAACCAAAGCACAGAAAATTGAAACTCGCCCAAGGTCCCACAGTGGTCAAACACGGGTTTGAGTACGGGCAGTCTGTCCGACTCCAGAGCCCAAAGTACTTGACACCACTCAGTACTGCCTCGTGGTTGGTTCCTGCAGTTTCTCATGAGCCTGATTTCTTTAGGGCCAAGCCTGACGTCCTGATCCTGGGCACACACAGGCACATGCCAAGGGGCATAGGACAGCTGGGTCTGAATACAGAGACTAGGTGGAAGGAGGCCTTGGCCATGATAAATGATACATCAGCCTTGCCCGAAGGAGGTCCAATGGGACCCCAGAAACCCCAGCAGGGGCTGGGACAGGCAGCTGGAGACTTCCTGTGAACTTGGACAGGCAGAACCCCCAGGCACACCCAGGCACTTAGGAACATTTCCCCCCGCGACAGAGGCATCTGCCCTGGTTTACTCATTGCACTCTCTGTTGGACAACGACGTGGGGTTTATCTGCCTTCACGGAGACTTCAGAACAGATTGACCTTGAATCCCAAGGTCAAGTTACAGGGCTATGTTAGAACCCATCAAAAGTTATCCTGAACCAAATGACTAACAGGTTACACCAAAGCCTCCCCTCCTGACCGGCACAGGTCCCACCCTCCTGCCCCACCTGCCCCAGCCATACCCCCCACACCTCCCCTCCCCATTCCAGGTTCCTTTGGGCCTGCCCCTGTGTCTCAGTCCTTCTCTGACCCTGCTTAATGAAACAGCTGCCTCTGTGCTCTGTGAAGGTGATGACGGCTCACATTTATTGAGTGCTTGCTGTGTGTTGAGTAATAACAGCTTAACAAGAGCCATGGGATGAAGCTACTGTTATTATCCCTATTTTACGGATTAGGAAACTAAGGCTGCAAATCATTAAGTAGTTTGCAAAAAGTCACCCAGCTAGGAAGTGGTGGAACTAGAATTCCAACCAGGCTGCCTGAGTCCAGAGCCTGTGCTCCCAGCCCTCATTCACCACCACCTTTACAGGCTGAGGACATTTGGGACACAAATGAAAAGGCTTCCACTCACCTCTTCCCAGCTCTAGAACAGTACCTTCCACAGGCTTCCACTAGGAGTTTGATATTCTATACCAAGAGCTTTATTCATTTGAGGAATAGCCTCTAGTAACAGGCATGCTGCCTTGGACACTAACTCTAACCAAACATTTATAGTTCAATAGGAACGACATCAGCAGCAGAGCTTCCTTGGGCAGAGTGTCTTGAGAGGAAGGGAAGAGAGGCTCAGGGTTACAGAAAAGGAAGTCTGCAGGCTATGGGGAAGCCACAGCTTTGCCTGAGGCTGCCCTAACTACTATCTAGTAGGTAGAGACAGCAGGGAGCAATGAAGGCTTAGGAGTGTCACAAGAAGCCCAGCCCCTCGCCAGTATAGACCACTGCTCTCCTGGGCTCTTTGTCCCCCTCCCACTACCCATACACAGCATTCTATGCTAGGTCTCTAAGATGGCCCCCAGGGTCCCCACCTCCTGTATTCGTGTCTTTGTGTGACCCTCCCCCCTTGAGGGTAGACTGGATGTGTTAACTTGTTTCTAGTGAATATAAGACAGCAGAAGTGGGGGGATGTCACTCCAGAGATCAGGTTTTTAAAAGACCGTGGCTTCTGTCTTGGCTGAGCTCTTACTCACTATGCAGTCACTCACCCCAGGAAAGCCAGCTGTCATGACACAAGGCAGCCCCAGGGAGAAGTCCACATGATGAGGCAGCAATACCTACCACCAACACGTGAGTGAGCTCCAAAACCATCCCCTGCGCTCCCCAGTCAAGCCTTCAGATGAGACCACAGCCCCAGACGATAGCTTGACTGCAACTTCATGAGAGCTCTTGGGCCAGAGGCACCCAGCTAAGCCATACCCAAATTCTTGATGTACAGAACATGTGAGACAATGTTTGTTGTTTTAAGCTGCTTAGTTTGGGGATAATTGGTTACATAGCAATAGATTCCTAATATACTCTCACCTTACTCCAGAGAATCAAAACCCACTTCTCTATTTCTGAGATTCACAACATCCATTCCTCCAGGGTCTGCAGAGAAGCCCAGCCTTCTCTTTGCTTTACAAGCAGAACAAAACATATCCCTTTCCAGAACCTTCCTGTCTACTCTTCCCATCAGAAACTTTACCTGAAGTCATCCCACGGGGAGCATGAGACAGCCCCACTGCCTGCCGAGTCATGAGGCAAGGTGTAGAAATATGCCCATGTGCCATGGATGGAAATGGACCAGGAAGCAATGATCAACTCAACTCCAGAACTAGGAAAAGAAGGTCAGAGCTGGGACTTTGAGAATGCAGACAAGAGCTTAGTGGTTTTGTTAACAAAATATCAAACCACTCAGTAGACAGAATTAGAACTGGTTATCTTCCCATCAAGGCATCAAGAGAAAGTCTTGCATCCTCAATGGAGTTATCTTCTAGATTTTGAATTGAATACCAGGGAATTGTACTATATGCCCCAGGCCCAACAGTCCATCATGTACACAGTGGGTGCTCAAATAGTGCTTGGATGGATGGATGGTTGGAAGGATGATGGATGGAAGGCCCTCCCTGTAGTAAGTGGTTGTTAAGACTTCCTAATCTGATAGTCTATCTGAAAAAACACAATAAGCTGAATTCCTAATTCCATCCACTGTGGCTCACAGATCTTATACAATAAATGCTTATTATTTTGATATTAAAAGTTTTCAAATGTTAATTGCAGCAACTCATATGTCTTTCAAAGGGCTCCTTAAGTCTTTCCCTGGGTGTGATTATGTTAAAATGTAGCACAGATATCACCTTCAAGAGCAATGTTTTGTCCTTCTTGCTTTCTTCAAGGATTGCACAAAAGATAACCTGGCTACTTGGCCATCCCTGGACCAGACTAATTGACCTAGCTGTAATGCCCACTTTCCACCTAGTTCCAGAATTTTCCCAGTGTAAGGGGCACTGGATAAGGGTCCTGAGTGACCCTAAAGCCATTAAACCACAGGTCTTAACTCTGATCCTAGGTATCCAAGCTCAACCCTCTCCCAGCCCACCAAAGGCTATAACTAGAAAGGAGAGAAAAGGGAAGGGAAAATGTAGAAATTAGGCAGTTGTGAGTTTGAGTCCTTAGCAGCTGTGTGACTTTGGGCAAGTGATTTAACTTGTCTAGGTTTGTTTTCTCTTTTGTAAAATGAGAATAAATTGTACCTGCCTCATAGGTTGTAACAGTGAGATAATATGTGTAAAGTGCTTAGTGCAGTGCCCTGCACATAGAAAACATCATGTGAGTGACCACAGAGGGGAAAGTGTAGGGTCACTGGGGGGTGAGGCAGAGGGAGCTTTGGATGGGTACAGTTTGTAGTAAATAGAATAGAGTTGGGGCCAAACAGAGAGGAAAGCAGAGAACAGAGATGATAAAACAATTTTCCTAAACAGATTTTCCAAGGCAGGGACAGAGCAGGGGGAGTCATTCAGTGAGCTGGTTCTTCTAGCTCTTGGACCATGCCATGGTCTTCATATCAAGCACTCCAGAAAATTCCATTAAAACTCGCCCTTCAAGCCTAAAGAATTACCAGTCTGGCCCTTCTTCCTCTTAATTTTCCAAAGAATTTGTATCTTCTTTGTTTAGTCGGTCATGACTGTACAGGTCATACTTAATCCTTTGAACAAACAGGTGACGAGACAAGGGCAATAAACCCTGAGCCCAGGTGCATTGTCCCCTTTCACCTATAGCAGGGCTCCCGTCCTCTGGCCCATGAGTGGGTTAGCACAGCTGATACCTGAAACCAGAGCTGTGGTCAGGTGGTTATGTCCAACCTGTGCAGAGGGGACAACTTCTCACTGCCTTGAGGTGTGGCCCCCTCTGTCTGGTAAGAGAGGAGAAGCCTCTTCATTTGGAGAAGGGAGGAAGAGAAGGAGCAACAGGTCACCTACCCGGGCATTCTTGATTGCTGCAGACCCACTGGCTATTTCGGCAAATGCTGTTGGGGGAAGAAGCACAGGTCATTGGTAGCTCTGCAAACACAAGGGTATACGAATGGATTTAGGGCTCACCACAGTTATCACAGTCCCCAAAGGAAGGGATCTGGAAGAAAAAAGGAGCTGATGCCAGAGGAATCTTTATGAGGTTAAAGTTGTACAGGATGGGGCTTTGGCCACAAAGGACTCTTGAGATATTGCCAAGGGGAAGAAACCCTGACAAAGAAAAAAGAGTGAAAATCTACTCAGGTACTAAGAAATCAAATTCCTACCCCCACGCACAGATGGCGGCAGAGAGCCAGACAGCACCATAGAAAGGGCAATTCCCAGCCCACGACATGTTGGGCAGCCGACTGAGACCCTGGGGACTCAGCCAGTGCCAAAGGCTGCCACACAGGGAAAGACAGCAAAGGGAGGGCGCCTGGAGACCAAAGAGGAGTCATTGCTTCTGCTGTGCAGGGGACAGGCAGAGCCAGCCAGAGGTGACACGCAGAGGAGCTCCTTAAAATGACTTGAGCTAAGCAGAGCCAGGAGTCAGGCTGGGCCTGGCCGACTGAAGGGAGCCGCCAAGGGTACCTGCATGAGTTCCCACTGGGCACTGCTGCTTCCTACCACCTAGTAGATAAGAGATTTAAGGAGAGAAGGACCTGTGTGCTGCTTGGTGATTGTTATACGGTCCCTCTTCACAGGGAGAGGGTCATTTATCCAAGCACAGTCTGAAGGGACAGCTAGAGACGTGTGCATGTACAGGATCCTGCCCTCCCTGAGCCCTACTCTTTCAGGCTTATCTGTCATATAATCCTTGGCCCCTCAGTGCCTGCCACACCCATTTCCAACCCCCCACCACCACCCCCCACCTCAGTCTCTTCTCCCTCAGCCCAGGCCAGATGCTGTGCCACCTGCCATGGCTCTGCTGCCCCAACTGCCCCCAACCCGGCCCGCTGGGCAGCTCTCCCAGACCACACTGTACAGCCCCAATTACCAGGTGTTGCAGTCTTGAGAGAGGGAGGCGCCCGGAGGGTAATGCGTCCCGGAATGCACGCAGGAACACTGAGCGCGCTCCACACAGCGGCCTTCATCCAGCAGCTGTCCCTCTGGGTTCAAGGACATCAAAGCAAAGACCTCAACATGGTCATCATCATTTGTCATCTCACCACTATAGAATCCCCATGGGTGATCATCAGCTTCAGGCTTCTCCCAGTGAGCTCAGAGAACTTGTTCTGTGATGTTTACCTTTCACATTGATAATGCAACAGGAGGGTGGGTGATTGTTAGTCTCCATTCTCCAGATGAAGAAATGGAGTCAAGGGTTTTGCTCAAGGTCTTCTACTAAAGAAATTATAAGTCAAAACACACAGAACTCACTCTCAATAATCAAACAGAGTTTTTCACCAAAGCTTACAAAATCTCCCTTGAGAAAGACTTCCTAGTGCAAAGCCCTTTTTTAGCTGAGCTCACATGGCAAATCCAGGAATCTTTTCAAAGATCTTTCTCCCTGACCGGTTCCCTGACACCTAACTGAGAAACCAAAGCTGCAGTTCAGATCAGGCCACAAGCTCCCGAACAAAGTCACTCTTAGGGCCCAGACCACCCTCCTTTTTCCCTAGACACAAGTGCTTTCATGGATACAGTACAACAGAAAAACATAAATTAAAAATAAAGACCAGCTCAATCCTGATCACACTGTACAAAGACTTTTAAAAACTAAATAAAAGGCCTCTCATTTCAGCAATGGGGAACAAACACAAGTGGCCTTCATCTCGCTTCCCAAAGCCAAGGGCACTGGCAAGGTCTCAGATTTGTAAATAAAGTGGGAAGTTTATTACCAGGGCAGCTGCAGCCATCCACACATTGCTCCTGACACACTTCATTGATGTGCAGGCTCTGGCAGGTCCTGGTGCAAGGAGACACACACTCCTTATACTCCATGCCAGGAGGGCATGCTGGGCCTGAAAGGGAAAACCAAAGGCATCTCCCCAGAGCAGTTCCCCACCAGTGCAGCATCCTACAAGCCACACCATACTCAGAGCCCCCCTTACCCCCTCTGACTGCTCCCCCCGTCTTCAGGGCTCCAGGGGCCATCTCAGCCCCAGAGTCCCACGTGCTTCTCCAAGACACCTCCTCCCAGAGGAACTTCTGTCTTATGAAGTCCTTGCTAAGATCCATTGGGACACCTGGGACCACCACCACTTCCCCTCCATCGCCTGTTCTGGTTCTTTTGCTCCCTTTTACCTAAAAAACTTTTCAAAGTGACACTAAATTCCTCTAGTCTGAAAAGGGGTAGCCTCCTGGGACCAAGCGAGGAGCCAGTGGTGTCCTCCTTCACATCCCTCCTCTGAAGGCTCCTTTTACCCATGAAATTGGCCCCAATCAAACGCCCCACCCAGCACAGTTCACACCCACTTTGCCTGCATGGTGACTCTGTATTTATTCCCACTGTGCTGCAGGGCTATCTTCACAGCCTTATCACCTGATTTCTCCATGCTCCCCACTGGACCCAGCTCCTCCAGGGCGAGGACTGGTTCTCCTCTTCTCTCTCTCTCTTTCCACCCGTGACCAATTGACACACAGGCAGACTGAAGGACCGGGACATACAGCGCACTTTTCTGGGCTTCCTGACACCAAACAATTGCCCCAAACCCCTTCTCCAAGGTAGTCAAGTATCTCCCCCACCCCACCTTCAAAGATCTAAAACAACAGCCTCTTTGCCTTAATAGAGGAGAAACCAGCTGCTAACATCCTCCTTCCTCACACCCCCCATTGCAAGATGGAAAGTATGGATGGAGAAGCTTTCTGCCACACACTCAAACACATGTGCTGGGCAAAGATGCATGTGACTCCTCTGTCTCTACCAGTCTGCGTGATCTGGGTAATTATCGCAGACCATCTGCACGGCTTTGGATCACTGGAAGGTCTGGGGAGAGAGAAGGCTTCTTGCGAGGTGACTGGAGAAGCCCCTACTTAATCATGATAATCTCGGGACAGTGACAATGACTAGGGACCCAAGGAGATTAGAAGATGAAACACATGGCCCCACAAGGCAAGGTAGAAAGGGTGGTGAGCATCAAGCCTGGGGGAGAGGTGGCTGATTCAATAAAAGGGAGGAACTTAATAAAAGCCTCCTAGTCCCTCAAAGATTGCCACGTGGATGGTGGGGCCAACTCCCTGCTCTTCGTCAATTGAGACAGCAGACTGTGAAGACATAAACCGAAATTGCAACTGGCAAGATTTCAGTCGGCAGCAGAGAACATTCTGTGAGTGCAGGAGATGGGGAGATGGATTTCCTGAGGGGAGCCACGGGTGCCGAGGGAGGCGTGGCGTGAGGACAGAGGCAGGACGTGGGGCCTTGAGAAGGCCTGTTCAGGGAGGGGACTCCTAGGGCGAGGTGGCAGAGGGCAGAAGCCATTCCGGAAGTGGGTTCAGGGACATGGTGGCTTTGCAGGCATTGGCTGGCTGTGCTGTAGTGAAGATGCATGCTCATGACACAGCCCCAAAGCACCCTGAGTGACACCACCCAGGACAGACACTGCTCATCCCCAGCATGAAGGTGACTTACGACACATGCTGTGGTCAGTCCAGCCGTACAACACCATTCCCTCCTGGGCACAGGTCCGGGCATACTCCAGGAAGGTGGGGCACAGACACTCTGGCCCCTGAGAACACGTGCACACAGTCTTCTCACACAGGGCCACGAAGGGCTCAGGGTCCACCAGCGGGTGGCAGCGGGCGAACACCGAGGTGCTCT
This sequence comes from Daubentonia madagascariensis, assembly GCA_023783475.1. Lineage (NCBI taxonomy): Eukaryota > Metazoa > Chordata > Mammalia > Primates > Daubentoniidae > Daubentonia > Daubentonia madagascariensis. Next base: position 6,728,849 of record JAKFHU010000075.1, read on the forward strand.
TCAGGAGCTGGCACTGCTCCCACAGGCCCTGCAGGGAAAGGGGCTGCCTCAGTGAGGGCCGCACCAGGGTGGCCTGGCCCCTGTGGTACGTCCCTGCAGTGTCTCCCTCAGAGTGGTGCTGAGGACACTCAGTCCTGTTGGGGAAACCAAGGAAGCTCCCTCAGAACCTGGGACAGTGCCTAGCACCAGGTAGGTGCTTATCAACATGTATTGAATTCATCAATCCATCCATTGAAGGAAAAGCCCTGGACTCACGCTCTGTGAAGTAGGCCGAGATGAAGGGCACGTCCCAGACTGAGCCCTGGAAACGCAGTCTAAGGCCCTTGAAGCGCCGTCGCGGGCAGTGCACCACGAAAGCAAAGAGGAGAGAAGCTAAAAGGGCGCTGACCCCGGAGTCGGGCCAGGTGGCTTCAAGTCCAGTAATGCTGTTCAGCATCAGTTTCTGCACTGACCTGGTCACCTCCCCTCCCTGACCTGGATCTTCTTCACTAAAAATGAGGTGGGGGTGGAAGGGGGCATGGGGTTTTATAAAGTACAGGCTCCTGGGCCTGACCCCCAGAGATTTGAACTCAGTAGGTTGGGGATGGGGTTCAGCAGTGCGTGTTGTCGAAAGGTCCCCAAGTGATTGCTGGGACCGGATGGGACCCGTTCCCATCAGTGACAACATGCTAAGATTCTATGAAATGTCCCAGGCACCCTGCACCAGGCAAGGGCTATTCTTGGGTTTTGCCACTGTGTTGATACCCTCAACCTAACAGCACAGGGCAGGTCTGAAATTGTCGTTTATTACTTCTGCCACCTCATTAGTATAAACACTCTTACATGTTGTACTTATAAACATCTCTACATTCTGTGTTTTAATGATTCTAAATGCACATTTTTTTCAGAGTTTAATATCCCTGAAGTTGGGGTGCATCTTACAATGGCTGTCATACTTTAATTGGCAGCTTTTTCTTTCTGAGCAATACTAGGAACATTGATGTATCTTGGAATCAACGATGTCTTAGATTTGACACAATACAATATTGTCAATATAAATGACCCCCATAATTTCATTTGCATGTAACTTCTTGCCTGCTCTCCGACTGAAAGCCGGCAGTTAGTGAAAGGACCTATAATAATCAAAGAGAAAAAAGTACAAGAGTATCTAAATGGGAGGGCTGAGTCCTAAAGGATAAGCTGGAGCCAGTGTTTGGAAAGGGGACAGTAAAAAAGAGGAAAGAAATTACCAGTTTTGAGGACAGGGGAATTGAATCTGCTCAAATTACACAAAGGATCGCCAGAGCAAGCCTTGCAAATCAACATCCAGGAGCCAGGAGCCAGGCCCATGGCCCAGGCTCCTCTTTTGTGACGCCATGGAAAGCCCAGAGGAATAGAAATCCGACCCCGTATGCTCACTGTCCTCGGGATCCAGCCTGGCAGCACCAGGGACATTCTGTGGTCCTGGGGAAATCAGGGTCCTGCCCCCAGAATCCTGCACAAAGTCCACCATCAAAGCCAGGCAAGCACAGCAGTGTCACAGCCACAACCTGGTCACAGAGCCCCTGGGGCGCCCAGTGGGGAGGTCCAGGGCCCAGCTGGCCCAAACAGAGCTGGAGCAGCCGGTTTCCTTTGCACCTTAGAAAAGCAGCCACCAGCACGGGGTGCTACACTGCAGAGCCATGGCAGGCAGCCACGTGGGGAAGTAACCAGCAGCTCTGCCCACAGTGCCCCACACGGCCCCACCTTGCTGAATTCCCTGGGTCAGGTGGGCACCCACAGCGTGGCTGTGAAAAGCCTGGGCCTAAAGCCCAGCTCTTCCACTTGCTGGGGGTGGGGACTTAGGCAAGTCAGCTCACCTGGTCAGAGAAGGGTGTCCTCGAGTAAAACGGGAATGACAACAACCTCGCACTACCTCGTGGGGCTGGTGCGAAGGCACCACAGTGCCGGCACCAAGCAGGGTGCCAATGAATGAAGACCACTGTCCTGGGTCCCGGGACCACTTACGTCTCAGGTGGTTACCTAAGGCCTTTCGTTGGCCACACTGAGCATTTAACACAAGGGGAAACTGAGGCTTCTGAAGATGAAGACCAGGAGGAGTGGCAGAGGTGGGCAGGCCTGCCTTGGCCTCATTAGGACAGTTCAGCCTCTTCCACGTGCCAGCTGTGTGAGCTCGGGCTGTGTACCCCACCCCTCCTCCTCTGTAAAACAGGGAGAATAGTAACAGTTCCTATCCGATAAGACCGCGGTCAAGACTGAATGGAATAATGTATTAATAGTGCATTAAAAGCTTTATCCTAATAAACGGTGACCCCACATCATCATCACTATCATCATCATCTATCTCCTGGCCACCAGAGATCCCTTTCACTGTCCCTCCTGTCACTAGGCTTACCCCCTCGAATGGTAAGCAGGTCCCAGCAGGATGGAAGGACACCTTTGTCCCTTTGCCCTGGTCTCCATCTCCCCGGGCTGTGCTAGGATGAATGTTTGCTGGGGCAATATGATCACGTCCCCAGTATCTTGGGTGCCCCTTGGTGAACAGAGGGGCTGCTTTTGTGGATCTTTTATTTGGGAGGTTCACGCTCCTCCAGAACAAAAAGTGGGTTTCTTTCTAGGAGTGAGGAGGGATACTCTCTTTTTTGTAATAGGTAGGTCTAAGAACCTCCAGCCCCACTGGCAAGTTGAGGCTCAGGGAAGGAAGCTGAGGTCTGTGTCTGTTTCTTTCATTCTGCCATACCACCTACCCCATCCAACATGCCACTCAGGGAGGGAATCACTGAGCTCTCAGGGGACAGCTCAGGGTGTCCCAGAGAGGACCAGATGCCCAGGCTCCTGCCTTCCTCTTTCCCCACCCACAATTTGAAACTAGAGAAAACTCAAAGAGGCAACTCCGTGGGGTTTTTCTGGTGATTGCTGTCATCACCTAGGCTGTAGGACGGTGGCTCCGAGCAGTCCCTGCACCCCAGGACCAGCTCCTGCAGGCACAGGGCCCAATAACTAGCGATTCTCACCGGGCAGGACACAGCACCCACCAGGAAAAAGGAGAGACCCAGGAGTCCAGGCACCCTTCCCTCTTGGAGCCACGGTGAGACGCAGTCCAGCATGGCCTGTCTCCAGTGTACCACGTCAGATATTTCCCTGCCCAAAGGAAAAATAAGAACAGTACTCCAGCACATTTCCTGGGAGCTCCCTTGAGGTATTAAATGGTTTATAGAAAGCCTTAGCAAGCGTGTTTTCTGATATTTGCCTGCAGGATGGGAGTGGATTTCAGCCACCTCCCTTCTGAGAACAATTCCTTTGGCCTCTACCATACATACCTGAAATCTGGCTCAAGTTTCTTCCTCAAAAGAAACAAAAGGAAAAGTCTGTCCTCCTACCTTGTCCTCCAGTCTTCCTCTGGTCAGCCCTGACCTGAAGTTGGTCTACTAGAGTGACCACAGTCTGAGAGCTGGGCAGGACTTCTGGACATCCACCTGGCACCCACAGCCAGACCTGCGCTCACCTGCAGCTGTACCATAGTGGCATATTGAGCTTGCTATCTCTGCTGCTCCCAGCTTCCCTGTTCCACCACAGGTAGCCCTGCCATGCCAGGACAGGTCCTGAGACAGGACACAGAACTAAGTCCAAGATGGAGTTGACATCTTGTATTCTCACATTCACGGCAGAGACATTGGCAGGCAGGGGGCGACCCAAACTCTCACTCAACAAGCATTGGCTGTGTGGCCTCTCCAGCAGGGTGTCCCAGTCCACATAAAATGCAAATCTGACTATGTATGTCCCACCCCTGCTTACAAGGCAATGTCCTAGCTCATTAGGAAGGTGACAAAGCCAGGCCCTCCATGATCTGACCCCAGACTACATCTCGACTCTCATTCCTCCCTGCTCCCCATCTCATACACTACTGATGGTCTCCTGAACATAGCTGGTATGTTGTATGTTGACGTTTTCTTCCATTTGTTGCATACCTACTATGTCTAGGCACCGCCCCAGGCACAAGGAATACAATAAAAAGCAAACAGACCGGGTTCCAGCCCTCATAAACCTAACCTGCCCCTCTTCCTATCCCCTTTTCTGACCCTGCTAACTGCTACTCCACACCTCAGCTCAGGAGCCACCTTTTCCAGAAAAGCTTCTCTGACCAGCTCACCTTCTCCCCACCCTGCAGGGTTAGGAGTTCCCACAGCCCTCCTGTACTCTTGTACTGCAATTATCCATTTCTGTGGCCATCTCCTCCATTTCCCTGCAAGATTTTCAAAGACTGGAGCTGTATTCCCAGGGCACACGTAGCAGGCAATGAGTGCTAGATCAAACCCATCATTAATGAACACAACCATGAGTAAGTCATACTCTCCAGTTCTTAAGTGGCATCCAATCCACCTGAACCAGGTGTTTCCCTGGGAATATTTGCATTACAGCCTGAAGACTTGGTCCCAATTTATGGGTGTCTTCCCAATGGAGCAGCCAATGGCAGCTTCAACGCCAGGGAACACTTCCTAAAAGGAGGCAGTCTGAACCGGGCCCTGGACACTGTATGGGACTTAGATTGCAGGACAGGGGGAGGCCATGCCAGGTAAAACCAGTGGCCTAAGTCCACTGGAGTCCAGAGGAGAAACAGAGTCATTATGGCAGAGCCAGACCCGGAGACTCCAGCCCAGTGCTGGCAACACATGCCCCAGGAAAGGCATAGCTGCCGTCTGGGATGTTGTTCTAATAGGTTAGCGGCCTCAGCTTCTCTTAGCAGGTAGTTATGGCCCCCGTCATGTTCCAAACCTAATCAAGCTCTCCTTGAGTAAGGAGAGCTTGGTTTTTCTGCCTGTGCCCTCAGACCCTTCGGTGTGTTACTCCCTGAGTGAAGTTCTCGGAGGCACCTTTCTGCCGTTCCTCCTGGGTTGCTCCATCCACTGTAGGATTTGGTGAGAGGGCTTATGTTCACTTTACTCAAGCCATCGTGGTTTGGAACCGTCTCTGGGTGCCCACTTTCCTGTGGAAGTGGGCATAGCCGTGCACATCAGTGGTGGGTGGGCTGGGCAGACCAGGAGGAATGGGCCGTGTGCCTGGGCCAGGCGTCTCCGGCTCTCACTGCCCACCAGTCACAGGAGGCTGCTGGCATACAGAACTCCAGAAGGCCCTTTACAGATTCTCCGCCCAGCTCCCTGCTTTAAGGAAAGGCTGACACAAACCCTGCCTCCCTGTCCACAGCTGACCTCTTTCCCGTCCCACCTAAATAAAGTTGTCTCGGAGACCACCTCATCACCCACTACCACAGACTGGCCCTTCCAAGGCCTAAAGACAGCTTCAAAGAACACAAATCTCCTCCGAGAAAGGCTAGATAAATACAGCCTTTCAGGTTTGGAAACTGAGGCACGGAGAAAGAATTTACCAGGTCAGCGGTTCTCAAAGTGTGGTCTAGGGATCCTCTAGGATCCCCAAGGTCCTTTCAGGGATCCTTGATGCCAAAACTGGTTTCGTAACAATAACATGTTATTTGTATTTTTTTCTCTCGTTCTTTCACAAGTGTGCAGTGGGGTTTTCCAGAAGCTACGTGGCATGTGGTATCACAACAGACTGAATGCAGAAGCAAATACCGGAATCCAGATGATTTCTCTTAAACCAGACATCAAAGGGATTTGCAACACTGTAAAACAATGTCCTTCTTCTCTCTAAACTTTTTTGTTTGGAATTTATAGTTATTTTTATTTAAAAAATACGTTATTTGCATTAAATAAATACAATGGGTTTATTATTTTTAAATGAATTAATAAACATGTTTTAAGTATCTTAGTTTTAGTATCTAATGTGGTAAGTATCAAGAGATATAACCCACATAAACAAAATCTCTTTAAAGTCCTTAATAATTTTTAAGAGTGCAAAGGGGTCCTGAGACTAAACAGTTTGAGAACCACTGTCCTAGTGATGGAGTGACCAAGCAGGGCCGCAAACCCCGGGTCCATGCCAAACCACAGATTACATGGCTTCCTGACCCACCCTCCCCACGCTGTTCCCTAACAATGGGACGAGAAGGTAGTGTACACAATGGATATAGCTCAGGTTTTAGAAGTATGACTGGGCTGGAATCCCAACCCATCACTCCCAAAGTGTGTGACTTTAAGAAAACTATCACGACTCTCTGCACACACGCTTTCTTGCCTGTGAAAGAGGGATAGTGTGGAAGAGACTGAAAGTTGTTCAGTATGTACTCTTCCCTTCTTTCTGAGTCATGGAACCCTCAGTGTTGTTCAGCTTTCACCCACCACACAGCCACTGGGAATAAGATCCCATTTCCCAGCCTCCCTTGCAGCTAGAAGCAGCCATACAACTAAGGCTATAAGCCTTGGTAGGCTTGCCCAGTAGGCTATAAGCAGAAGGGTCTTGTGCAACTTCCAGGAAACCTCCTCAAAAGGAGGGGCTGCTTCTTTCTTAGTCCCTTCTCTTTCTAATGCAGGAACATGGTTGTGCTGCCAGAAGCTCGAGCTGACATCTTGGAGCATATGTGGAGAAATGACACAGAGGGACCCTGGATCCCAACATCATGAGATCCTGCACAGATCCAGGACATCCTACTCCAAGCTTCTTTACATGAGAGAGAAAAATAAACTTCTACATTGCATAAGCTTTTGTTACTTTAGGTGTACCGTCACTCACAGCTGTACCTGCTCCTATCTAACACAGATAGCAATACCTGGACCCACCTTAGCGGGCTGCTCACAGTAAAACTAAACAAGATGACACCAGGAAGGAATTAAGTGCTTGTAACTATCATAATTTACCTGCTGTCCCTGCTGACTCCTCCTTAGCTCTCTGCTAAGCCATTCTGGCAGGGACATAAAATGAAGGCCAGCTAATTTGCACACTTCCAGCATCTCCTTGGCTCCAGTGCCCGGCATCAACTACTTCTGTCTTCTCTCAACTCCTGTCGGTGCTGCCAGAGCTGGCGAGAGAGCTGCAGCCCCGGCCCCAGCCACCCATGACCTCACCATGCCTGGGTGGCTGTGCAGACCCAACGGCAACCCATCTTAATCACATTTCCAGTTCATTAAAGAGGACCAGGCCTCTTCCCTGGAGACAGGAGGCCGGTGCAAGGGAGGGGGAGAGAAAACAAGCACATCTCCCCAGTGGCAGCAGGGGGAGGAGAGAAAGCAGCAGCAGAGATTTGATCTCAGCCATTGTGTTTGTTCCAGGCAGCTGACAAAGGAGAGGGAGGGGGCATTCCTAGGACCGAAGTGAACAAAGAGAGGAGAGTCCCATATATGAAGTGCAAGATTGTTCAGCAGGCCCTGATCTTTCCAGCTCTGGGGTGGGTTCCCTGCAGCAGCCCCTGGAGGAGGTATGGAGGCGCCTGGAGCCTGAACTGTTCCAAAGTAGTGGGTTCAAGAATTCACCCCTGTGGCAGGGAAGGGTTTCTCATTGGCCAGCCTGCAAGGATGGATGGGGGAGAGTTGCTGCTTCTATTTATAACTTCTGGCTGGCCTGAGATTCCCACCCACATTCCAAGATTCTGACTCACAAAGACCCCTTGAAACTGGTTGATAGATTGCCACCAGATAAATGGCTTTTGCAGAGTTGGACATTCCTCTCTCTAAAATAGTTGGGGTATAGCGCTCATGAGCAGCACAGTATCTAGACATGCCACCACAGAGTTGGCCATGGAGCTCTCCAAAGGACCCTCCTCACCCTCTGCCTAGGGCTCCTGGGAGGCATCTGAGCAGGTGCTGCTTGCTCGCTGGAAGGACAAGGGCCAGGACCACTCCCTGGCTCCCAGTGTGGGGTGTGCCAAGCTTTGGGATTGAACAACAGCCCAGTCTGAAGCGCTCCACCCACCCTGCTCCCAGCAAGGAAAGACAATCAGCTCTGTCACAGGAGCTGAGTCCCCTGAGAGCTTCCTATCACGTACCATTCATTTGGTGATTTGTCACTTATTGACCCAAGACAGATTCGTCCTGTTCTCTCTCATGGTTTAATTTCTCTTATGCAATGATGGGCACCATCAGAATCTTGCCTGTTCTGGTCCCCACCAGGGGGAAGGAAAAGGGAAAGAAAGCCACCTAAGAGATACTTTGTTAGGGATTTTGAGCTTGTTATGTTAGGGAGGCATTAGAACTGACAGCTTGGGTACTAAGACCTTATCCAACCCTCCCCAAGAGTTTGTCAAATAAGTAACCTAAAAGGCCAAGTTCTGTTTAACTCAGGGCAGCCTTTGAAATCCCGTGGTAGTCTCTGATCTCTGCCAGTGGGCTGGACCCCAAAGGAGCAGTGGCTGAGGTCACTGCTGTTCCGCCACAGCCACGCAGCTCCCTACCCCTGCTCCTGCCTTGTTCTCAGATGAGCAAATCTGCTGTAAAGGAGAAGGGTACATATGCATTAGTGTGTTCGGTAGAGCTCTGTTTACCTTACAGAGAGAAGGCTGAGACACAAAGCAAGAAAGTAACTTACACGAGGACACGCAGAGAATTGAGCTAAACCAAGAACTGCCGCCTGGATTCCTGGACCTCGGTAAAGCACGTGAAATAAGTTGTCATTCCTTAGCCTATCAATGACTCACGAAAGAGAGATCTGAGAGAGCAGTTCTCCCTCTGTGAAAGGGAAAAGGCTATGTGTGTGCTTGTGCTCAAACCCCAGCTCTGAGGTAAGAATTACTGGGGCATCGTGCGTGGGCGCTCTGTCTGTAAAACCAGGTCACAGTGCCATCATCGACAACTAACTCCTCTGGGATCCTACGTTACAAGGGTCTTTCCTTGAGATTTACTGACCTTCCCTGTGCCAGACTCTACCCCCACAACTGGTCTCTATGAATCACAACTACTGTACCAAGCAAATAAATGTAACAAAATTTTTCCCAATCTCCAAGAAAAGTCCATTCCAGGCCAAATCTGCCAATTCAGTGAAAGGAAGAGACAGGAATAAGAAGCAGGGATGGTAGGAGTGGCCATGGACAGCGAGCCCCAGCTCTGCCAGTGCACTCAGCACCTCAGCCAGGTCCTCTGGGCTTAAATTGTCCCCTCCATGCCTGTGAGCTCCCCTTCCAGGGCGAATGTGAGCAGAAATAGCAGAAAGGGCTGGTACACACTTTGCAAATAAAAGGCTTGGGCAATATTTAATGAGGACATGAAGAGTGAATTGCTTTGTTTCCAACAGCATGGGGGTTTTAAGTGCTTCTTTGGGCTATTGAAGAGACATGTTTTGATTATTCAAAGTCAATACAACTATTTGCAAATGTTAGCTCCTGCAGGACAGGTGATTTCCTGGGAGGAAAAGGAATTGTAGGTGAACAGCATGCTGTTTGTTTCAGAGGAGGTGGGGTGAGTTCTGCAGGATAAGTGGGGAGGTGAGAAAATGTGAAGACATGAACAGCAAAAGAAAAAAAGGATTGTGTTCACCTAATAAACACCTAATTCAGAGACCCGTGGAAAGCAGGAAATCTGGGGCTGCTTGGTGACCAATGGGAGTACAGTTGGATGTGAGCTCCTGAGTCAGACATGGAGAAACCAGGCAGAAAGGACCTGGTTTCTCCAGTATTCACGGGCACCAAGGGACAAGGCGTTAGCTTCAAATGGACAAAAAATGAAAGGAGGGATTTACCAGGGAGCCAAGGAGGGCAGCCTAGGGCTGAGCTCCGCAAGGTGGCTGGAAAGATCCCGGCAAGGGTGTCTCAAAGACTTGACTCTTAAAGTCAAGGTCACAGCATAACCTGTCTATCTGGGCATTGTGTATGGAAAGCATTCATGCAGTGGGTGGGGGGTGGAACTATATATCTTCTACAGTCTCATCCAACTCTGAGTTTTTATGAGTCTAAGATTCCTAACATTGATGAAAAGAAATTTCTTCTGCTCCAGACACCTGACCGAGGCCGATGCTGCTGATGGCTGAGTCACCACTGATAGGTGGGGTGACAGCTGGGGCACTCAGTTTTCTCAGTAAAGACCGGTCACCTTGAGGACCAAATCTCAGGAGGCATATGGAGAGAACTCTTGGAGCCAGAAGCAAGAAAGTGTGCTTACATTCTCAATGCAGCAGCAAAAGCAGGAGAGAGTCCTCCCACTCTGGGGGAGGTGGTGCTGAGGATGGCGATGATGGTCACAGCAACTGTATCTCCCAGAGGGAGCCAGGCCAAAGCCATTGCATGTCATGCTGCAGGCCACACAGTGCACAGTAGCAACATGCCAAGTGACTGCCATTCACATGGTAAACAGCATACATGTGTATATGTACATTATATGTACAGTTATAATGTTTATCCCAGCAGGTGGTAGTGAAGTGCCTTAAGGAAGAGGTGCCTTTTTCTAATTAGCAGGAGCACTGTCTGGGCTAGCTGCAGCCCCAGTGCAGCCTCCTAGAGCCTTGGGCTTCGTGTTGCAGACAGGACTGCAGGACAAAGCCAAGATCCCCTTACAAGGTTCAGCCCTTGCTGACATTTCCCAGACTGACCAGATTTTTTTTTTTAAGTGACCTAAGGATCTTTTGTTCTAAAATGTACTTTGTGTAGTAGAATTTCCTGCAAAGGAACATCAATTATTTGAGTATTCATGGCATGGGGCTCTAGACTCCAACAGTCCTGCCCTCAGTTTGAAAAGCTGAAAAAACTGCAAATTTGCATGCAATCAAACAAGCCACTATCAGCCCCAGTAGAGAGAGGCATTGGGTTTTGTTGGCATAACAAGGAAACATTCATCCCCTAGGTTTAAGTAATAAGTAATATGACCTGGCGCTCAGAATGAGCTGAGTCCTTGCTATGCCTTGGAAAGCGCCAGAGAAGTGGGGAGATAGATTCTGGCTGGTATCAAGGAAAGTTCTGAGGTCAATGTGGTCTCTCTCACAGTACACTCGGCCACTCCAAATGTGCCCTTGGAGTCACAGTGGCAAACACTTGTAACCGATGCCCCACTTACCAGACCTGACTTCTGAACCTGGGGGCTCAGTGGGGCTACACAGGCCATGAACAATTCAAAAGAGCACATTAATCACCACCCAGGAGATGAGTCACTGGGCTTCCCAGCCAATGAGGGAGCCCCAGGTGTGGGCAAACACAATCAGATTGGCTGAGGACAAAGCCAGCCTCTCTTCTCAGGTAAACAACCTGAAACCAGGAGTTCTGAGCTGGAAGGATCTTGTGCCTCTGGGAGGTGTGGCGGGTCGGGGGCCTCAGCCCAACACGAAGAACCTGGTACCCGATTTCTTAAGCTGCTCCCAGGACACTGGTTAGTAAGGATTTTAATGCACCCGGGAGACAAAGTGAGTAGCAAGCGCACAGCTGGAGCCTCAAAAAGGTGCCCCAGGGAGCCAAACAAGGCATCTCTTGGATTCCCTCCCCTCCCTCCCTACCTCCCTCCTCTTTGTCTCCTGGAGACAAAGCACCAGTCTCCCTCCTCCCCCACCTCAGTGTCCGGTTCCCCACTTGAGAATCCCGTCTTTGCCTCCCACTTGGTGTGGATTAAATGAGATTGTGCCTTTGTCCCCTGAGGGTGGGGAACACTTGTCAAGCATTTACTCTGCCCTGGACTGTGTTTGCAAAATAAAATAGGCTCTCAAAGATGTGTTTCAGTATTAGAGGTGCATCCATGGCCACCCTCACCCCTCCTCACCAACTGAGGCACCTACCCCCTTAATCTCACCCCTGCCCGGAGAACACTGAAGCGCAGCAGAGGGTGAACCACCAGCCAACAACAGAGCTGTACACTTGGAAAGAAAGGAATCGTGACAATCCTTCCTCCTCTTTACTGCACACATTACCTCACGTGCACTTAATTTGAAATTCATCTGGGTTAATAAGCAGCTCTAGAAGAAAAGTTGGCTCTTGCCACTCACCCACTTGGATGTGTGGCTCTGTCTAGGCACCTTACTTTCCTTCTAACCTCAAGCTGTGCACAGCTACCCAAAAGGAACAGGTTATAATTGGGAGGAGGGGAAGAGAACAAAATGAATTTTGGAGCTTATGCTTAAATTATGGAGCTTGACCTGCTTCTCCCTGCTCCCACTCTCAAAGCATGGGCAGGACAACGCCCGGAGTCAGCTAATAATAATGGCAATAATGACTCACACAGGTGAGCGCCACTGGGCTGAACTCTGTACGCATATTACCTCTCTCTCACCCTCTCAACTATTCCCAGGCCTGTTTTACATATGTGGAAACTGAGGCATGGAGAAGGCACGTGTCTTGCCCCAAGTCACAAAGCCAGGAGCGGCCTGACCCAAACCCACACCCTTAGCACAATGCCAAGGCCCAGGGGTGACAGAAACTCAGAGGCTAGCAAGGGCAGGCTCAGACATTTCAAACTTTTGCTGGAAAGAAGAGGAAACTCCTCCCTTCCACATGAAAGCACCCTCCTCTCTGGTGCTAGAACTCAGTCCGCCTTTGTTAGTGCTAGTACTGGGCTACAATCCAGGTGACACAGACTTGTATAGACCAGCCAGAGGAACCAGCACCACCGAAACACTGGAAACCCAAGGAAAAAAAGTCTTTTGGAATGCACTTGTTTAAAAGGTGGAAATTGTCTGTGTTCACAGACAATTTAGAATTTAGAATTTAGGCAGCTGGATTTAGCATCAACCCAGAATATTTTCCTGGGCCTGACATGCTCTTTGGTCAGAGGTCAAATTGTTCCATGAAAATGAAGACGACTCACCGAATGAGTAACTAGCTAATAATGAAGCTTTCTCACGCTAAGGTGTAGGTGGAGGGTTGGGTGGGGGGATGTTTTATTTTGTTTCTGGAATAGGAGAGGACTGGATTTCTCTACTTATGTGCACATTTAGGTGAATCATATTTCTGCAAGTGAAGGAATCTGAATTATTATTGCAGAGGTCACAATCCCTAGATAAAGAACACCATCTAACTTGCGTTCATCCACCCATCAAACATTTATTGACACCTATTATATGCTGTCTCTGTAGCCCAATCCACAGACACACACAATAAAGGGTTTTAGAACTGAAAGAAACCTTAAGAATCTGTGGAGCCCAACACTGAAGAGAAGCACAGGGCCCACTGTTAGAAATACCTTGAATGGCTGAGGCAATGCAACTGGAACACCCAAGGGAGGGTGTGAAGCCTAGCTCTGCAACTTACTAGCTGATCACTTTGAGTAGCTACTTAACCTGTGGCTTTGGTTTCCTTATCAGAGGAACAAAATCATAAAAGGATATCTGCCCTGCCACCCACTGATGGCTGTGCCTCCAGTTGACTGCTGCTTGTGCCTGTGCTCTGCAGAGCTGTACATGCCCAGACAAGGGTGACTATAGCCTGCCAAGTCTGGTCATGGCAGTGGTCCTCGGTATAGGCGGGGCTTCCCTCTTCATGTATGGTTGTAGGTTTTGAGAAATAAAAATCCTAAGCCCTGCAACCAACTAGAGGGACCCCCCGAAGCCAAAGAGACTCTAAAGAAACCTTAAAAACTGAGTTCCAGGCCACGACCAGATGGAAGGTCAAACTTGCCTTGTTATACCCCATCCTCCACTAACCACCACTAGGCTTTCTTTCCTAAGAGTTAAACAGAAACCAGCCCAGCAGGACTCCCCTCCCTTTTTGTGGTTTTGACACAATAATCGACCAGCAATCCTTCCTGATAAGAGACCACCAGCCATGGACTGGTTCTGGCCAGTTTACAGAGGCTGCATGCAGGATGCCTCCGTGTCCTCCCAGTTCACCTTTTGACATGTAGAGCCTAAGTTTAATGCATTTAAATGTTAAGTTCCCACCCCAAAGTGAACACAGGACATATATAACATACATGTTTGCTTACTACACTTGCGTGCATCCCCCACTTTGTGAATACTCATAGTTCATCCTATAAAGTGTTAAATACACAAACTTAGCCAACCCATTTGGCATAAATTCTTGTTTCGCTTCCCCTCCCTAAGTGCCTGCTTCCAGTTTCTGCCAGAGGCTAACGATTCCCAGCCTGTGGGATGGCCAGCCTGCAGGCTGCAACCCTTTATAAGAAATAAAGCTCTCCCCTCCAAATTTATGAACCTAGTGATTCTTCAGTTTACAGCTTCAATGGTGTGGTTGCTCGCTGGATGGGGACAGGGAGCTGTCAAGTAGAGCTACTGTACAGAGGATGTCCTGGTGCAGTGCAGGTTCCCATCCAGAGCCAGAGGACTCATCCACGAGCTGCCAGGAGTGTTGGCTGCCGAGGGTTCATAGCTGAGTCACTCCCCAGGCACATGAAGGAGTCCCGCCTCCTCACCCAGAGGCAGCCCACATCCAGTGAACTACTGGTCAATATGGCCCCCCTTGCCCCAGCTTTCAGAGCTCCACGAAGGATCAGCTGAGGCCCCGGCTGTAACCATCACCTCTATCATATACAGTCCAACTTCCCCCACCGCCCAGCTCTGCTCCACCCATTCCCTTACAGAGGCTGCTTTTGAGAGCCTCCCCACAAGCCCCTGTGCACAAACCTCCCTCCCGGGGAACCTGACTCACAGCACCTCCAGGGAATCTTCTCCCCAGATGGTGAGTCTCTGAGCACAGTCTCAAAAGGGCAATCCCCATGCTGGCAGGGATCCAACTCCACACAAGCCACACTGCTCCCTCCTCCCTCAGTCCAGGACAGCCTGACCCTGAGGGGGAGAGTGAATATCCATTGAGTGAGGTCTTTGCCCACCCAAAGTGTCATTTCTCCCAACACCCACACACAGAGAGGCACCAGGGCCATCTCTACCTGCAACAGGAGTAGGCAGAGTGCAGTACCCCCACCCCTTCCTATACCTGCCCCTTCTCTCCAAGTGGGAGGTCCTGGTGAGTGAAGGCAACTCTGCAGAGGGAAAAAGCTGCTCACAGAGCTACCTTGTAAGTAGCAATAGGGCCGCATGGAGGGGGTGGGGTAATCTTCCCAGCCATGCCAGGGTCAGTGGGCAGAAGCACACACAGGAGAGGAGGAGGCCCCTTGACACACAGGCAGAGATTGCAGCTATGCGACCACAAGCCAAGGCATGCTGGCTGCCACCCGAAGCTGGGAAAAGCAAGGAACGATTTTCCCCTAGAGCCTCTGGAGGGAGCACAGCCATGCCAACACCTCGATCTTGGCCCAGGGAAACTAAATTTGGACCTCTGGCCTCCAGAACTGGGAGAAAATAAACGTCTGTTGTTTTAAGCCACCAAGTTCGAGTATAGCGGCCTCAGGAAGCCATCGTAACATCCATGCCGTGTCACTTCAGGCACAGGCTCATGCTCAGACTCCACTCAGTTTTCTCAACTGTAGAGTAATGTCCCTTCCTGCTGACAGGATAGGATAGGATAGGATAGAAGGCTTTCCCCTCCTATTTCTAGTTTACAATAGCCACTTTAAGAAAAAAGAAATGGTTTTCTATTGGTAGAATATCAAACACCTGACAGGTGATGATGGAAATATTTGGGGACGAGAGAGGACACTGCTATGGTTTGAATGCATGTGTTCGTCCAAAATCCATACATTGGAACTTAAACCCCAAGGTGGTGGTATTAGGAGGCGGACGTGATTAGGTCCTGAAGGCTATGCCTCACTACACCTACACATTAGTCCAGACCCATTTTCAGAGTTCCAGGCCAGAAAAGTATCACAATTAGAGTTGACTCCAGCCACAGTTGGTTTTCAGAGAAAGAGGGATCTGTGGGACCCACAGAGGTAGTTCCGTTCCTCCCCAGATGGCGGGCCTGAGACTGAGTCCTTCTGCCTCTTAGATCCAGAAGTCACACACCACCCAGACCACACCCAGGCCGGGCCGTACCCACCTGCTGCATTTCCCCAGAGGAGACGTTGCACAGGCTGCTGGGGGGGGGCGCCCGTTTGCACCGCTGTTCCTCATTGCTCAGGGCCCATGAGTTGGCAAAGTCATAGGGGTCCGAGGTCAAGGTCCCTGTGGAACAAAATTTCAGGAAAATGATGCTTTAGTTATGCCTGTCCCAGGACTTCTGAGTGAAAACTCTAGGTCTGTTGTTACCCAAATCAAACCTCTATTAGATTAGACGATTGGCATTTGGGGTGGTGAGTACCTTTTGTACTCAGCCTAACACCACAGGCATGGGCATCGGAGCTCAGCAGCATTTCACAGGACAGGGGCGGATGGAGGAGGGATGGTTACGATGAGGGACACGACACGAAAGGTGATGAGGAAATACCCACCCTCGCATCCTCCATGCCTGTGCTGCCTTCCTCCTCCTGTGTGGAACGTTCTCCTCCCGCTTACTCCCTCTCTCTCCACTCATTCTTCATGGTGCAGCTCAAGAACCACCACCCTCACCCCAGCCTAGTTGGGTGTGCCCCTTCCCTGTGCCCCGCAGCACCCTGGGCATCCTTCTCCCAAAACTCTCATCGCCCTTTGGGTTAGCATTCTTCTTGCTTACATTCATCTCCCGTTCAACTGTGAGTTCCCTAATTAAAGGCATGGGCTCTGCCTCTTACCTCTAAATTCTTATCTGATGGATTACGGATGCCAAAAATACTTTTGCACAATGAAGGTAAGGGTGTGATGTGGAACCTAAGCCCCCTGGTCACTGCACCCTCCGAGCTCTCACAGCATCTGTGCTTTAGTACTTACAGCATTCATGCTATTGTCAGCTACCTGCAAGAGACTTTGAGGGCCTCGGGGACCTGCGCAGCCTGATCCAAAGTAATTGCCTAATAACACTGCTGAATCTTTACTACAAAGGCAGTGTGGAACTAGTACCTTTGCAGCATTGGGATAAGCAGTTCTTTCCGTACCCAGAACACAACAGAGTGAAATTCTAAAGTACCAAAAACAAAGAGATTACTTACACACAGAGATAAAAGACATAATATCTGCAGAGAAATAACAATGAGATTGACAGCATACTTCTCAACAGCAACAATGGAATTCCTCAAAGTACTGTGAGGAATAACTGTGCCTCTAGAGTTCTATACCCAGCTAAAGTGTCATGTAAGAATGAGGGAGTATTGCTTTCCATGTTCACCCCCCAAGCCCTGAACGAAGGAACTACTAAAGGATTTCTTTTAGGAAAATAGAAATTGAACCCAGATGGAAGGAGAAATTACGAACAAAGAATCTGTTAAACATGAAGGTATATCTAAACACTGATTGTGTAAAACTATAATAATAATGCCAAATTTAGTAGTTATTCAAACAAGGTAGGAGAGGCAGTGAGGGTAGTAGGGAAAGAAGTAGCATAGAAAAGGTAGTAACAGTAGAAGGCACAAAATAAGATGATAAATATAAATCCAAATGTATTAATATGAACAACATATTTAATATAAAATGAATGAAAAGAGGCAAACCTTTACAATAAGACAGGAAAGATCATGTTACATTAAAATAATAACAATGAGCTATCACTATACATCTATTAAAATTGCTAAAATAAAAAAAATAAGCCAACAATACCAGACACTGGAAAGGATTCAGAGCAACTGGAACTCATACATTGCTGGTAGAAAGGCAAATGGTATAGCTACGCTGGAAAATAGTTTAGCAGTTTCTTATGAAGTTAAATGTACACTTGTCATACCAACTTCTAGATATTTACCTTGAGAAATTTAAAACATATGTTTACACAAAAACCTACATATGAATACCACCTCACACCTGTTAGGACAGCAACTATTAATATTAAAAAAATAAAAACAGAAGAGTATCAGCAAGGATGTAGAAAAATTGGAACCCTTTTTGCACTATTGGTAGGAATGTAAAATGATACAGCTGCTATGGAAAACAATGTGGTGGTTCCTCAAAAAGTTAAAAATAGAATTGCCTTATGATCCAGCAATTCCATCTCTGGGTATACACTAAAAACAATTGAAAGCAGGGTCTTAAAGAGATATTTTTGCATCCATGTTCATAGCAGCATTATTCACTATAGCTAAAATATGGAAGCAACCCAAGTGTCCATCGATGGATAAATGGATAAGCAAACTGTGGTATGTACATACAAAATATTATTCAGCCTTTGAAAAAGAAAGAAATTCTGACATATGTTACAACATAGATGAACCTGGAGGACATAATGCAAAGGGAAATAAACCAATCACAAAAAGACAAATACCATATGACTGCACTTCTATGTTGTCTTCAGAGTAGTCAAAATCAAAGAGACAGAAAGTAAAATGGTGGTTTCCAGGGGCTATGAGGAGAGGATGGGGAGTTATTGTTTACTGAGTTTAGAGTTTTAGTTTTATAAGATGAAAAGGGTTCTGGAGATGGATGGTGGTGATGGTTGCACAACAACACGAATGTACTTAATACTGAGCTATATACATAAAAATGGTTAAGCTAGTAAATGTTGTGTTATGTGTATTATAGCACAATTAAAATTGGGGGTGGGAGGGGGAAATCTATACATGAATGTTTACAGTGGGTTTATTCATAATTTCCAGAAACTGGAAACAACAAAGTTTCCTTCAACTGGTGAATGGATAAACAAACTGTGGTACTACACCTCAGCAATAAATAGGCACAAATTATTGATACATACAATGACATGGATGAATCTCTAATGTGTTGTTAAATGAAAGAAGATTTACAAGACTAAACACTCTACTGTATGATTATATTTATATGAATTTTGGAAAAATCAAAACTATAGAAACAGAGAAAAAAATCCCTGGCTACCAGGGGCTAGGAATTAAGGGAGAGTTTGACAACAAAGGAGCATGAAGAATTTGGGTGATGATGAAACAGTTCTATAGTTTGATTGCAGTGGTTATATGACACTATACTTTTGTGAAAATTCATAGAACTGTACATGAAACTGTGAATTTTACTGTATATAAGTTATGCCTCAATAAATACAACTTTTAAAAGAATAATAATAAAATCCAGCTATGTGCTGCTTTCATGAGACTCATCAAAAGATCACTCAAAAAGATTGAAAGTATGGAAAAAGATACAACAAGCAAACACTAACCAAAACAACAGTAGAGTACCTATGTTAATATCAGACAAATTTTAAGGCAAAAAGCATTGTTAAAAATGATGAGAGTCATTACATAAAAGGAACAATTCACTAGAAAAATTAAACACTTCTAAAAGCTAAAAACAAAAATTCTCAAAATATATAAAGCAACACTTGACAGAATTACATGAAGAAATTGACAAATTCACCACCATCACAGAAAAATTTAACATAGCTCTCTTAGTACGGGGTAGATGAAGTAGACAAAAAGTAGTAAACATACAGAAGATTTGAATAACACAATTAACAAATTTAATTCAACAAGTACATATAGACTCCTGTACAAGTCATAAAATACATTCTTTTTGAGCATACACAGAACAATTGCAATTAAAAAAAATTATGTACTAGGCCACAAACAAGTCTCCAAAATTTTTTAACTTAACTTAGAAATCAATTTAGTTACAAAGAGGTAACTTTAAAAATTCTAAACATTTGTAAATTTTAAACACACTATAGGTTAAAGAAGAACTCAAAATGGAAATTAGAAAATTCAAAGAACTAAATGAAAATACGTTACATATCAAAATTGGTATGGTGCTGCTAAAGTGGCATATAGAGGAAAATGTATAGCCCTAAGTGTACATATTGGACAATAAGATATTTGAGAAATCAGTACTGGAGAAGACAAAAACAAATGATCTTACTATTTTCCAATATGGTACAGTACAATGAAAGGAACAATCTACTATTTCTCTATACCTCTTAATCAGAGGGTAGTTGGTAAGGAAGAAAGAGAACTCATATACAAATGTTCAGCTTTTGCAAGGGAACATCACTAACTGAAAGTTTATGTAATTGAAATTATCAAAGGAAGATTAAATATTAGTAGTGGTTTTCACATTATCCATACTACCTTCTATTGCTTGTGAACACACACATGCACACCTATATAAACTGGCCTTTTTGGACAGTGTGGAGGACCACTCTATATAGATTTTATCCACTCCACTGGAGTGGGCTCAGGAGGGTCTACTCAAACCATCCAGCATTTACCAGCCATCTACCATGTGTAAGTTGCTATGGAGAATTCAAAGGTGAACAAAGTCAGGTTTGAGGAGCTCCAAGATCTGGTTTGACCGGAGGTCTAGGGACTGAGGTGGAATGCTGAGAGATAAGATTGGGCAGATAAATTGAGGTGAGGTCATGGTGATTCTTTAATGCCAGGGGAGGTGTGTTAGGGAAGGTTTGTGAGCAGGGAAATAAAAAGCATGACCACCCTTTAGGGAAATGGTATCACAGAATATCTTACCTTCTTGAGTCCTAAAGTCATCTTCAGCAAAGATGTTAAAGTTGCCGCACAGCCCACAGGTCTTGTTGAAGTATCTATCCGACAGCAGGACTTGAAAGTTGCCACTGCCATCGATCCTGGCCGCAAAGCCATGGGCCTCACTGGACAGCTTGTAGTATCCAGCTTCCACTTCTAGGTAGAGCCCTTTGGAAGCATAGGGCATGGAGATGCTGGAGGGCAAAGGATGAGTTCAGAAGTGGGCCTCTCATGCATTTTCAAGATGTCCTCCCACCTTCCAAGCCCAACCCCATGTTACAGAGTTCAGACCTCGTGCAAAGCCACGAGGGCCTAGCCCAGCCATCTGGAGACCTGGCTCTCGCCCAGCCCTGCTACAAACTTCCTCTGGGCACATTTACTTCCTCTCTCTGACCCCCAGCTTCTTCATCTGAAAAATGAGGGGGTTGTGCAAGGGGATCCCCAGGGTCCTTTCTAACTTGGGCATTCGGGGCTCCTGACTTACCTTTGGTCCCCCTGCATCACGGTACCATTGGCGAACAAATGGATGTCAAAAAATTCCCCAAGATACACAGAAAGGCTCACTCTCTTGCCGTTTTGGAAGCCCCCTGAAAGAGAAAAGAGTCCGTAGCAGTGATTATTACCCCCAAAAAGTTAATAAATGTATTAATAATCATTATCTCTATAATCTTATCTCAGAGGAAAACTCCCCAAAAAGACTTAAAGGGGCAAGAAAAATCTCCCTAAAAATCCCTTGCTCACTTTTCTATTCATATAAAAATACTTATTGAGTGCCTTCTCTTATATTTCACAAAAGAAAAATGTAAAAGCATGATCTCTTGCTTCTAGGAGTTTACAGTCTTACAATCTAGGTAAAAAGATAAGACAAACATGCAGCATTTGCACGTGTTCTGAGACAGCAAGCAAAAGCATCAACGTGAGCTATGGTAACAGGCACTCCAGGATCATGTGAGTTAGAGTGGTATCTTCAGACTGCCCAAATCAGAATCCCTGGGCTATTTGTTTAAAATGAACATCCATGAATCTCACCTCAGTTTACTGAATTTGATTCTCCAGGAGTTTAGAGACAGTAGGTCAAGTGTCTCACACAGCGCTTGGAACTTGATAAGGACACAATAAATGTTTGGTATTGTCATTGGAGATGTGTGAATAGCCAAATGCATGATAAAATAGTCTCTGATAACCGTGTGATTGTGAGGGGTGAACAGGGAGGCAAGGCTGATGGCAGTTGGCATGAAAGAAGGAACATAGGAGACAGGCAATTTTCACAGCATTACCAAAGTTTACCAACCCACAGCTAGTCTCTGGGAATGGCTACTTGTGCTGGCCCTTGGTATTCAAATGGTATTCAAAGATAACCAACCAGCCACAGAAGACGAAGGAACCAGAAGGGACAATATAGAGTCTAGTCCTGAACCTTGGAGACTGAGAAACTGACAGAAATGGGGAAGATATGGGCACAGCGCCTTGGGGTCCTGAAGGATGGGGCATAGGACCCAGGTGGAAAGTTAGCCTTGACAGTGAGCAAATATATCCTCTCCTAAGAGGGGCGGGAGAGTGTGGGCTCCAGGTCCTCAGCAAAAGAGGAGGAAAGACATCTGTGGAACCAAGCCCAAAAACCCTGGCAAGCTCTGTTGACTTGAGGTGTTGCTGCGTGGGAGCGCCACCGATGCAGGGAGGAAGGAAGGGGCCTCCTCACTCCCATCTGGGTGAAGAGGAGCCCCCCAACAGGGGTCTGGGCTGGACCAAGGTTGCAGAAGGACCATGACAACCTGGTATACACATACACACACACACACACACACACACACACTCCAAACAAACCAGAATGAGCCAGAAAATAGACTTCTTCCTGGTGAGATTTCAGAGAAAGCTGCCCCAGTAAATTAACTAGCCCATTCTAAGAATAGAGTCTTAAATGATATGCCATTAGCAGCTCAGCAGCCACCAGGAAGAGCCGGCAGACCACCCACGGTCCACAAACCACACTCTGCAGAGCTCCAGACTACGGCTGCTGGGAGAAAATGGAGGCGCCCTCCCAAGTTAAAGGGGTTCTGTCCTGTTTGAGTCAAGGAGCCTTGCCGCTGTGCAGTTGCACTTACAACAGTTTTTGCAGCAAGCAAATCTTTAGAAGTCAAACAAACTTTCTGACAGCAGGAAATTAACCAAAGAAAAACAAACAGAACTGGAGAACAAAGAGTAAATAGAGTAATTTCTTTTTCATTTTAATTTATTGATCAGTAACGGTAGACTCTGAGTGATGGGAATATGGATGTCATATTCTTTCAAGTTTTCTGTGTTTGAAAATTTCTGTAATAAAATGTTGAAAAAGCAAACAAATAGGGCAGCCTGGCAACAACCTCCGATTTGCAGTCCCTCCCAGGGGCTTTCCAGGCTCCCAGTGGTCTGCAGCGGGCCCAAGACCAAGTCCCTCCCTCAGCTGCTTCTGGGGCTGACACTGGAACACTACACACCAGCCTAGGTGGAGCCGAGGCCACAGGGCCCATTCCACACCTCCTGCCTGAGACCTGCAGAGCAGAGGACTGAATGCTGGGGGGTGGGCAAATGAGTCCACGAGGCTGGGGCTCTGTGTCCCTTATGACCACTGAGCCCGTCTCCCGGTCAGTAGAATCCTCCCTACTCTCATCGCACAGGGCAGATAGACAGGGAGTTCTGCCCCTGCTTCACAGGTCACTCGATCAGTATGTCACCTCTGAGCCAAAGGCGCCTCCCTCCTGGAAAGCAGAAAGGAATCCCTGTGCACCTCTCCTTCTTGCAGTCTCCTCCTCATGGGGATTCAGAAAGGGTGGATGGGAACAAGCTGGCCAGGGACTCTGTAGCTGGAGGATGGGCAGGGAACACTTCAGAGGCAACTGGACAGCTTGGGTGAGGCATGGCCCCGCAGCTGCTGATCTATTACTCTTCAAGGCTTTCAAAGGTGTAAAATCACCTAAGCAAGTCACTCGTTCCACAGGAGGCAGAGCTGAACAGGTGCTGCAGGAAAGCCCGGAGGTCACTATCACAATACAATTGAAAAGTAGGGCCTGTGAGGCTGAACAAGCCAAGAGTTCCGCAGAAGCAGAAAGTCAAACAAGAACCAGGAGACGCGTGTGGGAGGGTGTGGGAGCCCCAGTCCTTCTTAAGTCACTAGCGGAGGAAACCTGCCTGCACCGGCTGCCAAGCTGGAGTAACTTGCCCATGACCACAGAGCTAGTAAGTGATGACAGGGCTGGGACTCCAGCCGGGTGCTGTTTCAAGTATTTGAAGGGCTTGCTATGCGTGGCCCCAGGAGAGATCAGCTTTAGGAAGTCCAGGAGGCAGCAGGGAGCAGAGCTCAGGGCTGAGGCGAGGCAGCACCCATAGGCAGCATCTTCACCTGCAGCCAGAAGTTTACAGAATAATAAAAGGATTTGTTCTGTAAAGTCTGGATTCAGTCAAAAGGCTGCACTTAAGGACCTAGAAGGCCATGTGACCTTAAGGCCCCAGGTTCCCCACCCCTGGCAGGTTATGGTAACCAGCCCCCACACATCCACCCAGAGACAAACAAAAATAGCAGGCTAGGGGCAGGGGTGGGTCTGGCATTCAGACCTTCAGGGAGGACTGCACTGCATGGAGCCTGTGGAACTCCTGGCCCTAGATGGCCGAGGGAGCTTGAAGAGCAGTCAGTCCACACCTGAGGCAAGAGGGTGGCAGGGGGATTTTTGAAGGTGTGACCTGGAGAAGCCTACAATGCAAAGAAACTACTGTGGCAGCAGGAAGGATCTTGGAGAACATCTAAACATGTGGTTCTTAAACTCTTTTGCTCAGAAAGCATAGTAAAAACACAATTTACTTCATCACCCAATACACACACACACACATTTACCATCACCACGTGTCATGCGCTCTGATATTTTCTGATGTTTTCTATCTTACTCTATTTAATCTTTTTAAAAGCTAGTTACAACCATTAAATTAATTTTAGGACCCATAGCTCATGACTCAGTTTGTAAAACACTGATCTAGACTGACTCCATTTTACAGATGGAGAAACCAAGGCCTAAGTTTACAACAGGATTTCGCTACCTCAACACCACTGAATTCGGGGCCAGATACTTCTTTGTGGTAGGGACCATCCTGCGCATGGTGGAATAATTAGCAGCATCCTGGCCTCTACCCACTAGATGCCAGTAGCACCCACCTCCCAGTTGTGACAACCGAAAATGTCTCTAGACACTGCCAAATGGTCCTCTAGGGGAAAACTTACCCCAACCCAGAACTATTGGTTTACACTGTTAACATGGAACAGAGCCCACACACAGGTTTTCTGACTCCAAGTCCAAATGTCCTTTTGCAACACAAAGCTGCCTTACAGGGCATCTGCGTGCTCTGCATTCAGCTAACCACTAATCCAGGGGAGAACTCTAAAGCAGCCTTATATGTTATTTGCTTTGTTTTCTCACTGCAGAACCCAGGGGATCAGATGTTGTGCAGCCATTAGGAAGATGAGCCATTAGAAGCTACCACACCCCGCAGACCTCCAGGTTTGCACTTCCTGTAACTGTTAGGAAGAGGGGCTGGGTGTCACCCCAAGAGACAAGACAAACCAGCAAAGCTGTCCCCAGGCTCCCACCAGGCTGTTGAACTCAGTGACTGAGGCACTGAGTGAG
The DNA here is from genome assembly GCA_023783475.1 of Daubentonia madagascariensis. Taxonomy (NCBI): domain Eukaryota; kingdom Metazoa; phylum Chordata; class Mammalia; order Primates; family Daubentoniidae; genus Daubentonia; species Daubentonia madagascariensis. The sequence goes on from JAKFHU010000075.1 coordinate 6,753,645, forward strand.
GGACTGAGCCCCTGTCCCACATGTTGGGCAAGAGGCATCCTGGGACCTTCGGAAGTAGGCAGGTAGCTGGAGCCAGAATCAGATCTGGGCGCTTCCTCAGGCTTTAGTGCAGAACTCACTAATCTCCAAGAAACACTCCACCCTCACGCCTGTGACTTTGATGCTGATGATCCTTGGTCCAAACTCTGAGGAATGGGGATCTGGTCTGACCAGCCATTTACTGACTCAGAAACAAAGGCTCCGCTGGGGAAGTGACTCAGCAGATTGTGGGTTGTTTATGGCTCTCACTTGGCTGGTTTGGGAGCAAGACCCTGCAGCGGCGGCTTAGGGAGCGCAATCTCTACTAAGTGGGAGCAACCAGGACTCCTGTGGTCTCTCTCCAGCCCCTGTGCTGACTGCAGGAGACGTGCAGCCTTGGCCTTGGACCCTGGAGCCTGCCTGACCAGGAGCCAGGGTCAAGGGAAAGGGCCTCCCCCTTGCACCAGGTGGTCCTTCATGTGCGGACGTAAACACTTTACCCAGGATGTGAACACCATCCACAGGCACTCAGAGAGGAATGTGAAGTTGCAATTTGGGATCAAAAAAACAGGATGTCATTGGAGAACAATGGAACAGAAAGGTGTCCATCGGCGTGCACACTGACGCGCTGGGTCCGAGTTCTGGGCTCCCTTCCCTGACCCCGGTGCCCCTGGCTCCCTTGAAGTGCCAGTGCCAGCCCACCTCCCTCAAATTGTTCCTCTCCTCCCACACACCCCACCACCACCAACAACAATAGGAAAAGTAGCCACCCATTCTCTATGATTTAGCAGCATTGTTTTTGGTGGAAATAAACTCAATCTAAATGAAAGTGTGTTTGAACCATAGCCTGGTTTAGGCCAACAACCTCCCAGAAAATTGACACTAAAGAAGAGCAAATTATTTACAAGAAAAAAATAATGACCCAGCGGGGAATCCCGCTGAGATGTTTTGAAGTAGAGCGTCCTTCCGCAGCCCTTCAAATTCCTCCTAGGCCACCGAAACCCCCTTGTCTCTGCGAAGGGCACGTCCAACAAACAAGTGAACGTCCTGTGTCATGTTGGCTGCTGTCCATAACTCGGGTTTGGGTAACACACCACACTTTCAAATAACCTGTCTCACTTGATCCTCACAGTATCTCCATTTTAAAGATCAAAAAATGGAGGCTGACACTATGCAACTGCTCTAAGGACACCCGGTGGAGAGGGAAAGTGCAGGCGGACACAGGTTTTCTGACTCCATGCTGCTGTTTCCTACTGGGGGCACTGAGACCTGCCACTGAGACCTGCAGGATGGAAACCAACTGGTAAGCACAGATTGATGCACCCATGCTAGACAGGAATGATCGAGGGCTTCCTGGAGAAGGTGACAGTGACAGCCCAGAGGCACCAGCACAGCCTGGACTTCCTTGACTATGGGGATCACCCTGAAGCGGGGAGGGGTCTGGAATTGGTCTTCAGTAGGGGGAAGGGGGCTTTTCCAACATGGTGGCTTGGCTCCCTGAGCCCAGAATGTGAACTCTGCCTGGGACTAAGATGTCACTGTGTACTCTTTACAAACCCGTCGGGGTGGGGGGTGCACAGCAGAGCTGCCCTAAAGCAGACCATGGAGTCAAGACAGCCCCCTCCAGGATGCCACGGTGGCTCCATGGGGTGCCCCTCCCGGGAAGCTCCACTGAAGCCCAGAGCCACAGAGTGGAGAGGCGTCACTATTTCTTCTTTCAGAATCTTCCTCCCGTCACTTCTTACCCTCCAGCCCCACCGACACCCCAGAGCCATCTCAGGCACGGCATGTGTATCATCCACTGTGATGTTTAAGGTGGAGAAATTCACTTAAAATAAGCACTGGGGCCACCTGAGGTGGGAGGGCCTGAGTTTTCAGCTTCCTGGGGAGAGGAGGGTTCCCTCCAGCTGCTCTCCCGGCCCCTCCCCAGCCGCAAGGTGGGACCCCCACAGACGCCCTGGGATGTCTCTGGCCCTTTTCACCTCCTGCCTGGTTACGATGGCGAAGGCCAACTGGCCTCCACCTCTCTCCTTCTCAGGACGTCTTGGCAAAGCACCAGTTCCCTCTCGACCCTTCCCTGCTGCACAAGACTCTGCACTAGCTCCTCACAGCCTGCGGAATCGAGACAAACTCCCCGTCAGACCTCACGGCCCTACACTGCAGCCTCGCCAGATGCCCGGCCTTGCCTCCCACTATGCTCCAGGCCTGGGCTTCTCAAAGTTTGGTCCCCAGTCTAAGAGCAGCGGCAGTTGGGAAATTATTAGAAATGAACATTTTGGCCCCCTTCCAGATCTACTGAGTCAGAACTCTGCGGGTGGGGCCCAGCCAGCTGTCTGTAACAGCCCCCCAGGTGGTCCTGATGCATGCTAAGGTTTGGGGACCACTGCTCCTGCCACACTGATCTCCCCACTTGCTCCCTGCCAGGAGCACACACGCCTCCCAGCCTCCTGCCCTTGTTCATGCCGTCCCCACTGCGTGGAGCACCCTCCCCTGTCCTCTCTGCCCAACCACATCCCCCTCACCCAAGGCTCCTCACACGCCACCACTCGCGTAAATATCTTCTTCAGTACAACAAAGAGATGGCCGTGCTTCGGGGATCCCTGTCCCATTCAGAGTTGGCAGAGACCCCAGTGAGCTAAGCACCAGGAAACTAAGATGAACAAGACATGGCCCTCGCCCTTCAGAAGTTCACAGAGGAGTGGGGAGAGTGGCAGTGCCCAGAAGTCACCCTGTCAGAGGTTTTCCGACAGAGTCCAGGCAAGTGGCAAAGACAGTCTAGGAGAGAGGCCAAGAAGCAGGGCAAGCTGTGGCCAACTGTCAGCTCACTGGGCTCCCACCCGGAGCCGAGCCCAGCACTGGCCGCACAGGGCACCTGGCATCCACCCTGCTGGCTGACAGAGTAACAACCCTGCAGCCCTGCAACCTGTATCCCTGAGAGTGTCTGGGCGCAGCCAAAGACTTCCCGCTTGACCCAACTTGAGTCAGGCTCCTCTGAGCTCTCCTCTAGACTATGTCCTGGCCTTGGGCTCTGGCCTTGGCCTGTTTAGTTCAATTTCAGCAAGAATCCCACCAGGACCACCCACCCTCGATATCTGCTCGCCCTGGCCTGCCTTCGGCAAGAATCCTGTCAAGGTGGTTTAATCCCTTACACTTGATGTTTCCTGTTAGTGATTTTCCATTACTGACCCCCACCCTGCTCCTTGGCTCTAAATCCCCACTTTTCCATGTTGTATTCGGACTTGAGCCCTATCTCTCTTCCCCTACCACAAAACCCCCTTTGCAGGAGTCCCTCTTGAATAAAGTCTTCCTTACGAGCTCTAACAAGTGTCAGGAAAACTTCTTTAATGGGGTGAGTCTGTTCATTGCTGTCTCTACTCCCCAAGGCTGTGGGCCCCACCTTCGATAGGTTTTGTAGCGTTTCCACATTACACACACCTGGCAGATTCTTAGTAGAGGTCACCAAACCATAATTCTCCATCACTGACTCCAGCCCTTCTCCCAGCCTTGGCAAGTGCCCTCTGTCCTTAGTACAGAGGAAGGTTCCTCCAACCTGAGAGGCTGGGATCAAAATCCAGCTCTTCCTTTCATTATCTGTCAGGCCTTGGAAGGATTATACAAGCTCCTTGGCCTTGGTTCTTCATTTGTAAAAGAGCGGTGACTACACCTCCATCCCAGAGCTGTTGTGGGGATGCAGAGACAACACAGGTACAGCACCTGCACTTTTACAGGAACACAAGAGGTGCTCGACACAAGCAAGATATTCTGAATTCCACAGGCCACCAAGAAAACAATGACAAGTCTTCCCTTTGGCAAGAAGCTTTACATGTTCTACAGCACGTTGTAGTTCATCATTTTTCCTGATGACTTGGAGCTCCCAGAGCGTTGCCTGGACCACAGCAATGGCTACCACCACTGGAGAAGCACGGAGACGCTCTCCATGCCCCCAGGCTCCCATGGGGAGAAGCCCGGGAGAAGCCAAGGGAAGCCACGTGTCACGGAAAGACTGTTCCCCTCCACGTTCTCAGCAGCAATCTTCAAGCTCAGTGACTGACCTGAGAGTAGGGGTCCTCCCCCCACACCAGCCCCCTGACTGAATTCCTCCCTGCAGTACTTGGGACTCACCAAGAAGCGAGAAGGAGTGTCTCTGGCAGTCCCCTGCCAGGAGGTAACTGCAGTGTCCCGCAAAGCTGTACATGCTCCCATCGAAGGTGTTGATGAAGTCACCTCCAAAAAGGCTGCATCGGGCCATTGACGACTTGCCACGAGTCCCTTCCGCACAAAGGGTCCCTGGAGGAGAGGCCGTGGGTGAGTACAACTGAGACCACCTGCCCAACCTCTCTGGCCTCGTAGAAATAAGGCTGCCTCTGATAGAAACTAGGCTGTGGGAAGGTACTTTAGATCCTAATAAGACTAAAGCTGTTGCTTTCAGCCCCCAAATAGGACCCAGGACTCACAGCAATAGTGAAGGAACAGTTTTTCAGGAAATCTACTAGTTTTAATGACATTTACTTACCGATTTAAAATGTAATCATGCTCATAAAAAATTTGGAGAATACAGGAAAAAACACAAAGAAGAAGTTAAAATCATCTGTAACCCAACACTCAGTGACAACTAGAGTTAATATTTCAGTGTTTTACAGCATATGTACAATTGTGGATTTTTTACAAATTTGTGACCATCCTGTGTAAACTATTTATAACCTCTGTTTTTTTCTCAGTATATTGTAAAGAATTTGTCATGCCATAGTATATACTGACAATATATGACTTTTAGTCACTGCATTATATTTTGCATCTAAATGTATGTAGTATAGACCCCCCCCCATTGTTAGGTTCTTAGCATTTTTCCAAGTTTTTTATTTTTTTATTTTATTTTATTTTATTTTATTTTATTTTATTTTATTTTATTTTTTTGAGACAGGGTCTCACGCTGTTGCCAGGTCTAAGCGCAACGGCACCATCATAGCTCTCTGTAGCCTCAAACTCCTGGGCTCAAGCAATCCTCCTGCCTCAGCCTCCCGAGTAGCTAGAACTACAGGCACGCACCACCATGCCTGGCTAACTTTTTAAAAATTTTTTTATAGAGAAGGGGTCTCTATAGGTTGTCCAGGCTGGTTTCAAACTTCTGGCCCCAAGCAATCCTCCCGCCTGGCCTTCCAAAGTGCTGGGACTACAGGCGTGAGTCACTGCACCCGGCCCAAATTTTTTAATATTATAAAGAGATTGCAATGAGGTCTCTGTATGTAAATCTACTAGTATATTTTGAGAAGATTAAATTTTAAACAGATCAGACTGTGTGCCTGCCATATAGAATCCATGAAGTGTTAACTCTTCCAGGGTCATGTGCCAACTCCCTCAGTAATTGTGTGTGTGCATGCATGTGTGTGTGTGTGGCCAGGTGGGGAACCACAGCAGTAAATCTCTAAGTGTTCTGGGTTCCCTGGCACAGGACCCACCTGGCAGGAAGATGCAGAGAGGGTGACAAATGTATATTTTTTCCAGACTAACCTGTGGACAGCAGACTGAATGCTGCTGACCTGATGGGTCTAAATGGAGACAGTTCAAGGTCAAAAGGCCCCTTCTGCCATTCACAGACTCAGAACCTCAGCAAGGGAAGGATGGCAGTACAGTGCAGTGCAGTGCAGTGGAAAGAGTGCTGGTCTAGGACCCAGGAGAACTGAGCTCTGATCTTGGTTCTGTGAGACTTTGGAGCAGTCATTTCTCCTCCTTGACCCTCAGTCTCTTCATTTGTACTATGGGAGGTTCAACCAGATGACCTCCCTAATCCCTCCTAAAGCTAATAATCTATCCAAGTCTTCCCCACCTGTGCCCCCATCACACAGGACAGTTCTTTGCCACCCTTGCACTTCTCAATTCCCCAATAGAAGAAGGCTTTTTCAGGCACCTGCTGTCTGGGGAACACAATTCAGGGGCAGGGGGCTCTGCAGAACCTTCACAGGAGGCAGCCAGCATGAGCCAAACATGGGGCTGGGCACACAGGTGAGCTCCCGACACACCTGCTCATTCCTGGAAGGGGGTGGTGGGGTTACTACAAATGGCCCTAGGGCAGGAGTAAGGAATGGAAGCCCTTTGGTACCTACCTGGCAAAGTGAGGACCAGAGCAAGCAGCACCCTCGCAAGCCTGGCAGGAATCATCTGCAGAGAAGCAAGAGAGATGAACCGGTTATTACCACCCAGAGAGATGGCTGCTGGTAATGTGCCACTGTCAGTGCATGAAGTGGGGGAAAACACGCTTTTAAAGCAGGAGAAAAGATTGGTCCTCATTGACCCTCATCTCCCCTTTGAAAGTGGGCTTCTAGTCCCCCCAAAAAAGCCCCTGGCCAGTGCCAGGCCCAAGAGTAACAATTGCTGTGAGCCGGGGCCCTGGGTGTCCTTCCCCAGACCGCAGCCCCAGGGCCAGGCCAGAGAAGGAAAGCCCTGCCTTCTCCTGGCCATTCCTCTCTCATGTCCCTGCCCTCCTGCAGCGGCCAGAAGCTGAGATGCACCTCACTCCTTCCTGCCTCCACATCCTTCCATGCTTGGCAGCAACCGGGTGAGTAGAAACTGTCTTTCGCTTGTGTTCCTGCCACAAGCACCTAGACTTAGAGAATGTTCAGGAACCCCCGATTGACTATTTGCTTGTCAGTACCCTGCCCTGTACCCTGAGAGCCCCCAGATCAGGCGCATCTCCCTCATCTCTATCCCCAGCTCCTGGCACAGTGCCCAGCACCCAGGAGATGCTCAGTCAATGTTTGCTGAGTTGATCTGATAAATAGACAGGAGTCCAGCATCCTGGGGCCCAGGCAAGTTTCCCCACTGTGTGTCCCCCAGAGAGGAACAATTGATCCTGGCTGGCAGAGCACATCCCAAGTCCCTTAGAGCCCTGCCGCAGCCCCTCTCTTCTGGAAAAGGTTGTTAAATGAAGTGCTTAATATGTCACCTGAGATTCACTGGGGGTGACTCCTTTCCTACCTAATGCCGCATCCAGCCAAACAAAGGAGAGATACACGCAATCTATTACATATCCGTGGAAGGAACACTTTGACATAAGATATAGCCAAGTCTTGGTCTCAGAGCAGGTGCCCACTCCCACTCCCAACACACAGGTGCATCAGGATGCTCCAGAAGTTTCCCAGAGGCGAGGGCGAAGCTTGTTCCAACTCCCAAGCACCACTGCACAGTAAAACCCCTGCATGAAGAAAAGCAGTCACAGAACTCCCAGAGGCAAGTGGAGGAGGGAGCATTAGGATTGTCCCTGGCTGAACTGAGTCACCTCTCCAAACAAAGCCCTTCTAGTCCAGGGAGAGAGAACCTCAGCTTCCCAGGGGTAGGGATCAGTCCTGCATCTTCCTCCCACAAGTGAGCCAGCTCTCCTTCCAAAACACCGTACCTTCCCCTGCAAATGGGGCTGCAGGTATCTCCAAGGTCCCTTGGGAAACTCAGCTGCTGCAGGATGGTGCGTCCACACCTAGGCCATGCTCCCAGTGGCTGCCGAGGCTGAATCAGGCCTACTACGGCTCAGGACTGTCCTGGTGCGTAGCCCAGGGGCTGCAGAGTCCCCACAGCTGGAGGAGATAAAGCCCAAGTTGTGACGTCCACCAGCCTCCCTCCCTTTCCCACCACAATAGCTGTGAGCTGCCATTGGCCTCCCCCTAATTACCAAAAGGAAACAATGAAAGGAAATGGTATTAGGATACCTCCAAGCTGATAACCTCCTGGCAGCTGCCCTAATGAATGGCCTTGCCCTCCCCCAAATACCCCTGCTCTCCTGCATCCCACACTTGGTCCCTGGTCCTCCCTGAGTGCCCCACACAGACAGGGGATGACCAGGAATGCTGGCTGTCCCAGGGTAAGCTGAGCCAAGGTAGGGAACAATCAGACTGGATCAACAGAGCTTCCTGATCCAGCTTCTAGGGCTGGACTCCAGGAACTTTAGGAAAAACACCTCAACCTGAGCCAATTTAGCTGCCACGTTTGGAGGCAGGAGAGCACTAACACTTCCTCTCCACCCTAGGTATGAGAGATCTGGTCCCGGCCCCTGACAAAAACAATCAGTCTGGGTCCTGGCCACAGTTTAACGGACAGGTTAAAGCTGAAGATCTTAGCCACACATCCAGACCTTTGTAAAATGATGAGGGGGGCAGCGGTTTGATTCTAATACTTCTATTTTTATTAGATTCTGATCATTCTAATTCTCAAAGATTCTTCTACCCCATTTCCGGTACCCTAACTCCTCCCCTGACCTTACACACACACACACACACACACACACACACACACATCTCCTAATCCTTCTTCCCAGCCTCCCATTCCAAAGCCTAATTCTCAACATTGTCTGCTAAACTCATTCCTGCTGAAAGGTCACTGATGAAATGTGTGGGGGCGGGGGGAAGTGACTCTCTCACAGTGGGATTCCAGGCACTAAGACAAGCAGCCTAAGCCATGTTGAGGTACGGAAGCCCACCTCATCGCTTCTCTGTGACACCACCACCCTGAGACTTCGAGAATCCACGATGTCCCCAACCTCCACCCTTCCCACACACCGCACATCCACCACTCCCTGCACCACCCCAGGAGAGGAAGGTGAGCACTCCCAGGGAAGAAAAATGGTACAAAGCAGAATTAGCATGATATAGCAGAAAAGGCACTAAAGGATTCCCATTATCAGCTTTTTTAAAAATTAAATAACCTGAAAATCTTCCCATTACAAAATATCTTGAAAGGCTGTGTTAAATATAGCAAATGTTCTTTAAAGGCACAGCTGAGCCTGGGACTATCTCCAAGGGTCAGCGAGGAAGAAGAACCAAGTGAGCATGAAGTGGTGTAGGCCTGTGGGGGGTCAGCCAGCCTGGGCACCCTCCAGGCTTGAGGCTGAACATGGCAAGGAGAGGACAGGGGGCTTTGGACCTGACCCAGGACAGTGCCAGAACTGAGACCCCTGCATAAAGCTGAAGCCTTGGAAACATCTTCTAAGGGGTGGGCCAGGAAAAAAATATCCACCCACCAACATAGAAGATAAAGAAGCTTGTCTGTCTCCATCTATTTCAGAGATGGGAAAATTAAGTCTTTCTTTAGAAAGACTGCCTGCATTCATGCAAGTTTGAGGTTCAAATTTACATTACCACATGGTCCAACAATTCCCAAGCTAAGAAATTGACACAAGTATTAGTCTTAGTACCTGGGGTTCCTGGCAGAAACAAGCACAAATTTACCAAAAAGGTCATATGTGATCTTCTTCCCAGGTCACATATGAAACTCACAAATAAAGCTTCCTTGAGGATGAATTCAAAATCGCAAATTTTAAAACACTTGAGAAAACAATCTACCATGAGCAAGAATGAGCAGTCACAACAAAAAGCAGGATTAGATCCCTGAGAACTTCAGATAATAAAATGATCAGACAGAGATGAAAAAAAATGAATGTTGAAAATTATAATAGACTAAAAAGTAGGAATTGAAAACATTTTAAAAAATGACGTAAGGAGAAAAGAATTGAAAAAAACTTTTAGAAATGAAAATATATACTAAATTAATTGAAAAATTCAAATAAAAACACCAGATATTTCTGAAGAAAAATATGCTGGAAAATAAATCTGAGGAAATTACTCAAAGAAGTAAGGAGATGAAAACACAAGAGAAGTGTAAAGAAACACGGTAGAATTAGCAGATGCAGACAGGCGCTGAGAGACAACGCCCATCAGTGCAGAATCCTGTGCGCAGCGTCTTAGTCTGATGCCCCCAGAAGCCGACCCTGAGTGCTTTAGTGCAGATAGTTTATTCGGGAGGGCAGGAGACACGGGCAGGGAAGTGGGAATGTGACATGGGGAAGAGAAAGCAGCCAATGAAAGATATTCGTTAAGCCAGCCACCAAGTGGGAACTGAAACTTGATCCTGTGCGGAAAGTCTGGGGACTCGTAAGGCACATGCCTCTGAATTCTCCTACTCTGGCCAGAGAGCAGGGCGTTCCCGCCCCTACTCCTTCCCCTCAGTCATTGTCAGGCTGCTCGTGGGGGCATTAACTCCTCAACACGTCTGGCCCCTGGGCACAGAGCCTCGGACACTGGTAGTCTAGAGGAAACACGTGAAGAGTTGAGGTCAGGGGCCTGTGGGAGGGGGCCGGTGGCATCTGGTCTACCTAGTTAAAGCATCGTTCAGAGTTCGGAGAATGTAGAGACTTTTTTTTTCTCCCCAGAAAAACAAACAGTGGGTTTAACACACACAGTCCTTTCTGAAAGAACTACTAAAGAAGGTACTTCAGGAAGAAGGAAGTTAAACCTAGAAAGACGATGCCAGAAGAAAAGGTAAACAAAGAAATTGGAAAATATGGGGGGAAATATTAGCAGGCAGTGATTAAACAAACACAATAACAACGATAAATTGGAGAGTTAAAAAAAACAAGATGGAACCAAAATACTAGATAGTAACAGCACTAAGATGGGATTAAAGGTGTAATAAGGCCCTCACGTTGCTCAGAAGAAAGAGGTAACCGTGACTTTAGACTCGCTAAGGCTGGTCTGCATAGTAAAATTTTAAGGGGGGGCTACTAAAAGAGTAGAAATGAATGTATGTTTTCCGAACTCACAGGGAACAAAAACAGGAAATAAAGAAAACTAGACTGATCTAGGAGAAAAACAAAAAAAGCAGGACAAACGATATAAAATAAGACAGTACAAAAAAATCCAAACAGATCAATAATCAACAATAAAAAGACATATTATCAAATTAGATTTTGTTAAAAAGACACACAATCCAGCAATGTTCAAGAGACAGGCCTAAAATATAAAGACACAAAGACTATAAGGAAAAGGCAAATGATGACCAAGGGCAAGCTTATTATATTACTGTCAGACCAAACAGACTGTATGATAAAAGTCATCGTTAGCAATAAAGAGGATAAAAAGGTAATATGATCAATGTACTAGGAAGATATAATTATAGATTTATGTACACTTAATAATATAAGCCTAAAATTTATAAAGAAAAAATGATTGAATTATAAAGCAAAGCAGAAAAGTTTTCAGTTTTGTAAAAGTCAACAACACCCATTTATGGAAAACAATTAAACAAAAACACCTTAGTAACCTACAAAAAGGAGAGAACATCCTTGGCCTGAGAAACAGAGCACACTTCACACTTATGGTAAAATGAAAGCCACTTTCCCTTTAAAAACCAGAACAAGGCAAGGATGCTGATATCGTCACTGCTGGTCAACATTGGATCAGATGCCCAGGCCCACACAGTAAGAGAAGAAGAGGAAATATAAGACACATGACTTAGAAAGGAAAAAGCAAATAGTTACTATTTGAAGATATGAATGTTTACATAGAAAAATTCAAGAGAATCTACATAAGAGAACCTAGTTAAGAGTTTAGCAGTTAGCTACAAGATTCATTTTAAAAATCTATTATGTTCATATATAATCATAAAATGCAATCTTTAAAGTGACCCTATTAGTAAAACAACTATTATTTCAGGCCCTTAAGAATAAATAGAATAAAATCTATACAATAATATTATGCAGAAAATCATAAATTTTTTTGCAAGCTGCAAAAGAAAACCCACTGACGAGACACACTGTGTTCATACTTACTAAGTCACAGTATTGTAAAAATGCCAAATATTCTCAAATTAAATGCAATTCCAATCAAAATGTAACAGGGTTTTCACGAAATTAGGCAAGCTGTTCCTTGAATCCATATGGAAAGCAAAAGATCAAGAATAGTTAAGATACTTTAACATTTAAAATTGTCTATAGGAAATTGACAAACAATCCAGTGGCAATAGATAGTGATATAGAAAGGCAATTCACAGAAAAGAAAGAAACCCAATTGGCCAGTAAACATATGAAAAACCACTCAACCCCACAGGTCATCAAGGAAATCTAAAATAAAACCACAATTAGTTATCCACCTTCAGAATGGCAAGGATGTGGGGCTCCTATAATTCCTATATCCTGCTGTTAGGAGGACAAATGGTTATCACTTTGGAGAAAATGTGGAAATATCTATTAAATTTAAAGATGCTCTTCCCCATAGCCCTCCAACTGCATCCTAGGCAAATCCCCTAGAGAAACCTTCATGCACATGCACAAACCAACATGCACAGAATATTTACTGCAGTGGTATTTGCAGTCACAAAGATGTATAAAAACTAACCTAAATATACTTCAGCAGAAGAATAAATAAATAAATTGTGGTACATTCAGCCTATGAAGTACCAAACAGCAGTTAAAAAAATAATCTAGGCTACGTGTACCAACATGAAAAAAATCCCCAAAATAATGGTGAGCAAAAAGTAAAAGCAGTGTCAGAGGATATGCACAGCATGACACCATTTATGTGAAGTTAAAGACCATGTAAAATAAAACAATAGATTATTGCTTAAAAATACATTAATTGCAGTAAAAGTAAATATGCATGGTGTGATAACCACTAAATTCGGGACCTGGCTACTTGGAAGGAAGAGAGAAGGTGGAATCCAGAGCATGGTACCTGAGGGACTATATCTCTCTGTACACGTTTTGTTTATTTAATCTTTTCAAAAATACAAAGCAGATAGGGCAAAATGTTAGATGGGACCAAGCTGGCTGTTTTTATATCATCCTCTCTAGTTTTCTACATGGTTGAAATTTTCATTTCAAAGATAAAGCCCTGAAGCCAAGTGCCCTGGGAGTGTTGGCTTTGCTCTTACAAATAGCAGGGTGACCAACATCCTGTACATAAAGCTTCACACACACAGCCTATTTCCTTAAAGCAAATTCCTAGAAGTAAACGAAATTACTGGGTCAAAGGGTACAACAATTGTTAAGACTTTTATACATCCTTCCAAGAATTATACCAATTTGCCCTTCCATAGCATTTCATTATTATTTATTACATATTTGGTAAGGTAACTGGCAAAAATTATTGTAAGACTATTGTTTTAATATCCATCCCTTTGATTATTAGGGCAACGCTTTCTAATATCGTCCATCTACATTTCTTCTTTTGTGAATTTCTTGTTCATATCTTTAGCTCATTTCCAAGTGAGATGTTTGTGTCTTCCTATTCATTTGTAAAGGCTCTTTAAAGATTAAGAATATTATTCTTTTTTTCTTACATTAATATGTGGATGTTTTTCTGAGTTCTTCACTTGCCTTTAATATTTATTTATGGGATTTTTTTGTTCTTTGTTTTTAGTTGTACAGGAGTTCAGCGAATTGTTTAATGTTCTTTTTTTAGGGAACTAGGTAACACAGGTGCAAGGTAAAAGTACAAAACACAGAGTGTACAAAAATATACACAGAGAAAAATCAACTCTCCCTTCTCCCAGTTGGATAATCGGATGTCCCAGTTTGCCCTGGACTGAGGGGATTGATTACTGAAACTGGGACAGTTCTCAGCACAGTGGGACAGTAGTCACCCTACCAGCTCCCTAGTTCCCTTCTCAGAGGCAATACTGTCACCACTTTCTTGGATAGCCTTCCAAAGATATTACAGAAGTTTTAAACATTTATTATCAAACTCTTGTGGGGAATATGAATCTTAGTCCACAAACTTGCATTTGCAAGATATGTCTATCACTTCATTTTCTTTAAGTCAATTAAATCCAACCTTCTTCATAGCCAGGTTGATACAAGAATCTGGGAATTACCTAGTGCTCAGTAAATAAGGTCAAGGACCTCCGATCTTCACTCTATCCGCTTGCTGCTTCCTCCTTCCCAAGCCCGTATGACTCCAGAAACTTCCCTCTTGGCATGGCCTCTGGGTCCCTCAACCTCTGGCTCCCTAGGCCACAGCTTCGGCTCTGACAGGAGCACCAAGGAAGTGGGAGCCAAGCAGGAGCCACTGGAAGTGCAGAGAGGCCACAGCAGGAAGGCCCCGGGGCGAGGCAGGAGCCCCTCCAGCCTGCCTCTTTCCCTGGCTTGGGGCTCTCCCTCCTCTCAGGCCTCCTGCCTACCAGTCAAGGCACTTAACTTCCTCCTGTGCCCCCATCTGCACATGCCCCCCACCGCAAGCCCCAGAATGTCTGCTCATGGCCCAATAGCATCATTCCCCAGACAGCGCCTGTGCTCAGCTCACTCTGTTCCACGTCCAAAACGTCCTACCTCTGCTCCCCACTGCTCTCTCCTATTTATCCTCCCGTGCCCCTCTCCCATAGAGAAAGGGTTTGTCATTTTGTGAACACCAAGTGCCAGGCACTCTGCCAGCTGCTTCATATATATTATTTTACTTAATCCTCCTGTATGCATTTCCTAGGGCTACCATAACAACCACAAACTGAGTGGCCTAAAACAACACAAATTTATTCTCTCACAGTTTTGAAGAAAAGAAGTCTGAAACCAAGTTGTCAGCAGGGCCATGCTCCCTCCAAAGGCTCTAAGGGAGAGAACTGCCTTGCCTCTCCCAGCTCCTGGTGGCTCCACACATTCCTTGGCTTGTGGCTGCATCGCTCCAAGCTCTGCCTCCATCTTCACATGGATTTCTCCTCTCCTCCCTGTGCGTCTCTCCTCTGTGTCTCTTCTCTGTGTGTCTCTTATAAGGACACTTGCTATTGAATCACAGTAATCTAGAATGAGCTAGTAATCTAGGATGCCAGGTCCCGGGGGTTAGGACACAAGCATATGTTCTGGGCGTCACCATTCAATGTCCTATACCTTCTAACAACCACTGGAGGTAAATAGAGCGTTACTCTCACTTTAAAGGTGAGGGCGCTGAGGCTCAGACAGGCTAAGGTCCTTGTATAGGGTCACACTGCTACAAAAAGGCAGCCAGAGTCCGAATCCACTTCTGTCTGATTGCAAAGTCTGTGTTGTTTCCACTACATGAGCCTTTCCTCTGTTCCCCCCTCCCCTCTTCCCCCACTCTCCTGCCTTTGAAGCACCTCACGGTGCCTCTGGTAGGGCTCTCATCTTTTCTTGTGTTTTTTTTTCTTGCGTTCTAGCCTGAGCTCTCCTAGAACAAGGACCATGCCGTACTCATCTCTGTATCTTCCAAAGTGGAAGCACAGAGCATGGCACATGGTAAGTGCTCCATAAATGCTTGTTGAACTCCCCGCCAATATAACAATAGCGTGGATTATTAGCATATAATATTAAAACGCTGAAACAGGGCTGAAACTGCAGAGAAAGAATTGCTCAGCACCCCAGGAAGCTGTCAGCTGCTCCCCAGTCCATCAGCACAGAGGTAAAAAGAGCACTTGTCACTGTGGTTGGGGAAATTGCACAGGGCAAGTCACAGGATGGTCCTGCAAGGGGGGAGGGCTGTCAGACCAGGGTCACGTTCCCAAGTGGGATTCAGTGGCTGTAACTGGTATGACACTGTGGCACTAAGTGACACTTGAATTTCTATTTTAGCAGAGTATTGCACCCTTGGCTGGAATATTATTTTCTCTACATACGGGGGAACAGAGATGAATACAGCTGGGATCCTGTCCTCCAAGGACTCCTGGTCTGCTGGAAAGAGAGCTGCAAACACCTGCCCTGGCCGTGGTGGGCAGCCACTGTGGGGAGGCACAGAGGCGGCAGGCATGGGTTGCAGGGTGACAGGCTGTCCAGCCCCTCACACCGCACAGCACGCCTGGAATCATGCTGTCATCACAAGTACCGTTCTCTTAGGGAAGTGGGACATCAGAGTGAAATCCATCAAGTTGTACGTTTGACAGTTTAAACCTAGTGATTTTAATAGACATTTTATGTTACGCAATTGATCCATTAGTAAATATGAAAATCATCCAGAGAGCCTTCTCTGAGAATATTTCCATGGAAGCTGTTGGTTTCCCTGGGATTATATAAAGTTTTTTATGTATAAAAGCTTGCTATTTGAAATGAAAGCCAGAACCATTAGCCAACAGCCCTGAGCTATGTGAGATTGTCTGAGCTACATTTGTGTACAGTCTGGAGGCCAAGAACACTGGTCCGATGCTCCAAGTGCCCAGAGCACATCAACTCTTCTGTGACCCGTGGTGACCTCTTCCCTCCTCTGACCTCATACCACTCATTTGGCAAGGACTTATAAGATATCTTTTGGCAATGTTTGTATTTTTTTATAAACATGCCATGTGCTGATGTCTTATCTCCCTAATCAGACCACCAGTTCTATGAGAACACGAATGGAATTTCGAAAGCACACTGTTTCCCCAGCCTACACCCACCACCACACTCAGGGGCAGGACCCTTAGCAAAAGGGAACCTCCAAATTGGCATACCTGGCTCCAGGCTGGAACCCTGGCAGACCCTCACTCAGCCACTGGCCACCCTGCCCTGCACTCTGGCTTCCTAGTGCAGAGGGTGGTATACAGGATAGAGAACTCACCCTCCAATGAGCGCCCCTGAGGGCAGAGGGGAGCCCTGGGCCCTTACACCAGAGAGGTGGAGCTCTATACCTAGCAATCTACTAAATAAAAATATAGGAGTTACATCAAAACCTGGACAAACAGGTCGGAGGAGCGTGAACTCGATTCATCCAGGACAATGGATAGGGAAGTCTTCAGGAAGAAGAATGTTTGATTTGGCCTGGGTAGGGTGAGTAGAATTTTTTTTTAATAATATTAATCACTTTTCATTATTATAAAAGTAACGAGATCATTGCAAAAAACCCGAAAGTATGAACAAATATTATAAAAATAAGAAAATAAAAATTACCCAAAATCCCACTGCACAGAAACAACCCCCACCAACAGTTGAGCATATTACTTTTCCTTTTAAAATATGTATATGTAATATAATTTTTAAATAAAATCTGCCTATACAGAGGGTTTTGTAATCTTTTTCATTTTCAAATATATCATAAATATCTTTCAATTTGTTTATACTTTTTTATTTTGTTGCTTTTGTTCACTGTATAATAGTTCACTTATTGATATTCCACGATTTATGTAACCAGTTTCATATTATGGGATATTTATTTAGGTTGGTTCTACTATTTCTTTTTATTAACAATGCTGCAATGAATATCTTTGAAGCTATACCAATGTGCAACCCTCAGGATTATTTCCATAGTATGAAATTCCTGCGTGTGGAGTTTCTGGGTCAACTGTCATCCACATTTTAAGGCCTTTGATGATAAGACCAAATAGCCCTCCCAAAAAATTATAATGGTTTACACTTTTACTATTCATTTGCTGAGTAGGATTTTGACAGGTGGAAATGATGGCAAAAGGCATGTCAGCTGCAAGGAAAGGAGTGAAAGCTTAGAAGCCGGAATGTTAAATCAATAAGTAAGCGAGCAAGCCAGTTGTTACGGCCTGGAAAGGAGACTCCAGGGAAGTAAGATGAGAGAGGGTGGTAAGAAGCAAGTCCTCAAGGACTTGAGCCAGGGCAGGGGCTTGTGTCCATCCTGTGGACACTAGGTGACACACTGGCAGCAGCACCATGGACTGTAGAGGGGTCAGATGGAGAAAGACCAGTCAGTGGCTAATGGACCCTTCCAGGAGAGGGCCAACAGGGCCTGGAGAGGGCCAGGGCCTTGTAAAGAGAAGACCAGACACAGCCAGCCACATAACAGCTTTGTGGTACAGAATAATGGCCAACGATGTCCATGTTCCACTCCCAAACCTGTGAATGTTACCTTACATGGCAAAAAGGACTTTGCAGATGTGACCAAGTTGAGAGTATTGAGCTGGGGAGATGATCCTGGATTACCCCAGTGGGCCCACTGGAATCACAAGGGTCTTTATGAGGGGAGCAGGAGGTCCAGAGCCCTGGAAGGAGATGTGACAACACAGGTAAAGGTCGCATGGTATGGGGCCACAGACCAAGGGATGCGGGCAGCCTCTGCAAGCCAGAAAGGCAAGGAACAGATTCTCCCCTAGAACCCGCAGAAGGAACACAGCTTTGCTGCCACCTCGATTTTAAGCCACTTTGGACTTCTGATGCCTAGAACTGTAAGATAAATTTGTGTTGTTTTAGGCCATTAAGTTTGTGGTAATTTGTTACCACAGCAACAGGAAACTAATACAGGCAGAGACCATGTGCCACACAGCCTTGCTGTCATGAAGGATGCCCCAGGGCAGCTTTGCTAAATAATTGTTGAAATGACAGGAAGTGCTTTGAGGCTCAAGGAAGAAGGATCCCTGGGGGCCAGGTATGAGGGCCTCTAGAACTCTAGATGGGCTGATGCAAACAGGGAAGGATATGTGACTGTTGGACACTCTTGGGGCAATGCTGTGCAGAGGCAGGGGTTGGACGAGTTGACCTCTGCCTATTTCAGAAGTAAGTTCTCCAAGGATTAACTAGTACAAAAGCAAAAGAAACTTGGGGGAGAAAAGATTTTCAAGAAGGACCCATCTTTGCATTTCCTTACATATTTGTAGCATCTCTTCTCCTATGGAAATTTCTCAGGGAAGAGAATTTTCTTAGCAGTTCACTCCAGGTAAATAAACACACCAGTGTTCCTCAGGCCAGACTACCAGCTCCCAGCGTATCATGCCAGCCCCTTGGCTGAGGGGAGCTCTCCTCCTCCACTTCCTCTCCCCTAGGGACACAGACATCATGGTCAAAAATAGCCTGCTCACTTCCTTCCCTCACAACCATCAACATGGTGATGGCATCCCGCAGCACAATGTCAAAATAATGACACAACTTCAGACTAATTTTCTCATGTTCTCACTAACTATGACACCACATTATTACTCCCATAGTTAGAGAGGGCTCAGACCATTACATCTGGTGGAGTTTCTGGTCCTAGCAGCACAGTAGGATTCCTGGCCCAGAACCACCCTCTCAGGACTTGGGGTTCTAGTTTTACAGACAAAAAGCTATAACAACCCAAATTGGTATGCATCTTACAAAATAGCTTCAAAATACATAAATCAACACTTGACTGCAAAGTCTTTCTCAATTATCCATAGGTCAAGCAGATAAAAATCAGTTAAATGTAGATATTTTTAAAATAATTGTTAAACCTTGTAATTGTACTTTTGGGCATTTATCTCAGAGAAATGGACACTTGGGTTCACACTAAATCCTGTACATGAATGTTCATAGCAGCTTTATTTATAATAGCCAAGAATGGGAAGCAACACAAATGTCCTTTATTGTGTGAAGAGTTAAAAAAAGAACAAAGTACTGGTACACACAGCATGGATGAATCTCCAGGGAATTACACTGAGTGAAAAAAAGCCAATCCCAAAAGGCCGCATACCATATGATTCCATGTATATAACATTCTCAAAATGACAAAACAATAGAAATGGGGAACATATTAGTAGTTGTGGGGTGGGGGGAGGTGGAGGGGGATGGGCCACAAGAGGGATGTGGTTGTGGTTATCAAAGGGCAACAGGAGGGGTCTTTGTTGGGATGGCCATATCTTGGCTGTGGTTGTGGATACACAAACCTACACCTGTGATAAACTACACACGAGCGCACACACACACACTAATGAGTACAAATAAAACTGGTGACATCTGCATTTCCTGGTTATGATATTCTACTATAGTTTTGCAAGATGTTACCACTGGGGGGGAACCGTATAAAAGATCCAGTGGATCTCTCTGTATTATTTCTTACAACTGCATATGAATCTATAATTTTCTCCAAATAAAAATTTTACTTTAAAATTGTTTTTTCAAAAAACAATAAATGAGCTTGATCTAATATGTGTATTTAGAACTCTGCACCCAACAATTAGAGAATCCACATTATTTTTAGGTACACGTAAGGTAACGAACTCATCCCAGTTTGCCCAGAACTTTCCTGAGTTTAGTACTGAAAGTTCTTCATCAAAACCCTATGTCCCTAACAAATCAGGATGGTTATTTGCCCCTAACATTTACAAAAATTGATTATGCACATTTCTCAACATAGAACAATTCTCAACACATTTCAAAGAACAGGTAACATAGACACCATATTCTCTGCTCATAATACAATTAAATTGAAAAATCAATTTAAAATATTTAAAAATCCCCATACATTTGGAAACTTTAAAACACAAATCTAAATAACTCATGGATCATTTATTAAAAATAAATCATAAGAGAAATTTTTAAATACTTAAAACTAAGCAATATGAAGATGCTGCACATTAAACAATATCCAAAGTGTGTGAAGATGCAATGAATGTGTTCTCTCACTAGCGCAGTTCCTAAAGCTGAAGGAAGTATAAAAACAGCACCTTTTTGTAAAGCAACTTGGCAACATGTAATGTACTGGACTCCTTTAAAGCGTACACACTCTTGATCCAGTAAATTCCACTTCTAGGAATCTATCTTAAGGAAATTGTCCTACAATTAGGACAAAGACTTACATACAAGATAGTCACTGCAGCATTGTTTTTAACTGTCAAAATGAAAGTGTAAGCATCTTAAATGTCCCAGTTTAGGAGATTAGTTAAATAACTGGGCACACACATGGGATGGATTGTCACGTAGCCATGAAAAACAATGTTGAAGAACAGTTCTTAATGACCTGAGGAAATTGTTATTATATAATCTCAAGTGAAAAGAGACATGAATATGCACATATAGTACAATCTCAACTATGTAAAATATACATAGAAGGAAACACTGGAAAGAAATATGCTAATATATTTGCACTGTCATCTCTAAATGGCAAGAGATTATCATGGTCTCATCTAAATTTCTTGTATTTTCCAATTTTTTTACAATGCGCTTATAAGAGCACTTAATGTCGTTAAATGTTTACTCTTTTATGTGCAGACAAAGAGTGGGGGGAAGAATTAAAAACTGAATTCAGCTATACAAGGTAAAGTCACAGATGAGAGAGGAAGGAAGAGGCTACTTGTGAATTCTAAGGAAAAAGGATAGGCTCTTTCTAGACCCACTTAGAGTCTAGCTTCCCCGGGAAAAAAATCTTAAAAAAAGAAAAAATGCTAAGAGAACATAGTAAAAAAAACCCTCAATTTACTTTTTATTACCTCTTTGAGATAAACCAAATTTAGCGGTGCTTCTAACTGTAATAACCAAAAACTGGAAACTACCCAAATGTCCTTTAGCAGTAGAATGGATAAATAAATTGTAGCATGTTCATGAATGGATTATTATATAGCAATGAGAATGACCTACAACCACATACAATGGTATGAATGAATCTCACAAGTACAATGTTGAGTGAAAAAAGCTAGACTCAGGTAAGTTCTTTACTGTATTTTTCCATTTGTATAGAATACCAGAACTGGCAGAGCTGATCTGTGCTGATCAAAGTCAAGAAAGTAGTTCCCCTTGGGGGGTGGTGGCTAGAAGTGGGCATGAGGGGAGTTTCTGGGGTGCTGCTAACATACCGTCTCTTAGCCTGGATGCTGGTGATGACAGAGTATTCAGCTTGTGAAAATGTTCTGCACTGCGTTCTCATCTGTGTACTTTCTCTATGAATATTATATTATACATCCATATAAAGTTTTCAAAAAGAAAAAAAATTAATAGTGCTTGAAAGCACACTTGGAATTTATTTTCCCTTAATGGGATAAAGGTTCCTGAAAAGCTGATGGGTTTCCTAGAATTTGTATTAATAATTCAAGTCTCCCAAGCTGTGTTCCAGACAGAGCAGCATCTACCGACACATCACACGCGCCTTGCTCTGACGCCCGCTTCCTGCTCTGGCTGCTGGTCTCTGGACCCAGAGCCATTTGCTCTCCTGACAGACAGAGAGGCCTCCCCACCTACCACTAAGAATTAGTTGCTGTCATTTGATGTATACTATATATACAGACGTCGACATGACATCACACAGTGAGGCACAGCTTGGCTTAAAGGCAGGATAAGAAAAGGTGGCAACATCGAGCTCATTCAGAGAGGAGACTTATCTTACTGGGTTTCCTCGTTCTGAGGATCCTAACCCAGGCACCTAAATTCACAATGCCTGCCAACTAGATTCCTGGACCTACTCTGCAATTGCTAATATTTATTTGTTGTCAGGGCTAGGCTCTGGGGATACAAATGTGAGTGAAAACACATCGTTATCTGCCCATGTGGAACTTATGGTCTGTTGACGAGGACTGACATAAAGCCAAACAATTGTAACTGCAAACAGTGATGGGAGTAAGACACATGGTGCTAGCGGAGTGTGCGTGCCTTAGAGGATCCCGACCTAAACCGAGGGGTGGGGGGCTGTGGTCAGAGAAGGCCCCCCTAAGAGGTGCAGCTGAACTGAGTTCCACGTGATGAGGAGGAATAAAACCAAGTAAAGGATGGGGGAGCACTTCAGACCATGGGAATAGCATGTGCAAAGGCCCAGGGGCAGAAGGGAGCCACTCATCAAGAAACTGATAGTCCATGTGGCTGGAACACAGAACAAACACAAGAGGAAGCACGGTGGACAACAGGAGCAGAGAGGTACGGATGTGTCTGATGAACTATTACTCCTTTCTGCAGTGCTTTTCAGTTTTCAGGGCACTCTCCCAGACACTACCCCATCAGAGCCTTACTCCACCACCATGAGTTAGCAAGAGCAGGCGGTATCGTTCCCAATTTGCAGATGAAGAAGTAAATGCTCAGTAAAGTGACTCACCAGAGGCCACACAGCCAGGGCGTCCTCCAACTCCTGGCCCAGTGCTCTCTGCTACCACTGCCTCCCCCAATCCAGTCCAAGCTGAGTCTTCCTTATGGCTCAGCTCAAAGTGGAGGCCTCAGGTCTCACAGCTGGAAGGGACTTTAGGGAAGGACACCTCCTCTAGGGCTCTCCCAATTTGCATCTTGGCAGAACTGGGGGCCCAGAAGCTCTGGCTGAGTGCTTCCTGGTTTACTCTGAAACACAGGCAGAATCTTTTTAGCTCAGACTTCATTGGTAGGGAAAGGCTTTGGGATGATGTGAGTTGGACCAAGCAATCCCTGCTTTTAATTCAGTCATTCCACAGATCCACGCACCCGTTTTGAAACACAGAAAGTGCCTCTGTGGGCCAGGCTACATCCTCTCATTGGAGACTTTTGCCCAAACATTCAAGACCCATGAGAACTTTTCCCTTATCTCTGTGCCTTCCTGAAACACCAAGATTGTCATCTATTTAAAATGGCCTCTCCCATACTACAAATTGTTCATTGATTTAGGAAAAAAAAAAAAAAACACTTATCTTATTCTTCTTCCTCCAATACTCCAGGACAAATTCTTCTGTTGTCCTAAATGTTTGGTCTCTCTCTATGGAACTGAATTACCTGCTGTAATTTGCACAGAAAACTTAGTGCATCCTCAGCTGTGGGCCTTGAGCAAACTGCCACCCTCAAGTCATTCACCAAGGATGGAGGCTGTTGCTTGAAGAAGAAAGCCACAGACATTTAGGATACTGCCCATGTAGCAAGCAAACGGTGGGATATAATTACACCCTTGATTTGAATTAATACCTGTATGTATTTCATTACAGAACCTCAGAAATGAAAGAAGCCTCAGAGTCCGAGTCCTGGAGATCAGAACCTCTACCTTGAGGAAGTGATTAAAACCCTCTGGCTATCTTTTCTTCAAAGGAGCCAGATGTGTATGTTTGTGTGGTGTGTGCATGTGTGTGCTGTAATTCTTGTCTATGTTTTTAAATTTGAGCCAATACTAAAAACTCAGGATATTTTACATTAAAGTGTGGATTTCTGGCTTTGCTTGGAAGCCCGCCAGGTCCTTCATCCTTGGGCCACATTCCCATGGAGATGAGTGTCTTCCCCTTTGGATGGCATGTTTCTTCCCACTCGCTAGTGCTTTATACATCCTATCGTGTCTCCAACAATGGGGTCCAAACCAGCTGCCATTTGTGATTCCACTTACTTTGTCATGTTTTTGGAGTACAGAAACATTTCTTTGTAGCCACTGCTCTATCAAAAGTGGAAAAAATAAGACACAGCAAGGGAGCTGTGAGTTTCAAGAAAAATGCATCATATTTCTTTGTAGAAGGTGAAAAATATTCCTCTGCGTTTGATTAGCTTCCCTCAGTGGTTCAAGTTCAGGTCCCTCAGAGGTTGGCTAGGGCCCCAGTCATCTGGACCTAGGGTAATGGGGGCTGGAGGATCCACTTCCAGTTGATGCTATTTGTCGGCAGGAGGCCTCAGTTCCTTGCTGTGTGGACCTCCCCATAGGACTGCGTGAATATCCACATGACATGCTGACTGGCTTCCCCCAGAGCAAGTGATCCAAGAGAGAGCAAAACAAGAGATACAATGTCTTTTATGACCTGGCTGCAGGAATTCATCTGTTATTCCCACAGTATCCTATTGGTTACACAGGTCAGCCCTATTCAATGTCAGACTACACAAGGGTGTGAATGCTGGAAGACCAGACTCACTGGAGGGCTATCTTGGAGGCTGGATACCACATATTCCACAATGTTTGCAAAAGATATACCTAAAATATAAGAACATGGAAATGTTTGAACCAAAGCTGGGGTAGCTGTTATTAATATCAGACAAAATAGACTTTGGGGAAAAAAACATTATTTTGGCTAGAGAATGAGATTAAATATTGATAAGTTCAATTTACTAAGAAGATATAATTATTATAAATCTAATAAATTTAACTTAATAAAAATAGGTTCAAAATATATAAGTCATATAAATTTTATAGAACTCAGGGAGAAATTGACACCATTATAGTTGGAGATGTCAACACACCTCTCTCTATTATTGTTAGATCAAGGAGACAAAAAAATAGAAAAGACAAAAATTTGAACAATACAATTAATCAGCTTGAGTTACTGGACACACATAGAATTTTCTACCCAATGGTTAGCGATGACATGTTTGGAACATATAATATAAAAATTGACCAAGTATTAAGCCACAAAGCAAGTCTCAACAGATTTCAAAGAATCAATATCAATGTGTTTCCCCACTTAATGCAATTAATTAGAAGTAAGTAGCAAAATTATTTTTTAATTCCCATATGCTTGGAAAAATTTACACTACCAAGTCATGGGTCAAAGAAAAATCACCATGAAAAATGTAAAATTCAGTCTATTTTGCTACAATGCATGTAGAATTTGGAATATTATCAGTTTAATATGAAAGTCATGTTGGTTCATATGCTTAGGAACAAGCTTTCTTATAATTGAGGAAGTCTTGAAATATCTTTTGACTTCCTTTCATGCAGATAGTGGCTGGTTTAGTGACCTCATGAACTGCCCCTCTTTTCATTATGTTAAGATATCTAGAGAAGCTTCAAATATAAATCAAGAAGCAATGAATTCAAAAGGAATAATCTCTACTGAAAAGAAGAAAAATTTAAAACATTTAAAATATAAAATTTTTGAAAAGGAAGCAATGAAGATATTTCTCCCATCTTACCCCAATGTAAAAAAAATTAAGAAATCTATATACTAGATCATATTTTTAGTTTTAATGAAACTAGGCACTTTTAGAGACAAATGCCCTCAAGGACCTACTTCTCAAAGCTGGAATCATAAATCTCAGGTTCCAAAGCTACAGAGAACTGACTGAGTATGGTGCTGATAAGGGATACTAGCCAAAACTCGATCACATGGTCATGCCCACCTATGAGGGAGGCTAGGAAATATAATCTCCAGCTTTGTATCCAGCTAAAAACTGGGGTTCTGTTGTCAAATTAGAAGGCCAGATAACTATTGGAGAATCACCAGCAGAATCTGCCACAAAGAAAATTATCTCTGATTCACACTGTGAATCCAGTATAATCTTGACTCCAAAACCAGACATGAACAGCATAAAAAAAAAAAAAAAAAAAATCCCTGGCAAGACTTATTCTTAAACACAGGTGTGAAAGCCCTAAACAAAATATTAGCAACTGAATCCAATAGCATATAAAAAAGAGAGTGCATTATGACCAAGTTTTATTTATTCCAGACATGTAAGGGTGGTTTGACATTTAAAAATGTATCATTATCACATACCACATTAACAAATTAAAGGATAAAAATATGTGTCTCAATAGATGCAGAAAACGCATTAGACAAATTTACTCATTCATCATAAAAACTCTTAGCAAACTGGGAATAAAAGAAAATATTTTAATCTAATTAAGATTAACTAACAAAAACCTACGGGACACATCATTCTAATGAGGAAATGTAAGACATGGAAGATCAGTTCCACTAAAAATAAAAAACAAGACAAGGATGCCTACTCTTACCACTTCTGTTCAAATTACATTGGAATTATTCTAAGCGAAGTAACTCAGGAACAGAAAAATGAATGCCGCACGTCCTCACTTTAAGTGGGAGCTAAACTGTGGCTACACAAGGGCACACAGAGTGGTACAATGGACATTGGAGACTCACAAGGGGGGAGGGGGAGGGGCAGAGGGATGAAAATTACCTGTGAGGTACAATGGACACTACTTGGGTGATGGTACACCAAAAGCCTCCACCGCTATACAATATATACATGTAAAAGAATTCAACTTGTACCCCCTAAATCTATTAAAGTAAAAATTTTTTTTAAAAACTACATTGGAAATCCTGAACAATGCAACAAGACAAGAAAAATAGAGTCATAAAGATCAAAAATAAAGAAACAAACCTCCCATTAATCACATAAAATATGATTGCCCCAAAATAATCTATAGACAAAATATTGGAAATCTATAGAAATTTTGGCAAGGTCAAATATAAGATCAACATTTGAAAATCTACTACATTTGTATACACCAGCAACAGTTAGAAAATATAATTGTAAAAGAAGAAACTCATTTAACACAACTCAAAACTACAAGGTACATAATCATAGCTCTAACAAAATATGCTCTAGACGTGCAAGGAAAAAATAATAAAATATTATTAGAAGGAATTAACTAAAACCTAAATAATTGGAGAGTTATATCATGGATATTTACACTCAATTCTCAATATCATAACAATGTCAGTATTCCCCAAACTGAAATATAGACTCAATACAATGTCAGTCAAAATCCCAACAAGCTTTTGAGGACTTTAACAAGCTGATTCTGCTATATAAATGCAATGGGCCAAAAACAGCCAATTTACTCTTCAAGAAAAAGGATGAGATGGGAAGACTTACCCTACAAGATATCAAGAGTTATTATGAACCCATAGCATTTTAGACTGAATGATATTGGTGCAGGTATACACAAATTGATCAATGGACTTGGATAAAAAGCCAAGAAGCAAAACCACAGATAAACAGAAATTTTATATATGACAGAGGTGATATTATAGATCAATTGGGAAAAGTTGGGCTGTTCAATAAAATGATACTGGAATAATCACTTATACATATAGGGCAGAAAATGAAATTGGATTCCTACCTCTCATCACACTTGAAAATCAATTCCCAATGAATTCAGAAATTAGGCCAGGCATGGCGGCTCATGCCTATAATCCCAGCATTTTGGAGGCGATGGTAGGAGGATCACTTGAGGCCAGGAGTTTGAGACCAGCCTGAGCAACATAGCAAGACCTTGGCTCTACAAAAAATAGAAAAATTAGCCAGGTAGCATGTGCCTGTAGTCCCAGCTACTTAGGAGGCTGAGACACGAGGATCACTTGAAACCAGGAGTTTGAGGTTGCAGTGAGCTATGATGACGCCACTGCACTCTAACCTGGGCAACAGAGCAAGACCCTATCTCAAAAAAAATATATATATATGTATATATATATGTGGCAAAACTTTAAAACTTTTACAACAAAATATCTTTGTGACCTCAGAATAAATTAATTAAATAACTCTAAAAATACTAATCATAAGATATTGATATATTTAGTTACATTAAAATTTTTAAAAATTTTGTTTATCAAAAAACAAGATACAAACTGGAAGAAGATATCTGTAAAATACCACTATAGAACTAGTATCCAGAATATATAAATAGCTTCTACAAATCATTAAGAATGAGACAAAAAGCCCAATCGAAAACTGGCCAAAGATAAAAATAGGTGTTTTAGAGAAAAGAAAACCCAACTGATGAAAAAACATATGACAAGATATACAACCTCATTAACAATTAGGAAAATGAACTAAACCTACAATAAGATGCCATCTTACATTAACTACTTTGGCAAAAATTTTAAAGTCTACTATCACCGAGTGTTAGAATGTGTATCAATGTGAACTCATATACTGCTGGTGGAATTAGGAATTGGCACAATAACTTGTGAACTTGAACATTTACATGTCCTATAACAAATTAATTCCACTCTTCTCTAGGAGAAACTCTGGTACGTGGGCACCAGGAGATGTATGCAAGAAGGCTCATTGCATTATTGTTTATACTAACAAAACACTACATACAGCATGACCCCATTTTATAAAGCTCAAAAACAAGCAAAAGTAAATAGGTGAAGTTTGTGGATATACACATATGCGATGAAGCTACTTTTTTAAAGCAAGGAAATAATAAACACAAAATTCAGAATAAGGGCTCTCTCTCCAGCAGAGGCAGGGGTATGGAAGAGGGAAGGGGCACATAGTCCCACGCAACCACGTTGATAATGTTCTAATTCTTAGGTGGAATACTATGTTCACAGATGTTCATTTTGTTAGTATGTTTCATAATGTGTATTTTGCATTAATTATTTTAGAAGTCCAATGCGCTATCCATTGTACCACAGAGCCAGCATTTATTATTTTATATATAAAATGTTAAAAGGAAAAAAACTCCCTCAAAGAAAATAGCCCCCACTTAGCAACCCTTAGGAACCATAAGTCCTTAGTTACAGAAGGTGAAAGACTTAGTTACTGAAGCAGCCGATTTCCAGCCAAATTTGATGTGAGCTGCTAGATTTGGCTGGAAGCCTGGGCTGGCAAGATGTGAATGTGAATCAAGCCAAAGGGTAGAAGGTCACTCTGCACCCTGGGAAGTAGAGAAGGCCAGCGGCCTGCCCAGCGCCACACAACTCACTGACGGATATGCAGGGTTTGTGGACTGACCCACAACACGTGAGGAGCCAGAAGAGACCATGTGAGGGGTGATGTGTAGCACCAAGGCCAGCCAGGCGACAACGTGCTGGGCTGCAGCCAGTTCTGGAATGCATCCCAGCACTGATCACAATCAGATTCCCCCCAGAGCAGAGGAACAGGGACCAACCAGAGTCTCCCAGGCCCAGCCTGCAGGCTTGGGCGGGAACCAAGCAGAACTGCTATAATCTATGAGAATCAGGGTTTCTAGAGATAAAGGAGCCAAAGACTAGGGCTGGAAGGAAAAAAAGATGGGGAAAAAAATCTCACTTTAGGGTTGTTGCGAAGAAAAGGGTACCTGTTCCACCAGGTAGAAATATTCTCTGGCCTCTAGGGCTCTCTTCTGATCCTATCCTCACCTCCACCAACCACGTGCCTCAGGCTGACAGTATTATCTTAACCTGCACCATGTGTGGTCTGAGGACAGTGGTCAAGAGGACACCTCCCCACTTGCTGGTTAGTGCGTCTCATGCCACCAGTAGCTCCCACTTGCTTAGTTAAGGTTTTTTTCCCCTCCCTTCTCCTATGATCTTATAGCACTAAATCTGCATCTAACTGTCCTGTATCTATATGTTCTGCCTCATTTTATGATTATTTGTCCACAGATTGCATTCCCTTTGGTGGGCTATCAGCATTTTTAAAGGTCAGGCCTACATCTAACTTCTTTATATTCCCTATCAGCATCCACAGAAATCTATGCATAAAATATCTTAATAAATATTAACAAAATTTAATTAAGCTTTTTAAATTTGGGGAAGAAGGAAGACACCGTAAAACTACTGTTGTCAGTCACTAACCCTTTAGTATAAACTAGTTTTCAGAAGTTTTTTAAAGGTAGATTTTGATAAGGGAAGTGAGAAAAGGTTTAAGGAAACTTTTTTTAAATTATGAGGTTTCTTGAAGCAAAAGGGGAAAATAATATGTGTCCATTCAGAGAGATAAGTTTTTTAAAAATCATAATTTACCCATGCCCTAAAATACTATGGAGACATTTAAAATATCTAGATCTCTATAGGCTGACATGGAAAGATATCAGACATATAAAGTTAAAAACAAAACAAAACCTTGCAAAACATTTACAATGTGACCTTATTTTTGTTAAAACCAAAATTTTAACAATACATCCATGTTGTGGAAAGGTCTAAAAAGATACAAACAAAATCATTAACCGTGATTACTTCTAGGGCCATGCCTCTTAAACTCTAATGTATAATGTATCTGAATTAGCTGAAGGTGTTGTTAAAAGTGTTACAATCCAGATTCTGACTCAGGAGGTCTCTGGGGTCTAAGATTCTACATTTCTGACAAGATCCCAGGCAGTGATGAGCTAGAGTCAGGTCACCCTGGCTTGCAAGAGCTAATCGTTATATTTTCAGGAATTTTGTGAATCTTTTGTTAAATACTTTAATTATTAAATATTAAAGTATATATACTCATAATTAAACAAGTTATACTTAAAACAGGGGTAATAAGTATTCAAAACTCATTACTTCCTAATTATTTTACATTTTACTATTATCAGGTTATACAAACAGACACCTATATCTGTATGATGGAAATAATATATAATAGTGTGCTACTGTGCAACTCTTCCCAATTTTGCATTCAGTGACATCACAATGATAGCATGAAATCTGCCATGGTGGGAGTATTTACACCACACAAATGGGCAAACATTACAGATCAGGGTTTTTTCCCAGAGAGAGCCACTTGTTAAACATTTACCAGCACACCACTGTTCCCATGCATATAGCACTGGTCTAGGGCGTTGGATTGACGTGAGGAAAGGTTTTTGGGAGATTTTCTTAAAATTTTACTTTTAGCTGACACTTAATAATTGTCTGTATTTATGGAACTCAAGGTGATATTTCGATACACACATAAAATGTGTAATGATCAAATCTGGGTAATTAGCATAGCCAACACCTCTAATACCCAACATTTCTTTGTACTGTGAATACTCAAAATCCTGCCTTCTAGCTTTTTGAAAATATACACCAAATTATTGTTAACTGTGTTCACCCTACAGTGGTGCAGAACACTAGAACTCTTTCCTCCCATCTAGCTGTAACTTTGTATTCGTTAACCAACCTCTCCCTAATGTGGGGAAAGATTTTAAGAGCGAAAGGAGGGAAGGGCACAGAACAGGGAGGCTGTGAACGTTGAATACAGGTTTTGCCACCCTAAGGTTGTCTGGATTCCTAGCTCATGGATGGCATGTAGTACTTAACAAATATTTGCCGACTAAGTGAATGAAGGAATACTGTGAAAAACCAAGAAGAGTTTCCACGGGAAAGCATGGGATGGCCCACGTGCTCCCCCTGGGAGCTGGGAACAAGGAAAGAGCTGGGCGCGCTCCTGGGCTTCCTGACAGGGGAAGCCCAGGGCTGGCTCTCTCACCGCCTCCCACCTCAACACCGCCTGTATGGTTTTGGTTCCTGCACCCAGGAGCCAGTATTTTTAGCTCCTCCTCTGGAGTTCGGCAGCCAGAGAAGCCCAAGGCTGCCCGAACTACTGGCCAAGTAAACAAACAGCCAGGCCTGGAAGCGGACAGCGGAGGCCCCAGCAGACTCTGGGACTGCAGCAGCAGCCACAAAGTCTGGAAAAGGCTGGGCCGGAACACACACCCCGACCCCTTCACCCCCCAGCCCTCCCCTGCCACCAGAATCTCCTCTCTAATTCTCTCTAACTCTTCCTTACTCCTCTGACCTCCCTGGGCAAAGTTCCATGAGTAATGGAACCATCCATAGCTCCAGCTCCTGCCCGCCTGAGGTCCGAGCAACAGCCTGGCTGGCCTGGCGGGCCCTCTGAGCAGACCCAGGCCGCGCGCTTCCTCCCTCGCACCCTGCAAGTCTCAGGTCCAGCGTTCCTCCTCTGAGCCTCGGGCAGAGGCAGCTCTGCTTCCGGGCTGGTCGCCGCCGTCCGGCACTGCTCCTCTGCGTCCTGCTCCTCTGCGTCCTGCTCCTCTGCGTCATTCGAGGGCGCACAGAGCCCCGGCTGCGCGCACGCTGGCTGCCGTCGCAGCGGGGGTCCAGACCGCCAGACAACCCACTCAAAGAGCTCACACTCGCTGGCGGGAGAACGTCAATAAGCAAGAAAGCAAATGTAAGTCAGATGGGGATAAGCGCTAGGAAGAGCATAAAGCAAGTCAAGGAGCGGCGGTGTCCGCACAGGGTAGCCGGGGAGGGCCTCTCGGAGACGGCAACCTTGAGCAGAGACCTGACATGAGGGACTAGGCCATGCCTTCAAGGCAGGAATGGGCCTCGTCCTCCCACACCGTCCCCCCAGTGGGCACGGGTCCTGGCCGATGATCGTGGAGAGAGGAAGGGAGCGAGGACAAGAAGGAGACGTGGGGAATGGGTAGGTAGAAGAAGGCCACAGATGTTCCTGGAGTCCTGCCTCCCCCTCGAAGTCTCTGCGACTGATCCGGGGAGGTCTGATGACTTGGCCTTCTCAAGGGTATTCTCGTACCCACCTGCCCTCCCCACATCCCAGCTTCAGCTCGCAGCCTTGAACAGAAGCAGCGCATTAGTAACTAGCCCACTGAGAAGCGGTTTCCCACGTTTGGTTCACCATCGGCTTCACCCTCACATGCTCGGGCTGTAGACATGACTGCTGCAACGGGCCCCTGGTAACCTTAATGAAATGAGAGAGGACGCATTTCTCCCTCATGGGATTCTCTGCACGAGGCAGCCCAGGGCTGCTACAGCAGCTCCACGTGGCAGAGCCTCGGCCCCGTTTATTTTGCCCTGCCACTCCCGGGGGGCTGGGGCATCGTGTGGGCTCAGCCTGTCACCACATCTGCACTCTGGAAGGCCAGAAGGAGGAAGAAGGGGGTCCGGGGCGGGGAGGAGGGAGGCCCCTGCCCTTCAAGGACATGCCCAGAATTGTCCCCACCGCTTCTGCTTGCATCCTATCGGCCAGAACTTGGTTTGCAGCCACGCTGGCTATAAAGGAGCCTGGGAAATAGAGACTTTATTCTGGGCAGTCATGTCCCCAACTAAAATCCAATAACTACAGAAGAAGGGAACAAGAACGTGCAGAGACAACTAGCAGCTCCGCCCCAGGGGTATCCAGCGCAGCTCCGTCTGACTAAATGTCAAGTCTCTGGTCCCTGTGTGAGCCTCTCAGGACAGGGCCCAGCTTAATCCCCTTCAGTTTGTGTACAGAGAGTTTTTCAGCATATGAAGCATGTTCACCTGCATAACTGCACTTGGTCTTCACAATACCCCACAAGACATGTGTTTTAATCAGATTTTACCCATGAGAAAACCAGGGCTGTGCAAGGTGGGAGGACGGGTGCAGGATCACAGGCTGACGAACCCAGGCCTTCTCTCCAGGTCCGCCGCTGCCGCTGCTCACGAGCAGGGCACGCGATGGAGAATTACTGTGATGTGAAGGAGCGGTGACCCCACCACTTACACCTCCCCCAGATGCTTTCAGGAAAGACAGCGGCAACAGGCAGATGTGACTTAATAGAGCACAGACAAGCCCATCATTCTTGTTGGGGTGGAAATGTCCACCCCACCCCTGCACATCAGCATGTGGGACATGGAGGCAAGGAAGGTGGGACAGAGCAGCCAGGGACTAGACCTGGTTCAGCCAACATCCTCCAGGTCTGACGGCCTCCTTGCTTACAGCAGCGTCTGTGATGATTGGTTGGTGACTGTGCCACACACTTGTTAAATATTTTTAATACCATCCCTTGTGAGATCTGTTCTTGGTTGGTCCCAAAGTGCCCTATCATCTTCAGTTCCACATCTATAAAAAAGAATGAACCAATCCTTCTGGTGAGCCAATCCCCCAGCTGGTGAGGACACAGTTCTAAGCACGTTGGCACAACAAAGAGAGCCACGTTCCTCCACGAGCTTCGGCATCTGAGCCCTCGGCATCCTCCACCCCAACAGCCTCCCTCCCATACCCACAGCTCACCCATCCAAGTTTCTAGTCCTGAAGCTGCAGCTCCCATCCTCCCGACCTGCAGACCCAGCCCACTCCTACATGCCAAGCAGGCTTGGGTGAGCGGCAGAAACCATAGGGCCTTAGAATATCCAAGAGGAAAGGACTTCAGAGGCCACCCAATCCCATGGCCACAGGGACCCCGCATGGCAGAGCCTCAGTGAGTGCTGACAATGGGCCAAGGGCTGCCCTAAGGCTTTCTGCACATTGCTCTATCCAATTCAACAGCAGCATGGCAGCTAAAGAAGCCCTTGGTGGCCCCACTGCCTGGCTTTGATCCCAGCTCTGCCACCTGGAGCTGTACAGCCTCAGACAAATAAGGCAGCCTCTCTGTGTCTCAGTGTCCTCATCAGTAAAATATAGATAAGCAGAGCACCTGCCTAGTATGGTTGCTGTGATGATAAAACGAGCTAATACAGTTGATTCTCATTATTTACAGTGGTTATGTTCTATTGAGTCACTGCGAACACTGAATTAGTGAATACTGAACCATTGCTCCTAGGGGAAACACAAAGTTAGGTTCCTGCAAGCCTCTGGTCACAACATTTTCATCAACTAATCAATACATAACCTTGTTTTATGTGTGTTTCCATTTAAAGACACCTTATTTAATATATATTGTTGATTCAATCACATTGAACTCACACCCAATAGCACCGTAACTCATGGTTGCTTGCACGAAGAGTATCTAACATACATATTTTCTCCATAAGGCACACACAGCTTTCTTAGGCTTAGGAACTGTAGACAGCACTTCAGCACTACACTTGGGGCCATTTTTAACAGCAAAATCATCAAGAAAAAGCACAAAAATGCAAAACACATGGTACCAAATAGACCTTGAAAAGGATACTTGCTCACAGTATGAAAGCTGAAACAAGAAGGCAGAGCCAGAGCGTTACCTTGTTTGACCTCTGCTGGAAATGTGCACATCCTGCAACTCAAATTTTTCTCTGCTCTGCACGTGTTCATGGATGATCATGAAAGCACCATATTGATTTTGGCAATACAGGTAAATTTTATTGAGTAGGCGAATATGCAAATACAGAATCCACGAGTAATAAGGATCAACTGTATATAGAAAGCCCTTAGAACAGTACCTGGTGTGTAGAAAGCATTCAATAAATAGTGTTACTTTGTAAGCTTTACAACAACATGCTGAGATAGATATTGCTATTCCCACTTTATAGATGATGAGAGTTAAGAGTCCCAGGGGTTAAAGACCTGGACCCAGGTCCCATGGTTGCTCAGTGGTGATGTCCAGACTTGATTGATCCCAGGTTCAGGCCTGGTTTAACTATTTTTTACATTGCCTAGAGCCTGGGACCCTGCACCTTCCATGCTGCCTCTCCACGGGTGCACAGGTGCGGGCTGTATGTGATACACAGACACACACAGGCAGACCCCCCCCCCCAGAAGCCCTGTGTTTACCCAAGAGCTTCCTTTCCCAAACCTCCTGAACTCTGAGGCACCTTAGGAACAAAGAGGTTTCCCAGCTTTTCACCCAGGCAGTGGAATTCCTCCCTCTGGCTGCAGAGCTCCCATCCCTTCTGCCACCTTCTGCCTCAGCACCTCTCCCCCAACTCAGGCCATCAAGGCAGCCTGGCAACGAGGGCTGGACCCAAGGAGCTTAAGGTGGGTCCTCTCAGCTTCCTCTGCTGCTCAGGCAGGGGCTGCAGCTGACCAGGAGAAAGGAAAGTGATACCAGGATGGTGAGGGGTGGAGAAGCTGGGTCCCTAGAGAACACCCACAGAGGTGGGCACAGAGGGTCGCTGTAAGGGGCAGTGACTGCCCTGGAAACAGTGCTGAGAGGCCGGGGGGCACCCACACACCAAGAGGTCCTCGGTACAACCAGCATCCACCTGGACCACACCCTCCTGGGCCCAGGATTCTCTGAGTTTTAGATCCCGTCTGAAATCTGGGGAGGTATGCCAGCCTGCAGCCACTTGCATTTTTTGTTTTGTTTACCTGTTACCAGGGGTCAGTAAACCCTGGCCAGCCAGCAGCCTGCTCTGAACAACTCACTAGCTCAGAATGGTTTTTACATTTTTAAAGGGTTAAAGAATAAGAGGAGGAAGCAGAAGTGGAGGAGGAGGAGGAGGAGGTAGGGGAGGAGGAGGAGGAGGGAAGACCATATATAACCCACAAAGCCTAAAATATGAACCTTTTGCAGAAAAAGCTGCCAGCCCCTGATGCAGATCAATCTAGCAGGGAAAGCCCTGGCTAACCAAGTATGGGGCAGAGTCGCCCTGCATCTACCCACCCCTGGTATATGACAGCAGGCGTGGTATTTAACCTCTATAAGGCTCAGTTTCCCCATCTGCAAAGTGGAGGCAATAACAGCACCTGCCTCCCAGGGCTGTGAGAATTAAATTAGGTGTGATCCGTGTCAAGCCTTCAGCCCAGAGCATCCTGCGCTACAGCATGTGGGTGGTGTGTGTGGACTGGTGTCAGAGATGGTGGCAGGGGAGAGGCACAGAGATGAGGCAAAGGTTCCCTTCCTGACCAACAGATGGTCACACTCTCTCTCCATGTCAAAGAGAAGCAGGGAAACTGAATCACGAGGGGTGACTCATCTGAGGTTCCCGGCTATAAATAGGACATCACCAGAACAGTCTTCCATGACGGCTCATGAGCAGGTCCCTGCATCCTCCCTTCCACTTGCTGCCCCTTTCAGTGTCCACCCCCCATACATGCTGGCTCAGACTTCTGTCTTGGGCCCTGCTCACTGTGCTCTGTCCAAGAAGCCTACTGGTTGGCCTCTTCTATTGTATTAGTTGCCAACAGCCACAGTTGTTTTGTATCCTAGCGGCATTTTCAACAGGTAACCCCTAGACGCCCAAATACTCACAGATATTTATTCCTTTTTTGTTTGTTCTGGTTTTTTTTTTTTTTTTTTGAGACAGGGTTTCGCTCTGTCACCTGGGCTAGAGTGCAGTGGTATCACCATAGCTCACTGTCACTGCAACCTCAAACTCCTGGGCTCAAACGATCCTCCTGCCTCAGCCTCCTGAGTAGCTGAGACCACAGGTGAGCACCACCACACCTGGCTAATTTTTCTATTTTTTGTAGAGACGGGGTCTTGCTCTTGCTCAGGCTGGTCTCAAACTCCTGACCTCAAGTGATCCTCCCGTCTCAGCCTCCCAAAGTGCTAGGATTACAGGCGTGAGCTACCACGCGTGGCCCAGATATTTATTTCTAATTGTGTGACAGGAGGTAGGAGCTGCACTGTACATCACAGGTGCCACTTCAAACCAAAGCGTCCCTTGATTGTCCCAAGTTCCTCCCAACATTGGGACCAAAGTCTGGCCCTGGCCAGCGCCTCTCCTCTCGGATCAACTATCCAAATTCTCAGAGTCTCACCTGTTTAGTCCACACTCTGGGACAGACGTAATGTAAGCACACAACTGGGTGGGGGAGTTGGGTTTAGCTCTGGTGTAGCTTCTAGGCCCCCTGTCTTCCCCCTCACCAGTCTCCTGGTGCTTGCAGAGGCAGGGTCCCTCAGAGGGGACGAGAGAGGGCCCAGGCCACTTCCATCCTTTGAGATTACCCACACACACATTTTATAAAATAAATGTCCAAACAGGGTTGCAGAACTTGAAATAGCTACATTGCAAAGTTAACACTTTAACCCCATAGTATAATGAAATCTAATGGTGCTAACTCACAAAATAATTTCAGGATGTTTCACAAACATTAATTTATCCTGACCTTAGGCAAAGTCGTGCAGCAGAGAGACAGATGGGAGTCTAAAGCTGAACAGCACGCATCTTCTCCTGTTCTGTTGGGGTGTTTCTGCGTCTGATTACAGCAGCGCTTTATTGGGAGATGAAGTCCTTGAAAATGAGACCCGCGTCAGAGGTGAAGCTCTCCTGCAGGGACTCTCCAGGCGTTCCTAGACGGCCCCCTCTGCGGGGCTGTGCTGAGTCGGCTGCTCTCGCCAGAATCCCGCAACTGGACTCTTCTCTAGCATCAGACGCCTCACAGGCCACCAGCTTCTCTTCCTAGTCAGGTGTGAATTTTTTTCTGTCCCAGGACACCTGTCACACCCTGCTCTGCTCTTTCTCCCCTCTCCCTCCTTCCAGGAAAGTTG
The DNA here is from genome assembly GCA_023783475.1 of Daubentonia madagascariensis. NCBI lineage: Eukaryota > Metazoa > Chordata > Mammalia > Primates > Daubentoniidae > Daubentonia > Daubentonia madagascariensis. The sequence continues at coordinate 6,791,510 of JAKFHU010000075.1, forward strand.
CCAGTTTCTTCTCTTAGTGCTCAAAAAGTGATTCTTGAGTACAACATGGAAAGGGGGAAAAAAGAGTAACTTTACAGTGGACAAACCTGACAAACACCACCTCAGCCAGGCGATGAGGGTCAACATCAGCACGGTGGTATGGACGGCATGTGCCCTGGACATGATGTGATGAGAAGGGCACTTCACCTCTGTGGTCTCCCTCCCCGAAACACATGGCCCCCGCTAGTCATGAGGAAAACATCAGACACCTCCCAACTAAAGGGCATTCTACAAAATTCCTAACCAGTACTCAAACTGTCAAAGTCACCAAAAACAAGGAAAGTCTGAGAAACTGTCACAGCCAAGAGGAGCCTGAGGAGACACAATGACTAAATGTATTGTAGTATCCTGAATGGGACCCTGGAACAGAAAGGAAAGAGAAAAGCAAAGCAAGCTAATAAAGTACAGAATGTAGATGATAATGTTGGTTCATTAACAGTCACATATATACCATACTAATGTAAGATGTCAATAGTAAGGGAAACTGGGCATGCGGTATTACAAGAATTCTCTGGACCATCTCTGTACTATAATTCTGTAAATCTGAAATTGCTCTAAAATAAGAAAGTTATTATTGTTAAAAAAAAAAAAAGACTCTCGAACAGAAGACTCTGTTCCATCCCTACCCACCACCAAAGCACAAAGCACCAGGCCCCCGTGCGCGGGCAGTGTGGCAGAGTGGCTAAGAACACAGACCCCAGCCTCAGAGGCGTGAGGTTTGAGACTCGGCTCTACCACTCACTGCTGAGTGTCCTTGGGTGAGTTGCTGGACCTCTCTAACCTTCAGTTTCCTTCATATTAATGGGAGGGGGTGGTAACAATAGCATCTACATCGTGGAACTATCGAGAAAGTAAGTATGTAAAGCTGATAGTGCTGTGCCTAAGTCAGAAAATATTAGTCATGGTGCGAGTCCTGTGGTCAGAGGCCTTTTCCACACGCCACGTCGCGCCATGGAGATGGCCGTCTCCTCCTGAAGAGGATGGAGTCCAGGAGGCGGCGGAGGAAAGGGGTGTCTGGGAGGCCTCCTGTAAGTGCCTCCTTGGAAGGCCGGGGAAGTACAGGGTGTTGCTGTGATTACCACAAAGGCATCCTGGTCTCTGTGTTCATGACCGGGGCATGCTGGTGTGCACAATGCCCGGAAGAGCTACGCACGGGCGTGTCTGCCCGGCCTCCCCTGGCTGCCCGGAGAGAGCTCTCAAATCTTGCTGAAGCATCCCCCCCGCCCCCTCCAGGAATGCTGGGCAAACCACCCCCCAAATAAAGTGCTGGGTACCTGGGCCTCCAGCGCCCCCACCAGCCGGGCCGCGGCAAGGCCATCTCAGAACCGCCAGGTCAGCCACTGCCCTGGGACAAACTGGCTTCCTCAGAGCCCATCCCCTCATCATTTGTGGAGCCTCTCTGTGAGCAGGTCCCTGAGGGGTGCTTGCTCTCCTGACAGGGGGAGCGGAGCCTGTGATGGGCCTGAACTGGAAGTCATAAAACATGGCTGCGAGACCTGCCTCCGTGCCTAAGTAGCTGGATGGCCTTGAGCAAGTCACTCGGCTTCTGAAGGCCTCAGCTTCCTCCTCTGTCACCAGGAGAAGTAGCATCTGTCTGAAAGATCTCATGGCCTGAGAAAATCAAAGTAAATTACAAGGATGAAGGTGCCTAGTAAGCCCTAAAGCACCGCAGCCTCATTACTCACCCAGCACCTTCCAAGCAGGACTTGCAAGGCAGCCTGCAGCTTTGACTCTGTGTGATGCAGCAAATGCTCTTGTAAGGCATTTTGTACTCTTCAAATTACCTGTATATAGAACCCCCGATACTTACAAGGTGAGGATTGACCCAATTGGCCCAATGACACCTGGGCCCAGAGGGCTGAAGTAATCTGCCTGAAGCCAACCAGCAGGTGAGCAACAAAGCTGGCCAGCTCTCCTCCCCGCCTTTCAGCCTCCCAGAGGGACACACATGACTCCTGGGTTCAGGTGAGGCTGGGGACAGGATCCCTGAGTCTGCTCCTAGCCAGTGGCTCGATCCTTCATCTTTCTGTGACTCCATTTTCCTCACCTGTAGTATGGGAAGAATATGCATGAAAAGCATTCCATTTGATTCAAACTAAAGTGCTATTAATTCGTGTTTTACTGAGAAGCTGCTTTGTGTGAGACAAGTTAGCAGTCTCTGGGGTACACACACACAAAACTAAAAAATCCCACAATCCCTGCCCTCAAGGAGTATATAATACAACAACAATAACAAAAATTTGAAGAGGACTTTGGTTTTCCTTTCCTTCTTCACTTTGTCTTCAAAACGATGGGCAGTGTTACGGACACTCTTTCGCAAACAAGGACTCAGTTGGAAGGAGCTAGCCCACGTGGGAGAACTGTGATATTCTGACTAAATCTCCACCTGGGGCATTGTCTCTAGCAAACTAAAATGTCAGATAAATTCAATGATGACTATTGTTTCATTTAGGGCTCTCTCAGCTGTAAGTGACAAAAAAATAGAAACCAAATCTTAGGTCATGTAGCTGAGAAGCCCAGGGGTCAGGCTGGGCTGCCATCCACACAGCCTGCCTGGGGTTCACACACCGCAAAGACCTTGTTTCTCTCCACACCTCAACTCAGCACTGGTGGCCTCCCTGCACTGGTGTCTCCTTAGCCCACAAGTGATGACAGAATGGACACAGTAGTTCCAGCTTTGATGCATTCAGGTTCAAGTCCACGGGGACAAGGCCCTCCCTCCCCCTCAGAAATCTCAGCTCCAGTCTCCTTGGCTCTAGTTGAAGCACAAGCCCCTCCCTGACACCTCGCTGTTACCTTGAAGGCAGAATATGGCTTTGGCCAATTGAGGCCAACTCATAGAACTGAATCAATCCTACCCAAAAAGGAAAAGGCCTGAGGGTGGGGCTGGGTAGATTCTTAAATTTGGGGTACTGTTTTACCCAGGGTGAATGGATGTTGGATGGCTTAACTATGCACAGGTGTAGACATCTACTGTAGTAGCACATAGTAGTTGCTCAATAAATCTTTTTTCATTTACCAATTGATTTACCAGCAAAATAAATAAAAACTAACTGGGCTACCTGAAAGAAATCATAATAAAACATGTAAAAATTAATTAAACACTATAATCTTCCTCAGTTGTATTCAGTGGCTTTGTCTACAATTTCCTGGACCTGCTCTCTCATTGGATGACAATTTCACCCTGTCAGTATCTAAACCACCACCTCAGAGGGCACCTATAAGAGCCAGATACGTAGATAGCCATATGGAAAAAAGGTAAAATAGGACCCATTCCTCACACCACACACCAGAATAAATTCCAAATGGATCATGAATCTAAATATCAAAAAATGAAATGATACAAGTACTAGAAGAAAACATGGGTTAATTCCTATGTAACCTGGGAGTGGGAAAAGGTAGATAAATTTAATTACAAATGTATATATAATCATAGCAAAAGACACTATACACAAGTAGAAAGACAAAGGAAATAAGGGGAAAAACTTTGCAACCAATATCACAGAGAATGGGTCATTGTCCCCAACATTAAAGGACTTATAAAAATAGAGAAAAGAATCAACAACCCTATAGAAAAATGGGCTGGCAAAATAAACAATTCACAGAAAAATAAATGCAAATTGCTCTCAATTTTATGAAAAAACGCTCAACCTTGCTCATAATAGGAGAAATGCAAATTAAAACTATACTGAGATAACTTTTAGATTGTCAAAAATCCAAAAGCTTGACAACAACTCTTTCAGCTACAGGGAAATGGGCCCTCGCATACACTGCTGAAGGAAATCCAAAATAGTACAGGAATTTGGCAATGTTTAGCAAAATTACATATGCATTTAACCTTTGACCTAAAATTTATCTAGAAATTTATCTCACAGATACTGTGTACAAAAAAAAAAAAGAAAAACATATGCATAAGGCAGAATGATTTGCTTATAATAGCAAAAGAAAGGAAATAACCCAAAAATCCATTGGTGGGGGACTGATTGAATAAATTACACAATAGAATACTATACAACTGAATAAAGAAATAAAGAAATGAGGGCTATCTTTATAAACTAGGTAGAAAACGCAAGTGGGGGAAAAGCATGCACGGAATGCTTCCATTAATCTAAGAAAGGGGGATAAAAAGAATATGGACATTTTATGTTTAGTAAAACAGATAATAAAATAATAAACCATGAAATAAATTTACTGGTTACCTATAAGGGGATGGAAGAGCTAAGGTGGGGGGACACCAAGATAGAAGCTAATATTTCAACAAATGTATTAATACTTTATTTTTGGTAGATGTGACTTTGGAAACATTGAATATCTTACACAATTATAAAATAGTTTTTTTTTTAAATCGCAAGCTCGGAAAACTGAAAATAAAATAAAACAAATGAACCTGTGTATCCAGTTGGTGGCATAATCCCCTAGAGAAGAACTACTCCGAGGACTTTAAAGTACAAAATTCCACTGTGCATCTCCAGTGGGGGTTTGCCGTTTTTGTTCTTTTCCTTTTTTCTTCTCAGTAGTAAGATGGGTCCATCCTAGGGAACAAAAGACACGGGGAAAATTTTAAATGTTTTCAATAACCACATCATTGAAGGTAATGATGGCCTTGCCCTTCTGGAACTGCCATGTATGTGACCTGGGATAAAGCAGATGGGTACAATGCTCCAATTCTATCATCCCCAGCGTACTTAGGATTCAAATTCTTGACGTGGCAGGAAGGGGACACGGATGTTAAGTAAAAATTCATAATCTTGAATTTGAATTGGAAATATCAGATTTTATGGTTCGTTATGTAGCAGTTATGGACTGACACTGCCTGTCTTCTAAGCAGAGCACTGTGGGGTTCATCTTCCCCTCCCGCTCGCCTCCCCATGTACCCAGTAAGTCACCAAAGCCCGACAGCTCTGATGCAGCACTGCCTCCCAGCTCCGGCCTCCCTCCATCCCAGTTTCCTCAGCCTCAATGTGGCCTGTCATCCCTCAGCTTCTAACACAACAGTGGCTCCATCTCTCCTCACTCCAGTCTACACCGTCACCGAGATTATTTCCCCCACAGATGATGACTAAGCTACACCCCGCCTGCATCAAGCAGGATCCCAGAGAGAAATAGAGGGAGCACCCAAAGGCGCTTGCTAAAGGGAGTTTGATTCAGGGATGACTGGCGGGGGGGAGGGGGGGGGGTGCGGGGCTAAGTGAGCCCGGGCGGTGAAGCAGCTGAGGACCAGCCACAGCTGCAAGCCTTTACCACCTAGGCCTGCTGGTGGTATTACCAGAGCCAAAGTGAGTTGGAGCCGCCGGAGGATGCCTGGCGGGAGCTGTGGCCACAGAGGAAGGCAGCTGTGGCCAGAAACGGGACAAGGCAGTGGGGGCGAATACCCAACCTCTCTCTCCTCCCACCCTCCAACCAGTGAGCGAGGGAGGCTGGCTGAAGCAGGCCACAGAGGAAGACAGGGAGGGGATGGGCCGGGGAGCAGGGGCAAACAGAAAACGGCCAGCACACCCACTTACAGCCGGTATTCATGCGCCTGCGCTCTCAGCAGCAAGCCAAGCTCTCAAGCATGGCACACCGCACGAGCTGGCACACTCCCTCCCTATGACCTTGGTTCCCACTAGTCGCCCCCCAACACCCTCATGCCCAAGCCCCAGCCGCCCTAGACCCACACAGCCCTCTCACAGCTGGGACTGTGTCTACTCATCCCTCAGACCCGGCCTAACCACAGCATCAGGCACATAGTCAGGCCATCAATATTTATTGGAGAAGCATAGAGGGGCAGGAGTAAGCAGAAAGAGGAATGTGTGCTCCAACATTCACTCCACCCTGCCCTCCCCCAGTCCAGTCCCACGTTCTTCCCTACATGATATGGGAGCCTTTCTATTGCTGCACGAGTACCAGGTTCAAGTCAGTAGATCTAAGGAAGAGGCTTTGTCCCCCAGGCCCCTCCCCTGACCCCATATCACCAGGGCTGCCTGAAGCACCCTCAGCTGGGCTTTCTGCAGTAGCAGCCACCTCCCTGGGGAGAGGCCGCGCTGCGTCCTGACTAGCTGGCCTGGCCCCGAGGGGAGACTGCCACCGCCCTGTTTATGCTACACACAGACACGGTGGGAGCAGACTCACTCCATCCTCCTTCCTTCATTGACAAATACTTATCAAGTGCCCCAAAGTGCCAAGGACTGAGGACGCCGAGGTGAATGAGCACAGCAGGTCTCTGGCTCCCTGGACAGATGGTGTGGTGAGAAAGACAGATATGAACAAGGCATAATAAGCGCAAGGCCACGGTAGGGCAGAGAGAAGGCGACGGGGGCAAAGGAGGAGGAAAGCCAAAAGCAGAAAGAGCCATCACGAGCCAGCTCCTCCTCCTCTCCCCTGCACTCCCCAAACCAGAGGGCCTGGACAGGGAGTGCACAGAGATGTTGCATCGGTTTTCTGGGGCCCCAGAAACAACATACCACAGGTTGGGGGGCTTATTGAAAGGTATTGTCTCACAGCTCTGGAGGCCAGAAGGCTCAAGACTTGGCTCCTCCCGAGGGACGTGAGGGAGCTCAGTGGCGTTACGTACACCCACACTGTTTCTTACCATTATCTCCAGAACTTCTTCATCATCCCAAACTGAATCGCTGTGTCCATTAAACACTGACGCCCCATTACCGCCTTCCCCTAGCCCCTGGTAACCTCTCTTCCACTTTCTGTCTGTATGAATTTCGCCATTCTAGGCACCTCCTAAGCAGAATCACGCAACTGTCTGTCCTTACGTGACTAGCTTACTTCACTTAGCATCATGCCTTCAATTTCCATCCACATTCATACGGCATGATTTTCATAAGGGACACCAATCATGTGGGATTAGGGGCCCACCCTACTCCGGGATAACCTTACTTTAACTTAACTCACTACATCTGCAGCAACCCTGTTTCCAGTTGAGTTCATATTCTTGGGGGTTAGGACCTCAACATATGAATTTTGGACCAAGACAGAGACAGGAGGAACAAAAAAGGCAGCTCTGACAAGCAGAGCGGGAGGGTGGATGAGTGAGCTTTTGTTTTGCTGACCCTTGACCCCCTGTACTCCTGACAGGGGCTGCTTCCCTGGCACATTTCCCCAGCCAGGCTGACTCACTGGGCAGGAAGGGCAGGAATAGCTGCTGGACGATCCTGGGACCCTCAGCTCTGGCCAGGCCCAGCATAGCCTCCTGGGGAGCCCCATGTACCAGCCCTCTGGGCAACCACTGGGGCAGCCACTCAGCCCTCAGTGGGACACCAAGTGGGCCCTGCCCTCCCCTGACAATGAGTGGCTGCCCCAGTGGTTGCCACTCAGCCCTCAGAGGGACACAAAGTGGGCCCTGCCCTCCCCTGACAATGTTCTGTTATCCAGGCCCAGCTGTCTTAGCTGGGAGGCTTCTGCAGCTAGTCATTCACCCATCCACACCAACCAGGCACTGCCCCTCACTCCACAGGTAAGTATTAACATCCACTACAGTACAGGCTGGTTCTAGGCCCTGGAGATCCCGCAGCAAACAAAAGGAATAAGCCCTGCCACATGGAGTGTATACTCAAGTGGAAGGAGACAGACCAAAGACCAAAAGAAAAATCAAACGCACCCTGTGCCAGGTGGTGAAAGGGGAAGGAGGGATCACAGCAGGGAAGGGGATAAGGAGGCTGGGTGGGTGGGTGGCTGGGCTGTGTCAGCCTCTCTGACAAAGGCACCGTGGCACAGAGGGAGGGGCCTGCCACGTGGATCCTGGGGGAGAGGATCCAGGCTGAGGGAGTAGCGGGCCCAGGCCAGACAGGCAGTGAACCTGTCCTTCTCAAGGAGCATCCAAGAGTCCAGGGTGTGTGTGCTGAGGAAGGGAAGATGGGCAGATATGCCATGTGGTGGAGGCACTGGTCTGCCGATCTCCTAGGCCCTAAGGAGTTTGGGTTTTACCCTGAGAAAAAAAGTAAGAACAAAATGTCCCATCCCCTCAAGGAACTTCCAGTCCAGGATTAGAATGGAGAATTCCCCAGAAGGAGCTCTCCTGACAGTGGAATTCATGCTGATGACACGTGGAACCCAGCTGGCCTCAAGAGAGCCACGTTCATCCATGTTCATATGGCATTATTTTTATAAGGACACCAATTATGTGGGATTTGTCTCAATTTAAAAACCTGGTTTTCTGTGTCAGTATTGGTTTAGGACTCTTTGTCCCAAAAGGGGTTGTTTGTTTGCTTGTTCATCTGAGGTTTAAATTCAGAGGGAAATCGCAGTAATCTCTGGATTAACCACTTTTGCCCCAGACAGTAGGCAGACTGTGCCACGGCCAACCCCATGCTGTGAAAAGCAGCATATGGGGTGTATGTGTGTTGTGGGGCGGTGCATACACACACCTTCCCCAGCTCCCCCACTTTGGCCTTGCAGGCCTAGAAGCAGATAATGTCTCCTCCTACCCTCTTCCGCTGTCCCCTCCAGCTTGGTTTTCCTAGGACATTTCCTTTCTGCTGCAGGGAGGGACAGGAGGTGGGGTACAGGAGATGGGGTGGAGTTGGGGAGACACTCTGGAGTGTTTGCGGCAGAAACAGCTGTACATAGGCTGGTCACTTGAGTCACAGAGGCAGCAGCATGACCTGGGGGAGAAATGGAGAAACAAAAAGCTCCGAACGCATTCCTGTGGCTCTAAGGATCTGGGAAAACAACTTGCAGATCTGGACAAGTTCATGTGGAGAGGGGTGCAGCGTGATGGATCAGAGCCAGAGCTAAAAATAAGGCGGTGTTTCTGTGCTTAGCAAGAGAATTAGTGTCTGTGGGGTTTGGGCCAGAGAAAGGGGAGGAGAAGGCCAGGCCAGGGGGTGGGGAGGCCTGGGGTTGGGCAGAAAGGACTGCAGGCGAAGGCTGTCCTGCAGTAGAAGATTCCAGGCCCTTATGGACAGCTCATGGAGGAGGCTGGGCCAGGCCTATGTCCTGCACTTCTGAAGCCTCAGAGAGGGGTGAGCAGCCTCCAAACCTCCTCCCCAAGGAGTAGTTAAGGGACCGAGGGAGTGGTCTGGGGCAAGGGAAGGGAAGCAGCAGCTGTGGGGCATTAAGTGTGGGATGCTTTCCCTAGGGCCCCACAGTGATCCTGTAAGGTAGGTTTTTTCCTTCCTTTTTTGCAGCTTATGAAAACAGCGTTCAAAAAAGACTCAGGTAACCCTGGGGCCACCCAGCCGGGAAGTGGCAGAATTGGGACAGGCCCCTGCATCTCTGCCTCCCAAGTCTATGCCCCTCCTACCACCCACACTCATCTAGAAGGCAGCAGACTCTTCCCATGTGTCCCTGGAGGGCAGGACATGGATGGGGGTTAAGGGAGGGAGGGAGTCTACCCAACAGTAGAGTGACCTGCCTCGGGAAGGGGGAGCCAAAACTAAAGCAGGCTGCTGCGGACATTGGGAGCGACCCTGAAGGTTGCCTCTGCTCTGAGTCTATGCCTTGTGACAGCCTGCCAGGGTCTCACTGTGCCCATGAGATGCCCTTCGTGTGGGAAGGAGGGAACATCAACTTTGGGAAGAGGGAGAGAACAGTCACATCTGGCCATCCAGCCATCGGACAAGGTGCCTATTAATAGAGCAATCCCTCAGGCAGCCCTCTGAGGGCTAAGTACGCAATCCTAAATACCAGCCCCACGACATCCCAAACAGAGTCCCTACCCTCGTGCTGCTCTAGGGCCTGCACACAAAGGAAAACAAGCTCACAAGACAAGGGGGATGTTTGCTGCAAAACCAAGGGCTGACCTAGGTGCCACCTCCTAGGTGTATAAGGAGTCAGAAGAGAGGACAAAGAGAACTAGAGAACTCAAGGAAAGCTCCTTGTTATAATTACAATCTCGTTAATAATATTATTAACAGCTATCCTTTTTTGAGCATTTCCTATGTGCCAGGTACAGTGCTAAATGTTTTGTATGCATGATATGATTTAATCCTCAGAGCAACCTTATTATGAAGCAGGAACTATTATTATTCCCCTTTTACAGATGAGGAGACAGGCTCAGAGACGTGACATAACTTGCCCAAAATTGCACAACCAGTATGCAGCATAGCCTGGACTCAAGCCCAGATCTGTCGGACTCCAAACCCTGTGTGAAACTATGAGGAACTATTGCTTCTGCAATCTCTGTACTGATACGGAAAATATCTCCAAGATATAATGTAGTAGTTTTCTATTGTTGCTATAACAAATTACTACAAATTCAACACCCATATGTATTATATTAATACTACACTTCTGTAGGTCAGGAGTCTGACACCTGGGTCTCGCTGGGCTAAAATCAAGGTGTCAGCAGGGCTGTGTTGCCTTCTGGAGGCTCCAGAGGAGACTCTCTCTCCCTGCCTTTTCCAGCTTCTTGAAGCTGCCCAAGTTCCTTGGCTGGTGTCCCCTCCATCTGCAAAGCCAGCAGTGTCATGTCTTCATGGCCCTTTGGCCCATCTCCCTCTGTCCATAGCCAGGAAAGATCATCTGATTTTAAGGATCCATGGGATTAGACTGGGCCCACCAGGATAATCCAGGATCATCTGCCACCTCAAGGTCCTCAACCTTAACCACATCTGCAAAGTCCTTTTGCCATGAAGATAGTTTATGCACAGGTTGCAGGGATTAGGGTGTGGACACCTTTAGGGGGCCATTATTCTGCCCAGCACATATAACGAAGAGGGGAGAGCAAGGTGCAAAACAGTAGCAAGGTGCTCCTTCTGGTGTTTAAAAAAAAAAAAAAAAAAAAAAAGTGGGGCCAGGGGATAAATAGTAATATATATTAGTATTTGCTTATATTTGCATAAAGAAGGGTACATAAAAGCCAGCATTGGTTATTGGGGAAGGGCTAGACTGATAAGGGACAAGGTTGGATAGAGATTTATTTTTTGTTATTATGGAAATATTCAAACACACATAAAAGAGAAAACAGTATGATGAACCCCATATGCCCATCACGCAGCACCCACAATTTTGCCATTCTTATTTATCTCCCCACTTTTTAGGAATAGGGCTGAAAAATTTAATGCAAATCCCATATCATTCTACCCATAAAAACTTCAGTGTACATCTCTAAAAGACAGTGTTTTTCTCAAAGACATAGCCACAATACCATCATCACAGATAAGATTAACAATATTTCCTTAACATCGTCTAGTGCTTAGTCCATATTTAAATTTCCCTAATTGCCTGCAAAACTTTTTTTTTAAATAATTGATCTGTCTGAATCAGGATTCAAATCAGGCCCATGCATTGTACTTGGTGGATATAACTCCTAAATCTCTCTCATAGATTAACAGTTTCCAGGAGGAATATACTTTCCGCTCTCTTATATCTTTATTTTTTCAATTATGTAAATGAACGATCTATTTTTAAATTAAATTGAAAAGCAAATACAAATCTAATGCTTCATGGAGAGGTAGGCCTCCCAAAGGTCCCCACAGGGTGGCAGGTGAGGGAAGGCTTCAGAGGGAACTTGGGGGCAGGGCAGAAGGCCCCACCAAAGCCCCGGGTGCTCACAGTCAGGGAGCCCGGAGGTCCGGCATTCCGTTTCCTGGACGACTTGGCAGAGGCGGGTGTAGAAGTGGTGGGAACGCCAGCAATACAACCTAGCCCAGAGCCGCCTAAGGAAAGTCCCCAAAGCCAAGGATGCTGCAATTGTTCTAAATGTGTAGGGTGGGGAGAAACCACAGGAAACCCACCACCTACCAAACTGAGCTGTACACACTCCTAGACCCAGGCGTTAAACCAAAGCACACCCCGATTGGACAACAGAGGAAACTGGAGACAGGCAAAGCATGCAGGACAGAGGGGTGGGATAAGCTGGAAGTCAGGAGGCCTGGGTCCTACTTCTAGCTCTGCCACCAGTGTCTGCTCGGTCCTGCTAGAGCCCCTGTAAACACAGTCCCTCAAGTAACCATGGCTGGGAGAGGGGGAGCAAGGAATAATATATATTAGTATTTGCTTGCATTTGCATAAACAAGGGTACATAAAAACCAAATGAGAGTCAAATGAGATGCTGGGTGTAGAAAAGGCATCAATTAACATTGCTAACAGCCAGATCCCCGAACCCAAACCCTACTAAGTTCCCAACAGTATCTCTGTTCTAAGACAGGGTTTCTGCGGAATGAATAGGAGTTTGCTGGAAACCAGAAAGTTATTGTAGACATAAAGAATGACAGGATTAAAGGCAGAGAGACAGGAAATGAGCCCAGTAGTTCAGAGAATTAAAAGGAATGCAAGATACTAAGTGCAATGTGGGAACCTGGATTGGATTCTGGAACAGAAAAAGGACATTAGCAGACAAACTGGTAAAATCTGAATGAAGTCAGTTAATTTGGTCTAGTTAATAGACTGTACCAATGTGAACTTTTCGGTTTTGACAAATATAACATGCTTATGTAAGATGTTAACATTAGGGGAAAGCGGTACTATCTTTGCAACTTTCCTGGAAACCTGAAATTATTCCAAAATAAAAAGTTTATTAAGAAAGGGGGGGGGGTAGAGCCATTAATGGCCAGAGCCGGCTAGGTGCCAGAGTGGGGGACTCAGGTGATGCACACTAGCAGAGGCTGGGTTACAAGGGCCTGTGCCACACAGTGAGGTTCAGACTTTGTCTTTAAGAAATAACTCCATGGCAAAATTCTCCCTCTCTCTGAACCCTTCCCACAGGCCCCAGGTGGACTAGTGACAGCTTCTTACCTTCAAGTTCATCTTAACCATATTTCACCTGCCCCTATCTGCCTGAACCTACAGGCCAAGGTCCCAGCTCTCACGCACACACCCACACTGCCCCTCTAGGAGGAGCCTGTGTCCAGCCCACCCTGGGCAGAGACGGGGGAGACAGAGGCCCTGCCTCAGTCAGCATCAGGCAAATGTTACACAAGGCACAAAGTAGTCATCAGCAAGACAGATGTAGTGACTTCATTTGCCCTCAATAGAACCTTCTCAGGGCCAGCTCGGCTAAGCTGTGTGGAAATGGGAAGCGGGAAAAGGGCTGAGCTGGACTGCCCCCAGCACTGCCCTGTCCCCCCGACCCACCACCCGTGGCCGCTGTGGCTCCAAGGTCAGCCCCTCTGTGTGCTCTCAGGTCCCTGGAGCCCTGCAGCCCTTCACTCCCCAGTTCTTCCCTCACTATTCTGCAGTCTAGTGGTTGGTGTCCCCCGTGTCACACATCCCCATTTAGGAGGTGAGCTCCTCTTGAGCAGGGCCAGGTTCCACCTTATCCCGGGAGCCCCCCAGGGCCCAGCACTCAGTAGGTGTTGAGTAAATGTGTGGTGAACAAGACCCAACACGCTGGGCAAAGATGCTCAGAAGACTGAGAATTGGCTCTTCAAAGAACAAAAAATGCTCATCTTGCCAAAACTCCCTGGGACTCCGAGGCTTGGGGCCATTGGCATTTTATAACCACCCAGCCCACTGCCCTATTCTCTGAGATTAAAATTAAAAATCAAGTTTGCAAGCACACTTACAGTTTACAAAGCACTTCCACATCCAGGATCTCATTTGACTCCTTACAACAGGAACGTAGGAGTCTTTATTAAGCCCATTTTATGGATAAGGAAATGGAGTCTCAGAAAAGCAAAGAGACTTACCCAGGTTGTCATGGCTCCCAGATGAGTATGTATTAGGGCTTGGACCTGTAACTTCTAGTTTCAAGCCCCTTGCTATTTTCCTATAGCTTCTCTGCCCTCCTATGCAGGAAGCACCACACACACCCCCAGAGTCCCCGGTCCTCCTCCTGAATCCAGAACCAACACCCAGAACAGAAGTCAGCAGCCATGAAGTGGGGAGAAGCTGCAGCTGCTACCCACAGGCTGGCATTGCCTGCCACGGAGCCCAGGGCTGGCCCGCCAGGGCACGCACCGCCCATTCCCACCCCTCGTGCTCGAGAAAGAGCAATAATCCCCCTCGCTCCACAGCTGTGGAAAGGATGCTCACAAAGGACAGACAGACACTAGCAGAGGCAGGACCAAAGTGCAAACTCACCACCTGCTGTCAGCCCCTAAGACTCAGAGGGTCAGCTTGCTGGGAGGCACCTTCAAGGTGGCACAATGTGGGGTGGGTCCCCTGAAGCCCCTTCACTCACCTCTATAATCAAAGGGCAAAAAAACCAGCAAAGCGTGATGCCGATCCACATCCACTTACCACATGAAAAGGCAGTTTAGCACCTGGGCTCTGGAGCCAGACCATCTGGGTTCAAGTCCTGGCTCTGCTGCTTCCTATCAAGTTAATGAACTGCCTTGTGACTCAGTTTCTCCATTTGTAAAATGGAGATAATACTATCAGCCTCATACGGTCATCTGAGGATTAAATGACTTTGTACACAGCAGCTAGAACAGCATCTGGCGCATCATGTGTACCCATGAAAGTGTTAGTTCTTTGGACTTATTTTTTCAGTAAGTGTCTGGAAGGCACCTACTCTGGGCACAGCAGGAGCTGGTAATCTAGCTGGGGAGATTTTTTTTTTTAAAGATGCACAAAACATGAAATTACCACCCAGGACAAATCTTATTAGAATCTAGTGGGTGCTTCAGAAGGAAATCACTAAAGAAGCAAGCTGAGAGGGAGGATCAGAGCAGGCTGGGACAGCTGAGGATGCGGGAGAAGCTGAGCTGGGCTCAGGGATGGGCAGGCTGTATGGTGGGGAAGAGAGGAGGAAGGTCTGGGAGCCAGGGTTGAGGACGGAGGCAGTGGGACCCTGGTGTAGACGTAGAAATGCATTGTGGTATCCCAAAAGAGTGACTAGGATTGCAAATAGAGGCTAAGAAAGAGAGCAGAGGGCCTGCATGATGATCAAGACATTAGCTTTTCATACATTTTCATACATACCCATAAATATTTATTGGGTACCTACTGTGTGTCAGGCACTGTTCAAAACCCTCAGGACACACCAGAGAACAAAACAATCATGTGGAGTTTACTTACATTCTAGCTGGAGGGGGGCAGGTAAATAATAAGACTCACACTAGGAAAACACTCTGCCCCATGAGAAAATTGTTCAGAAGTAGAAGTGGGTCAAGGGGGGTTGGGAGGTCCTTGAGCAGGAACAATGAGCAGGAAAGAGTAAAGCAAAGTTTCAGGAGTCTGACGGAAGAATGACAGGTTATTACAACTGCTTCTGGGCCACCCCGCACCCACAACCTTCTAAGGAGGACAGATTCGAGAGCCATGACTTATCTTGCTGGGCAGGGTGGGGATGCAAACTGGAAATGCCAAGCTAGAGCTAAACTGTTCCACATGGACATGTACAAGGGACATCCTCAGGGTGGGGATGGCAGGGACCCGGAATGAGGTCCAGGATGCTGGCCAAAGCTGGGCTGGGGGCAGGGGACAAGGGGTGGCCACCACAGATTGGAAGTTTGAGGAAAGAGATATCCAAAAGGATTTTTAGAATGGTGTCCTCTGGCACTCAGGATGGAACCCCTCATCCACCTACCCATGAAACCTTCACAGTTTTCAAGATGACCAGTCCAATGATGTGTGCACCCTGGACAGGTACACAGCAGGGAGGGGAGGGCAGTTCTTTGGGCTGTGAGCTTCCAGGATGCACCCCCACTGTGGGTGGTGGCAGGAGGAATGAATTAAGAGGCGCCAAGGCTGGGCTGAAATCAGAACACCTGAGATCTGATCTTTGCCACTGAATCACCATATCCTGCCTCAGCCCTGGCTTTTTATCTTTAAATCAGACAGCACCTGTGGTACCTCCCAGCAATGATGTGAGAGCCGCTAGGAAACAAGAACTCCTTCACTAAGCAGGTGTGAGGCGAGGAGAATAAGGAGGCCCCAGGCGAGTGAAGTTTTGGTGTGACTGGCAGGAGAGGCGGAGGGCTGGGGAAAAGTCAGCTTTGCATGTAGGAAGCCCGCACAGATTAGGAACTCTGAGCTTGATGTTTATTTTGAGATTACTATATTTATTTCCTATTGCTTCTGTAACAAATTACCACAAATTTAGTGCCTCAAAATAACACGTTTATTATTTTACGGTTCTAGAGGTCAGAAGGCTGAAATGAGTCTGGCAGCTACAGGGGAGAATTCATTTCTTCACCTTTTCCAGCTTCTAGAGGCTGCCCTGGCTCTGAACGTGGCCTCTGCCTCTGTTGTCACATCTTCTCTGGCTCTGATCCTCCTGCCTCTCTCCTGTAAGAACCCTTTTGATTACATGGGGCCCACCAGCATAGCCCAGGATAATCTCCCCACCTGAAGATCCTTTAACTCAATCACATCTGCAAAATCCCTCACGCCATGTAATGCCACATGGTGATTTAGTGGCAGGGTAAAGATCAGACCACATCCATGGGTTTCAGGGATCGGGATGTGGGAAGTGCCCGAAGGCTCTCGAATACCAGGACTTGAATTTATGGAGAGGGGAAGAGTGCTTACGGAGAGAGCTGAGAGAGGAGAGCAGAGCCCTGAAGATGACCGCCGGACAAAGGCCCACGCCCTGGTGGTCATTCTGCAGATGTTTGCAGAGGGCCTGCTATGGGCCAGCAAGGGGCTGGGAGCTATGGAGAACGCAGACATTAATCAAATGCCAGTGTACTTTGGACAAGCTCGCCACCAAAATATGTACACTCATAAAAAAAGATGATGACAGTCAAGGAGTTATCCATGAGGGAGGTTCAAGCAAGGTAACCCATGGAAGAAAAGACTGGAGTGTTCAAGGAAGGCATCATGAGGGAGTACATTTAAATGAACCAAGACGGCCACTGGTATGGTGGCTGGGAGGGCCTTGGTGGCCTGTGAGAGTGGGGGTCCTGCCCTTGCCTCACAAAGCCATTGCCTGCAGCTGGAGGAAAGGGGGGGGGGGTGGGCCTGACGGAGCATCCGCTCTCCTGGCCCCTGCGCGTTCAAGTCTCACCAGCAGGGGGAGCACCAGAGTCGAAGTGGAACTGAGCCGGAGCCAGGGTTTTTTCCCAAAAACAGGATGCCCTGAGGGAGGAGAGGAAAAGTTTTCCCACTCCAGCACCACAAAGCTTGGAGGACTGGCTGCTTCTGTGTGATTTCTGACTCAGGGGTTTACCCAAATTTTCCTCTTCCAGTTAAAGCAAACCGTATTTTTTTTCCGTCTCTTCCTTTCCTGATTGCCTGTAGCACTCACTGCCCGTAACAAGGACACTTTGGCCCAGACGCTGATTGGGCCATAGAATGTCAGCGCGAAGGAGACTCTGACGCCTCCTAATCCAAAATGCTCCTTGTACAGGTGAGGAGACTCAGGACCAGAGATTGGAGACAATGTGTCCAAAATAAGCCAACGGGTGGGAACCAAGAACAGAATTCAGACCTCCTGCAGTGTTCTTATCACATTATAAGGACCCCCTCGATTATACGTGACGTGGCACTTAACATTTAGGCTGCCCCTAACTGTGTAAATAATAGCAGTAATAGGAACAGTAGGCAACATTTCTCAAGCACCTCTATGGCAGGCACTGTTCTAAGATCTCCATGTGGATTATCTGATTCTGTATTCACAATTCCTCTAAGAAGTAGTTTCTATTATAAGCTTAAATATTTACTGAACTCCTCCCACCAGCCCTTGTTAACTAGGGGGTGGGGGGGTACAAAGAGATAAAATCTTTCTTTTCCTTAGACCTGTTATCCCAAGATAGATGGACCCAGGCCCAGAGCAGCACAATGGGACGTTGTCTGTTTTTCTATCCTCCCACCCCCACCCCTACGGGACTTCACACACTGCTGCACCGAACCATCCTCCATGGACACTGGTTAGGACACGTCGCTGGAGTACAGCATCACCAAAGTTCCTCTGCTTGGCCCCTCTGGGCATCAGGCTCAGTCAGACCCCACTTCTCCGTCCTCTTCCTCCACATCTCACCCGCTACTGGTAGTTTCCCCAGCGCTGCCAAGTGCCTGTGGTTTCCTGCTTCTGTGACTTGGCACATCTAGTTCCCTCTGCCTGGAATTCTCTCCTCCACCTCGGCTACTGACCCCACCTTCCAAAGTCAGCCGCTGCAGTGTCCCCTGCTCTGGGAAGCCTCCCGCACCCAGGCCCTTTCCTGTTCCTAAGCTGCTTCTCCCCCTGAGCAAAGATTCTATGGGCTTGTACTTGTCTGTTAACGGGTCTCGCCGCCGTGCACTGAGATTCTAACATGCTATCTATCCACGGATACAGGTTTCACCTCAGCACCCTCAGCATCCCGAAAGGTGTGTGACACACAGGAAGCTCTTGAGAATTGTTAGAAAAACAAATGAATGCAGCCCTCCATAATCTGGCTTCTGCTGCTCTGCCTCCGATCTCTCCCTCCCCTTCCCACCCTATTCCCCGCGTGGGGTTTTGCCTGCCCTCTCCAGCCTCCACCCCATTGCCCCATCATCATCGTTCATCTCTCTTGTCTCTCACCTGAACTTGCCAACAGCCTCCTAACAGATCTGCACCTGGTCCCCAGCTCACCTTTCATCCAAATGTCACCCTCATCCCATTGTCCGGCTGCCTGTCTCCCTCCTGCACTGGACTCTCAGTTCCTGGAGGGCAGAAACAGGGTCTAATCCATTCTTTTTTTTTTTTCAGCTCTTGCCCCTATTGAAATACCCTCATAAAGTAGATACTGAAAAATATTTTTGAATCCATCAATCATGAGACAAGTCTAATGGTAATAAACAGAGCAAAATAATAGCTATAATGTGCTAACAGTGGCTGTTTCTGGTGAGTGAAATTTCGAGTTATGTTCTTTTTGCTTATTGGTATTTCTGTTGTTTCTGTAAAGAATATGTTTTGCTTTCTTAATAGTAAAGAACACTAAAGGAAACTTCATCGGGAAAAAAAGACAAAGGAGTTTGGGGGCTTCAAAAGAAGGGGAATCTCCTCATCCAGTTGAGAGAATCTGGAAAGGAGTGTTTAAGGAGCCACTGAATTTCTACAAGTGAAGGGGAAAGGGCTGGCCTGCCAGCCAGCCAGGGGCACACACCACGTGCAAAGCTGCGCATTTTGACCATGGAGTAGGTAGAGGTGGGATGCCAGGTCGGGCAAAAAGTCAGATGAGTGTTCCGTCCGGGGCCTTGAAAGCAAGATGAGGAATTTCAACTTAGGTCACTGAATGTGGGGAGCTACAGAAAGTTCTTGAGCTGAGGAGAAACACTCAGACATTCCAGAGGCAGCAGGGAGGAGATCTAAGGGCAAGACACAGGAAAGAGGGTGAGATGGGGGTGTAGAAGCCTGGCTACAAACCCTCTCTTCCCCTTCGGGGCATGCATCTGAACAGCAAGTCCAGGAAGCGCTTAGGGACTGCCCAACCCTCAGCCATATTACTATTGGGGGATCGGTATTTGATAATTACTTCCAAAAGCCTCCGATCTGTCTTCCCACCCAGACTGCAAGCTTCTCATTCCTCCTACTCCACATGATGTGCCAACTGAGAGTGTGTTCAATGAGTGAAGGTCTGCGAGGAGACGCCCAGGGGGGATATAAAGCCAGGCGGCCTCCCTTCAAATCCAGGTCAAGGCAGAAGGAGCCTCACGCTGGCAGCCGGCCTTGGGTAGGGGCCTTTAACCAGACGACCTGGGGGAGGTTTCCCAAAGGAAAGGGCCCGGGCCAGACGCTCGGATTCAACAAGGGCGAACCGGAAGGGCGAGGCCTCCATGTAACTCTCTGGTAAAAGTGGCAGCGGGTGGCGGCCTGGAAAGACCCCAGGACGGTTGGAAAGAAAAAGGGAGGAAGGAGGAGGCTGGCGGGAAGCGGGTAGGGGCAACTCGGGGGACACGGGGCTGAGGGGAGGGAGAAGGGGCAGGAGGGGCGGCTCCGCCGGGCGCCCGCGGCCCGAGGCGTTGGGAACCCGGGCGGGGCCGAGGCAGGTGGGGCGGGAGGCGTGGTCGGCGGGGTCGGCTTTTCTCGGCACATGCGCACCGCGGCGGGCCGTGCGCCGTAAGGAGTGGCACTTTTTAAAAGTGCAGCCGGAGGCCAGCTCGCAGCCACCTGCGCCTCTGTCCAGCGCCGGGTCCCGCCCGTCCCAGCCGCGCGCGCCCCGGTCCTGCAGCAGTCCGGCCCAGGCCAGTCTAGCCCGCACCATGCCGGTCAAAGGAGGCACCAAGTGCATCAAATACCTGCTCTTCGGATTTAACTTCATCTTCTGGGTGAGTGAGCGCGCGACTGCCGCGCGCTCTTCTCCGGGGCCACCTGTTCCCGGGCCCCGGCGGCTGTCCGCGGCCGGGAGTGCCGGCAGCTGGCACTGCCCGCACCGGGCAGGCTCTGGGCGGGAAGAGAAAGGGCGCTGCGGCTGCCAGCTGGCTCCTCGGCTGAGTCCGGAGTCGGGCGGGACGGGCACATGCGGGCGGGGGCGCATCCGAAGCCAAGCCCGCGGAGGAGGCGCTGGCCCTGGGGAGCTTGGGCGCGCAGACTGGTCTCGGCCCTCTCCCTCGCTGAGGATTTGAGGTGAGCTTTGTGTCTGCTCCCACCCCAAGCCTCTCCGAGTGCCAGAGGGGCAGGCAGCGGGGAGAAGTGGAGCACCACTCTTGTGGGAACGCAAGCCCTGGCCAAGGAGGACCGTGGCAGGCAGCGCAGTTCGTGATCGGGGTGGGGTCTCCGGAGTGGTAGAGGACGCGAGGGGGGAGCATGCGGACGCTCTAAAGGACTCGGTGGCTCAGGGGGAGCCCAGCCACGAGCCGTTCTCACTTTTACACTGGAGAGGAAGGAAGGGGTGCGCGGCGGGCCAGTTTGGGCCCTGGGGTGGGACCTAGTCCCTGAGTGCGAGTCGGGGACCCCTCCACCCTGGAGGAGGAACCTTGCAGGCCCCTATATCCTCGGACTTTGATTCTGAGCCACCGTGAGAAAGTGCGAGCTCCCTTGAAGCTACCTGAAAGACTAGCTTGTCTCGATTTTTTTTCAAGGGCGATGATAAGTATCTAAGTGGAGAGAACTCTGGGAGAGTTGGGAGAGAAGGAGGGGCAGATGCCTATCAGCGCCTCCAGTGGGACGAGTCCTGTGTTTGTGTATTTCCGGGAGAGATCAGGTGCGCGCAGGCTGCCGGCGCCGGAGGGCCTCCAGCCTTGCTCCCTCCGCGCCAGCCCACCCAACGGGAAGACTGGGCACAGAGAGTGGACACTCACCTGGAGAGGTCACCAGGTCCAGGAGTTCCAGGGACACCTGCTGCTGGCCACACTTAGCCTCTCTTCAAATGGGAAGGCCCAGAGAGGCAACAGAAAAGGAGAGTGTCCACTCCACACCTTCCCTTGAGGGATTAAGGGAACACCCAGGGGCAGAAGCAAGGAATAGGGGACCTTTATGTCCTGGTTCTGAGGGCCACGCTCCCTGCACACAGATGACAGTACTTGCCCCTCTGTAGGCAGGAAAGGGTTTGGAAAGACGGTCCCTGTGCCACTGTCAAGAGAAATGGCAGTAGAAACAGGTGTGTGCCACCAGGGGCTTGTAACCAAAAAATGCACTGATTCCCCTGGAGCTGGTCACTGAGGTCCTTATGAACCTTGGGGCAAATCTAAGATTTACTCCTCTCCCTGGAGCCGAAGGGGTGGTAGAGCAGTTCTTCCAGCCTGCAGAGACTGACCTGCCCTCGCATGAGTCACTGTACCCAGCACACACCCTAGTGAGGACAGCACAAGATGTGCCCCTGCCCAGCCCTTGACCTGCTTTAGGGAGACCCTGCTTGCAGTGGACACCCCCTCCTCTTGCTGTTCCCACCAGCCCCAGCAGCCAGCCAGCTGCCAGGCTTCGCTTCCTCCTCTCACCAATCCCTGGCACCAGAAAAGAATGTTGGAAGGCAGGTGGCCCCGCCCCACCCCACCCCACCCTTGTCCTTTGGGGAGTTTTCCTCTCCCCTCCCTAGCACACTCTCTGCCCTGCCAGACTATTGGTTAGTCCTCAGCTGTCTGCCTAGAGTGCATCAAGGTTTGGGACTGGAGTTAACCGCAGACTGCCACAGTATGCCTTCATGCCATCTGTCCCGTGACATATGCAGGAGGCTCCCAGGGTCACCCAAGTATCCCCTCCGTCTCTTGCCTGCTGGCCTGCAGTCTGTGCACACTGTCTGCGGCCTGCCACCCCTCTGGGATTCAGAGCTCCCCTGCCTGGTTTAGGTGCTGCTGGTTAGCTCTGTGGTCTGAAACAGAAATCACTTGCTCCGGAAGTGTTAAGGTTTAGAGTTGGGAGTGACTTTAGAGATCATGCAGTCCATCCCTCTTATTCACAGGCAGCAGAGTACCAGACAGGGGGTGACTGGCTCAGGATCACAGAGACTGAGCCAATACTATAACCAGTCGGTCCCTTACTTTCGTTCTGTCCTCCTCCGTCTCTGTGACGGGTAGGGAGGTGGGCAGTAGCTACGTTTTCCTGAACTAATGATTATTGTTCATCTGTCCTGTGTTGGGGTCTCTGTAGAGATGAAGCTCTCATCCCCTAGGAGATGATGTAATAAAGGAATAGTGCAGTCAATCCAGTTGTGCTGTCTGCCGAGTCCTTTCTTTTCCAACTCCCATCGTATAGTCAGAGCAGGAAGCACTATCCCCATTTTACTGATGATCCAGAAACTAGTCCCCAGAGAGGTTAAGTGACTAATCCAGGGTCGTGGGGCAGGGTACTCTCAGAAGTAAGTTACCCAGGTGGATCTGGCTGGCTGGCTGGGAATGGAGCAAGGGTGGGATAAAGCTCCCAAAAAATCTCTCTTAAGGGAACTGCTTGGATTATTATGTTGTCATCACTTTCCTTTATCTCTCGAGACCAGGGATTTATAAACTTGGCATTTGGGACCTGATGTGGGCCTTGTAAAGCAGAAGTTGTGAGGCCAGGGACCACCCGTGCCTTACGTATAGAGGGTGCTGAGAGGGGGTGTGTGGCAGGGATCCAGAAAGGCCAGCCTCAGTGGCAGTGGGACAGTTGTGGGGGGGCAGGGAGGGGCTGTGCCTCCTCCTTGGCCTGCTCCCATCCTTGTGGGACACTCTGTGACAGCTGAGCATGCGCAGCCTGCCCTTCCCAAGTCGGGAGTCCGATGCCCACAGCCAAACCAGCAATCAGTCTGTTCTTCCAACGCCCCCGGAACCAAACCTCCCAGCTCTATTTCAGTTGTTTCTGCATTTCCTTCAGACCTCACTGCCCACCCATCGCCCAAAAAACTGTCGAGAGGGAAAACATCTTCCAGGATGTCAGGGTGGCAAACAACACAAGTATTTCCAGCTGTAAAGTTGGGAACCAGGACTAGGGCCAGGCCAGGAATGTAACTTTCCCATCCTATCTCCCCACATCTTACCTGCATATAGGGGGCTTTCTGCCCTCTTCATGGTTGGACAAGGTGACGAGCTCCTTAGGGCAAAGGAGGGAGAAAGTCGGCTCTACTGAGAAAGCCCAGTCCCCACCCCACCTCTCTTGGCGCTTTGCTCACTGTCACCCCATACCCTCCCTCACTGATGGAGATAGCAGGGGATTTCTCTTTCCCAAGAAACGGTGTCACCTGGACCTAACAGACTGCTGGGAAACATGGACAGGGACCTGGACTGGGTGAGGCCAGTTGTGTCCCCAACTGACTTTGAAACCTTAAGCCAGGTCACTTTTGTGCTCCAGACCTCAGTTTCCTCATCTGTAAAACCAGTGGGTCGGAGCAAATGGACTCAAATCATCCTTTCAAGCTCAGTGTATGAAAACAACCCCACCCCACCACCTACAGCAATAGGACTTGCCCATACAACCCAGAATAGGAGTCAGGAATTGAAAATGTGTGGCGGACACCAAGGCTTATCCTCAGAACCTGGTTTCTTTTAACCTTTACCTCTGGAGCAAGAACTTGGTTCACTTTCCTGTCACCTCATGGTTCCCTCTACTCACCCGGGGTGGGGTCTCTCTGCCTGGGGGTTCTGTTTTCATTGCCCCTATACCTTAGCCCTTTGTGGTAATACAGTTTAGGGGTCAGAGCACCAGCTCTAGATTTAGTGCCCCCATCACCAGGTGGGGCTGGTGACTACCCCGCAGGGTTGCTGTGAGAGTTAAATGACAGCATGTTTGCCGTGCACTTAGCATAGCTGATTGCACTAGATGCATCCTCAATTTTCAAGAGTAGCTGTTGTTACTCACTAGCGGAAAGTACATTGAGGCTGTGGGGAGGGTGGGAGCAATTCCCCAAGAAGTGTGGCAGTTTAAACAGATTGGCAGGAGCACGCCCCCAATCCGCACGTCTGCCTCCCTCCTTCTCCACCTCTTCCTGTGTCGGTGCCAGCCTCACTCTCTGCATCAAAACACTGACTCCATTTCTTGGGTTGCTACTCACTGGACTGTAGGGAGGCCCCACTTCTGAAAATAAAACTGCATGGCAGAGAAACCCTAAGACATCAGGATTCTGGGTCTGGGCAGGACGTGGACAAGCAGGGTGGCAGGGTCAATCCGTCCACCCCACCCCCGTAGCTTGCCACGTCCCCTAGAAGCCATTTGACTCCCATGTTGGGGCTGAGCAAATAGCCGAGACCATCACATTAAATGGCTCTCACATCTGGCACCCAGACTGCCTGAGCTGGTGGGGAAGCTGGCAAGTTTGGGGAGAGGTGAGTTGGGGCCAGGTGTCTGCATCTGCTAAGGAAAATAGGATATCACCCAGAATTTTCCTGGTCTCTCCCCAGCCCTACAATGGTTGTCAGCAACAAAGACCTGGACTCCTGATATTTTGGTGGTAGTGAGGAAGATTCCTCTACACACACACACAAACGCGCGCGCGCGCGCACACACACACACACACACACACACACACACACAGACTCTGCCCTTTTCTTCTGCTCTTTTGTGCTCAAAGGAAGCAGCCAATGTTTCCGAATTTGGAAGTGTTTTGATAAGCAGCCTTATCAAGGGCCAGCCTGGCCAGAGCAGTGTATCCAAATGAGCCTTCTGCTGCCTTCTGCAGCTTCTCACACCTTCTTTTGGGAGAAGTGTTGGGTGGGAATCTCCCCTCTCACACACACAGCGTGTGTCCTGTGTTTGTTTTGTCTGTTTGTTTTCACATTCTGTTCAATTTTATGAGGAGGCATGGCTTTTGGAATTGGTCACACGGTTTGGATTGGAACTTAATAATACCTTGGATTTCCAAATCACCTTTTTGTCTAAAGAATACAAACCTCGATGGTTCTCGCCTGGGTGCGTCTGGCTGTGAGGGTAGGGGCCTGAGGTCTCCAGGTTACTGCATCTTTGGCTTCTGTGGTCCTGTTGCTGCCTTGTTGGCAGCATGTGCAAGGTTAGACCTGTGTCGTGTTAAGCCAAGGAAAGGAGAGTGGAGAGGAAGCTGCATATGTATGTTCTGTGTTCCTCCCTCCCCCAGGTTGGGGTCAGTGGGACTTTTTTTGGACCCACCAGAGGTCTTTTCCACCAAAGCCTTGCAGAAACAGGCTTTACCTCTTACATACAGAAGAGCAATGACTTCGTTGTTCCAGGGTTGAAGATCTGGGTAAGAGCCTGTCAGACCCATGCCCTCAACTAGCAGGAGAAATGTTTTGCAGCTAGGAAGTTCAGGAGACAAAGAGAGCTAATCTTTATACTTTTCTTAAATTTATGTTTTTGAGGTCTGACTGCAGATCACTTGCCTGTTTTATTCCATGGAAAAAGTCATGCTGGTCCAAGGGACATTTTCATTTTCCATCAAGCGATGGCATGCAGCTGTAGAAAGCAACATCCTGTCCCCAGATGAGATAATTTTATAATAATTACATCCATCTGGTAATTTCCTCCCCCCCCCCAAATTATACTTAGTTGTGGTAGTTTTTAAGTACTGTATACTGTCATCCTAGACCAGAAGATCTTAACGTTTTTAGGGAATTCCATGAAATCAGTGGGACCTGCTTCCAGAAAAATGTTATGCTCATTTTTTGCTTTTTCTCTGGAGGTCCATAGACCTCAGGTTATGAGTGCCCCATATTGGTTTTTCTTCCTCAGTTTTAGGCAACTCTTGCCCTGTCCTGAACCCCGTGCTTCTGCCATAACAAGAAGGTTGACTCACTGATTTCCAGGAGCTACATGGAGGAATCACGGGGGACTTTGAGAAAGATGTTAGAAACCCTGAGTTCCCATGATGACCGAATGTAGCCCAGACTGGAGAACTGGCTTCTCCCACCCATCCCTATTGTGACTCTCAGCTTAATTATTGTCCAAGGAGTGGTTTTGACTCTTGATTAACTTAATGAGTGTTCTTTATTTCTAGTCCACATAAAAAATGCAACTTGATAAGCTTCCAGCCAAGTTTGGCCTCCTGGGTTAGGTTTTCCCATAGCTTGGGTGATTTGTCTTTGTTCAGGAAGAGCAGAGCTCTTTTTCTTCTCCTTCTTCCCGCCAAATAGACGCTAGAAGGCTCGGCCCAATCTTCTCTTGTCTTGCCTCTGAAGACCTTCAGAAAGGAGAAATGTCTCCTGAGGGATCATTTGGGGGTTTGGACTCCTGAGGAGTAGGAGTAGATAAGCAGCCTGGTTAAGTAACAGGGAAAGACAAAGCAGTCTGACTTGGAAAGGGGCCCGGATTAATTTGATTCCAGAGAAGGTCCCTGAGTAGAGAGGTTTAGGGACTACTGACTTGGAGAAACATAAGAAAACTGGGTTTTAAAAGACCTCCTTATTTAATCCTTTTGCCACACACTGTGCAGGTGAGCAGAAATGGTGGCTCTTGCTGGTTCTGTTGGGAAAGTAACCCTTCAGCTTACCCAGTGCATATCCAAGGTTCTGGTGAACACCTCTAGGACCTGGTCAGGCCAGTGGCCCATGACTCCTCCCAAGTGCCCACTCCACAATGAGCTGCCCGGCTTCAGGAATCAGTCCCTTGCTTGCACTCCCAGTGTGAGCTGCCTGTTAATGTCTAAATGCAGAAACCACACAACACATGGATCACAGGAGAAAATCCTTGATGGAGGTTTAAAATACCATAAAGTTAATTGTACAGTTTTATTAAATTCAAAACAGATTTCTATAGCATGTTTGTTTTAATGTGTTTTAAACCTGCATTGATTGAATAAATATATAGCATGATAATACAGTGTTATTAAAACTCTAAATGAAAAGATCAGCAAAATCATGCTTTTTTGTGAACTCGTCATTGCTTTTCAAATCAATAAAAGTTTTGTATTTGAATCTAAATCATCTCTCCCCTTCTAGGTGAGCAGTTGCATTGTGCCAGTTTGTATGTACACCTCAGATCCATGCCCCAGCTCTGCTGAGCATTTGTGGGGAGCCATCCACACCTCCCTCAGTGGCGTCGCTCCCAGAGAGGAATGTGCACTGCACAGACAGGAGACCCCTCCCACTAAGATGTGTTCCTCCTGCTCTCCCTGGTGCAGTGTGAACACCTTCTTTCTTGTGACGTGGGACTATAGATTTAAATCTATTACTATTAAGCTCAAATGTTTTAAAGCATCCTTTCGACAAGCCTGGGAAAATCTCTCCATACTCTACTTTTCTCTACTCAAATTAAATTGTAGTCCTGACTTCCTAAGAGAGACAAC
The DNA here is from genome assembly GCA_023783475.1 of Daubentonia madagascariensis. Lineage (NCBI taxonomy): Eukaryota > Metazoa > Chordata > Mammalia > Primates > Daubentoniidae > Daubentonia > Daubentonia madagascariensis. The sequence goes on from JAKFHU010000075.1 coordinate 6,818,932, forward strand.
CCTTTACAGACCCAGGAAACTCATTTCAAATAAAAATTAGATTCTCTTCCAGGGCTGGGGAGGGACACTCCGACCTTCTTTGTAGTGGGAAGCTGGCATTATCTTCACATTGCAGGTGCCCCTAGGAACCCGGGGTGTGTCTCAAGAGCTTGTGCACAGGGCTGTAACGCAGAGGCCTGTGGTGATGCTGTCTTGTTCCCTTTGCTCCTTGCTGGCAGGGTGGTGCCGTGGGGAAAGGGCAAAGGCTCTGGGTCTCACTCTGGGGCCATTTCTATAGGGGATGGACAATGGACTGTGGCCACTTGGTGGGCTGCAGTCCTGTCTGTGGACGCAGTGGCTGATGGGCAGTTGCAGCAGTAGTTAAGCCTGAGGAAGAAGAGAACGTGCCAAGTTGCTCTGGAGAGTCCATTTCCCAGAGCACTGCTTGCGTCTGCTCTGACTTTCTGACCAGGGAGCAAGGGTGTGGCCAGAGCTCTTGGGCCAGAGGCCAGTGAGAAGCACCACCAGCTCTTTTTTCAGACTCTGTCTGTTGAGCAACTCCCCTTGAGAAGAGGCCAGGTTCAGGTGGCACCTCCAGCCCCGGTGACCACTGCAGGTGCCTTCCCATCAGTGAGGAGGTTGGCATCTGCACGCTGCCTTCCTTCCCTTGCAGACGGGCTCTCCTGGGGACTTTAAAGATAGAAGATGCCACTTTTGAAATGGGATCAGATGGCTCCTCTAGGAGGGGAAAAGAGCAAAAGGGAGAAATTCTGGCTCTGGAATAAAAAAAAAATGGATCAAAAAGACAAGCAGTTTAACAAAATGATTGAGAATTTGGGCTTTGCAGTCAGTTGGTTCTGGGTTCAAGTTCTAGCTCTGCCGCTTATTTGCCATGTGATCTCAGACAAGCGACTTAACTTCTGTGCCCTAGTTTTCTCATCTAAAAAACAGAAGATAATATTACTTACCTAGTGGGCCTATTGTGAAAATTAAATACTGGTGAAGTACTTAGCATCAGGTGTGGGGCATAGATAGCAAATATTTGAGTGCTTGCTTCTAATACTTAGGAGACCTAAAATGAAGGCGGAGATCCTGGCAGAGGGGTAGGACAGGTGATAGGTTAGATACAGTAGTTTAGGGACCTTGGCCCCCTCCTTGCTGGCTTGGGGCTCAGAATGTCCCATGGTAGAGGAGGAGGGCCACTGAGCCAACCAACGCCAGGAGTGCCTTTTGCCAACACTGCCAGTCCACATGCCATATGGCATTGCTTGAACACTGTAAAAGAAGGGGCATCTCCCACCACTCAGGGCCATGCTGCATGTAGTAACCAGCTCCACAGATGGAAGGAGAGCTAGCTGGTCCAAGTGGCTAAGTGTGTAAGCAGGAGTGTGTGTGCATCATTGCCAGACATCTCAGTGAGACAAACACAATGGAAAACAAATGGGTGGTATTCTGGAATTTAGAGCAAAACATCCCCAAAACAATCCCCCACATCAGATGATTTTGGTTAAGATCAGAATGCCTGCTTTCAGCGGAAAAGGGATTTATGGGCTGGCTGGCGTATGCTGCGAGTCTGGCAAGCAGGCAGTGGAAACTTGAAATGAGATTTCTTGTTTAGTAAGAGGTTACCTCGGGCAGGGGCCCTCCCTCCCAGTCAGCCCCAACATCCTAACACCAGCACACCAAGTTAGCTGAAGCTTTTCTGCTAAGGCAGAGCAAGGTCTCTGGGTTTTAAATGATGCTGACTTCGTCCTTGGAAGGGAGGATTGCACAACTCTTGAACTTGTTCAGACCAGGTAGCCACCTAATTTCTATAAAGGTATGCTGACAAAAAGTTTACGTGGCCCTTCATTCTCTGCCACACCCCAGAGAGGAGACCAAGCTACCTCCCTCCTACCAGGGAAGAGACAGGCAATCGAGTAACTGATCTGTGTGTGGCACTTGCTGTGCTGTGCATGTTACAGAGGGAGAGTCCTGACAGCTGGGTCACTCGTTCCTGCTCTGAGCCTGTTTCCTCATCACTTACTGAGGTGATCCTAACTAGCTCTCAGGGTATAAGACAACCCTCTAAGAAACTAAGGGGGCTCAGGGCTTTACAGTATAGCTCCAGTCTCCCACTGTCCCTCTTCTCCCTGGGAAACCGCTCATGCATTGCATTACTGTTGCCTTACAGAGAATGTTGCCCTGTAAAGTAATGTCCCACACCAGCCTGAGGCCAGGCTTGAACATTTAAACACAGTTGCCCCAAAGTGCCAGGCATAGCAAGGTGGTGGCACTCGCAGGCTGTAACTGTCTTGGGCCACCTTCACCCGTCCACCCAGGAGCCCCCAAGGGCACTCAAATCCCTAGAAAGGTCAGCGGGCAGGCTAAGCATGTGCTTAGGGCACCAGCCATGCAGGTAAGCCTGAGGAGTCAGGGGAAATAAGCACTTTTTTGAGTTTCTTTATATTTATTTTACAATTATGATTTTTTTATGTTGAATTATGTGGGTGGAGAGGTAGGTTCCATGATCTTCGCAGTGTCTAGGGCACTAAATAGCCACAAGAGGCAGAAGTTGGCTTCCCCAAGGACCTGGCTTCTCTGCGTGGTTAGTGTTTTTTGCTGAGGACTACACTCCTCCTCCCTCCCCCAAACCTTCCCCTGTTGCTGTAAAAGAGCAACATTAGCAGCAGGGGCCCATTTATGACCCAGGGTGATTGTTGGCAGTGCTGGATGGAAACGCAGGTTCCTGTGGAGAGGCCTCACTCTTCTCACCTGCGTGATGAAGGTGATAATACAACCCACGTCTGTAGGGTTGTTATGAGGAATAATGGGATGTTTAACATAAAGCTCTTATGAGGGGCCTGGCTGGTAGTAGGAGCTCGCGTGTTAGCTTCTGCGGCTGTTGCTGTCGTTACTACTTCTGCTTAGTTTTTCAGATACCGAGGTTGTGTAAATGTTCGTATTCATCCGTGTCTGATTGCTTCAGTTCTGCGAAGGCGCGTCGCACAGGATCACTCAAAGCTGACATTTATCTGTCGCCTTCCTCGTTCTCAGAAGGTGAATTGGAGGACTTCTCTTTCCATCTGTCTACGAAACGCCCGTTTCTGAGACTTCCCCACTTTGGGGAAGGTGCACAAGGAGAGCTAGCAGTTCTGCACTTCACTGGAAATGCCCCACGAGGATACTCCAGCTCGCTTAACTGGGAATTTAACTTACAATGAGATTGAAAGGAAAGATCTACTTTGCATCCAAAACAAGAAGGGTGGCCTCAGACCTCTCCTGCAGGTCACTCCTGTGCCTCCCAAAAGGGGATTGATTCCTCTTGTCTAGAACTTTCTGGACACCTGGAACACCCAGACCCAGGTCCCAGAGAGGGGCAGAGCCAAAGTCACCATTGCTGGGGTGGACACTGGGGTGGACAACGAGAGGAAGATAGAGCTGGCCCTGAGGGTGCGTCTTCCCCGGGACCACCACCCCTCCGGCCTCACCAGGGCAAAGAGAGAAAGAGCAACCCAGGGAGAAGTTAGTGGTCAGTGCACCTCTCCCTCCCTCCCTCTTTGCCCTCACCCAGGCTGGGGTTGACGCCCCAAATCTGAAGCATCAGTCGTCAAGCCGCAGTAGGCAGGGGAATCCTTGTCACCAAGTTAAGGTTTAAGTCACAGCATTTTGCCAAATTCAGCATGTCCAAGCCACCTTCCTGTCCCCCAAGAAAAGTTCTCAGGGGTTCCCATCCTGCCCATTCACCACCTGGGCAGTGAGGAAGCACAGTGCATGGAGCAGTGTGGCTGTGAGTTGTCTATGTGGATCTGGTTCCGTTTCAGCTGCCTCTTACTGGCTGTGTCTTCTTGAGTGAGTTGCTTAACATCTCTGAGCCTGATTTATCTATAAAATAAGAGTGATACAAGGACTCAATGTGAGACTGTACGTAAACCACCTCGTATAATGTGTGGGATGCATGGGTCCTTGTAGCCAGTAACTGTTACTATTATTAAAGTACTATTGTGGCTGTTATTTATTTTCCCTTCCCTAGCCTCTGGAAGAGCTGCTAATGGATAGAAGTCTGCCAGATGTGAAGTCAGCACTAAAGCTAGATAACCTACGACCTGACCATCAGCCTCTGAATGTATTTTTTTTAATTGTTTTTTCTAGAGTTTGGGTGGTTTAAGGAAAAGGTCCGCCGTCATGCATAATAGCACAGCAGGCTGCAGAAGTTGAGGGGTAGGGGGGAGTTTTTACCCAGAGTGCCTGCTGCAGGCTGTGGGAGCCTCTCTTGTGCCCACTGAGTCACGAGGGCCTGTTGCCAGAGGAAGGTTCACGGGGCAGGGCCCAGGTGATGGATGCACCTTTGGGAGCCAAATGCAGGTTCCAACTTGAGCCATTTACTATGACTTCCTGGCTCAGCAGGTTCACATGGAATTGTCCAGCCAGTGTCTCTCTGTTCTTACCTCTCTCTGTGTCCTCACCCTTAGCTGTCACCATGCAGCAGTTCCAAGGTGGTCCCAGGTACATACCCCGTGGCTTCACAGTGCTGATCAGAGCATTTGAGCCCCCACTCTCCAGGCCTTAGTGTAAAGTGGAAGGGTCAAACTCTGCCCCTTTGTTGGGCTGAGGCTGTGAGCTCTCCCTTACCCAGACATGGAACCTTGAGTTCAGAGAAAGTTCACACCTCCCATCCATGGCTTCATGCTTTTTGGCACTGGTATTTAGAAAGCTGTTCTCTGGGTTCAGAACCCCCAGAGAGAGCTTTTCCCTGTCCTTCCTGATTGTTCAGAGTTTAAATGAAGGCGCAGAATAGTGGTTCTTAAGGTCTAGACTGGGACTGCAAATCTGCGTGTCTAATGAGTTCCCAGGTGCTGCTGCTCTGGGGATCACACTTTGAGAACCACTGGCCTAGGGAAGGGTTATAGTTTGCCTTTGAGGAAACAAGTTTCTGAAGATTTGAGCACTGCCTTAGGACAGTAGCTGGGTGGAAGCCCCAAGAGCAGAAGTTGTCTGGAGAGGAGACGGCCCCAGGCTGTGCCTGCCCATGTCCCCAGGGTGCTCACACCCCAAGGGGGGACTTATGTTCTCTAGGGCTGTGATCTCCGGGGCTTTCCACGTCGGCTCCAGTAATACAGAAGTTGTCGCTATCTTGAAATTCTGCCATGAGCTGGTAGTTTACTTGTGGTCCTTAAGGAGAGCAAGTCATGGCAGTTTTTTCTGCTGATTAGAGTGGAGTTTGGTTTTCTTGTTGATGTTTCTCTAGTCTGCCCAAGTGGCTTTGCCCTTCCAAAGACAACTGCTCCAGCCTTAATTTGGAGGTGGGGGAGGAGGACTCGGGGAGAGGGTTGGAGAAGGCTGCGGGCACCAGATCCTGCCTGTTCTTGCTGGCGCTGGCTGGCCCAGCCTCCTGACAGTGAATCAGCCCGTCCAGGCTTGGCATGCAGTGGTGAGCCGGGGTTGCCATGGAGATGGGTGAGGCCCAGAGCCCACAGGTCTGGGTGGCCTGACTTGTTTTTAAATGTTGAAGCCTGTGCGAACACAGAGGACCTCCCTCCACTTTTGTGGCTTTCTGAAAGTGTGGCTGATATGTCGGGGTCCGGGAAGAGGAGAGTGGGGGAACCATGCATGCTCAGTGTTCTGTCTGTTGCTGACTTCCCGGGTGTGGTGGGCAATTATGCCTAATGGTCTCCCAAGTCCAGTACAAAACAAAAACAAAAACCAGGGCTGATAAGCATCTTACCAAAGAAGGGATGTAGAGAGGTCAAGGTTTCCTTTCCTGCCCAACCCGGGAAGTCCCTCCCTCTCGGTTGTCTGCTCCTGTGATGACGGCTTGCGGCAGGGTTAACTCGCTCGTGGGAGCAGCCTGCCGTCCAAGGAGGGAGCGAAGCCTGAAGGGAGCAAACAGGTTCCCTTTAACCTTCCGTCCCCGCTTTCTTTCCATCCCCGTTCCCACCTGATCGTAGTGGAGCTCTGGGAGGCAATTTGTGGGTGTGAAGAAAGTAAATTTATCCATCTTCCTCCACCACACAACATTTACACAGACTCACAGAAGGCAGAAAACAGAACCCCAGTGTCCTAGATTACCCTGCTCTTTCCCGGCCGCCTTCTCAGGTCGCAGGACACACACGGACACCCGCAGAATGCCGTGAATTGCCTGCTGCACTGTCACCCCGCGTCTTTCGCAAGGGTTGTTGTCATTATCTTTTTTCCCTATAGAGTCTGGCCGCTGCAGCGCTTACGGTTGCGGGGTGTTTTCCAGGCACCACCTCAGTCAGTCCTCAACTTCAACCTGGATTGAAGGCAGGACAGGCATCAGACTGTGCTTTTTACAAATGAGGACTCTAAGGTTCAGAGAAGCTGAGGCAAGTGCTCAGTGTCGTAGAGCTCCTAGGTGGCAGTGCAGAATTAGAACCCGGGGTCTACACCCGTCCCTAGTCCAGTCATTCTCCACAGAGCTGTGCAGTAACACTCCTGGGGCACAAAGAATCCCCTACGATGGAACTGAGGCAGCTGTGTGTCTAGAATTCTCCCCCAGGCAGTTCTGGTGCCCTCCCCCTGTAGAACCAGGCACTGGGTAGCACAGCCATGGAGGTGACAGGTGGCAGCCCCAGGGTCTCTTCTTCCTCTCCCCTGCTGAAAATTTTGCAGCGTCTTTTGGCCATGGGCTCAGCAGAGTAACCAAATAGCCGTTGCTTTTCCAGAAAGACAGTGGGAAGTAGGGAAGAAAGCTATCCCTTCTTCCCAGGCCCGGTGCCCTCACCACTGCCTTCCTCCAACCCCTCCCAAAGTGACAGATGTGGCTGCCTCACAGAGAAACTGCTGTAGAGAGTAATCTCCTCTCTACTTACCGGGCTTTCTAAGACAGCTAGGTAGAGGGAGCGTTACAAATATTTTGTCCTTTTAAACAACTGTATGGCCAGTCAGGTCGTATTACAGAAGAGGGGGCTTGGGGAAAAAGGGAGCCTAGCCAAGTCTGACCACCCAGTTTGTTTGCTGTGAAAGGCTTTTTCTTTGATGTGGGATTTGTCCCATAGGCAAACATGGTTCCTCCCACCTGAGGGATGGCATGTGGTGCCCCTCCCCACACACACTGAAACCTCCTTCTTCATTCAACCAGTTGCTCTTTTCGCTCTGTCACCTCCTAAGGCCTACTTGGGGAGTTTCTGTCAATAGCCCTGCCTGTGCGTACACCTCCTCAGGTTCTAACTGGAACCAGTTTTGCAAACTTGGCAAAGGGTCCTCAGAGTAGCCAGGTGCCCCTAAGCTCCATTACACTTAGGTTTTTGTTTTTTCCTTTTAATCCTCCTTCAGAATTGGAAATGTTTCCTTTAACTCCAGGTGTGTGTTTCAAGTGTGAGATTTCTGAACCTGTCCCTGCCATGGGATTTGCAGTGTGAGTCACTAAAATCCCAGTCTTTGTGTGGGTGCCTTTAGTGAATTGTGCTTTCAGGGGTGTGTGGTGTGGCAAGAGAGAGATGACCAGGATACCATTCATTGTGGGCCAGAATTTGGGGCAGGGCTGGGCTTTCATGTCCCCTGAGGCTGGCATCAGCTCCAGGTGACTAGCTTACCTGTGTGATCATGCAAAATTGGAATGTGTAACTGGACTTCTTTAAGGGATGAGATGCTGGTAGAGTTCAAACTAAGAGTGAAGACAGCAAGGCATGGACTTTTCAAAGTTTTGAAAACTTTGTTTTTCAAAAGACTATAAGGATTTGCCCCTACCTCATGCATTTTGACATCCATCACATACAGAAAGGGAAATCTTTGTCATCCACCAGATGCTCCCTAACCAGCCTTCATGGTATTTTCTCTGGGCACGTAATTGTTCTTTGTGGTTTCTGACTCTTGCTGTGAGATACTGGAAGACGGACCCGGATGAAGAGCCGGGCGGGAAAGGAGGCCTGTCCGAAGAGAGAGGACCCAGGAGAGGAAGTCCGGGGCTTTCAGAGGTTCTCTTCCATTGAAGTAGTCATTCATTTATTGAAAAATTATTTACTAACAACTGTTCTGTCCAAACTATGGATGGGACAGGGGAGATACAAGAATGACTCAGAAGTCGCCCTGACCGCAAGGAGCTTTTGCCCTGGTGGATGTGACACAAGCCCCAGATTAGAGGGAGGACAGAGTGTGAGGATGCTTGAAAGGAAGGCAAGTGCAGGGTTGCATTTGCCATTTGCTTGGGGGAAGTGGGGGAAATCTGGGTGGGGAAGCAGCAGGCCTAGGTGGCCAGACAGCATCTGGGGGGAGGCACCTTGCAGGAACAGAGGCATTCTCTCTACATGAGGCTTGTTTGGGAAACTTTGAGAGATTCTATCTAAGGAGCAGACGAGGAGGAGGCAGGGTTCAGTGGTGTCAGCTGCTGAGAGATCCAAAGAATGTGAGGACGGAGCAAAAGCCTTGGACTTGGCGAGGCATGTGCAGCCTTTGAAATGGCTGCCTTCCTGCGTGAAGGCAGAGTCGGGGTGGGAGGGTTGAGCAGTGACTGGTGAGTGAGGACACAGAGGTGGTTAAGAGAAAGCGCAGAACCACTTGAAGGAGCTATGAGGTTGACGAAAGAGAGTGTTTTGTTTCTGGTTTTGTTCTGTTGGGTTTTTTAGGATAGAGAGACCCGCCCATGTGTTGTTGGCAAAGGGCAAAAAGGTGACAGAGACAGAATTGCAGGGTCAGGAAAGAAGTTAATTAATGGAGCGGGTTCTTGAAGGAGACAGGAAGTTTTGAAAGAGAGAGGCCCCAGCTTCTTTATTGTTTTTATATACACTTAGTTTTAGAATAGTTTTAGACCTACCGAAAAGTTGCAAAGATAGTATAGAGCTTCTCTTATCTTCCTCTCCAGCTTCCCCCATCATAACATCTTATGTTACCATGTTATATTTGTCACAACTCGGAAACCAACATTGGTACATTCTGCTAACCGAACTCCAGACTTACTTGGACTTCACTAGTTCTCCCACTAATGTCCTCTTTCTGTTCCAGCATCCCATCCAGGACACCACGTGACAGTTGTCGTGTCTCCTTAATCTCCTCTAGTCTGTGGCAGTCTCTGTCTTTCCTTGTTTTCCATGACCTTGACAGTTTTGAGAACTACTAGTCAAGTATTTTGTAGACTGTCCTCAATTTAGGTTTGTCTCGTATTTTTCTCATGGCCCATCATCTTCTAAGAAAATAACACAAGTAAAGAAATGAAGAAATTTCCAATAAAGTGATGGGGAAAACACTATTTTTCTCACTGCACTATCAAAGGGATAGAGCCATTTTTGGCCGGATGGCAAATGAGCTTTTCCCAGCAAAACCAGAATGTTTCCATTTGGCTTTTTTGGAAACAAAAGAGGAAACTGGGTAGGCTGTGGCAGGGCCTCAGGCTGGGAGTAGAGGCTCTGGACTTTCTCCTCCTTCGCCGCCAGACCGGTTGGGGATCGGGCAGGTCGCCGTCCTCTCTCTAGGACCCGAGAGCAGGTATTGTCCAACTGAGCATCCACATCAAACCTGCTCAGCCCCTGAACTGATGGGCGGAGGAGATTGTGTGGCTAGCATACCTGCCACATGTCAGTTAATTAACCTGGGGGGACACCATCGGCTCTATGGCCTCCCAGACCCCATGTTCTTATTTTATGGAGTCCCCTGATAATTCACTTGGCGCCCTCTTTTAAAGGCTAAAGCTGTCTTTGGTTCTTGCTGCTGGTCCCTTCCCATTTAGTTTTCCTATTACTAATGTAGCTGGGGGTGAGAGCCAGGTGGGGCAGGGGAGCCCCCTATGCCACACCAGAGACTGAGTTCTCCCAGGAAGCACTTTGAAGCTCCTTAGATAGTGCTGCCTGAACAACCATGCTGTACTGGTTATACAGTTTTGTGACCCTGCGACCCCAAGCTGTTGCAACTTAGCCAACTGGAGTGATTTCTCCAATAGCATTACAGAAAATAGGGCCACTAATGGCTTACATTGTATCCCCTCCGGCCAGTTAACTCACTAACTTGATCAAAAAAGACAGCAGGGTTCACTTCTCTGTGATTTTTATACACCGAGTATTTCCAGTCCTGGCCTGGCCCTCCCTTCCCTCTGGGTTCCTTGAGCCTTCCTTTTTTTTTTTTTTTTTTTAGACAGGGTCTCACTCTGTTGCCCAGGCTGGAGTGCAGTGGCGTCATCATAGCTCACTGCAACCTCAAACTCCTGGGCTCAGGTGATCCTCCTGCCTCAGCCTCCCGAGCAGCTGGGACTACAGTTGTGCGCCATCACGCCCAGCTAATTTTTTTATTTTTTGTACAGTTGGGGTTTCACTATGTTGCCCAGGCTGGTCTCGAAGTCCTGGCCTCAAGTGACCTCCCCAAGTGCTGGGATTACAGGTGTGAGCCACTGCACCCGGCCCCTTCCTCCTTTCATATGGTGAGTTTTGGGGCATAAGAGACTGAGATTTATTGCAGATTTTTCCAGAGCCAGCCGTTTTTCCTTCCTCGTTGTAGCAAAGTGTTGTGGCTTTGACAACTGATGAGCATGATATTAGGGTTGGGGTGAGGTCCAAACACATGGGGATTCCAACTCCTGTATCTGGCCTTGTCCTTGGCCAAGTTCAGACCTGAAATGCTTCCTTTCCCTTCTGGTTGCAGGTCTCCAGCCCAGTGTCCCTCTGACCACCTGTACTCATAGAGCAGATAAATGACTGTACTTGTACAGATTGGCTCAGGGTTCTTGAAATTAAGGCTCTCTATAAAATGGAAGGGGCCTCGCCACTGGAGGTTTCACTGTGGTACCTGTCGTTATCCGAGCATGGAATCATTCCCAAAGAGACCCTGCTCCTGCCCGTGAGAAGCTTCTGTGCAGAGTGTAGCTTTACATCATCTCTTATAGCATAGTTCCTTTGCTGGCCTGGGAGTGTGTTCGTTCTTCCTGTGGTGACTTGTTTAGGAGTTTCCCTGGCAGATAAGGAGCGAGAGAGTAACCTCAGTCATCAGGGGGTAAGATGATTTGGGGATAATTCCTGGATAAGCACAAGCCTAGAGCAGAAAGGACAGTAATGAGCACTGCCTCTCTCATGTCCCAGGTGCTCACAGCAGCATCACTAAGACCAGGACGAGAGGGAAGACCAGGCTGAGAAACAGGTTGTGGCAAAGTGCTGACCAAAACTGGGCTTCAGCCTACAGTTTTCAGGTTAACGTATTTATGTCCGGAAGGAAGCCACAGCCTCCGGCTTCCAACTCCCAGGGGCCTCATCGGGCCCCTGTGTTGGGGTGGAGGGAAGGAGAGTATTACCTTTGTGCCTTGAACTCTCCAGGGCCCTGGGGACCTAGGCCAGGGCCTGCCAGCTGCAAAGTCAAGACCCCTGAGTGTGCGCCGTGCAGTCCCTCGTGTACACAGGTTTAAGCCACATACCTGTCCTAGCCGGAATGCTCCCGGCTGGGCCCACCATTGGTGAGCTGCCTGTGGTGGTCGGGAGAGGCTTACGCTTCTCCCCCGCGAAGCAATGCTCTGCTGTCTTTGGATTAGGCCCGGAGACCCTTACTCACCTGCATGTCTTTTATTAATAAGAAGGAAAACCTGACCCATGTTTGAACTCAAAGCTCTCAGGTTCATTTTAACTCTAAAATTTCTAAAGCTTCGTGAGTTTTTCTCTTGTACATTGTCCAGCCGTGGGGCATTTGGCGTTATATAGTCGTTACTATGTTTGGGGTCACCTTACCTACGGTGAGCACCAAGAGGTTTGTGAGGACACTGAGTGACTATCCCCAGGGCTGGCAGTGCAATGCTGGTGGACCTTTGAGCTGATAAAGTGAAGTTATTCTCCCAAAGCCCATTTGATGCCTCCCTCTTCAGAAGTAACTTCTAATAGAATCTCCTATATTCTTTAGCCATACTTAAAAGGCAAGGAAGGGCTACATCTTACCGTTCCTGTGTTACAGATGGGAAAACTGAAGCAGTAGAATTCTAGGCCAGGAATTGTAGTCCCTTGTGGAAACACACCTCTGCGATGGGAGCAGATCTGCTTACACCACTGGGGTGCAGGCTGAGGTCTGGGGTGGCCCCTCCCCGCCATTGTTGCTGTCTCTACTCTCCACCCGACACGTCCAAACCCACTGCCACGTCATGGGGAAAAGGACAGAGAGGCAGCTGTCACCACCTCCTGGAGCCGAGAATCAAGGTCCCTGGCGAGCAGGGCTCTGACATAAGAGTGCCTCTGTTGAGGGGGGTAGACCAGCAAGACCTGGGGCCTTCCCACTCCTGTGTCCAGCCAGCCACTACACTGGAGGCCTGTGAGTCACCCCCCAGCAAGCCCTGGTACGAGCAACGACAAGGATGCTTAGCTGGCGCCGGGATGTGGGGCACGGGGGTTTGGCAGGAGGCCTCCTACCCAGCATCTAGTTCAGCAATGCCAGGACTGGGCCTGGTGAAGAGGTTAGGGACCAGTGTGGACAAGCAAGGGGAGGTCCTGATGGCATTTACTGTGCAGTGGGTCTCTAAGGACATTGCAGCTGCCTTCCCTGGTGCATGTGTGTCCGTATCTGTGTGGCCATCCCCCAAGTTGAAAGTTAGAATATTGCCAGTACCCTAGACACCCCCACCATGTGCTCCTCCCTAAGCATAAATCCTTCCCTCCACCTAGAGGTCATCACTCACTTGATGACAATCACTTTTTATTCTTTTATTATTTATGGGCACATATACGCATATAAATCTATGTGCATCCCTGGACAGTTTAGTAATTTTTAACTATATGGAAGCATATTGTGTGTGTTCTTGTGTTTCTTGCTGCTTTTGTTTAGCATTATGACATGCACTCATAGTATTGCGTGTAGCTATAGTTTTCCATTTTCATACTGTATGGTATTCCCTTGCCTATAAAAGTACCCATTCAACTGCTGTACTGCTGGTAGGGCATTGTTTATTCCCAGCTCGCGGATATTTTTAGCACACAGATTGATCCCACTGGCTTCTGCAACTGCCAGGTATGTGTGAGGGGCAGAGACCAAGGGTGGTCCCAGGGTCCTTTACAAGTCTCAAGTCGCACCCTTCAGTGCTCAGGGACTGAGTTGTCTGTCCCTGGCAGACAGGATTAATGCTGATGTCCTGTATGTCTTGCAGCTTGCAGGGATTGCAGTCCTTGCCATTGGACTATGGCTCCGATTCGACTCTCAGACCAAGAGCATCTTCGAGCAAGAAACTAACAATAATAATTCCAGCTTCTACACAGGTGAGGGGGAAGACTGGGTATGTCCTCCGACTGTGGAGACTCCGTGTTGACCCAGGGACTTGGGCTTGGGAAAGATGTGCTCTGGCCTTATTGGCCAGTTATGTCCCTTTCAAGTTATGTAGTTTTTGTTTGTAGTTGTGCCCATGCATTTGCATTTGACTGATGTGGTTTCTTTTCATGCTGGCTAAGTCAGGCATTTTGACTGTTCTCTGATGTGAAATTGGCTCTGTCAAAGTTGTACCCACTCTCCAGGGTTTAAGAACCTCTGTTCTCATCCCTGATGCTCTCTCCTAATGACATGTCTTCTTTGGCTTCATCATTCCCTTAATTCAGAAACATTTGTCCTAGGGACCTGCGATGCCAGGAAGAGGATAGATGGCTCTTCTCCCCACTGTGCAGATAGGGACTCTGAGGCCCAGAGGAAGGCCAGCCTCCCGGAAAACACAGAAACAGTAGGGGACTCTGCCCAGTCCTTTGGATGCCTGGTGCTAGGGCAAATGCCCTGGTGTTTTGTTTTATTTGTTTGTTTTCTAACCTGCTTTTCCTTTAGGAGGAAGGTTTCCAATTTAAACCTGCCTGGAAGCCTCTGAGCATGAACAGACTGGGGCAGGTTTCTTTCACACAGGCTCTTTGGCATCTTTTCTAGCATCGTTCTGTGCCTCTGGCTGCTGTGTCACCACGTAAAAGCCTCTCTCGGAGGAGTGGGAGCCCGAGGCCTGCCAAGCACAATTTCTCAGTGTCTGGGGGAATTCAGACTCGGTGGCTCTACTTCCAGCCTAGCTTGGAGATAGGAAACATTTCATTCGCAAGAACCAGAGGAAGCACCCTATTTTTAGGATAATGCTGTCATGTCATCAGGCTCAAAGTGTAAGTTTGGTCACTTCCTCCCCGCCCACCAAAGAAGTTATTTTTACAAAAGAGGGAGAAGGCAGTTACCTTTCCAGCCTGTGGGGAGAAGCAAGGCCAGCCAGTCATGTGGACCTTCCCTTGCACCTCTTGAGCCAGGTTGGGAGGGTCTCTAGAAACAGCCTGTCTGGTTGTGTAACACCTGAGCCCTGTGAATAGTTTTGCTGGTTTTACTACTTTTTGTTGTTAGTTGGAATTTTTTGGGGTGTGTCTCCCTATTGTCAGAAAGATATTGAGGGAAAGAAAAGCACAATGTGTGTGTGTGCTTAAAAAAAAAAACTACACACACTCAGAGTTTCAGGGAGCAGGTTCCTATAGCACCCTGACTTGTTTTAGCAACAGAGCATTTTTGTGCTTCTGCAGCAGGCTTTCAATGCTGTCCCACAGAGCAGGAGGGAGAAGCGGGCAGCGGGGCACTGAGGCAGACCCTTCACACTCCACACCATGCTACGTGGACCCTGTGACCTCTGCATGGGGAGAGCAGAGCTGCCTGCAGGAGTGACCGTTTCAGGCTGACTTTGCCGAGCAAGAGCCCCATGGCCTCCCTGTGTGTCTCTCGGAAGAGAGGCTTAGTCCTCCCATTGTTCTGGCTGCTTCTGACAACTCAGTTTTTCTTTTTTTGTTATCCAGCCTCTTTGGCTAATTCTATATATTTTTAGATGTGGAAGGTAAGAATTTCATTGGTAAGTGGACAGAACCAGGAGGAAGACACGAACATTTTTAAGCCCCATCCTTTGCATGCCAATCACTGTCTTGCACATACTGTTATATAATTTAATACCCTTAACTCTGCAAGGAGGATAGAATGATTCCCGTCTCATAAGTGAAGGAGCCGAGGCCTAGACAGGTTAAATAACTTGTCCAAGCTCTCACCTCTCCAGAGGCAGGACTAGGATTTGAACCCAGAACTGTCTGTGCCAGGTTGTGGAGGTCTCCCTATGTAGGAATAGAAAGGGTCTGTACTGACTGAACGCTCCCTTCTGGTGGGGATTGGGTTGGGGCTCTCTTGGCCTTTTGACTTCATCCAAGGCATAGTCAGGGAGAGAAGCCCCCACAGTCACGGTCCTGGCCAGCAGATGGCAGGTGGGGAAGCCGTGCAGCGGTCAGGAGAGTAACCAGCACCGGTGGGAGGAACCAGGGACTGCCTCGGGGAGCTTCATAGGATTCAGATCTCAAAGGTCATTCCAGGGCCCTCGGGTGGTCAGTGGTCCTTCCTGAAGTGACCAGGAGGGTGATTTGAAGGCACAATCCCAAAGAGACACAGCAACCCCTAGTTGGAGGCGGGAGCTGCTGCCTCCTTAGCTCTGCAGGGAAATACGGGTCCTTCACAGCTGGACCTCCTTCCCGGGGAAAAAGATCTGAGCTGTGAAGGCTTCATTCTGCTTGTAGAAGCCCAGGGCACAAGAGATGATGCAAGTGACACCAGAACATCAGCACCCTGGGTGGCTTCTTGGGTCTGACTGGACCCTGCACTTCACTAACCACTTTGGAAAACAGAATAGTTGTCATCCATGGGCAAAGGGCCAAGGAGGCTTCGCTGTCCATGTCCCCTTCCCCCACTGGGCTGTGAGACCAGCCTTTTGTGTTGGCCCAGAGCCCTTCTCCCAGAGGAGCTTAGAGTGCCAGCTGCACCCTGGGTGCTATTCCTGACATCATGGGGTGACCATCCCTTGCCCTGGGGCACTGACTGTAGGGCAACCCGCAGGCCAGCCCGGCCATGCAGCTGACTATTGAGCAAACCTGAACAGCCCAGGGCTGTCTTTTTCTCCAGCGGGGCCACAGGTTGCATAGTAGAGAAAGAGTATATAACCACGCAGAGAAGCAAGTGGAAAAAGAACTTTTCAACATTCAGAACAGTGTTTATGGTGAGTCCAGAACAGCTGACAACCTTATATGGGCCTTCTCTCCAATTCAGGCCCTGGGAGATCCAGCCCGTCAGCAGTATCCATAATCCCAGCTGCAAACATGTTGGGGAACTTCGTTTTCTTGGTCCCAGGCCAGCGGCCCTTCTTAACTCCTTGGTGTCCTTCCAGAACCATGGCCACTGAGTGAGGGCATCTAAGGGGCTCCAACCAGAGGCTGTGAATGTCCCCTCTTCCCTAGGACCGTCCCCCTATGCATGACCAGTTGCCTGATGAGTTTCAGAACACATGCCCAGTCCAGCTTGTGGCCTGGAGCCGTTTGTTTTGTCGCCCCGTGCCTCCTTTTCCCCGTCCTGAAACCGGCACAGATTACACACAAGCTCCTCTTTGAGGCACAGGATTGCTGAGCTTGGCAAACGGAATCCCACTGTGGTGCTTGTTAATGAGGACGACCATCCATGGGAGGGAGAGCAGCCAAGAGGGAGCCCGTGGGGGCAGAGTTAGGGTTCCTTCGAACCCCTAATTGAGTTTTTGGAGATAATAAACTTTTAAGCAAGCAGAGGCCAGAGGCTTGGCCGGATTTTGTTCTCCACTCAAACAGGTGTGATCAGTGCTATTTGCAAAATAGAGTTGGGGTAGTGACCGGAGATTCCTGTGTCCTCTCCCTAGCCTAAGCTGAAAGGCCTGATAAACAGTGAAAAACACTGTTCCATTTCTTGTGTAAAGGACACCCTGGCATATGCCACTGCTGCCTATAATGTCAGCCTGAAAAAAGCAGAATAAACAGCCCTTAAGCAAATTAATACTGTAATCCTCGAGAAGAGAAGGTTCTGTGATGGGTAACTTTTTCCATGAGTCAGACAGAAAGCTAACATTCACTTGTTTTATAAAGGGGAACACTTTGTCATTTGTCATCGCCAGCCTTTTCTAACAAGCTTGGGGTGTAGGCTACGAGAAGCCTGACCAAAGGGAAGCGCCAGGAGGCCCTTGTAAGAAGCAACCCGAGCCCGGTGGTGGTTCTATGACTTCCAGATGAGCCACCCTATTGCTTGATGGCGTAGACAGCTGCCAGGGGAGTGCTTGTCTCTCCCCACCCTCCCTGCTAGAGAGGGGTAAATCAAGGCACTCCAGATCTACAGCTGTCCAAGCAAGATTTAAAGCCAATAAGACCCTTTATCTTAAAATCTTCCTCTGCTGAGCCCTGGAATGAATATTTAATATTAACCAAGGCCCATTAAGAGAATATTCTCTCTTTCTGCATGGGAAATGCTTTCTCCTTTAGTAGCTCACTTGCTGCTGATCCAACTCCCCTGGCCTCTGCCAGAGTCACCGGGCTTAGGAACTGGGATCTGGACTTAGAGAAAACATGTCTGTCTGTTCATTCCCTCTCCGCTGTATTTCATGTGCTTGTAAATCCTTTTGATCTCTTAATACCCCCTATTTATTCAGCCCCTGCTATGGAGCTCAAAGGAGTGACCTCATCCTTCGTTGTCTTGCCCCGATGAGATGGGGAGAAGTGGGGCCATTCCACTGCCCCGGCTCGCTAGTGTCCCCACATTAGAGCTGAGAACTGAGGAAGGCCACCCCTCTTCCCCAGGGCCCCATGTAGGGGCTGCTCTGCCTCCCTGAGTCCAGCCCGTGGCCCCACAGCATTGGCCTGCCTAGGAGGATGGGACTTGACTCAAGGACAAGCTCCATTTGTGCCCTTGCCCAGTCTGGGCTGGGCATGCACAGGAACAATACCCATATTCATACAACATGGGGTTTGCCAGTGCACCCACGTGACCTGACCTCATGACAGATGTGGGGGAGAGGGGGGAGGCACAGATGCTCCCTGTGTGCATTCTGCTCTGTGCTGCCCGTGCGCCTCAGCTGTGGGCAGATTGCATGCTCTGCTGCCTGCAAAGCCTCAGCCCTGCACTCAGTGTGCAGTTGTGGGACAGTGAGGTCACTGTGTCACCTGCTGAGAGTTCTCGCCGCGTATCCTGCTGTGTACTCTGGGGAAACATCACAGACTCTTTCTGCCTCTCTCATTTTCAGCCCCTATTACAAGGAAATCTCGCTAGTCCCAGTTAAAGGATAGCAGGGAGAGAGCAGCAAGTATATAAAATTCACCACTGTGGTTATTCATAATTGTTACCCATCCTTTTTATTATTGAGATTAGCAGCAGCTAGCACTTGTTGTGCACACGTGGATTATACCCCTGAATCCTGGAGTTAGGCTTGTTACTTTCCCCATTTTGCAGATAGAAAACTGTTGCACAGAGAGGTTAAGGGGCTTCCCCACCTGGGGGAAACCCAGGCATTCTGGACTTCCGGGCTGGTGCTCTCAACATGTGACAGCAGCCCCTCCCATGGTTGGATAGAACATGCCTATAAGACCGGGGTCTGTGTTAACTGGGACTTCTCTGCTGGTTTTCTCATGGGGCCTGTGTGGGGGTTGGGGGCTGAGTAAGGAGGTGTCGCTGCAGGACAGCTGTGGCTCCTCAAGAATATAACTGTAGGATGAGCCCCTCTGGGCATTGCCTTGGTGGGTTATGGAATGAATGGGGCCAGGGCCACTCCACTGTGTTCTCCTGTCCAGGGGATTTGCGTTGTTTTGGGTGTGGGCAAGAGTTACAGAAGTCACTGCCCTTCCTCCACCCCATGAGCCACTCAACTCACCCACCCCTTGGCAAGGAGGATCCTTTTCATCCTTAACCTGGAGTAACCGAGTTGTAACTGTAAGATCTCTTTAGTGTGCTAAAGGGATCTTTTGAAATCTTCTAGCAACCTACCTCTTTAATTTTACTGGTTAGGAAATTCAGGCCCAGAGAGGGAAAGTGTCTTACCCAAGGTCAAACAGCAGTTAGTGGCAGTGTTGGTACCAAAACAAGGGTCTTCTGACACCCAACCCTGTCCCCTTTGTACTAGCGCAAGGTACTTACACCTTTGCCAACATGTGCCCTTGGGCGTTATTGACTGCGCAGGCCTGACTGCCACCCAGCAGTAGGATGGGGAGGCATCCCTGTGGGAATGAGGCAGCGTGGCTATCTGGGTGTGCACAGCCCCTTCCTTCTGGAAGCTTGCTTGACGGCGTCCTCTGTGGGGCAGAGACTCACGTGAGGCCTGTCAGCGTCCCAGAAGTTAGCCAAAGTTTGGAGGGTCTCTGTTAACTAGCTTAAGTGGCTTCATCTTGCTGGAAACAGCTGATAGACTGGAGCAGTTTGCATCCTGAGGAGAATCCAGGGTCCCGTGGCTATTCTTTGCCCTACATTCGGGGCTAATGGGCACCGTCCAGAAAGGCTGAGGGTAAAGTAGGAGTGTGGACATGAGGAGGCAGAGTCCCAGAAGAGAAGCTGGCGGGAAGGGGATGGGTGCAGGGGTGGAGGAGGCTGTTCTTTAAAGGAAACATCTTCCCTGAGGTGAGGGCAATAAGGATGGGGGAGGCATGGAGTATGCAGAAGAAGAGGCACTGCAGGGGAGGCCTGGGCCTCCACACAGACGTCTCTACATGGGTCCTCTCTTCTGTCCTTCCCTCAGGAGTTTACATTCTGATCGGAGCTGGTGCCCTCATGATGCTAGTGGGCTTCCTGGGCTGCTGTGGTGCTGTGCAGGAGTCCCAGTGCATGCTGGGCTTGGTGAGTCTCCCGTGTCCCCGAGGGCACCCCTGGACCTCAGCAGTACCAGACCCACAGATCAGATGGAAGGGGCGGGGGTGAAGAAGGTGCCCAAAGGGCCGGGTGTGAGCTGCCCCCAGCCGCCCCTTGCCCCTTCTTCGGGCCTTGCCCCAACCTCCAAGCCCACCCCCTCCCCAGTGTGGGGCAGCCCCTCTTCCTTTCTGGAGCCTGTCTTGTCACTTCCCTTAGGCAACTAAATGCCAGGACTTTGTTCTCCCCTCTCTCGAGGACCACGTTTGCTTTTTTTCCCTGAACCCACAGGTACCTTTGCCTTCTTTCCTGCTTGTCTCAAAATTTCTTACAATCATCCGCAAACTCCACAGTGTATTCACTTCCTTTATTTCCCCAAATCTCTGGGTTTTGTGAGTGAGTAATGGCATTTTATTGCTCACTGACTCTTAACTAACACCTTATGAATGCCAGTTTGGGGCTTGGCTGTGGGCACCTTTTCCTGCTGCAGCTTCCATCCTTGCCTTGGTTTAACTCTTCCTGTTCTGTAAACTTCTCCCCTGCCTCTTCTAGGCTGTTCCCTGCAGAGATATCATTCTTCTTTGTTCCAAGATGCCCTTTGACGCTGCTGTCTGGTTGGCTACATTGTCCCTCACGCTGCCCCTCTCTTCCTTCTAGTTCTTCGGCTTCCTCTTGGTGATATTTGCCATTGAGATAGCTGCAGCCATCTGGGGATATTCCCACAAAGATGAGGTAGGTATGTCCCATGAGATCTCTTGGGTCCTGCAGTGATCTGGGTTTGGAAGCTGGGGGATGGGCGTGGGGAGGGGGAGGGGGTCCTAGCTGGGCACCTCGGTCAGCTTCCAGCCACTGAGCAGGCCTCTCGCCTCACCACATTTCCACGCGCTTTCAGAACGTGCACCCTCGAGGGCAGGGCACGTGACTGCTTACACTACCCTGTGCGGGTGTGGTGCCAGCCACAGTGTAGCTCATAGCAGGTGTTCAGGTCTGTGTGTATCTGTCTGTCACCCACTGCAGCAGCCCTTTCCCCAACTCCTGGAAAACCTGGCTTTCTGTGGGATGGACCCACTTGCCTTCTCCTCTCATCTATAAATACATGTTTGGGTGCAGCCCCCATGAGCCAAGGGCTATGGTCAACCCTATGCAGGGCCCACAGGTGCACAAGCTCTGGGCCCCACTTTTACGGACTTGGCCATCTAGTGTGAGAGAAAGACATGCATTTGCCAAGTGTCAC
Source organism: Daubentonia madagascariensis (assembly GCA_023783475.1). Classification (NCBI taxonomy): domain Eukaryota; kingdom Metazoa; phylum Chordata; class Mammalia; order Primates; family Daubentoniidae; genus Daubentonia; species Daubentonia madagascariensis. The sequence goes on from JAKFHU010000075.1 coordinate 6,839,687, forward strand.
AGAAGTGATTTATATCCAAAGTACCAGAGGATTTGAAAAGGTGGCGGGGGGAAGGGCAATCTCCTCTAGCTTCATGGAGAAGGGTGCACTGACCTAAACCTTGAATGAGAGGTGGGATTTCAGGAGGAAAGTTGGTAGAGGCAGGTGGGGGTTGGTCCCAGACAGAGGGTCTAAGCACAGCTGAGCTTGGGCTTCCTTGGGGAGCCCTGAAGAGTTTGGGGCCAGGATGGGCCATATCAGAGCACGGTTTTAGGAAGGGCTACCTTGTCATCTTCAGCAGGAAGGGGAAAGGAAGAGAGATGCTGGAGGCAGGAGCTGCAGCCATAGAAATAGGAAGGGATAATTGTAAAAGATGTCAGTAAGGTGCTAAAGGAAAAATGCTGGACGTAGGTTTGTTAATTGGATGTGAGTGAGAGTCAAGGGGACAGGCATGCGTTAAGTTGGAATGCACCCAGGTGCAAGCGGATAACAATCTAGCTAATACCTCTTCCACATTTACTGTGTACCAGACATAATGGTAAAGGCTTAATGTGCAATATCTCGTTTAAATCCTCACAATAAACTATGTGATTAGGGACTATTATAATCTCCTATCCTACATTTGCAGAAACTGATGTATAGAGAGGTTTAATAATTTGCCAAAAGTCACACTTAAGTGAAGAAACAAAGAAGATGGAAGCCTGAGGAAATAGCCAGGTCAAGAGTAGGATTTTGGATTTTTATTATTGTTACTGTTTTTATTTATTTGTTTTAGAGATGAGGTCTCCCTTTGTCACCCAGGCTGGAGTACAGTGGTATGATCATAGCTCACTGCAGCCTCCACCTCCTGGGCTCAGCCTCTCCAGTAGCTAGGACCACAGGCACATGCCACCTGGCTAATTTTCCTATTTTTTGTAGAGACAGGATCTCACTGTGTTGCCCAGGCTGGTCTCGAACTCCTGGCCTCAAGCCATCCTTGTGCCTCGGCCTCCCAAAGTGCTGGGATTACAGGCGTGAGCCACCGTTATTCTTTAGATTGAGGAGATTCCATTTAGTAGCCAAATTGGGCTGAAGGGACCAACCAAAAGTACATGAGACAAGGAAAAATGGCAGGAGCTAGTTTGTGGAGGACGTGGCAGGAGCTGGGAAGTCCCTGGAGGCCCTGAGAAAAAGAGGGACCAGAGGCTTTTGTCTGCCCAGTAACGTTTGCCAAGCACACGTGTTTGTTGGCTGGGAACTTGAAGAGAGTGAACAAGTGGAACAGGTAACATTTGTTCATGAAGAAGTACGTGAAAAAGCTGTCCCTGCGCCACTCTTGTCTGTCCATCGCAGGTGATTAAGGAAGTCCAGGAATTTTACAAGGACACCTACAACAAGCTGAGAACCAAGGACGAGCCCCAGCGGGAAACGCTGAAAGCCATCCACTACGCGGTATGTCATCTTGGCAAAGATCCCCACCCTTTTCTGAAGACCCGCATGTCTTCAGAATATGTCTGCGCGCAGGTTGCTTGTTATTCCAGACCAGTGCATTTCTACTCTAATCCTGTGTTTTTATCTACTTCTCTCATCCCCATCCTGCCTTCTCTCTGTAGTTGAACTGCTGTGGTTTGGTTGGGGGTGTGGAACAATTTATCTTAGACATCTGTCCCAAAAAGGACTTGCCTGAAAACATCGCAATGAAGGTAAACTTGGCAGCAAGACCCTGGTTGCCCCCACCCCATTGCTCTGGGCAAATCCTGCGAGCGCTTCGTAGATACCCCCTTCTACCTGCAGAAGGTCTCCTTGGCCACCACTCATTTCTCCCCTACTTTGGGCCCTCAGTTCCCTCAAGGGCAACAAAACAAAGCCCAGACCAGGGGAATAACGAAGGGACAATGTGGCACCTGGAACCACCCACTGCCAGCCCAGCCCTAAAGCTGTTGAGGACGGGCGTGCTTCTGAGTCTTGGACTCCTTTTATTTTCAGACTTTCTAAGTGGCTCGTGATCGTAAGCTAGAGTGAATGTCCGAACTCCAGAATAATAAAAAGTGACTCTACCGCCCTGTCAGAAGTAGACCCCGAAGCAGGGCCCGTCCCTCTTCCCTCCCTGATGCCCTTCCCGATTTCAGGGACCCACTTGCATAGCCAGCTCTTGGTTCCCCTCCCACCCACTAGCCAGCACATCTCTTATCCTGGACACTCCTGTCCCCAGCCCGTCCTCTCCCCCACCCCAGTGCTCCTAGGGCCATGGGAGGGAGGGGGCCCCTGGAGAGGGGATAGTGTGTGACCTGGGTCTTGGTTTGCCTCCCTAAGCCCTGCCCGGAGGCCATCAAAGAGGTCTTCGACAGCAAATTCCACATCATCGGCGCGGTAGGCATCGGCATTGCCGTGGTCATGGTGAGTGGCGGGGCGTCTGGGCAGGGCTGGCCTTCTTCGTGGTTGACATTTATTCAGCACACACTCCCTCCAGACACTGTCTTAAGTGCTGTGCGTTTATCAACTAACTCAATCTTCATCATGCCTACGAGGTAGGCACTCTTAGTATTTCTGTTTTACAGCTAGGAGATATGGGGAGACAGGTCGATAAGGTGATCGAAGCCCCTCAGCTCATAAGTGAAGGAGCCGAGGTTTGACCTCTGTGTGTCTCCAGAATTGACTCTCTTAGCCGTTAGGAGTTAGGGGCAATCAATACACGAGTGGATTAATAAAATGTGGTATATGTATACCATGGAGTATTACTCAGCAATAAAAAACAATGGTGAATTAACACATCTGGTATTATCCTGGTTGGAGCTAGAGCCCATTCTTCGAAGCAAAGTGTCACAAGAATGGAAAAACAAGCACCACTGGTACTCACCATCAAATTGGTACTAACTGATCAACACTTACATCACACAGGGCAATAGTATTGATCAGGAGGTGGGCAGGCGGGAGGGGGGTGGAGGGGATGGGAAAACTCTCACTGAATGGATGCGGGGAGCACAGTTTGGGGGATGACCATGATTGTAGCTCTGACACGGGCAGTGCATGAGCAATATATATAACCAAAGTGTTGTACCCCCATAATATTCTGAAATAAAAGGAAAATAAAAAAAAGAGGGGCACATGTAAGGTGGTGACAGCACTGCTGGTCCTCAGAGCGGGTCTCTTCACGCACCTGCTTTTCTCTCCCTCGAGAAGGTAGTTGGCTAGGAGCTACCAGGGTGGCAATTCTTCCCTTTCCTCCTGTAGTCTGAAGGGCATCCAAAGGTGGCAGCCAGAAGGAGGACTAAAAGCTTCAGCTGATCCAGTCTCCTGCCAAGCAGCTCCTAGAAACCGAGGGCCAGCCAGGTTCCCTGGGGCCAGCCCCCGTCTCCCCGTGAGGACCCGCCCTTACTGGGACGGCCTGGCTCCCTGGGTCTCACCTCGCCAGCTCTCCTCTGCCCCTTGCAAGACTGCCCGAAAGAGGGAGTTGCCTCCTTTCTTAGTGGTTATTTGTACCCCTCATGTGTACTAAGAAAGGATTGAAGCAGCTCTCAGTAAAAGACCTTTTAAAATAGAATATTAAACACACACATACACAAAGATGAAAGCATAAGTACTAACCTGTATGAACTGTGGCAGTGTCTGGAATTTGAGCATTAAATTTAGCTCTGAGCTTATTTGTCTCACTCTGAAAGTTTCCAGGGATGCGTGCTTGTGCAGCTTGCATCAGCAACTGACTGCAGACCCTTAGAATCCCACAAGTTCCGCGGTCCTTCCCGTTATCTGGCCTGCATCTCTCCTGCTTCGGTTCTTTAATTCATGTGGCCTCATGGGCACCATTCGCCTTGTCATTTGTCTTGGACTGAATGACTCCTGTCTTTCCCTTTCCCTCAGCCTTCCCTCAGACAAAACTACCGTGTTCCTTATATTTCTTCCCATCTTCCAGATATTTGGCATGATCTTCAGTATGATCTTGTGCTGTGCTATCCGCAGAAGCCGAGAGATGGTCTAGAGTCAGCTTACATCCCTGAGCAGGAAAGTTTACCCCAGAAGACTGTTGGGTTTTTTTTGGTTTTTTGCCACTAACTTTAGTATTCATTCTGCATTTCTAAACCAAAAAAGTTATTGTATGTTTGTCTTTTAATGCTTTATTCGATATTGATATTTGTAGTTGAGGGGGGCTTGGTTTGCTTTTGGTTTATATTTTTTTGGTTGTTTGTTTTTGCTTGTTATGTTAAGCAGAAATCCTGCAATGAAAGGTACTATATTTGCTAGACTCTAGACAAAAGATATTGTACATAAAGAGAATTTTTTTTCTTTAAATAGATTAAAATGTCTATCAAATTTAATCAGGTTGTAACTTATATTGAAGACAATTTGATACAGAATAAAAGGTTATGACAATATCCTTGACTGGTTTTTGGTTTTTGTTTTCTTTAATTTTTTGTACAGCTATTTAGTTTTCAGATGCCCTTCAACTGCTATTTACTCTAACAGCATTTGTAGAAGTAAGTGGGAAGGTTGGTCTCCCTGCTTTACTAATGAAGAAATTGAGCCATGGACAGGTGAAAGGATTTAGATCCGACGCCACACACTTGTTCACGGGAGGGTCAACATTGGAACCTCATCCCCAGGCTCTACATTCAGCGGCGTACTATATCCTGGGGACAACAGTACCCATATGCGCCATGGTGGCAGGGACTTTGCTTTACTCACTGCCGAGAACCTAGTGTCTGATGCATAGTAGGTGCTCACTGTTCCTTATCAATTAATATTTGCTGGTTAAATGAAAAATGAGCATGTACCCATCAGGGTTTAATCAGAGAAGTAGAACCACTAAGAGATACGTCTATGAAGGGATTGTTGGCAGGAATTTGACCTTACACGATCTTTGGGGCTCGTTAAGCAGACCCTGCTGACAGTTGGGAAGGACAGATGGTGTGAAGTGAGGGACATGAGCCAAGGCCCATGAAGACAGACACATCCGTGTCCACTGTCATTGCTTCTGATGGTGGTGGTGCAGGTCCTGCAGAGGCCAGGGCCCTCCATGGTGGAGCTAAACACTCATGGCCCAGGCACTGGAGGTGCTGAGGCAAAGCCAGCCAAGAAGCAAGTTTGTGTGAGCTCCGAAATGACTGCTGCTTCATCTCCCGCCTCCACCCTCCCACAGGGGTCTTTGTGCTCCTTGCTAACTGGAAACATACTGGAAGGGGAATTTCGGGAAGTGCAGTTCAGCTTAAGCAGGTGGACAGATCACAAAGTCGTACACAATTCAGAGAGTGAGCAGGCAATCATGACAGTGGGACAAATACCAGGAGAGGGGAAGTACAGAGGCATAGGAGGCCAATTTTTATTTTCCATTCCTCGATTCAGTTTGGGTTTTTTCTTAACGTTAAAAAAAGAAAAACAGAAAAAAAGAATCAATGTCTCTGAATGCCATTACATTAAAAAAAATCAAAACACCAATGTTCATAGCAGCATTCTTCACGATAGCCAAAAGGTGGAAACAACCCAAATGTCCATCAACAGATGAATGGACAAGCAAAATGTGGTCTATGTATACAATGGAATATTACACAGCCTTGAAAAGAAAGGAAATTGTGACACACGCTGCAATCTTGAACATATTGTGCTCAGTGAAATAAACCAGACACAAAAGACCAAATATTCTATAATTCCTGTTACATGAGGTACCTAGAACAGGTAAATTCACAGAGACAAAGTGGATTAGAGCTAACCAGAAGCTGAGGGGGACAGGAGAATAGGGAGTTACTATTTAATAAGTACAGAGTTTCTGCCTGGGATAATGAAGAAGTTCTGGAAATGGATAGTGGTGATGGTTGCAGAACTTTGTACTTAATGCTACTACATTGTACACTTAAAAATAGTCAAAATGGTAAATTGTGTGTTATGTATATTTTACCACACAAAACAGCTGGGTTGGCATCCTCAAGTCTGCTTGCTACCCTGTGGTCCTAGGTCTCTTACTAATTTGAGCATTTGAGGGCTGACTATACTGTCCCAACTATGGAAATAGTAGGTCAAACATTCGTTTTATCTAAGGGTGACTAAGACTCCCAGCTCTGGGCATTATAATCCCTGATGAACTCTAACATCAGCTCTGTGTGTGACCACCAGCTCCATCTAGGAAAGGCAAGTCCCATGCTCCGTTCACGCTTTCCACTCTGCTGCTTTGCTGAAGGGTGGGCTTAGTGTACAATAGATCGCTAGTACTTAAATCCAGGAACAACTCAGGGTTATACCCTGTCTTTCTGTTTGTTGTAAATAGTGGACAAATGGGCTAGCAACAGTAAGCAATTGATTAGGAACATGGGTGGTGTCTCATGGAACCCAAGAACAGAAGGAAACACTGTTGAACCTTAGGAAGATTCTGGAGCCATGGACTAGGAAATCCTACAGTTCCCCATTTCTGTGTTCTATTTTTTGCTCTCCAAAGAGACCAACTTTCTCTGCTACTCAGTCCTCATGAGGTAGGGAAAGGGCTGCCCCTCAACTCCACAACCTCCATTAGCCCCACTTGAAGTTTAAGGAGAGAAAAATTTGACCCAGTTTCAGTGAAGTATCAACCCCTGTCCAATTCACTGGCAGGTGGCAGGGAGGGGTGAGTGGATAAAGAATTGGCCACCCTCTGTGACCTGTAGGCTGGGCCCAGTGCCAGAGAGATCATGGAGAGTTGGCAGACACCCCAGCAGGAGCTAGCTGCCCACACTCCCTTAATCAGGCCAAAATGAGCTTCCCCTGAGTCTCGGCAGACAGAGCCAGGTGTAGCTCTGCAGTTAAGGGAAAACCAGGGTGATCTGCAGCTCTCGGGAACTGAAGGGCTTTGGGAGCTATGGACTGCCAAAAACAACAGCAGCTTTGGGTCCAGAAAGAATCTTCTTGAACATAAGAGGAAGAGCAGCTGGATGTGTTGGCCTCTTGGCTCAGCTGTGAAAAGCAGCCCAGGGGCAACAAATTTGTATAGAAACAGCTGGATTTAGTAAAAGGTTATTACTTCACCCAGTGCCCTTCAAGGACTCAAAGTGCTTAAAAATTCATAAACCCCCTGGATTCCCCTCCAAGGCCCAACTCTCCAAACCCACATCCTCCAGATGGAGCTGAGTGGTGCACAGGTGGGCCAGGCCCCCACGGGTGTCGCAGGGCTCGTCCATGATGCTGTCATTTCCCCAGGGTATCTCATGAGCTTCTCAGGCACAAGGCAGAGAGGTGTGGGTGAAATTACAGCACAATTAGGCATATCCGTGGTGAGTGAACACAACCATACAAGGGGAGAGGTCTCTATTGGTGGGCTTTGGGGCCCTGCTTTGCCCTACCCTGGTCAATGTTTTAAATGATAACTTGGAATACTATTTAATATTGTAGATTTCACAAAGCTCTGAGGAATATCCAGTAATTTGGATAACAGAATTATAGTTCAAAGAGATCTGAAGAGACTGGAATAATGGACTATGACACCCAAAGGATGTATCTCAACAGGAATAAATAATAAGTAAATGAAATCAAGCAATCCATATAATATGTTTAGCACAGTCTCTGGTCCTTACCACAACACTTTTAAGTTAGCTGAGTAAGTTAAACATACATTTGGCTGATTAAATAACAGGGTTTTTCCCTTATATGTTAAGTCTGGAAGCAACCAGAGGTGTTGAGTTAGCAGCTCTATCTGCCAAAGATGGCATCTCAGTGATTCTCTTGGCTTGCCCCCCATGGTCATAAGGTAGCTGCTGCAGCTCCAGCCATTTCACAGTAAGAAGTAGGAAAGGACAAATGCTAGCCACCCCTACCCCTATTATGTAAAGCACAAAAGCTTCCCACTCCTCCTCTTCACAGACTGGAAGTCAACTTCCATTTGTGCATCAGTGGCCACAAATCTGTCACATGGCCACTCGTAGTTAGAAGGGAGGCTGAGAACATGAGCATTTAGTTTTTTTCAGTCTATAGTGAAGATTGGAAGCGAACAAGTGAGTTATACGTGTTTTATTCCATTTTACATCTTGAGAACTTGTGGTTCAGAGAAAGAAGTTAAATGTTTGCCCCAAGATCATACAATTAATATATTGGATATATATTTGAATCCAGGCCCATCTTTCCCCAAATTTTATTGCATGTTTCACACAGTACTACCTTCCAGGATTAATATCATAGGAGGAAATTTGACAGGAACATATCAGAACATCTTTTGATTGGAAGAACACATTACATAAATGCAGGATGCAGAAACAATTTCATTTGAAAAAAGATGTGGAAATTTAGCTTACTAAAAACTTAATAGAATCCCAAACTGTAAGGAGAGGATGTCTCTGGCCGCATACAGAGATGTAGGTGTCCAGACGGACAGAGACTACAGTGCTCCATCCGGGGGCCACCCCTCAAGAAGGAAGGCGACCAACTACAGAGACCTAGATGGGGCAGACCTTTTGGGGGAGGGGCCTAAAGACTTTGTTATCCAAGAGGAGAGTGAAGGACCAGAGGACTTTAACCTGGGAAAGGGAGAATCCAACAACACAACAGTCTTTGTTTTCAAATATCTGAAGGGCTAGAAGGTGCACCAGGAGTGTATGTTGTCCCAGAGACCAGAATGAGGACTGACAGGCAGAACTCACAGGGAACAGATTTTGGCTGAACATAAAAAAAGCCCCTTTAAACCAGGGCTGTCAACAGAGGAGAAGCTCCCCAGGAGTAGTGGCTCCCAGACATGAAGGGGGCCCCAGGGGAAGCTAGCGATAAGATGTTGTTGGTTCTTGCACTGACAGGGACTTGGCGCCTTCCATCTCTAAGAGCTTTATAAAAACACAGGTCTCCAAGCAAACACTCAGAAAACCAGCTGTCTTCCTCTCTCTATTCAATTATGGAATGGTGGTGAGGGAAGGACCTCTAGTCAATGTTAAGGAACAGTGACTATTTGTATGGGCAAACCAAAGATATTTTGAAATATTTTGTCTCCAAAGTTGTTGCATTTTTTCATAGTCACCAGCATTAAATAATGAGGTTTATCGGAAGGATATTCAGCATTTGAGCAGCCATACTACCACTTGGGAGTTTCTGCACTTTCTAGCCTAGACTCTGCAGAGGCCTGGGACGGTGGCATCTGCTCCCAGTGTTTCTGCTTCTCTCTGCATCTCACGCTCAAGCTCCCTGAGCAGAACAGATTGTTTGGTACCATCCAATAAGCATCCCCACTGGCATCCCTTGGCAGAATACTAATCTCTGGTCCAATTGCATGAGGCCAGGAAACAGTATTGATGTCCAGGATGTTCCATGATCTAACAAGCACAAAAATTTAGGCAGAAAGAATATCCTGGGACACCTCTCTGGTTGGACCTGACTGGCTCAAGGACCGTCTGGGACAGCCACCCCTGATGAGCCCATGCTGCATTTTTTTACACCCTAGGCGGCTCTGCAGTGGAATTCCTGGAGTAAATGTCCTTTTGTCCAACACAGCACCTGTTAGGAGTGTTTTTCTTAAGTGTTCTCCTTAAATAAACATGACCATGCTCCAAAAGAGGTAAGGTTGTGCATGTGGATCTTTGAGAAAGAGAAGTTACAGAAAGGGTCTGTGAGCCTTGGAAGGTCAAGTGGCAGAGTCAGCTGCAGGTTCACAGGTCCCAAGCCAGGGACCGTCACAGTCTAAGGACTTTATTCCACCAAGCTAAATTCTCTCCTCTCCCCCTCAGCCATGATCAGAAGCCACTCAGGGATAAGGGACCCGAGGGTAGCTTCCCCTCCCCCAGGTCTTCAGACTGACTGGGTGAGTCCAGAGCACCTAATGTAATTGTCTTCACTCAAGCCTTGGCCATCAACCCCTGGAGAGCTAATTCGATTTCACTGTTTTTAAATTGGATTTCCCCAAACCATCTGCTTCCCCTGTGGAAATGCAGGCAGGATCAGATCTTATCCCAGGGTAGCATCTCCACGACTCTGCAAGGCTGAGATCCAGAGCTGACCCCCAGGCCAGGCAAGGCAGTGAGTGACCCAGTGGGGCTCTTGTAAATCACCCTGCAAGGACAGGCACCGGTACCCACAGATCTCAGTGTGGTTTGGGCTGTCCCACTGACCCCAGTACTGCCCTGGGAGCTGGGGAGACACATGGTTTAGTCTCTACTCTTAACACATGGAGGAACTGAGGGCTGAAGAAAAGAGTCACTGACGTGCCCTGGACCACAAAACTCAAGCATGCCTAGAGAAAAGCATCACAATGGGGGGACAGCACAGAAACACCGCAACTAGGGCTATGTTCAGTTTATGTCTCTGACACTGACTAACAGGATCTTGGGCCTCAGTCTCCTCCTGTGTAAATTGGAGCTAATGAAAAACAGGGTAGTTTTTAAAACTCTAAGTGCTTATAAAAAATCATATATGTATATAGCATCCACGTGTATGAAAACTATATGCATGTAACAGAATGGCAACATGGAAGTGTCAACTTACACATGAAGATACAGTAGATACGATATTCCCAAGTGGTGCCAGGATTCATCTGAAGACCAGTCACAGAGCTCTGGAAACTTCTTGCCGTGGCAGTGCCAGGTGGCAGCATCTCCCGTGAACTTCCATGAGGAGTCGAGGTTGCTCGGTGAGATGCAGACCAGTCACGATTCTGACATGGGCGATGATACAGTTTTGATTAAGGTTTATAGTCAAGTCATAGCTTTGTTTAAGAGAGTACTACACATGGTGAAATTTCTGAAGCTTCTGACCATAGTGTGATCAGAGAGAAAGTGACAAACGAAAGTCTGTTAAGAAGCATGAGAGAAAATAGAAGGAGGAGGAGGAGAACACACCTCCAGTGGAGGCAACAACAGACGATCGTCTTGTCGTTTGGGCAGAAGGCAGCCACATTTGAGTAACTACTACTGTTTTAGTTTGGAAATAAAGAAAAGCAGATTCTGTCTGATCCACTTTTACTAATCTTTGAAGGAGTTATCAGTGGTGAAAAAGATGAACAGAATGAAGATAAAATGCAAAGATGGTATTCAGCAAATTAAAGTTAGGAAGCCTCTGAATCTCATGGAAACAAACACAATCTCATGATATCAAAAGAGACTCAGGGGAAATTCTCTCTTTTCCACCACGCCCCCTGCCCCAGCTAGACCTAGAAAAACCTAGACTTAAATTCAGTGGCCACTACCTTTTTATCAGGCTGCCCCCTCATTTCCTTCTGGACTGGCCTGCAGTCCCCCATGCCCTCCCACGGACCATGCCAAAGCATTGGAAGGTATAGTAGTTTGGCCCATGAATGACATATTGGCCACCCTCTGCGTTTAAAGCAAAGGCAGAGAAGGAAGCTACTAGCATTTCAGTTAGATACAAATCTGTGTCTCAGGGACAGTAGTATTTTATCAGGCCCTGGCTGACATGAGCAAATGTTTCATCATTTGCTCCATAAACAGTTAGCTATTAAATTGAGTATAATTTATATCTCCTTTCAATTGTAGTGGGTGGAAATTGTTAAATAACCAATGTATAATTAGGGTCTAGCCAAGAAAACAGAATCCAAAATAGGTAATTCATCAGAGAGAATTTAATATAGGAAATTGGGTAAGCAAGTGTTGGAGGACTGAAAAATCACTCAGAGAACAACGAGGTAATGCAGAAATAATAGCAGGAGGAGACAGCTGCCAGCCCAGGGCTGGGGTACAGGGAAGAGGTGGGATTATCAGAGCCTAGAAGCTCAGAGGAGTCCCTGCAGCTGGGACTCAGACCTTGAGGAGGGGGCACGTCCCAGGGGCTGCTGGTACCTCTGGGGGCTGCAGAGAGGTTGATTCTGTGAGAACTAGATTCTATGCCTCTGAATCCTTGGCCTGAGATTCCCAAAACCCTCCAGACTGAGGGCTCAGCAGTGCAGTTAACTGAGCAGAGGTGAGCAGAGGAGAGCAGAGGGGAGCAAGCCAGAAAGGAAAAGCTGGCCACACCCCCTCCCCAGAGGCAGGCTCCCCCCGGCAGAGGGAAAGCAGTCCTGACTTTGAATATAACTGGAAACTTACAATTGCTTGTGACTGAACATCATAATTTTGGAGCTAAGACTGTGTTTTGCAACTTGAAGTCACTCTGGGACTTCACTGTCAAAGTGATCAGAAAAGTCTGGAACTGCCACATATCTATCCCGAGCAAGGGAATAACTACCCCCGCTGACCACGATATAGGAATAGCATGAGACAAAAGAAAGTTGCTTTAAGATTGCAACCCACGAGCCCTGCTTGTTCGGCCTATTTCGTGCAAATATAAAGTTCCTGGCACACAGCAGATACACAATGCATGGCATTTTTCCTATTGCATCCCAGGGTTCTGACCCCTCCCTCAGTGCTACGCTGACTGTAACACAAAAATGTTGAACTCCACCACAGCGAAAGACCACAAAATTCTCAGGTTCCAGCTGTGCCAGGAGCAGGGTTGTCCAAGAGTGACTCTGGGAGTTCACTCGGGGTTGCACACAGGAAGAGGTCTTTGGGATACCCCCTCTCTAAGCGGGAGGAGCTGCCCCGAGCTCAGCTTCCCACAACTAGTGGCTTAACAGGGCACTGCGGCAACCCACGAGCCCTGTGCTGGTCTTCTCCCAGCAGCTACCACCAGCACCTAAATCCAGACTGCCTGGCCCCAAGCAGTCTGTGGGCCCTTTCTTTAATAAGATTGCTTCCGTATTTGCCCTACAAAAAAGGCCAGGGTCCCTTCCCCGGAACATGCCAGCTCGGTCTTGCTGACCCTGGCTGGACTTGTAACTTTTCTCTCCCCTCACCCCACTTATTCTATTACCCACGCCACGGGACACTGTGGGGTTCGTTCTGAACCCCGGTGCTTAACAGGCGGTGACACAGACAGAGCCCATCTCACACAACTGTTCCAGATCAACTCTGGGGAACATACAACAAAGGTAGAGTGACACAGACATTCAAGATCCTCCATATTCTGGTCTCTTTCTACCCAAATTTGTACACCTCTCTACCTCGCATGTGGGCCCCACCCCAATTAGTCTCCTTTACTTTAACACACACTGTGCCCACCTCCCCCACTGAAGTCCCTCCCTGTCTTCCTGGCCAGGTCCCTCCTTCCCTTCAGGGCCAGCTCAGACCCTCACCAGCTCATGGTAAGAGCTTGCCGTGGAGACCCCCTGCTGACTGTCCGAGGTCTCTTGCGCCCTTTATGGAGGGTGCAGTTGGTGCTGGAAGTGGCTACCCAGCCAGTTTCCTTGCATCTGTGAGGGACTATGTGACCACTTCTCGCCAGTGGAATAAAGTAGAAGTGAGGAGTGTAACTTTCAGCACCCAGCACATAAGAAGCAGGTGTGCCTTCCCCACCCTCTCTTTCCCTACCCACCAGCTCTGTGGACAGAGGCCCCAGCACCTAGAGGAAGGAAGAAAGGATCTTGGATCCCTGGATGCCCAGCTGAAAGGCACCTCGGCAGGACTGCCTGTGCACTGGCAAGGACTCAGTGGGAAATGTCTTGTAGAGTATTAAACACTGGGACTCCTGGGCTTTTCTATCACAGCAGCTGGCATCCACCACTGCTTTGTTTAACCTTCTACAGCAGGGCCATCTGAGGTTGCACGTTACCGTAATCAGTTGGGATACTTTGGGCTACAAGCAGCAGAAGCCCGATGTCAAAATTTTTTAAGCAATGAGGAACTTAAACCACATACAGGAAGTTCAGAGGGAGGAAGTTCCATGGCTGACTGTCCCAGCACATTGGCTTTTGCCCTAGAGTTTGTCCCTTTATGGTCACAAGGTGGCTGCAGCAACTCAAGGCTTCATCTTGTCCCATGATGTCTGTGTCTTAAGGCTGGAAGAGAAACTGTTCCTTCATTGTGTCTCTTTTTTAAGAATATGACAATCACCCCCAGAATTCCCTCACAGACATCCCTTCACCTCCCATTGACCTAAACTGATCAGACACCCATTCTTGAACCACCGCGGTGGAGTGGAAGGAATGACCATAACTGGGTCAGACCAAGCAGGACTCACCCCCCTGGCCCAGGGCGGAGAGCATCTGGCCTCGCCTGGAGCACGTGGCCTCCAGACACCTGGAGCAGGCTAGGATGGGCAACTGGGTAGGCCATAACACTGGCAGCCAGATTCCTGTATGCCCCAGGGTGTCCTTTTATCATCTCAACCTGAGGAAGTTGTAAAATGCTGGGCAGGAGACCTGTATTCTGAAGTCACCAAGATTTTACGGTAGTATGGGAGAGAGAGATATTTTACCAGGTAGTGAAACCTTCAAGAAATGACAGGGAGTGGCCAGGCGTGGTCGTTCACACCTATAATCCTAGCACTCTGGGAGGCTGGGGCAGGAGGATAGCTTGAGACCAACAGTTTGAGGTTGAAGTGAGCTCCGATGATGCCACTGCACTCTACCCAGGGAGACAGAGTGAGACTCTGTCTCAAAAAAAAAAAAAAAGAAACTGAACCCCCCTCCTCACTTCCCCCCAACTTCAAAAATAAATAAATAAATAGATAAATAAATAGGAAAGAAATGACAGGGAGTGACCTAAGAGTCAATAAATGATTATGACAAGGTGATCTTTCCTCCGCCCTCCAAGACTTCTATTCTTTCCTCATTGTGACACAGGCCTCGGTTTTGTCTTTGTTAGATACAGATAACCTGCCTAATCTCTAAGGTCTCTAGTCCTCTGGTTGTCGCCTGAGGCCAGGAGCTGGGTCTTTGGGTCTCCACATTTTCTTATACCCCAGCACAGCTCTTAGTGCAGGACTGACATTCAGTGGGGACAGTAGCCATTCAAGAATTTTAACGTTGATTCTCCAGCTCTGTGAGAGAACCCACCACCCATGAAATGTAGTGATTTGCACCTGTACTGAAGCATAAAATCTGAATTTCATGCTGAGAGGACAGTCTGTAGGAGCGAAGCAATCGGTTGTTGAGAGAGGCTATGGGGTGCACCGCAACAACCTCACAGGAGAGTGAGAAAGATTTGAGTTCAAATCCTGGCTCTGCTGCTTACTGAGTGACTGACCCTGGGCAAGTCACTTAACTTCTGAACTCCTGGCTGTCCTCTCTAAAATGAGGGGTAATTGCTACTTTGCAGGGTAACAACCAAATAGAGCATACAGTGGAATTCAGTAAATGATGGTTCCCCTTGTCATTAACTTGCTTTTATCACTAATATCCACTACCTCTTGCAGAAGTACCAGCTGGACCCAGGGGGTTGCAGGTGGGTTGCCAGGGCTCCTAAGGCAGGTGGGGATGTGCTGTGGAGGAAAGAGCCAGCAGCTAGCCAGTAATCTGGCTCTGGGGAAGGGCAGGAAAGGGTGAAAATTCAAATTCCTAGAACAAGGACTAAGGACCACTTCGTTGCAAACATCTACAAACTCCTGGGACATTTCTTGAAGATTTTTGACCCTGGTAAAATATCTTTCTCTCCAGCACTACCCCTATAAATAAAGTCTTGGTGATCTCAGGATTTATAATAAAATCTTTCCCATGACCTGGCCTCTCTGTTTTTTGACCTCCTCTCTCACTCTCATAGCCAGTGGCTCTCAAATTTGTTTGTTCATGACCCAACCATACGTGAGACTCAGCCACACACTCGCCATATATAAATACCCATGTCTACATAGACATAAGTGAAATGAAAGCTTTATGATATGACACTTATCCTTGCTACATACAGTGTGCTCTGCCATTTTCTATTCTATTCTATTCTATTTCATTTTTATAGATGCTGGTTGCAACCCACTAACTTAATTTTATGATCCACTAATAGGCTGTGTCTCTCAATTTGAAAAACCCTGCCCTAGACTTCTTCATTACTTCGCTCCAGTTTTAGAGATCAAAATGCTGAGGAAAGTCAGGTGTGGTGGCACTCGCCTGTAGTCCCAGCTACTCGGGAGGCTGAGGTGGGAGGATTGCTTGAGCCCAGGAGTTCAAGGCCTGCCTGGGAAACATATCAAGACCCCTGTCTCTAAACAAACAAACAAAAAATATTTTTTTAGTTTTTTTTTAAATGTTGAGGAGAAACCAGCAATGGAGACTGAGACAAAGTAGCCAACAAGGAAGAAGAACAAAGAGACCCTTCATTAGCTCAGTCCAAATATCACACTTTCTAATCCTTCCTGTCATTCGAACTCCTTCCTTCTAGTACTCCAAATACAACCATTCTCCGCCCTGTCCAGACCTCGCCATCCATTGAACTCACTGCTTTCTCCTTGTCTTTCACATCCTCGAGATGTCACTTCCCCTTTATCTGGTTTAGATCAAAATAGCTCATAGTAATAATCCATTAATTGATTAATTCAATAGTTACCGAGGGCCTACTCTGTGCCAAGCACTGTTCAGGTGCTGAGGATACAGAAGTGAAGAAAACAAAAGAGTACCTATGAAGGTCTTTTTATCGGGGGGAAAGACAATAAGAAAATAAACAAGAGCATTTAAGCTGTTTCAGTATGCAGGGATACCTCAGAGATATTGCAGGTTCAGTTTCAGATCACTGCAGTAAAGCCAATATTGCAATAAAATGAGTTACACAAATTTTTGGTTTCCCAGTGCATATAAAAGTTATGTTTACACTATACTGTAGCAATAACACTATGTCTTAAAAAAAACAATGTACATACCTTAATTTAAAAACATTTTATTGCTAAAAACTGCTAATGATCATCTGAGCCTTCAGCAAGTCGTAATCTTTTTCCTGGTGGAGGGTCTTGCCTCAATATTGATGGCTGCTGACCGACCAGGGTGGTGGTTGCTTAAGGTTAGGGTGGCTGCGGCAATTTCTTAAAACAAGACAGCAATGAAGTTTTCCACACTGACTCTTCCTTTCACACAAGACTCTTCCTTTCACTCTTCCTTTCATCTGCAACATGTGATGCCATTTGATAACATTTTACCCACAGTAGAATTTCTTTCAAAATTGGAGTCGATCCTCTCAAACCCTGCCACTGCTTTACCAACTAAGTGTATGTAATATTCTACATCCTTTGTTGTCATTTTAACAATGTTCATAGCATCTTCACCAGGAGTAGTTTCCATCTCCAGAAACCACTTACTTTGCTCACTCATAAGCAGCAACTCCTCATCTATTAAAGTTTTATCATAAGATTATAGCAATTCAGTCACATCTTCAGGATCCACTTCTAATTCTAGTTCTCTTGCTATTTCCACCATATTTGCAGTGACTTCCTCCACTGAATTCTTGAACTCCTCAAAGTCATACATGAGGATTGGAATCAATTTCTTCCAAACTCCTGTTAATGTTGATATTTTGACCTCCTTCCATGAATCACAAATGTTCTTAAAGGCATCTAGAATGATGACTCCTTTCCAGAAGGTTTTCAATTTACTTTGCCCAGGTCCATCAGAGGAATTACCATCTATGGCAGCTATAGCTTTACAAAACATATTTCTGAAGTAATAAGACTTGAAAGTCAAAATTACTCCCTGACCCGTGGGCTACAGAATGGATGTTGTGTTAGCAGGCATGAAAACAACATTTATTTCCTTGTACATCATAAGAGCTCTTGGGTAATGAGCATTGTCAATGAGCAGTAATATTGAAAAAGAAATCTTTGAGCCAGTTGCAGTGGCTCACACTATAATCCCAGTGACTCAGGAGATTGAGGTGGGAGTTTAAGACCAGCCTGGGCAACACAATGAGACCCCATTTCTAAAAAATTTAAAAATTTTAAAAATTATGCAGATGTAGTGACTTGCGCCTTTAGTCCCAGCTACTTAGCCAGGAGTTCAAGGCTGCAGTGAGCTATGATTATGCCACTGAGCTCCAGCCTGGACAACAGAGTGAGACCCTGTTTCTAAAAAAAATGTTAAAAAATTTTTTTTAATTATTTTTTAAAAACCTTTTTTTCTGAGCAGGAGGTCTCAAAAGTGAGCTTAAAATATTCAGTAACCCATACTATAAACAGATGTGCTATCATTCAGGCTTTGTTTTTCCATTTATACATCACAGGCAGAGTAGATTTAGCATAATTCTTAAGGGCCCTAGAATTTTAGGAATGGTAAATGAGCGTTGGCTTCACCTTAAAGTCACCAGCTACATTAGCCCCTAACTAGAGAGACAGCCTTTGGAAATTTCTAGCCAGGCATTGACTTCTCCTCTTAAGCTATAAAAGTCCTATATGGCATCTTCTTCCAATAGAAGACTTTCATTTACATAGAAAATTTATTGCTTAGTGTAGCAGCCTTCATTAATGATCTTGGCTAGATCTTCTGGATAACTTGCTGCAGCTTCTACATCAGCACTTGCTGCTTCACCTTGCACTTTTACGTTATGGAGATGACTTCTTTCCTTAAACCTCATGAACCAACCTCTGCTAGCTTCTGCAGCTTCCTCACCTCTTTCAGCCTAGAATTGAAGAGAGTTAGGGCCTTGCTCTGGATTAGGCCTTGGCTTAAGGAAATGTCATGGTTGGTTTGATCTTCTATACAGACCAATAAAACTTTGTCCATAGCAGCAATAAGGCTCTTTCACTTTCTTATCATTCATGTGTTCACTGGAGTAGCACTTTTAATTTCCCTCAAGAGCTTTTCCTTTGCATGTATACCTTGGCCAACCACTAGTGCAGTAAAGTGAAGCGCAAATAAAATGAGGTGTGCCTGTAACAGCCAATGCAAAGGCCTGGGCAGGAGGGTGCCTTCAAGTCCCAGAACAGTATGGAGGCCTATAAGGCTGGAGAAGAGTGACCAAGAGGGAGAATAGTGGGAGAGGATTCAGAAAGGTGGCAAAAGGCCAAATGGTCTTGCAGGTCCAAGGACATCAAGTTTTACTCTGAACGAAACGGGCAATCATTGCAGGGCTTGAGCAGAGGGAATGTCCTGATCTGGTTTATGTCTTACAAGGCTCTCTCTATCTGAAGAATACATTGTAGGGTCACAAAGGAGGACACAGGTTAAGGTATTATGGGATGAATCTAGGTGAGAGATGATATGATAATGGCTTGGACCACGATAGCAAGGGAGGAGGTAGTGAGAAGCAGTATGATTCTGCATATAATTTTGGTTTGGTTTGGTTTTGTTATCCAGAGACGAGGTCTCACTCTGTCACTCAGGCTGGAGTGCAGTGGCACAATCATAGCTCACTGCAGCCTCCAATTCCTGGGCTCAAGTGATCCTCCCCCCTCGGCCTCCGCAGTAGCTGGAACTACAGGTGTGAGCACCACACCCAGCCTCTGGATATATTTTTGAAGGTAAAGCGAGTAGGATTTGCTGGTGGGATAGGTTCAAGGATGACTTCAAGGTTGTTAGCCTGAGCAGCAGAAAGTATGGAGTTGCCTTTTACTGATAGGGGGAGACTTCAGGAGGAGGTTTGGGGGTGACTCATTTATGTTTGATGCTGTGTAATATTTCATCATATGAAGAAAACAATCTATCCACTCTCCTGTCAGTAGGCTCTCAGGCAGTTCCAGCTCGTTGCCACAACAAACTGCACTGTTAAGAACATTACTGTACTCATCTCCAGGTGGCCACGTGCAGGCATTTCTGTTAGGTAGACACCTAGGAGAAGAAACAGCTGGGCTATATGACCTTGTCTTGTGTCACCATTAAAAAAATGCCAAGTTCTTTTTCAAAATAGTTGTATTAAGACCGATTTACACTTCTACTAGCCATATCCGAGGGAGCCTATTGGTGTATCTAAATAAAGCCTCTTCCAACAAATGGTCCTGTTAGGCTTGATAACTGCAATGGACTGAATGTTTGTGTCCCCTCCCCAAAATTCATAAGTTGAAATCTTAAACCCTAATGTGATGGTATTAGAAGGTGGGGCCCTTGGGAAGTAATTAGGTCATGAAGGAGGAGCCCTCATGAGTGGGATTAGCGCCCTCATAAAAGGGAGCCCGGGGAGCTCTCCCACCCTGTTTCTGCCACGAAGGACACATGAGAGCCTGCAGTCTGCAATCAGGAAAAGCCCTTGCCAGAACCCAACCATGCTGGCGCCCTGATCCCAGTCTTCCAGCCTGCAGCACTCTGAGAAATAAATGTCTGTTGTTTTTCTAGTCCCCTTCTATATAAACAATTTGAGTCACCCAAACAAGCACGTCAGCTCCATCCTACTCCTCTCTTGTGTGGTCGCACACCAGCCAGGAGCAGCGAGCAGCTTTCTAGGCTGCTCTTGTGGAACAGGAGCCTGGACATGAATCTCGGAGCTCTGTGGGTCAAGTCCTTACATGTGGCAGAGGGTCGGCGAGCTCGCTGGGGTGGGGGAGTGGGGAAATGGGGACCAGGACCCGAGTCTGATGGTGGCACTGCCTAGCACATGGCAGGTACTTGTCGCAAATTACAGAATGAACACACAGAGCTGGAGTTTTTTCTCTTCTTTCCTCCCCTTCTATCCAAACTCTCCGACTGAAAGACCACAAGCATTCACCTACACAAAGGCTCCCGGCTGCTGGGCATGGTCTGCCAGCTCAGGCGGGGAGCAGCAGAGGGACACCTGCCTATGCCCAGCGCTGGGTCTTTTGAGGGCATCGTTTAGGGAAGTGGAGAACCCCAACTTCATGAATGGGCTTCCTGGACCCCCAGGGCTCAGGTTGTCAACCTACAACTGTTTATCTACAACTGATACAGCCCCCACTGCCTTCATTAGTGATGTCGGCTGGAACCACAGATCACCTCTCCCGTGGCTTGCAAAAGTGCTTTTCAAGCTGGGCTGGGGATGGTGGTGGCACCAGGTGAGACCCCCCCCGCCCCGCTCTTAGAGGCTGGAGGCTAAGATGGCAGGGCCGGGCTCTCTGCTCCCTGGGCTTTGAGCTGAGCAAGTAGGGCTTCTGCTAAGTGCTGTCATACCTTAATTTCTGTCTCCTCACCAGCCCTCATAAGGGAGGTGTTATGATCCCCATTTGCACAAATGAAGAAACTAAGGCTTACAGAGGTTAAGTAACTTGCCCAAATCCCCACAGTGAGCGATGGAGTCAGGATTTAAGTCTTTTCTGTTTGCCCCAAAGCCCACAGCACCACCCTCCTGCACCACAGAACTCTCAGGAGCCCAATGGCTTCTGGAGCCTGAGAGTCTAAATTCCAGGGTGCTCGATTTCCAGCCTTCAGTGCCCCTAACAGGGAAGAGAGAACAGACACCTCAGAGGTATAGGAAGACCTCAGGATCCAAGAGCCCAGTGTGTCCCGAGTGGGTGACAGAGGTCACCTGAGCAGAGCCTGGCAGACACCAGAGCATCAGGTGCAGCTTCCAGACCAGACACTCCCAGCCCCGGCAGGGTGCCCCTTCCCTGTGGACAGGCACAGAGGAGGACGAGTCACAAAGCTGTTTGGGATCAGAGCCTGGAGTCTGCAGCCGAGGTGACTGGGGATCTGTCCTCACAACAGAGTCACCTGCTGCAGGCCACACAGGTGGAGGTGGCCTGACCTGGCCAGTACTGGAAGGGGCAGTGCCTGAGTTGGTCTCGGATGGACATTGCCTCATTCCTGCTTCTGTGGGAGAAGGAACCAGACTCCACCCTCGAAAGGCCACCTGGGGAGGAGGAGGCATGTAAGGAACTCTCATAAAATGTCTGCCCACTCCCGAGGCACCCGGGGGGTGGCCTGGAGCCAAGACGAAGGCTTGGACAAGAGGCAGTGGAACTTCACTGCAAAAGAAAATGGGAGGAATTTGACTTTTATTTCGGATAAGAGAGAGCAGAAAAAGGAAGAAGAAAGCAGGTAGAACACCAAGTAGTGGGGAGTGGGAGCCGGAGCTGTAGAAATGGCCAGGGCAGGTCTGTTTGTAAGAGCGCGCTATCTAATACCCAAATTGGAACTGTCGCTGTAAATTCCCCCCATCTCGCGGGAGCATCAGCAAAGCCTGCCACAAACACAGGTGCCTCAAGGTGGGGCAGGAGGGGGTGGATTTTGAAATAAAGGAAGAAGCTTGCTGGGCTGACAAACAGGAAGGGCAAAGGCAGTGCTGATAAGATGACAGTGGGACAGAGGCGGGAACTCAGGGGCCAGGCTGACCAAGAGAAGCATCAGGCAACCTTCGGCACCTTGGGGAAGACATTGGACTTGCCACAGTGGGGGGACTCAGGGGATGGAGATTTGAGCCAATCTTGTTCAGATCTTGAGGGGTGGGTGACTCCAGCTGCCTGCCATTCTCGTTTCTGTGTACAGTACGCTAACCCTTTCCACTCGGTTCTGGTCAGTGACATCACATGTCTGTGCTCTGGCCACCTGGGCGTTGGTTTTCGAGTGTAACACCCAGAGAGCACTCTCGTGTCCTCCTTATGACTGCATGCAACCGTAGTTCTGTGGCCCTGAGCTAACCTCTTCACTTCTCTGAGCCTTGGTTTCTTCCTCATAAACCGGGACCCCAGCACCTACCTCCCATATTGTAGGAATTAAACAGAAAGCCCACGTGATGGTTATTTTTATGCATCAACTGGCTGGACCCCATTGCCCAGATATTTGGTCAAACATCGTTCTGGATGTTTCTGTGAGGGTGTTTTTGGATAAGATTAACATCTAAATGATAGACTTTGAGTAAAGAGATTGCCTCCATAATATGAGTGGGCCCATGCAACCAGTTGAAGATCTGAATAGAACAAAAGGCTGCCCTGCCCCACCCCAACAACGAGAAGAACTCTGCAATGGACTGCAATGTGGCCCTTCCCCAGGTCTCCAGCCCGACAGCCCACTCTGGGATTTTGGACCCACCAAGACTCCATAATCACATGAGCTAAGCCCTTAAAATAAATTTCTGTACATATACATATACATGTACACACACACTCACACATCCTATTGGTTCTCTTTCTCTGGAGAACCCTGACTAACATAGCCCTAACTCTGTCCAGCGCATAGTAGGTGGTTAGTCAAGTTCACTGCCCTCAGGGCTGCAGTGAAGCTGAAAGCAGCTTCTGGGAGGAGGAGGGAAGCCTTGTGAGGTCATATCAGCTCTTCCTGCTTCCCTGCTAGTGGGAGGTGACAGTCAGTCTGATTCCAAGCAGCTTTTGGGGACCAGTGGCAGACTCTGTTGTGGGGCTATTCCATCTTCACAAACAGCTTCTCAACTGCTTTTCTGCCGGTCAGGGGCATGCTTTCCTGAAGGTGCAGGAGCGCTAGGTGAAACATCACCCTCTTCATCCTTCCTGCTGTGTCCAAATGCTCCAGGATGTTAAAAGAAAAACTCTGGGCAAATTAAATTTAAAAGAGTTTAATTGAAAAATGTGGTATATGTATACCATGGAGTATTACTCAGCAATAAGGAACAACAGTGAATTAACACATCTGGTATTATCCTGGTCGGAGCTAGAACCCATTCTTCGAAGCGAAGTGTCACAGGATTGGAAAAACAAGCATCACTGGTACTCACCATCAAACTGGTACTAACTGATGAACACTTACATCACACAGGGCAATAACATTCATCAGGGGGCGGGCGGGCGGGAGGGGGGTGGAAGGGATGGGAAAAACTCTCACTGAATGGATGTGGGGAGCACAGTTTGGGAGATGACCACGATTGTGGCTCTGACACGGGCAGAACAGGGGCAATGTGAATGGCCAAAGTGTTGTACCCCCATGATATTCTGAAATTAAAAAAATAAATTTAAAAAAAAAAAAAAAGAGTTTAATTGAGCAAAGAACGATTCACAAATCAGGCAGCACCCAAACCAGAATAGGTTCAAAGAGACCCCAGACCTGACCGGTGGTCAGAGAGGCCTTATAGACAGAAAAAAGGAAAGTGATGTACAGAAAACGGAGGCGAGGTACAGAAGCAGCCAGACTGGTTACAGTTTGGCATTTGCCTTATTTGAGCAGTTTGAACAGTTGGCCGCCTTGGATCGGCTGAAACTTGGTGATTGGTATAAGAGCAGTTACAGTCTATTTACACTCTAGTTAGGCTGGAGTTCACTATGTATAGAGAAACCTTTAGGCCAAACTTAAGATATACAAGGAGGTAGCTTTAGGCTAAATCTAATTTAATAAGAGCATAAAATCTGAGAATTGTCATTGAGCTAAAGTGGCTTAAACAGGGAGGCGCCCTTGGAAATGCTCTGCCCAAGGCTCTCACTTTGCAGATGGGGAACAGGGGTGCAGAGAGGGGAGGCCTTTGCACAAGGACAGGTGGCTGCAGGAGCAGAGCCCTGGCCCACTGGCACTGTGCCAAGTCATTTCGGGTAACTTAAGTCAACGAAAAACAAACAGGTTCTGGAACTTTCTCAAGATCACGGTGCAGCAAGTAGTGGAGCCAGGATTTGAACCAGGTCCACCACACTCCAAAGTCCATGCTCTCTTCACTGTGCCTCAACAAGAACGTAAGAGACGCCCGGACAGGGACACACACCAGCATGGCTATGTCCACTCCCCCGTTTCTATTTTCATGCTTCTCCCTTTGACTGCTCTTAAACCAAACCACCACCGGGAATTCTTTCCCTCCTACAGTTCCAGACTGCTCTGCATCATGAAAAGGTCACTCAGCACACGTTTATGGTGTGCTTTCTGTGTGTAAATCACAGTGCGAGGCACATCAGATCTAAAGGGAAACAAACTATGGGGGGTTGGGGGGGAGCACACACAAGTGAGTAAATAGGCAATTACAGTACAGAACAAGAAGTGAGGGATGCAGAAGAGGCCCCAGGGCACACAGTGAGGGCTCTTACACAGTGGGAGGGGTCTCAGGAAACACTTACCAGAGAAAGTGACATTTAAGCTGAGACCCAAGGTATCACAAAGGAGCCACCTAAGGAAGGAAGGGCAGGGGGGTGAGGGAGGGCCAGGCCCACAGGCCCTGGAGGCAGGTGGCCTGGTTTTGTAACCAGCATGACCACTTACTGCCTGTGCGCAGTTGTACTCAGGGCAGTTGCGCTTAACCTCTGTGGGCCGTCTCCTCATCTGTAAAATGGCTGGTAATGGTACCTACCTCTTCAGGTTGTAGTGGTGAGGATTAAACGAGTTAATATGTGCAGGTGCTTAGAACAGCACCCAACACACAGAGTTCCTTAAGTGTCCAATTAAAACATCCGATGGGCTGCCGAGTGAACGGAGCTGGAGGAGGTAGAGGGACTGAGAGCTAAGCCGCAGCACATCTTTCTAGAAGTTTGACTCTACAGTGGAAGAGAAAAACAGTAGCTGAAGGTGATGTGAGGTCAAAGGAGGGTTCACTCTTTTTTTTTTAGAGACAGAGTCTTGCTCTCTCACCTGGGCTAAAGTGGTGTCATCACAGCTCACTGCAACATTGAACTCCTGGGCTCAAGCGATCCTCCTGCCTCAGCCTCCTGAGTAGCTGGGACTACAGGCACACACCACCACACTCTGCTAATTGTTCTATTTTTTTTAGAAACGGGGTCTCGCTGTGTTGCCCAGGCTGGTCTCAAACTCCTGACTTCAAGTGATCCTCCTGCCTTGGCCTCCCACAGTGCTGGCATTACAGGTGTGAGCCACCTTGCCTGGTCGGTTTACTCTTTAAGACAAGAGAAATCTGAGCATTTCTAGTTGCTGACTGGAGGGAGCCAGTAAAGAGAGGGAGGTTGAAGACGCAGGGGAGCAGGGAGGAGGATGAATAAACAGAGCAGGCTCCCGGAGGAGGCAGGAGGCAGTTTCAGGTGCCCAGGAGAAGGCGGCAGAAGGAGGTGAGGTGGAGCAGATGGGTAAACAGGTCTGCGGATGTGTGTGGGAAGCTGGGGAAGCGCCTCTATTGGCTCAGGAGGGAGAGACGAGCCATCAGCTGGGGATGAGGGGTCGGGGGAGGAAGCAAGGAGGTCAGACCCATCCTCAAGGAAGAAGAGATGAGAACGCTCCCGAATCCAGCAGAGTCACACTGGTAATGACCTTTCACTACCTGGGACTTGACAATTCACAAGACAGTTTCTCAGTGTCCTCATTCCATCCTCGGCAACCCCAGGGAATATCCTTGTCATTCCTCTTTGTGGAAAGGACGCTGAACTGGAGGAGGTTAAGGCCCAGGGCTTGTTAGTGAGACCCCAGACCTAGAGCCAGGTCTTCCGCGTGGGGCTCTCCTGCGAGTCTTCCTGGCGCACACACACACCCTCCCTGGGTCCTGGGTCGCTGCTGACTAACCCTCCCCCTCGCAGAAAGGAGGCAAGTAAGTGAGAGTGACCTTGTCATAGGGATGGCCTCAAATCTGTGCTCCCTGGGGGGAAAGTTAGTTAATTATTCACAAATGAAAAACAGCAAGGTGCAGGACAGTGAAAATAGTATGCCAACATGTGTCTACTAAATGGGAAGAAAGCAAAAAGAATGTGTGCAAGAGCATGTTTGCTTTATACTCATAAAACATTTCTGGAAGGATGCCCAAAAACCTGGTAACAATGGCTGCCTCTGGGGAGGGGAGCTGCCCGATGGGAAGGGAGGAGATTTTTCAGTGTATACCTTCCTGGGCCCTTTGAAATTGGACACAGTTAAAGAAATAAAAGTGTGCTTTAAAATGCACACAAGTGCTTTCACTACTATGGGTAGCAAACTACTTAAGACACACCCATGCCTGAGACGTGTTGTGATGTCGTGAGTGAAAACCACTGTTCCTCCGTGGTCCCTCTGGCCCAGCCTTTTTCTCCCCCTGGGCTTCTAGCCGAAACCCTTGCCCCGCCTCAGGCATGGACCAGTGGCCCCAGAACCAAGTGTAGAGGCCACAGGCCCCCAGGCCACAGCCCTGTGAATGAGGCAGGGGGCGACCACATCGGGCTCTGCAATCAGACTCTCTTCCTTTGCCTCTTTGGGCTGCCACAGTTTATCTCTCTCTCACGAGAGTCTGCAAATGGGGACATTCCTACAAGGAACTGACAGCACAAAGAAACCCCAGGAGCAGCCAGTGGGCCTCTTAATTCAGGAGCAAGACAGCACCCAGGAGCCCAGGGCAGGCCAGAGGCGGCCATCTGTCCAGGGCTGCCTCTTTTTCTGCTTTTCCTCTGTATCTTCCTGCTTCTGCCCCCTCTACCAGGAAGCCCAGCTCGTCACAGTGCTCTGACACCAAAGCCCCTCAGGGGCCCTGGCCAGCTACAGGTGGGGCTGTCCTTGGGCAGGGTGCTGGTACTGGGCCAATCCGCTGAGGCCAAAGCAACAGGGCCGCGGGTCAGGACAGGAAGCGTGTGCCTTAGACACGGGGCAGGGGCCTGTGAGCAGCTCAGCTTCTCTCAGAAGGGGTTGCGGGCAGGGTGGTCATGTGGTATCCAAAACTCCCCAGGGCAGCATCAGTCTGGCAGCCTTAGCTCACCTCTCCAGGCCAGACCAGCCTCACCTGACCTTCAAGAACTGCTCTCCTGAATGCATTCCTGTGAGCAGAGGCGAGGTACCTTCCCGGGTCTAAGAGCCAGAAGAAATATCTCTGACATTTGTTAGGAGGGAGAAGGCCCAGACTTATAAATACCTGACTACAAAGGGCCCACACAGGCACACCCTCCCTCTCCTCCCCTCCTCTGCCCCAGCCTCTGGCAGACACCCCACTTGTTGCCTTTGCCAGGACTCTAGCAGTGGTGAAAATATTTGGAGATTCTGGCCAATCCATAGGCACAAAAATAGAGAAAAATAAACCACAGAGAAAGTGTGGGATTTTAAGTCAAAAAGACCTGGATTTTATTTCTCTCTCTGCCACTCACTAGCTGTATGATCTTAGGCAAGTTGCTTAACCTTATGAGCCTCAGTTTCCTCATCTGTGAAATGGGAGTAATGATACCTAATGCACAAGGTTGTCTTGAGAATTAAAAGTGATAATGTGCATGACAAAGCTGGCCCCCTACTTGGCACACAGTAGAGGCTCCACAGATGGCTGTCCCCACCCCTTCCCCCTCTCTCCCTGCATTTCCTTTCCTGTCCTCCCTTAGCAGCACAGTCACAGCATATTCCTTGGTAATCCCCTACACTCCTCAGGACTCTTTGGTTGCAAGTGATAGTGAACCTTATTCAGAGTGACTCATGCATGAAAGGAAATTCATTGACTTTGTATAACCAGATCGTCCAGACACAGTTGGCTCCAGGGCATAAACGGTACCCCCAGGGGTTGGTCTGGCTTTGGGCATTGGTCAGCTCTGCTTTCTTTAGTGCCAGCTTCATTTTCAGGTGTATTCTTCATTCATTCATTCACCAAATATTTCTTGAACACCTCCTGTGTGTCAGGTACCATGTCAGGCCCTTGGGAGACATTAGTGAACAAAACAGACAAGCTCCCTGTAGCTGCGCACCTTACGTTCTAGCAGTGAGAGACAGAAAATAAACCAAATCAGTAGTAATGATAATGATGGAGACAATGAACACTGTCTGGGTGACGGGCACACTGATAACCCTGATTCAAGCATTACAAAAGCAATCCGTGCAACCAAAACATTTGTACCCCAATAATATTTTGAATAAATAAATAAATAATAAACAATAATGATGATGATAATGAGACATAAGCATACTACACAGTTAGAAGGCCGTA
Source organism: Daubentonia madagascariensis (assembly GCA_023783475.1). Classification (NCBI taxonomy): domain Eukaryota; kingdom Metazoa; phylum Chordata; class Mammalia; order Primates; family Daubentoniidae; genus Daubentonia; species Daubentonia madagascariensis. The sequence goes on from JAKFHU010000075.1 coordinate 6,867,952, forward strand.
AGTGCTATGAAAAAATAAAGTAGAGCCAGGTAAGGGGATCAAAAGTGCCCGTGGTGGTAATAGAGTGTACTTTCAAATAGAATCGTCAAAGTTGGTCTCCTTGAGAATGGAATAAAAGAGGAGAGGGGCCGGGCATGGTGACTAACGCCTGTGATCCCAGCACTCTGGGAGGCCGAGGCGGGAGGATCACTTGAGGCCAGGAGTTTGGGACCAGCTTGAGCAAAAGTGAGACCCTGTCTCTGTGAAAAATAGAAAAATTAGCTAAGTATGGCAGCATGCACCTGTAGGCCCAGCTACTCAGGAGGCCGAGGCAGGAGGATGGCTTGAACCCAGGAGTTTTGAGGTTGCAGTGAGCTACGATGAGGCCACTGCACTCCAGCCTGGGTGACGAAGTGAGACCCCGTCTCAAAAAAAAAAAAAAAAAAAAGAGGGAATAGCCCTGCGGATAACTAGAGAAGCATGTTACAGGCAGAGAGCAGCAGGCACAAAAGCTTGAATGTGGGGAGGTGTTAGTGTGTTCAAACAAAAAGGGGCCAGTCTGGCTGGAACAGAGTGAGGGGAGAGAAGGTAAGGTGAGCTCACAAAGCTACCCAGAGGCACGTAAGGATAAGGATGGAGACTGAGTAGGTCTTTAGAGGCTGGTTTACCTATCTCTTACTGCCTAACAAATTACCCCAAGACATAGCAGCTCCAAGCAACAGCATTTATCATCCCATAGTTTCTATGGGTCAGGAATCTGAGCACAGCTTAGTTGAGTCTTCTGTTTTAGGGTCTCTCATGGGCTGCAAGGTGCTGACCAGGGCTGCAGACATCTCAAGGCTCAACTAGAGAAAGAAGGAGCCACTTCCATGCTCACTCACAGGGCTGTTGTCAGGTTCAGTTCTTCACCAGATGCAGGACTGAGGGTAGCAGTTCCTGGCTGACCACTGGCCAGAGGCCGCCCACAGTTCCTTGCCAAAAAGGCCCCTCCAGCATGGCAGCTCGATGCCTCAAAGTAAGCAAGCCAAGAAGTGGGGGGGAGCAGAGAGAGCCTCCAAAATAGCAGTCACAGTCTTTTATAACCTAAGCTCAGAAGTGCCATCCCATTGCTTTTGCCACGTTCTATTGGTTAGAAGAAAGTCACTAGGTGCAGCCCACACTCCAGGGGAGGGAATTACACAGGCCACGCCTACCAGGACGCAGAGGTCATGGGCCCAGAAGCTGTCTGCCACAGAGGCCATTGCAAGAACTTGAGTTTTCACTCTAAGTGACATGGGAAGCCATTATTGGGTTCTGAACAAAGATACAGCATAATCTGACTTATGTTTTTAAAGGGTCATTCTGGCTAAGGTGCTGTGGTTGGACTGTGGGAGGTGGAGAGAGTGGAGGAAGGAAAGTAGCAAGGAGGCTAAGCAGGATTCTGGAGGAGAAAGGGCGACAGCAGTGAGGGAGGTGAGCAGTGGCTGGATTCTGGATCTGTCTTGCAGGATTTCCTAATGGATTGGATGTTGGCATTAGACAAAGAGTCGAGGGTAACTTGAAGAGCTTTGGATCTGAGCACCTGGAAAGGTGGAGTACTGAGAGGCACAACAACAGCTTCCACATGCCTGAGCAAAACTCTGGCAGAGAGTGAAAATCCTGCTTCCCCAGTAACTCCGATGCAAGTCCCAGAATCTGGTGCCATCTGCTTGGCTGGGATCACATGCCAGCCCTGAATCAGCCGCTGAGACCAAGGGATGTGACGTTCCAACTGCCTGGGCCACACAGGCCCTCTGGGGCCAGGAGAGGGATCAGTCCTTTCTGAATCGTGGGATCATGGTAGGGGGAGATTGATTCCTCAAGGAAAATCCCAGTGCCATTTTCTAGAAGAAAAGGGAATGGATATTTAGCAGGCCAAAGCCACAGACGACCATCACAGTCTCAAACCCCCTTTGCTCCTGTGCTATTCTCTCAGCCAGGAATGCCTTCATCTACCTTCCCCACCTGTTAAAACCCTCCTCACCCTCCAAAGCTTGGCTTGAGCTCTTTCCTCCATGAAGACTTTCCTGATCTCTCTCCCAGCCACAACTAAGCTGTCCTTCCTCTAGCCTCCCAATCTCATCAGCCTGCCCCAGCAGATTCTTTCTGGGCAACAATCTATAGAAACTAGCCCAAGACCTCATGGAATTGAATTGTAGTAAGGACGATTTGAGGGGGAAGAAGGGAGGGACCCTCATGTAGGACTGGCCTACTGATGCTATAATGGTGGACATTGCCATTCTGTGACTGCCCAGCTTCCTGTCCCCCTTTCCCCACAGCGTACTAGTTTCCCTTTCGGGAGGACCCTTCTGGAGTGTGGTCATGTTGGAAGGTAGTGCCCACCTCTCCCCATGGTAGCCAAAAAGCCTGCTTCCTTCCTCTCCCACCCAGCCCTCATTGATCCTGGGAGACCCCAATATCCCTGCAATCGATTCCCTCTCTTAAGTTAGCCAGAATCAGTTTCTGTTGGCTGTGCCCCAGAACACGGACTGATGGAGCCTGTGACCCTCAGTTCACCCCCACATCACAGCCCCAATGGAGCTTCACAGAGGTGGACAGTTGTCATGTTTTCTTGCTGCCCAACACCTTTGAATACCCTTTCTATTTGGGGGGAATTTCCAGTCTTAATGAGTCCCACTTTTCCAAGATAGAAACCTGAAAAACTGCCTTCCCAGCTTCCTTTCTAGCTAGGTAGCAGGCATGTGACTGAGGCTCCACCAATCAGAGGCAACCAAATGAGGTTTAAAATTGTAAATAAAGAGTCTGAGGAGGCAGGTGCCACGTGGGATGCACCTCCAGGTGATGGAGAAAGGAGGGATCAGTACTTGTGGCCTGCTGGAGAGGGGCGCCAGTATCTGGGGACAAGCACTGGCAGGACAAGATGCACTCGCTGTGTCCAGGGTGCTGGTGGCCTTTGCTGACACAGTCAGAGAGAGGGTCCCGGTAGCCCTCAAGCTAGGTTTTCTGGTCCTCCTGCAGGTGCCCTGGGAATCAAATATCCCAAAATAAATTCCTTTTCTGACCAAACTAGCAAGAAAGAGTTCTATGTTTTGCAACAAAGAACACTGACACATACATATACACAGTACCTGGTTGTTTTAATACAGCCTGTCACCGTGTATGAAGCTCCACCAATGAGGGCAGATTGTAAATATCCACTTTAAGAACTCCTAGGAGTCACGTTCATCTCATTTATTAGGAGCCTTTGCTTTCCTCGTCAGCTGTCTCTGAGATCAGCTACACTAAGGAAGGAAATGGAGGAAATTTGATTGCTTACGGCAGTGGGGACAGAGGCAGTCTGGGTGGGGTCCAATGGGGTCCCCCAGAGCGAGTGGTGGGGCTGGGAGCTTCAGGGCTGGGGAGAGAGATCGCTAGAGGAAGGTCAGGCCCAGAAAAGGGCCCAAAAAGACGTAGCAAACCACATCCCCTCTGCTCACCCACTCCAAACACCTTGGCCTTTTCTCTGTTCCTTATTGGGCCTTTGTTCTGACTGTTCCCTCTGTGTATGTCACTCTCCCTCCCCACCTCCTTCAGGCTGCTCAATAATTGTCACCTTCTCAATAAGGCCTACCTTGACCATCCTCCAATAACACCTGCCCTGGCACACCTGATCTCCTTGCCCTGCTTTTTTTACCTTTCAACATCTTCCAACATTGTATATACACATAGTTCACTATCAGTCTCCCTGCCTAAGGTCTTTGGCTTTTTTCCTTCACCAGTGTATTCCAAGCACCTAGAACAGTGCCTGGAACACAGTAGGCACTCAGGAAACATTTGTCGGGTGGTGAATAAGTTTATTCAACAGATGTTTATTTAAAGCTACTCTACACCAGGCCTCATGCCACCCACGTCTACGCAACACAGACAGACACAGTCCTTGCATTTATGAAGCTTACAGTCAAGCTTCGTAGCTGATGAAACTAAGGCAGGTTGAGAACTGAATGACTTGACAATACGCTCGCCTTCCTGGGGAACGTGGCATTTGTACAGAGGAAGTTTTTGATCGAGAGAAATAGCCCTGTCACTTCAGGGCTTCAGCCTGGCTGTTTCTGGGCAGGGCAGCCTTCTGGGTATGTCTCAGATGACACCTGGGAGGCACCCCAGGCACACACTCAGCCTGCCGGAGCCGGGGCACAAAGAAAGGTGCCCTGAGAAAACCGCCTTCCTTCCTCATTGTTGAGACCTTCTCTGTAGCAGCAGAGATGTAACTTAAATGCGTGTCTGAGGAGAGTTTGAGCGAAGGCTGATCATACAGGGACGCAGGATTGGTGAAGTACCCTGGGGCCACAGGAGAAGGAAGCCTTGCCACTCTGAAGCTGGGCGTCAGGGGGAAGGGGGAGAGAGCAGAACTGGGGAGACCGGGAGCTTTAGGGGTGCTGCCGACAGGAGCTGCCTTCAGGAGAGGGACACAGCCACTGCCAGCCAGCAGCCCACAGCGAGAGAGCCAGGGGAGCAGGCATCCTGTCCACTCCCTTCCAGCCTCCAGTTCCTGCCAGTGCCTCCCACTGGCTGACCGGAAACCAGAGGGCAAGGGGGCCCAGTAGCAGCCATCCCCAAAGGTCAGTCCACTGGGGCACGGAGCCATGGAGAAGGGTGGAGAGTGGGTCTGCAGGGGCAAACAGGGAATAGCCAGCACACTCTCTTCATCCTGGCAGCCCCACCTGCTTCCTTTGGTCAGGCTGGGAAACTGAGGCAGGGGCAGCTAAAGAGAATCTGTACTCCATACCAGGCAGGGTCCTGAGGGGATTACAGTAAGGAGAAAAAGGCACAACCACCATTACTGGGGGGAGGGGATGTGTTTTGCGGCCCATCACTATGGCTACCACTCTGAGCTGCTATCCGGGTCCAGGCCAGGGAACAGCTGGAAGTCACTTTTTCCATCGCCTGCCCGTTCCAGCCCCACCCCTCTTTCCTTCCTCCTTGGCCCCAAACAGAGTGCTTTCCCTTGTTGTGTCCATTCCCAAGTAGGAAAACACTGGGTGGCAGCTCAGGTGGAGGGTGACACACTTGGGCAGCCATGGCCATGTGATGTTGGGACAGGAGGGAGGGGGCAGGAAGTAACAGAGGGGGTACCCAGCGTGAAAAAGAGAGAACTACGGGGGAGGGCAGCTGTCCAGGAAGGGTGACCTGGCACCTAACACGCTCAGACTGTTGTCGATAAGCAGCTTTCATTGGTGTTGGCAACATCAGGACATATCAAACTTTGGCTGTCTGGCCTCTGCCCCTGCCAATGGGATGGGTGGAGAGACCCAGGACGGAAGGGGGCTTTTATTCATTCTTCCTCGTAAATGCACCAGAAGTCATTACCAGGGTGCTACAGATTCTAGAAAGGCCACCAGGTCTCCCTTCAGGAGGGACTGCCGGAAGAAGGATGTTCCCTTTTACTTAGAAAAACAAAAGGCGGGAAGGGGAGAAGCCACAGGCCTATTCAGGGGATTGTGTTATGACCCCACCTGTTGATGCTGGTCAGCCCTGCTGGGCCAGGTCACTACAGGAAGGGGGGTGGCCAGCCAATCCAACCTTCTGTCCTGCAGGCCTCCCCCTCGGCCTGCTCTGCAGCCCCTCTTGGGGCACCTTTGCCCTCATCCTCCCCCCACCCAGCTCCAATCTGTCCTGAGCTTGTCTGGTTCAGGCTCTTCCTCTAAGTCAAGTCTATCCTCTGGCCATTTATGCTGCGCTCTCCCTCTGAAATGCCAAAGCATTCTCTGCTTATGGCATGTCGTTTTCACACACCATGGCCCACTTATCTTTCTCTGTGGATTACCTTACTTCCCAGCAATCTGCCCGGAATTGCCTCACACCCAACTCCATGCTGGGTACACACAGTAGGCACTCAATGAGTACACTCTGATTTAATAAGGAACAGAGGCAAGATTCAAGGATCTACCATTGTCAGGGACTTTAATATCAGCTGCTGCTATCTTGGGGGTTCCCTAAGAAAGGGCAAATTACCCCTCACTCTGCCAACTAGGAAAGAGAAAGAAAGTTTCCTAGCTGTATGCTCTTGTGAAAGTTACCGTTTATCCAATTCAATGAATATAGAGAACATTGGTGTTATGATCAATCCCCAAAGCACATCTTTGCAGACTATCTTATTTGAAACACACAGCAACCTCATGAGGTGCCCGTTTACCAGATGAAGAAATTGAAGGTCAAAGAGGTTAAGTGACATGCCCCAGGGCACACAGTCCAGAACACAGGTCCCCAGCCCCCTAGTTTAACACCTAGTATCCAGGAGAATGGCTAGAATCCAAAGAGGAGCGGAAAAGGCTATCAAGCTGGGAGATGCCAGACAACTTACTCCCGGGGGATGCCGCACTGAAAGAGAAGGATAAACAGCCTGCCCAGTGAAGGAGGGAAGTAATCACTCCCCGCAGTTCAGTTATAACACCGCTGTCTGCTGGAGAGATGGGTTGGAGACAGACACAAGAGCTCACGAAGGTCCCTGGGCTACCAACGTGGCTGCTCTGAACCGTCAAGAGTTCAAGGGTCCCAGGCCCAGGTGGGGAGCCCAGAGGTTCTGCCCAGAATCTGTGAGAAATAAACCCCATGGGGAGGGGGAGAATACTGGTGCTTGGTAAGGAGAGAAATCCCTTAACCCAAGGCAGGGGCTGTGAAGGGACAGGACTCCTTCAGAAGCAGCTCTCACATGTGACCCTGGTGCCCCCATGGAAGAATCCTGGACACTCTTTAAAGCCAGTCAGAAGAAAAGGAGCTCCACAAATATCGCTGCGCAAGAAAATCACACGAGTGGTTTCTCCAGAGTACAGATTCCTAGGAATCTACCTCAGCCTACCAACTCAATCTTCAAAGCAGCGGTTCTCAGCTTCGGCAGCTCACCGGAGTCACCTGGAAGCTTATTGAAATCCTGATGCCCAGGCTGAACCCCAGATCTACCCAATCAGAATCTCCGGGCGGGGTGGGTAGGGCCCAGGCATCAGCATTTTCTTTAAGTCCACTGTATCAATGTACAATGAAGGTTGAGAATCACTGCTCTCCAGTGGGCTGGGGAATCTGTCTGTTTAGCATGTTCCCAAGAAATTCTAACAAACCCAAGTCAGCCCCACTCTGTTGACAGGCATTTGAGAAACCTTGCTAAAGGCAACTCTCCCCAAAGCAGCAAGTGTGGTCTACAAAACCAGCAGGGGGGAATGGTAGGAGTCAGAAACCAGGTCCTGGGGCCATCGGGATAGCTAACAAGGAGACAGGAGTGGCACTTTGGCACCTGGAGACAACTAGAAAGCTTGGTCCTCGATGGGAAGGGCAGAGCTAACAGGGCAACGCATTTCTGTGAGGAAAATGGCTCCTCCTGCCAAGGTTGAGTTTAACACTGTGTTCTTCAGACACCCTGAAAAGGCAAACCATTTACAGTATGTTACTAGACTCCACCAGTATTTGAAGTTTTGGCGAACACAGCCTCCAAAGTAGGGGGGTCTAGGTTTAACTCCCACACTGTATTTCCTAGCTGTGTGCTCTTGTGAAAGTTACCTCACTTCTCTGAGATTCTGTTTCCTCAGCTACCATACAGAGATAAACAATAGTAATTATGTCTTAGTGTAGTTGTGAAAATCAAATAAGATCATTAATACCTGAAGAGCACTTGGAACAATATCTGGCACATAGTAAGTGCTCTGTAAAGCTTAACTAGTTGTCGTGTGTGTGTGTGTGTGTGTGTGTGTGTGTATGTATGTATATGCATATATATTTATATATCTTTATGTATCAATATAATTATATATCTAAAATTATACATATATAATAATACAGTTAATCCTTGAACAACACGAGTGTTAGGGGCACCAATGCCAGGCACTCAAAAATCTGCAAAAAAACTTTTGACTCCCTGAAAACTTAACTTCTAATAGCCTACTGTTGACTATTAGTGGCCTTACCTACTATACCTGTGCCTTACCTATGCTATCCGAAGCCTTATTAACATAAATAGTCGATTAACACACACTTTGTTTGTTATATGTATTATACACTGTATTCTTAGGAGTAAGCTAGAGAAAAGAAAATGTTTATTAAGAAAAATCATGAGGAAGAGAAAATATATTCCCTCTTTATTAAGTGGAAGTGGACGATCGTAAAGGTCTTCATCTTCCGGGTCTTCACGTTGAGTCGGCTGAGCAGGAGGAGGGAGAAGAGGGGTTGGGCTTGCTGTCTCCAAGGTGGCAGAGGCGGAAGAAAATCCTGGTATAAGTGGACCCACGCAGTTCACATGTGTTTGTCCAAGAGTCAACTGTATATATAATGTTTACCGAGCGCTGACTATGTGCCAGGCACTATTTTAGGCACTCAGCGGGCGGCCCAGCCAGACCCAGGAGCTCTGGAGCCTTTGGACAAGCTCCTTCCTCCCTGGGCGGGATCGCCAAGGTGAGGCCGGTGGCACAGGTTTTGCAAGGTTTCCTGCAAAACACACTCAGGTTTAACACACTCAGGTTCTGAGCCAGACCCTGTCCAGGCACCTTCCTCAACCTGCAACTCGGACCCACCTAGGGGTTCCTATTTTTTTCTGACTTACTCTGAGAAGAGGCAAAAACACCCCGGCACACTCAAGGACTAGAGCAGGCTTTTCCCCCGTGTGGTTTTCGCAGGGGCATGTTTTCCTCCGCGGCCCGCCGCCCACAGCCCAGCCTTAGCATGAACATGTCCCGCCGACGGCGGCCCAGGCCAGGGCGGGGCCCTGAAACCCGCCAAGGGGGCAGCAGTCCCCGGCCCGCGGGCAGGGCCCCGCAGGAGAGGGCGCCCCGGCCCAGCCCCGGGCTCGCCCTCGCCGCGCTCCGATCCCTGCGCTCGGCGCGGCTCCGGGGCCGGGGCCGGGGCGATGGCAGGGCGGAGCCCTGGAATCCCCGGCAGCGCCAGCCTCTCCTGGAAGCCCGACCCCAGCGGGGACACGCAGCCGCCGGGGACGCGCGGGGTTTCGGGGCGGGCCCGGAGGAGAGCGAGCCCCGGGTGGGGCGGCGCGTCTGGGCCCAGCCCTCTCCCAAGGGTCAGCTTGTGCCGACGGCCAGGACGCGGCCGTGCGGAGGGAAGCGAGGGACGGAGGGGGCGCAGGAAGCCCGCGGAGGGCTGACTCATCCTCCCGCCGCGGTGAGTCACCCGCGGCCACCGCGGCCCCGCGGAGCGCGCTGTCCCGCCGGGCCGCGGCCACGCCCGGACGCGCAGCCGGGTCTCCGCGCTCGCTCGCACCTGCAGGGCTTCCGCCGCGTCCGCCGCCCCCCTCCGAGCCTTCCCTCCCGGCCCGCCCGCGAGGACGCGAGGTGCGGACGATTAGGCGATCGGAGCGAACAGCGGGTGGGGTTCACTGCAGTACTCTTCCCATCTTCTTGCCCATATGAACATTTTTCAAAATTAACAGTTGGAGGGGGGTGATCTCTCTTCACACAATAGATGCACTTCTGTGCCTTTAAAAGATGAGAAAAGAAAAATAGCTCAGAGTGATCTCAGCTATGTGAAGTACGCAAAATTTATCAGGCCCAGAGAGACAGGAGTGGGGACTTAAGCCATTACCCCCACACCAGGCCCGGGTGCAATTGTTTGAAAGCATTTTCGTCGAGACTAGCTGCCTCACCCACTACCTTCAGGTTCCTGGAATTTGTGATACAAAGAACAATGCGTAGCCAATCAGTAGCTTATGTTATTTTAATGTAAATTTTTGGTAAACAGCTTCTTTTTTAAAAACAGGCTTGTAATTGCTGCTAATGGGAGGGTATACTCAGGGCAGCTTGAATCTGTGCTCCTAGGTTGCAGTCCCCAAACTTGGCTGAAATAAACTCTCTACTTATATCATTTTTGCCTCAGTTTTTTCCTTTAGGTTAACAAAGATCAGTTTCTGGGCCTTCTCCTGGGGACCCCACGCCAAGGCCAAATTGGAGCTGGAGCTGGGACAGCCTGCCTACCCACCCCAGCCCTGGAGAGGAGCAACCAGAGATGCCCCTCAGCTTCCAGGGAGATGATGAGTGACCTGATCCCACAGGGGCCACCCCATCCACCCCTGCTCAGACCCAGTCTGTAGGTCCTTGAGAGCAATATCCGCCTCTGTCTTGTTTGCCACCCCGCCCCCTTGTGAACTAAAATTAAATACAAGGCTCCCCCCATCACCACCAGCTGACTGAATGGACCCCCTCCTGGCCAAGGGGATATCCTAAAATTAAATTGTCTGCCACGAGGAGGAGGTCACCATGCCCCTCTCCCTTCTTGGAGATATCCTTTGTAACTCAACAACAAAGGCCTAAGGCTATGGCAAGACAATCCTACAGGTCCTCAATTTACACAACAAATATAAATCAGGTGATTTGTCTCTTCCTTATCTAAAACATTCCAAGCCTTTAGACAAAGCTTCATTTTTTAACCAATTACAAGTCAAGCAGTCTCACCTATAACCTGTAAGCCCCCCCCTTCAAGATGGCCCACCTTTTCAGGCCAAACCAATGTATGCCTTCCATGTATTCATTTATGACTTTACCTGTAATCCCTGTCTCCCTGAAATGTATGAAACCAAACCGTAACCCAACCACAGCGAGTCCACTTGCTCAAGGCTTCTTGGGAGTGGCTCAAGGTTATGGTCCTCAAATTTGGCTCGGAATAAACCTCTTTAAAATTATTTTACAGAGTTCGGCTTCTTTTTCGTCAACACCCTACTATGTGATGTTTTCACATAGTAGGCCCTCAATAAAAATGTATGGAATGAATGGGTGGTTGAGAAACTTTGGGATGCAGTGAGAAGGAAGCAGGCAGAAAGACCTACTTGTCAGTGGCTTCCTCCTCCTCCTTCACCCCCAATGATCTAAGGCACTAAATGTGAGCACCCAGCCTGCTCCCCATGTCAGCCTGGCAGATTCCTTGCCTGGGGGGCCCCAAGCGCCTTGACCTCCAGCTCTCTGCCTGGGACAGTTATCCATTTCCTCTTCCCCAGGGAGCGTAGTCCTGAGACAGCAAAGAATTCACTGGAGATGACCAGGGGACTGGACAAATGATGGTGGCCAACATTTACCCAGTACCTTGCACCAGACACTGTGCTAAGCCTTTTACCCGTATTATTTTGTTTAATTCTCACAACTATCTTGCAGGAGGTAGGTGCCCAGGCTCAGAGAAGGGAATGAAGACTTAAGTAATGGCATAATGATCATTTGTGCAGCAGGCACTTAGTTATTTGAGCAACACTTTCACTTAATTCCACGACAATTTGGGGAATGAGGGATTCTTCCCCTGCTTTAGGGGTCAGCTAAGAGGAAAAGCAAATGCTTTACTCAAGGTCACCCAGCCCCATGCCTCAGACATCAAGTCCTGGCCTCTCCCCACCTCAAGCAACAAAAGGGACTCACTGCTTTAAGTCACTCCACATCCAGATTCCAGCCCCATGAGTAACTCTCCCTTCTGATAGCTTTTGCATCAAGAAGAAGCCCAAACAGATTCTTCTGCTAGGAGTTGAGCTCCTTGGGGCAGGGATTTCTTCTGTTTCGTTCATGCTCTAGCTCTAGTTCCTAGAATGGCAAGTGTCTTGGGGCTCAATGGCTTCGCTGAATGAATGAAACCTTTACACCAGAGGATGCTCTGTATCCCCTAACAGGTCTCAAAAAGATTGGAAGACAGGGAAATGAAGGAATGGAGGTAGGGTCAGTTCTGGTCCTGAACCTCCTTTGGAAGGAAAAAGATACTTCCTTGGGTTCCCTTAGTGGCCAGACTTCATCATGCCTCATACCCTCCCTGTTGGGGTCAGAAAATTCTTCCTCATATCTAGCCATTGTCTTTTGGTCAGTGGTGAATGAACAAAAAAATTTTTTAATTTGGAAATCTAGCTTTGATCTTATTCTCACATTGCCCGCATACCTTGGTAGCCTCCTGGCTCCCCATGGCTGCTTCCAGAAGTTACAGCCCACCACCACTGCAGCCACCTCCGTAAGAACATCCTTTAAGAATTAGGGCATCCAGCTCCAGCACCCTCTCCTCCTCTTTGCTGTCATCCTCTGGCCTCCTGGTCACTCCTCACTCCCTAGACACCCGGCCCCTGGCCCCCGTCTTGCTCTGCACCCACTCCTCCCAAGCTAGGCGACCTCCACACCCGGCATCGTCCTGCGGCCTCCTTGTTCCTAGTCCTCTTCCTCTCTGATGACCGCATCCTCTGCTTCTGCTGCCCACTCGCAGGGCCACACCCTGATCTTGTCATTTACCTGAAACTGCCCTACCTCCCAGGCCCTGGCTCCATTCCCCTCTCTGTCCTGTCCTCCTGTCCCCCACGGACCACATGTGAAGCCGTGCTGTGGTGTCACTGAGACCTCAGCCAGCCACCCCTCCTCTGGCTTCTCTTCTGGCTTCATCCAGCAGAGAGCCCAGGGATCCTCAGCAGAATTATTCCTTTGCAAATGTCCCCAATTCCCTTTCCTTTGTCTACACCCTCCCGACAAAACCTCAGCCCCAATGAACTGCTCCGGGCCACACCAACAGAGCCAAGCATTGCTGGAGGAAACAACGAGCCAGGCAGATGAAGGCACTATAGTTTCTTGTTTGCCACCCACCAGTGGGCTCCCAATAGCATCCCACAGTCCCAAGGTGTTTTTGAAGTAAGTTCTCTCTCCCCCTCTCTGCAGCGGCTACCACACAAGCTCTCCTCCAGCCTAGAACTCGTCCAGCCCTGCACTCTCCTTTGAATTCCACCCGGCAGATTGCTCCTCCCTTCACTGGGAACTTAGAGCCATCAGACCAGAACTTCCTTGACTCCCTATGGCCAAATTCAGCCACCTACATCAGACCCTGCCACCTTTTTCTCTCCTATTCCAGAGGAAGGGCCCTCCCCCACAAGTGCCTGGACCCATCCCCGCACTGGCTGCTCAGCCATCCCCACTGTCTGACTGTGCTCTCTAACCCCCAGGCCTTTCCCTTCAGCACCAAAACATGCATTTGGTACCACTCAAACAACCACCCCCCCTTCCCCCACCTGCCTTTCGCGGGACTGCCCCATTTCCCTGCTGTCCTTCAGAGCCCACCTTCTCCAGAGAGCTGTCTGCCCACCTGTCCACACTCCCTCCCCTCCATTCTCTCTTCTTTCCAGCTCTGCCCCTACCTCTTTGTGGGAACTGTTCTTGTCCAAGTCACCAACAGCACCCACACTGCCCAGCCTGGTGGGCACTCAGGCCCCTCCCATCGATCTGGGGCCCAGCCTCCTGCCTTTCCTCCCTCTCTGCCTGGCTTCCACTGCCTCCACCCAAGCACCGGGGCTGGTCTAAGCCCCTTCCTCTCCATTCACACTCTGCCTAGGCCTAGGCCATCCCGGGATTTTAGGGATGCCACCTCCAGCACTCCGACTCCTGAAGTTTCTCTCTGGCACAGCCCTCCTTCCTGAGCTCAAGACTCATAGCCAACTGCCTACCTGACCTCACCACTTGAGTGCCTCGCAGGACTTTAACAATGGAACCGTGCCATCCACCCTTCCCCATCAGCAGGCCTGCCACCATGGGACAGGCCGGCCCACCATCCTTGCACCTTTCCCTGCACCCAACCTCTCCTCCAACCCCAGCCAGAGTGATTTCAAAATTCATACCAAGTTCATGTATTTTATAATTTCCAAAACATTAATTAAATAGAAAAAAATTGAAAGCAGAGTCTCAAAGACATGTCTATACACCCATGTTCATACCAGCATTATTCACAATAGCCAAAAGATGGAAACTTCCCAGTGTCCATCCACAGATGAATGGATAAGTAAAATGTGATATATATGCACAATGCAATATTATTCAGTCTTAAAAAGAAAGGAAACTCTACCTGGTCATGGTGGTGTGCACCTGTAATCCCAGCTACTTGGGTGGCTAAGGCAGGAGGATCACTTGAGCCCAGGAGTTCAAGACTGGGCAACATAGTGAGATTCATCTCAAAATACAAGGGCTGTCCAGAAAGTATCCAGCCCTGTAACTGTTCTTGTTCTATCAACAAAGGCTCGATACTCCCCAGATAACCCTCGTATATGTAAAGAAAGTAATTCTGATACATGCTACAACATGGATAAAGCTTAAAGACTTTAAGCTGAGTGAAATAAGCCAGTCACAAAGGATAAACACTATATGATTCCACTTAGAACAGTCAAAATCACAGAGACAGAAGAAGAACAGTGGTTGCCAGGGCCAGGGGAAAGAAGGAGAGGGAATTATTGTTTAACAGGTGCAGCATTTCACTTTGGCAGCATGAAAAGCGGTCTGGAGGTGGGTTGCACAGTAATGTAAATGTATTTAACATGACTGACACGTACACTTAAAAAATGGCTAAGATGGCAAATTTTATCTGATTTTTTTTGCCACAATAAAAAAAGAAAACCATAAATTAGCTCGAGTTTCTTTCTCCTCTGCTTTAAACCCCACAGTGGCTTCCCAATTCACTTAGAATAAAATCTGAATTCCCACTGGGCCAGGAAAGCCCTGCTGACCTGGGCTCCCGGCCCAGCTAGGCCAGGGCCTCCCCTCCACCCTTCCCTCTGAACTGATAATGCTGTTTCCTCACACAGGCCTCCGCTGGCCAACCTGCCTGCAGGTCTGCCCGCTGATCTGTGCTGCTGTTCCCCAGTTTGCTTCCTTCAGAGCCCATTTCTCTATTCGTAGCTAACGCTGGCTTGTTTAGTGTCTGTCTCCCACCACCACCGACGCCATCACCACCACCTCCAGGCGCTAAGCTGCATGAAGGCAGGAGGCAAAGCTGTTTGGTCACCACTCTATCCCTAGCACGCAGCACAGCGCTGGACATGTCCTCAGTACCTACCACATCTTTGTTGATGAATGAATGACTCTCTCCTTTTTCCTCAGTGTGCTAACAGCATAGAGAGAGTAGGACATTCCTGGAACTGAACCCTAGCCTCCCCGGCTTCCTAGCTGTGTGACCTGGGGCAATGTCCTTTAACCTCTTTGAGTTTTTTTTTGGGGGGGGAGGGATTGTTTGTTTGTTTGTTTTGAGACAGGGCCTTGCTGTTGCCTGGGCTAGAGTGCAATTGTGTCATCATAGCTCACTGCAACTTCAAACTCCCAGACTTGAGAGATCCTCCTGCTTCAGCCTCCTGAGTAGCTGGTACTACAGGCGCGAACCACCATGACTGGCTAACTATTTTAACTTTTTGCAGAGACGGAGTCTCACTATATTGCCCAGGCTGGTCTCGAACTCCTGGCTTCAAGCAAGCCTCCCACCTGGGCCTCCCAAAATGCTAAGATTACAGGCATGAGCCACCATGTCTGACCCCTTTAATCTCTTTGAACCTGAGGCTCTCTATCTGTAAAATGGGGATATCTTATATCCTACAAGGTCTTTTGAGGATTATATTAAATAGCATATTTTATAAAGTGCTTGCCACTTGGTAGTCAGTCAACAAATTGGTACCAAGCATCATTGAATTCTACACCTTCAAGGGGATACTGTGGCCTAGGCAATAGTTCTTGACTTTTGGCAGGGGGAAGAGGGATTACATACACCTTTGAGAGCTTAATTAAAACTATAAAGTCTTCCTTGAGATAGAAAAATGCACTCACACATATTTTATATATAGGTTCCTGATGGTCACTGACCATCAGAAGCCCAACCATGGTCACCAGGTTAAGAACCTTGAATATAAGGAGAGAAACAAAATTAATAAGGTTAAAGAGCTGAGGGGTGGGTAGCAGTCAAGAATGCCAGGAGGAGTGTTAAGAACTCTCCACCCTGGCGTGCAAGGTTGGCATCCCTAGTTCCGTGGCGCCCTCTGGTGGCCACCTATAATTTTGCAGAGGACTTCAGACCAGAGGAGGAAATGTAGGACTCCGTGGGAAAGTGCTCCTGAGTCCCCTCTGAGTCTCCCCTCAAACCTCCAGATGGCTTCTGTCCACCTATCTGTCCTTCAACCATCTTCCCCCAGTCCTTCTCTGAGGAATTTACAATCTCTTGACGCAGTGAAATGTTTCTCAGAGTGAGGCCCAAGGACAGTTTAATCAACAGGTCCTCAGGTAGACTGGTAGTTTCAGGGGAAAAACTGATAAACAATTTTATTCCCCTACTTTTCATAAATTTGAAATATGATATTGATTATGGCTGTCACAGAAATATCATTATGCTGTTTATAATTGTTATGTTCTTAATAATTATTACAATCTTAAAGGTTACACATGGGTTTCCAGAACAGCTTTAATGACCTTGGCTAATCTTATTTTCCAGTCATATGCATGTTTTTGTTTACATTTTAAAATGTGATGGCCAGGTGCGGTAGCTCACGCCTATAATCCCAGCACTTTAGGAGGTCAAGGTAGGAGGATTGCTTGAGGCCAGGAGTTTGAAACCAGCCTGGGCAACATTGTGAGACCCTGTCTCCACAAAAAAAAAGAATTTTTAATTACCTGGGTGTGGTGGCACATGCCTGTAGTCCCAGCTACTCAGGAGGCTGAGGCGGGAGGATCACTTGAGCCCAGGAGTTCGAGGTTGCAGCAAGCTGTGATGAGGCCACGGTACTCTAGCCCAAGCAACAGAGTGAGACCCTGTCTCTAAAAAAAAAAAATTAAAAATAAGATAAAATATACTTTATGCATTCATGTGGTTGTACTATGTTATATCTCCAAATTATAAAAGTCATTAATGTCTCAAAAGTGCTTCACTGACTCATAAAAATAGCAACGAAGATAGTGACATAGATCTGACAACTCAGAACAATGCTATCCATATAAACAGAGTCTCAGTGGGAATATAAAGTATCCATATGTGCTGGGAAGAAGAAAAATATAAGAGTGATTATTTTGCACAAGCCCCAAAGAGAAACCGTAGGTAGGAACTACCTCAAAGATTATCTGGAAACCATTTTTATTAACTATTCACTCTTTGTCCCCAATGTATTATCTGCTGTGAAATGTCAGATCATGGCTCAAAGTCATCAAATCTTTTGTATCAGTCACAGTCAGAGCCTACTGATTTTTTTCCAGAATAAGCACAAGATAATATTTCCCAGAATAAAATTTTAATGTTGTGCTAAAGATGAAGAAAGATATGAAGAATACAGAATGTCACTCAAAGTTTCCCTCTCTCCTAAGGCCACAAGTCACTGGACAGCAAAGAAGCCAGACAAACCAGCTCAGAAGTTAATGATATAATACTCAGAGAGAAACAGTTTCATCAAATGCCACTGTTGGATGTCACCTAACAATGGCAAACCACCCGCAAAAGCAATCACCATCACGTGTATGTGCAGATAGTCCTCTTTAGGGCTGGCTAAAATCCTGACGTACAGACTGCAAAATAGCTTTCACATGATTCAAACTGCAGTCACTAAGGATACATTCTTTTCAATGTGTTCATGTAGAAACAGGCAGCACGTCCAAGGAACTGCTTCCCCACACCCCCCCCAAACACACACACCGTGAAGTACATTGACCCTAGAGTACAAAGGTATTCACATGAATTGTGTTTTGTTTTTGTTTTAGGATTTTTATTGAGATGTGATTCACATAATATACAATTCACCATTTTAAAATGTATTGTGTGGTTTTTAGTATATTCACTATATTGTACAGTCATCACCACTATCTAATTCCAGAATCTTTCTACCACTTCAAAAAGAAACCCCGTACGTATTAACAGTTAGTCCCAATTCCCTCCTTCCCCTAGTCCCCTAGCAACTGCTAGTCTATTTTCTGTCTTTATGGATTTGCCTATTCTGGACATTTTACATAAATTGAATTATACACGTAGCCTTTTGTGGCTGGCCTCTTCACTTAGCATGATGTTTTCAAGGTTTATCTATGTTGTAGCATGTGACAGTATTTCTTTCCCCTTTATGGCCAAATAACATTCCATTGCATGGCTACACCACATTTTCTTTATCCATTCATCTCCTGATGGACATTCAGGTTGTTTCTACTTTTTGGTATTATCAATAATGCTGCTATGAACATTCATGTGCAAGTTTTTGTGTGAGCATGTCTTTAGTTCTCTCAGATATATACCAATAAGTAGAATTGTTGGGTTATGTGATGACTCTAAGTTTAAACTTTGAGGAACTGCCAAACTGGTTTCCCCTGCGACTGAACCATTTCACATTCCCACCACCAATGCATGAAGGTTCTGATTTTTCTACATTCATACCCATACTTGTTTTCCTTTTCATTATTATTATATAGCTATCCTAGTAAATGTAAAGTAATATCCCATTCTGGTTTTGACTTGCATTTCCCTAATAACTGATGATGTCCATCGTCTTTTCATGTGTTTATTAGCCATGTCTTTTTTTCGTTTTCTTTTAGCTAGTACATTTAGGTCTTTGATCTATTTTGAGTTAAGTTTTATATATGGTATGAGATAAGGGTCCAAATTCATTCTTTTGCACATGGATATCTAGTCCCAGCATCATTTGTTGAAAAGGCTAGTGTTTCCCCCACTGAGTAGTCTTGACAACATTGTCAAAAGTCAATTGACCATAGATACATGGTTTGATTTCTGGACTCTCAATTTTATTCCATTGGTCTATATGTCTATGTACCACACTGTCTTGATTACAGTAGCTTTGTAGTAACTTTTGAAAAGTGGGAAGTGTTCTTTTTTGAGATTGTTTTGGTTATTTTGGTTCCCTTACAATTCTATATGAATTTTAGGATCAGCTTGTCCATTTCTGGGTGGAAAAAAGCAGCTTTGATTGGGATTACATTGATTCTGTAGATCAATTTGGTATCATTATCTTAACAATATTAAGTTTTTCAGACAAATAAACATAGAATATCCTTTGATTTTGCTTAGAACTTCTTTAATTTCTTTCAACAATATTTTTCAGTATACAAGTCTTGCATTTCTTTGGTTAAATTTATTCCTAAGTATTTTATTCTTTTTCATACTATTCTAAATGGAATTATTTTCTTAATTTCATTTTCAGGTTGTTCATTGCTAGTATATAGAAATACATCTGATTTTTGTATATTGATCTTGTATCCTGCAGAACTTACTAGCTCTAATAATTTTTTGAGGGTTCTTTAGGGTTTTCTACATATAAGATCATGTCATTTGCAAACAGAGATAATTTTACTTCTTTCTTTCCATCACATGAGTTTTTTGAAATGCAGAGTGACACTTCATAACATTGATAATGCTAACAAAGAGCATTTGTCTAATTGCAAATGGTTTGTTTGAGTAGTATATCTTAGTGACATACCAGAACCTATCACTCAGGACCAAAATTTCACAATCTTAATGGTGGGGATAAAATATCAGGATTTCTTTCTTTTTTTTTTTTTATACCCAAAATACACACTGGAGGGATTTCTTAATGTTAGAACTCTGGCACAGTTGCATCATCAAAGTTTTACTATTTCTCAACATTTGGGTTTTTTGTGAAAAAAATCAAAAATATATTATTGAGCATATTTTAAAATCACCTTGATAAAAAGGTAAACTTCATGTTATATATATTTTACCACATTAAAAAAAACACTTTGAAAATCTACATCAGAGCAGGAAGAGGTACTTTCCGATGAAGCCATACCTCCATTTGCCACCACTTCCAAGGTAGCACAATCTTCCAACTTTTGAGTGTAAATGTGCTTGAGTACTTAAGTCCTGGTAGTTTGGCAAATCGTCTTCCCTGAGAATGTTCTCCACACTCTGAGTTCAAGTTCCATCTGCTTATCCAGCCCCGTCTGATAGCCACAAAGCCCTTGATGCCATTCCCGAAGTCTTATAATCAAAGGTTAAGTTTTCCTAATTTAGTAGAAGTAGAAAAACAAATGACTGGATATGGGACCTGAGCTATGGCACAAATTATCTGACATCAAGCTAATCATAAATAATCTAGTGAAGATTACAAATAATATCCTTCTCATTGATTTAAAACAGACTATGGTTATATTTTTAATGTTTTAATACATTATTTTAAAATTTATGACAATTTTTAAAGTTGACCAAAAATTCTGGCACTTTTTGTGTTCTAGACACAAATGGTCCATGGACACCAAAGTCTGAGAAACACTGATTTTTTTCCCCCCATTCTTCTGCAGAAAGAAAGGAAACACTGAGTTAGTAGAAAGAGCACTGAACTCTGAGCCAGGAGGTCTAGGTTCTAGTCCTGTTTTTGACCTTGGCTATGTTAAGCAACTTCTCTAAGCCATAGTTTACCCTTTTTAGAATGGATTGATATTTCTTGCCCTGGCTTCCTCACAGGGCTTCTGTGAAAAGCAAATGAGAAAATGGATGTACGAATGCTTTGTAACCTATTAGACTTTGTGCCAACCTATGAAATGAGATAATCTTTCAAAAATCAATCTGTCCCTTTGGGTCCTTTGATGTATGTCTCTGCCAGTTGTCAAACAACCTGTTCCTTCCAGCTATGCATTTATAAATCTTCCACAGCTTTGGGGAACAAACTCTCCTTGTCCCGGGTGAAGAAAGTGGTCAGGTCTCCTAAATCTTGCACTAACTCTTTTGTTGCTGGAGTCTCTCTGCCTCTCTCTCCATCTCCTGGGCTCCTTCCCTAATTATGGTGGGGGCATGGGGCTTCTGATCAGCCCTAGTCCCGACTGCAGATCTCCCTCCCTTAACTCCACTCAGCTCCTCAACTCTGCCTCTCTCTCCTCCTCTCCCAAGGAACCACACACCTGAGATCCCATAGACAAAGACACTCTCTCCCCCATCACCCCTGCTGCAGGCTGGGAAGCTGTGTTGTGTTCTGAGCCGGAAAAGGGAGAGGACAGCCCTACCCTGCAGACCCCACCTTCTGTGAAGGGATTTATGCTTCACTGTTGATGGGAACCATAGAAACCACAGGTGACAGTGAGTCAGAGGTAGTAAACAGAACTCTTTACTAACAGAAGTTGCCTAGGGCAACCCCGCAAGGGCAAGGCCCTGGATTTCTTGGTTTGGTCTCTGAGAACCTCCTACCACCCTAGAGCTCCCGGGTGGGATATTAGGTAATTCCAACAAGCACAGATCAATCATTTACACAGGGAAATCCTTCTGGGTTCCCTCTCAAGACCACCTGGAACTCAGAGCTGTTTGCATTCCTCAAACTCACCATGCTGTCTCCTGGCTCTGGGCTTTCCTACCCAACCCTCCCACTCCCTGAAATGCCCTTGCCTCTTCTTACTCAGAAAACACTTATTCATCCTTTAGGTCTCAGCTTAAATGTCAGGACCTTCCCTGACCCCTGGAAGTGTCAGAAACCCCGGAAAAGAAGGGATCTCACATAGTCTAGAGATCAGGGCACTCCCCATCGAGTGCTCAGGGTCCCAGGCTCCTGGGCTCCTTCCTGTTCTGCCAGCCTGGGGGGTGGGGGTGTTCCTCAGCCTCACGGTCCAGGGTGGGAACATCACCAGCCCACACAGCAGGGTGGAGACAGGAACAGGATGGAGACAGGCGGCATGTAGGACAGGGGGCAAGGGCTTGTGCTGGCTAGCACCCCACCTGCCTTTTGACAAAAGTCACCCTTCGGCCACTTTATAAAAGAAAGGTAGACCTCTTGTCAAAGGTATGCAAGAGCAGGGTAGCAGGAACCGTTCCCCTGCCACCACGAAGGGCAGGCAATAGAGCAGGCACTGTCTATAGAGAATTTTAAAACAGGCACCAGCCAAAAATCAGCTGCTCTTTGTTATCCTCTTGGCCAGCAATTCTAAACAACGTCAGTGATAAAATATTCCTCCCTGAAAAAATATTTTGTTGGTCTAAGTTCTAAATCTAAATAAATGTTGTAGTTACCATTGAGTTTCAATACTATATGAACTTCAAGTTAACACAAGGAACTTAGTCTTTAAAAAACATCATAATCTGCACAGAATTTAATGCTGGAGACTCCAGTTACACAGCAGGCCCCTGACGCACGCCGGCTCAGCTACAATGTGCTCCTTTCCAGGTGCGTCTCCACGGGTCCTTCCTTCTGAATCCTCCCAGCGCCTCCAATCTTGCAGAACTACCCATCTCCGCCTCTCAACAGCCCATTCAAAAGTAGCAATGATAGCTCCGTGATTATAAAGACAAAGGAATAACTTACATTATTTTACTTCTGTCTACTCAGACTTTCTATTTGTGTTTAAAGTTTTAAACAGTGAAAAGGAGGGCAAAGTACAAGTTGCAATATTTGTGTTTGATAAGGGTCAACACGAAATATAATCATTTCAATTTGCTGTTATTGCTGAAAATAATTTTGTCTAATAGAAGAAGGGGGTGTTAAAAAATAATCCATGCCATGTCGGACACTTTAGGTACATCACAGCCTCTCATGCCTCCTAAATTTGAAGTTATAATGCTTCTAGTATAAAAGCTTCTGGCCCTGAACAAAAAGACACTTCAAATTGTTGGTTTGGGTGAATCTTCTTTTAATGAAATCACCACAAACCTGTGGTAGGTCTTTATGTCTTCTCTGTCATATATATATATATATTTTTTTTTTTTTTTTTTTTTTTTTAAATTAAGGGCAAAACGTGAAGTTAAGAAGATATGTTCATCCATGTTGGCACATTCTGGATTCAGATATTGTGGGGCAGCAGGAGTGAGGACCATATCAATCTCCAAACCCCCAGAACTTTCCAGAAATGCCTGAGTGCTGAGGGAGAGCCCCTCCAGCACAAAGCAACGAAGTACTCAGGTGATGGCACCAGCTCAAGGCAGGGCTCCATGCCTTATCTTAAAGATACTAGTGATTCCTAAAAAGCACAGAAGCACACTCCGTGCCTCTTGGGGGTAGGGGAACAAAGCATGTGGTCTGCACAGTGTGCCATCCCGGCTAGGGCTGTTCTCCGCATATTTTGCATGACTTCAAGGAGGAGGAAGTGAAAAGTTTCACATTTACTTTCACATTTTACATCTTCCAATAAAAGGAACATCTACCAGAGGCACTTTAGTGTTTTTTTTGGGGGGGGGTTGTTGTTTTTTGTTTGTTTGTTTGTTTTTTGAGACAAGTCGCTCTCTGTCGCCCCAGCTGGAGTGCAGCGGAGTAATCATAGCTCACTGCAACCTGAAACTCCTGGGCTCCAGCGATCCTCCTGCCTCAGCCTCTCGAGTAACTGGCATTACAGGTGCATGCCACCAAGCCCAGCTAATTTTTCTATTTTTTGTAGTGACAGGGTCTTGCTGTTGCTCAGGCTGGTCTCAAACTCCTGACCTCAAGCGATCCTCCCGCCTCAGACTCCCAAAGTGCTAGCATTACAGGCATCAGCCACTGTGCCCAGCAGTGTTCTATATTTTTATAAACATTTATTGAGACTTGTAGAAAGAAAATCTTCATTCATTTTGCTCCATAATTATTGGATAATGGAAAGCCACATTCTGTTTTTTTTTTCATTTGGATACCTGTCTCCGACTTGCTATCATTTATCAATCACTTCTCTGCTCATTTATTTATTCCTACCAAGTTCTTAGATTAACTTATCACTGTGATATGATTCTAGTATAAATAATGCATTGAACAATAATCATTAATACATCTTTGGTAAGCCTCCAACTTACCAGTGACATAATATCTTCTCATCTTGTTGTTAATTTGCTCTGAACCCTAATTATTCTAGCAATAAATAATTAGTCATCCATTGATGAATTCTATTTATATCATAAACATAAACTATGCTTACCATATATCAGATAATAGTCTAAGCACTTTATAATATTAACTTATTTGGTCCTCACCACAACTGGATGAGGCAGATACAATTATCATGAAGATTTTGAGGCACAGACAGGTTAGACAACTTGCCCTAGGCCACATAACCAATAAGTCGCAGAACCAGGATTCAAACCAAGGCTGCCTGACTCCACACATGAGCTAAACCCCACACATGCTGCCTCTTTGTGAAAAAATTTGAGGGGTACAAGGGAAGCTTTGTCTCATCTCATTGGGGAGGTATAATCCCAACAAAATTGTTCTTTTTAGGTTTAATATATATTTAAAATATATTTCTGTTTTGATCAATTATACACTAACAATAATTCTAATGCTGTAGAGAGAGATCATGAGAGAGCAAATGAAGGATGTGTCAATAATTGACAAATCTAGGTAAAGGGTATATAAGAAGTCATATTATTCTTGCAAGTTTTTTATAACTTTAAATTTTTTAAATAAAAAGTTAAAATTAAAGTGAATAGTTTTATTTTAGAGTGTTAGCATTGCTAATACGCTCAAAGTTACTTTTACAAATATAAACAAAAATTTCAGATCAAAAATATGCAAGATGGACAGTTTTTCAAAATTCTTTTGGTAGTGGTAACAAGTCCAAAGTTTGAGGGTAGCACTCTTAGGGAACATTCCTGGAAACTGCCATGTGACACTTTTGCTTTCCTCTCATTGGCCAGAACTTGATGCATGGTCACTTCTACCCCCCCGCCCCCAGCAACAGGTTAGTTCCAAGAAATAAGAGTCTAAGATGGGCACGTTGGAGGTTTATTTGGAAGTCTCTCAGGTTTGACCCCTGTGGACGATAAACAAAGCAGGACTAGGCAGAGAGGGAAGTAGGGAGTCCATGCAATCACCATAGAGGCCCTAGCTGATCCCACAGGCAGCTCTGGAGCTAGGCTCACCCTGCAGAGTTGTCCCAGACTTGAACAAGGGGGCCAGACCTTCATATTTCTACATCAGCCAGTCACTGGATGCAGAGCCTTGGGTGAGGCAGTGCTTCAGCTGAAGGAATCACTGGAAGCAGAGACAGCTGAAGCTTCAACAACGTCCGCAACATCCCCATTTTACAGACAAGGAAGTTGAAGCACACAGAGATTAAATAACTTTCCCAAGGTCAAGGAGCTGGTAAATGGTTGTATTCATTATCTATTGCCACATTAATGCTGTATAACAGACATCAACAAAATCTCTACTAACAGGCAAATAGCAATAAGTATTTCCTTTTGCACATGAATCTGTAGGTTGGCTAAGTCATTCTGTTGATTCGGCCCAGGCTGACTTCAGCTGGGCTCAGTCATGCATTTATGGCCATGAGTCTGCTTTACTCTGCCTGGTCTAGGATGGCCTCAGCTGGGAAGATGTGCCTGTCCTTCACACGGACTCTCATGTTCTAGAAGGCTTCCCTGGGCTTGTTCTTCATCATGGTGAGAAGGTTCCAAGAGGGAGAATGTGCCAGGCATGGTGGTGCACGCCTGTAGTCCCAGCTACTCAGGAGTCTGAGGGGGGAGGATCACTTGAGCCCAAGAGTTCAAATCCAGCCTGGGCAACATAGCAAGATCCCATCTCTAAAAAAAGAAAAAAATTTGCCAAGAGAATGAAAGTGTGCAAAGCCTTTTGAGCCCTCAGACTAGAACCAGCACATCATCACTTCTACCACATTCTATTGGCCAAAGAAAATCAAAGGGTCCCAGAGTCCCTGTGGGAGCATCCCACCAAATGGCATAGATACTCAGAGGCCTAAAAAATTGGGGACAAGCTATCACAGTGATGGAGCCTGAGCGCAAACTCCAGACACCTCCCTCTTAACCATTATTCCACAGCCATCTCCCAATCAAATCTTTTATTAGATTTTCATATGTATCTATTTCAAGTTCCATCAGCTCATGTGCCTAGCACCTTGCTGGGCACTGTGGAAAAACAAGGTCCTACTTTTATGGAACTTACAGCCTGGATGAGGAGACAAGACATCCTCCTTGGAAAGTTTGGTAACAACAAAGGCAAGGTGAATTATCCTCACTTTACATGTGAGGGTAGAGACATAGACAAGTCCAGCTGCCTCAAAAGCCTGAAGAAGGACTTCCCTATGAACAAAGACCCTGACATGGCACAGAGAGGTGGCTACAAGCCTCTGAGGGCTATACACATGAGCCCTGCACAGCACATTTGTACTCTGCAAACAAAAAAGCAACATGTGCATGAGCAGCAAGAGACGCACAGAGCCATAACTGAGGTAATGCAGACAGACAGAAAGAATTAATGCAAAATTAGGGTAGAGATTAGCACAAAATGGGCACAAGGTGAGAGGCAAATGTCTGTCCTACATGTTCACAGTGATCTCCTGTTTGGAGGCTGGTGGCTAGACCAAATGCCCACTGCAAAGCTTTGTGAGATGGATGGATTGAATCCCAGTCTTCCACATCCTGGCTTTGTGACCCTAGTCAAGTTCCTTTACCTCTGAGACTCAGTCTTGTGTCTACCAGTAGTACCTGCCTCATTGGGTTGTTGTGAGGAGGAAATTGAATAGTTTGTTCTGAGCAGCCAGCAGAGTGCCTGGCACATAGGATGGTTCCTCAGACCTTGTTGCCTGCCCATATGACCCAAACTGAGAACTTGGCCTCTAAAGAAAGGGGAAAGGATCCAGGGCTTTTGAACCTGCTAAAATGATCTGAGTTGTGGTTCAGTTATCCAAAGAGGGGTCATGATACAGAGAAAAGTATTCCCCAGAGCATGAGGAAATTAAGCTTAAGCTGGAGGTATTTGGGTCAGGTATGAGAAAGAACTTCCTGAAAGTCAGGGTTGTCAAATTAAATCAGAAATAATGATTTAGGACTGTTGCGCTAGTATATAATCTAAGGGGAAAATATCAGCCCATCTTCCTGGGCTGGGCAAGGTGCATCATAATGAAATGGGCGGAGACAGACAGTCACCCTGGGCACATAGGCCTCAAAATACACGTGCCACAGTGAGGGCTGGCTGTGACCCTGGACTAAGTGACAAGGGCCACAGACCTAGTAGAAGCTACCATGATGAGGGAAGTAGGGCTGTTCTAGCTCTAAAAACATTTGCAAGGACAGACCCAGAGCCTTTGACTGCCTAGTTGCACATACTTTTGAGTCACCCTCAGGCTGAAGAAACCTGAGGAAACTCGGCATCAGTGCAGACCTGGGGGAGGAAATCAAATGACCACTTGAAGAAAGGTGGCTGGGAGGAAGTGACCACACTCACTGATCAGAGCCACCTGAACAAAGGCACAGCCTCCAAAGAAGTATTGCTGGAAGCACTGGGCAGAGGCAGGAACGAGCATTCCTTCGTGGGGAGGAACGCTGGACTGCAAGACCACACGGGTCCCATCCAACTCAGAAGGCCAGGGCTTGGGGAATTGTCCACCCCTGTTCCCAAAGACCACGTCAAATCTCATTGTATTTCCAGGGGATGCCACTAGGGGAAGCCATGGCTCTCAGGTGCAATGGGGCAAAGCTAGAAAGCCAAGAAATAAAACGCCTCTGCAGAGCATTCACTTTTGATATATTCTTGTCTTTCCTGAAGGCCTGAGCTGCCTGGAAGGACAGTGTGGGAAACATTCCCACAGGGGACGGGGGGGGGCAGGGTAAGGAACCTGCTGGGGACCCTGAGCCGCAAAGGCCCTCTTGGTCTGGGGCTGCATGTCAAAAGCAGGAGGGGATGTGGTAAGAGCACAGAGCTGGACATCTGGACACCTGACCCCAAGGTGTGTCCCAGGAAACCCCCAAGAATGTAAATCTGCCTTTGGAGCCCCCCAGCTCTCTTCTACTCACTTTGCTTTTCATCAGCTTCCACCAGAGGCAAAGGCCCCACGCTCTCAGTGCTCCAGTCTTGGCTCAGTGTAAGAAAAGCATCTCATAAACTAACATCTTCACACTAAGGCAGAAGCAGCCCTCTCTCCCCCAAGACAGAAATTGCTAAGCCGTCTTAGCATTCTTTCTGCTGAGCCGCCACCACCCACAGAATCCTCCTTAACATAATGTTCTAGGAAACCACCACCTATCTGTCAGAATTGGCCTGCAAGGGAAAACTTACATGGCATGTTTGTCCTAAGGGGTCAGGAACCTTTAGAAGGAGATAAAGGAAATGCTGAAGCTACAATAATGAACCAGGAACGTCAAACTGAAGTTATGGAAAAATTCCAGGTATCTAGAAAACAAAGGTGATTCCTTTGGGCAGGAAAGGAGAGAGGACAGTGTAGATGAGTCTACCTATAAGTCCATTCTCTCCGGGTCCTCTCACAAGTCAATTCAGTTCAATTCCCAAACATCGATGCCAGTCCTGTGCCAGGTCTGTGCTAGGGGCTGGTCCCTGCCCTCGTGGGCCAGTGAAGGGCACGGGCGTATATGCAGATAGCAACAGGATCCGGCAGAGCAAGAGTGGTGCCTTTTAAAGACACACAGCGGCCAGGACAGTTAGAAGCAGGTAGGGAAGCCATCAGCAAGTGAAAGGCGGGAAGTATAAAGTATAATTAGGGTCAAATTGTGGAGGTCTGCAAAGGCCAGGAAGAGGGTTTGTCCTCCTAAGCCACTACCCAGAGATCATCTGCGTGGAGGGCAGGATGTCCCCAGGGAGCCATCAGGAGAGACTCTCAGGAGGCCTTTGGGAAAGCCTGCCCTTCCTTAATTTCTTTTTATTTTTTTATTTTTTTAGAGACAGGGTCTCCCTCTGTCGCCCAGGCTGGAATGCAGTGATGCAATCATAGCTCACTGCAGCCTGGAACTCCTGGCTCAGCCTCCCGAGTAGCCTGGACTGCAGGTGCACACTACCACACCTGGCTAATGTGGTTTTTTTTTAATTTTAACAGATTTAGGGGGAAGAAGTAGAATTCCATTACATGTATATATTGTATAGTAGTAAAGTCTGGGCTTTTAGTGTACCCATCACCCAAACAGTGTACATTGTACCCCATAAGTAATTTTTTTATGTTTCTTTTTGTAGAGATGGGGTCTTGCTACGTTGCCCAGGCTAGAAAATGTCTCTTATTCATCCCTATATTCCTAATACCTTGCACGAGTGAACACTGCCAATAAATGTGGAAGGAGGGAAGGGAGGGAGGAGGAAAGAAGGGGGCTCCAGTCCTGGTCTAGGGCACTGGCAGCAGTGCCTGCTGGCCTGGCCTCCTGGTGTTTATCTGCCTCACATGACCTGGCACCTCCCAGCTCAAGCCCTCAGTTTCTCCCCCACTCTGGACAGGGAGGACACAAGCCCCCACTAGCTGCCTCCTACTGCTAGTGCCTGCCAGCACCTCCTCAGCCCAGGTGGTCCCCGCCCCTGCCCAGAGTACAGGCTGGGCAGAGCTCAGGGCTCCAGAGAGTCTCCCTGAACTTCCTGCCCAGTGAGTACCCTATGCCAACCCCAGAAAGCCACCTTCAGACTGCTCTCCAACAGAAGCGTTTGATCCTCCGCTGGAGGACCCTGGACAGACAGACACCTCATCAGCTCTGGGGTCAAGCTCGGGCCTGACAAAGAGCATCTGCACTGGGGGAGAAACTGAGGCATGGAGAAATGATATGACTCAAGCTAGAGATGTGAGGAGGTCTAGGGCAACCAGGAAGAAAGATAAGTATCCAGGTGGCCCCAGCCCTATTCAGTAGAGGGCAAGCCTCCAACTTCCCAACTCTTTAGACTTCATTCACCTCCCTGAGCCCACTCCCCTCCCCGCCTGCCGGGGGGAATCTGCTGTCCACAACACAGAAGGGGCTGTGCAAAGCAGACACTGTGAGAGTGATGATCAGAGAAGACCAGAGTAGAACAAACAGAAAACATGGGAGTCCCGCCTCCCAGCCCACACACTTGTGCCGGGCCACACCTCTGGCTTCTAGACTCCAGCTTTCCCTGGGAACCTCTCCTCCCAGAGAGGCTGAAGACAGGCCCTGGGGCAGTGGCAGGCAGAGATTGGACCTCAGCCTTGAGGGAAGTGAAAGGGTTAACTCTCCCCGTCCACTGGTCCAGTCTAGCCAGCTCACCCCAGAGCACTGTGAGTCCGGGCTTGTCTTTGGTGCTCTCTCAATTTCAATTTCCCTCTTCCTCCTCCTCCCACCTCCTTCTGGGAGACAGTGGGAGGAGAGGCTAGGGGCCCTTGGCACCAGCCATCTCTGGGGTGTCATTTAATACTGCTAGTAATCACCACCTCCTGGTTTATTAACTCTCTTTCCCTCATGGCTACTCTTGTCATCCCTGGGTATCTCTCTCTATATATATATCTATATATCTCTCTGTCTGTCTGTCTATCTAGCTCTCACAACATACATACACACACACTGTGAAGGGGAAGAGGCAAGGGCTAGGAACAAGGCAAACACTGGTTTCCTGCCACTGCAGTTCCTGTCCCACTCGACTTCTCCCCTTAGAACCGGCCCCACCACCACCTGGGAGGCAGGAAGCAGGAGGCAGGAAGATTCAGGGACAGAGGTACAGAGGACTCTTCTGAACCAACAGAGCAATCACAGAACAGCAAGCTCAGAAAAAGAGAACAGTGGGGGGCAAATGTGAGGATGGGGACAGGGAATGCAAAATTAGAAAGCACCCAGTGACAAAGATTCCTCTCCCAAACAAATGGAGTCATCAGAGTCAGAGTGAAGCCTCAGACACTCTGATCATTTATGTGTTTAATATGCTAGACCGGAGAGGGGAATGGAGCCCCTTTCCCCTGGGAACCCCAGGAGGTTCTGCTTCTGGAAGTGTTTCATGAACTCCAGGATGCTCTACGGAAGTAAGGAGTTGTATCAATCACTGTGAGGCCATTGGCAAGAAAGAGACCACAGGCGGGATGGAGGGGTGGGGGCCTCGGACCTGCCCCATCCCCACTACAAGGTCTTGGGCTTCATGATTGTAAGATTATAATGACCACACATCCACAGGACATCTCTGATTTCAAACACCCAGCACTTCTGTCAGATGAAGTGGCATGATTTAGAGATTTGAAAACGTGGTCCTTTCATGGAATGCCCAGCAAGTGCCCTTCCTTGCACAGTTTCTATTGTAGCAGCCACTGTGGGTGCTGGGTGGCCCCTGTGAAGCCCATCTGGCAGTGAAGCGGGAGTGATACCCCTCTCCTGACACCTCAGTCATAGGCAATGGGGGCCGTGTCGGCGCAGCCTCAGCCTGGCACCTAGCCTCATCCCAGAGCAAAGGCAAAGTCCAGAGACAGCCTTCCACCGACTGCCATGGCTGGCAAGCGGGGCCCGCTAAGAGATAAGGGTCACCCTTTGTACCGCACCGCCAGAGAGCAGCGGGAGCTGCCCGTGGTCCCAGGGCCCACGCCCCTCCCGCTGGCAGGCCAGCTCCCCTGCCCGGTTAATGGGCGTCCAGCGAGGCAGCGGGAGGACGGGGACAGCTGGCCATTCACTGAGCTCAGAAAGGGAGGTGGGCACCCGCCACTAGTCACTGGGTCATGGCTCTCGCCGCCTGCTGCGGGCGGCGCCGCCGCTCACCCTGGCTCATTACCCTGGCGCCTCGCGGGGGCTGCCCGAGAGCGGAGGGCGCGTGTGGCGCGCGGTCCCAGGCCTCCGGCGCCGGCCGGGTGGGTGGTTGGTTCAGGTGCGGAGGAAAAGGGGAGGAGGGCACTGCGAAGCGAGCAATCCGTGTCAGGGAGGTGGCGGCTGCACCGGGGCACGGGCTCCTCTGTCCCCAGGGCCCCACGGAGCGGCCCCGCGGTGCGAGCGGCGGGGGGCGGTGCCGCCCGCGTCCCCGCCCCCTCCCGCCACCGTCCCTCCCCGCCCGGCCCAGCGCTGCCCGGGTCCCGCGGGCCGCTGCGTCCCAGTCCCAGGCCGGGCAGCGGGGCTGGCATCGCAGGGGGAGCCGACGACGGCGGGGAGGCCCGCGGGCGGGGGCCGGCAGCACGGGCAGCGGGCGCCGGGACACCTGCGGGCACAGGTGAGCGGCGGGAGGGCCGGGCGGGCGGGGGCGGGGCGGGCAGGGGACCCGGGCCTGGGAACTGAGGCGGGGGTGGGGGAAGGCTTGGCCTGCAGCCGGAGGGAGGAAGGGAAGCTGGGCTAGAGCTGAGAAAGGACCCTGGGTGGGGGAGCAAGAGGGAGACAGAGTCCTTACAGGGAGGATTATTGGGAGGGGGCCGGAGAGACAATGAACGTTTTGCTCCTCTGCTCATAAATCAGAAAGAAAGTAAGGGGAGGGCCTGAGGAGGGGCTTCAGGCCCACCTGGTGGGGCGACAAGCACCTGCACAGCATTCTGGAACCCACCTCCCCTCTCCTCTCCAGGCCCCGCCCATCCAGCTGGTGGGTCCTCCCTCCAGGTTTAGGGGGAAGGGATGGAGCCCCCACCTGGCTCCCAGCTCCACGGTGGTATTCCCAGAGGCTGGGAGAGACTCTGCCTCCACTTGGCTGATCTCTAAAGGCCAGTGGCCTGATAGCTGTCCCCACTCCCCTCCTTGTCTGTGGCCAGGAGGAGCCAGCTAAGGGGTGGGCAAACTTTTCAGTAAAGGGCCAGACAATAAATATTACAGACTTCGTGGCCTGTACAGTCTGTCACAACTAGCAGAAAGCAGACATAGACAACTAGTAAAGCAGTAAAGTTGTATTCCAATGAAACTGTACTTATGGACACTGAATTTGAATATCATATAATTTTCACTTGTCCCTAAATACTGCTTTTCTTTTGGTTTGTTTCAACTATTTAAATATGTGAAAACCATCCTTAGCTTGCAGGCTGTGCAAAAAGGGGCAGCAGTCTAGGCTGCCTCCGGTTACCTCCACTTGCCCCTACCCATTGCCTCCCTGCAGCTTTTCCCGGGCTATGCATGGACAAGGGGGCAAGGGGATGTATCTAGGTACAAGGGGAAATCCTTCCACCTGGGGGTATCCAGAAAGCCAGGGACCTGTCTGTGATCCTTGCTCCGAGCTACTCTTAGGACTACAGCATCCTTTGAGGCCAGTGTAGGAGTTTGTACCCCAAATGTGCACATGTGTCAGAAAGGAGGTAGATCTCCAAGGGGCTTCTGGACCTACCCTACCCTGCCAAGTCATAGATGAGGCAGCCTCCCCAACCCTCTGCCAAGTGACCAAGCCCTTGGCCCTCTCCTACCTCACTCCGCTCTCTTTCTCTCCCCCCTTGGTCTCCTGCCTGGTGACACTCACTGATCTAGGCCGGCCCTCCCATTCCTTTCCCTTCTCTCTTGCAGCCTCAGGGGACTCCTTTCTCCTGCTCATTGGAGCTATGACCCTTTGGAGGTGACCCAGGAGAGAAGGGATGCAGGCCCTCAGTCCTCCAGATGAGGGCCCCCTCCATGGACTCGTGGCCTCCCGCATTGAGACTTATGGGGGTGGGCATCGAGCCTCTGCCCAGGGCACTGCTGGCAGTCTCTATCCCCAAGGAGTCCCCATGCTGGTGAGTCCAGGCTGTGCCTGAAGGTGACCTGGGTAGGGCAGGAGGGAGGATACCCAGGCTTTGGAGTCTCTGTCCCCTTACAGGTTCACAGGCTGCTGTTTTCCTGTCCCTTACCCTACTCTTCTTTCCTGGGTTGCGGGGCAGAGGAGGGCAGTGCCTGGGCTGGGCTCCCAGGACCTCACATCCCAGTCCTAGACAGCCGGGGCAGGAGAGGCAGGGAGCCAGGAGAAGCCAGCCCTGCAAAGGAGGTGCTGTTAGGCAGGTCTGAGGCACAGAGCTGCAGGTAAGGTCACCAAACCCTGGAGCTGCCACCTCCCCTGTTCCCGCCTCTACACAGCAGGAGTTTGAGGGCTCCCTGAGACCTGCCCCCCTCTGAGTCAGGACTGAGGAAGAGCAAAGGTTCAGGGTGTCCCTACGCCCCAGGTGGAGGAGGGTGTGGGGTGCCCGCCTCAGCTCCACCCCTGGCTCCACCTGCCTGGCCCTCCTCCAATCCTGACCAACGAAAGGGGCGTGGAGGCCAGAGCTCCGGTCTGTACCTCAGCCTCAAGGCTTCCCCTCCTCCTTAAGGACCATTCTGCTTCTGACTGGGGGTATCCCCTGCCTCACTGGAGGAGGATTTGGCCTTTGGAGATGGAGACTCTCCCAGGCTGTGGGTGGGAAGGGAAACTAGGAAGTATATGGGGTAATTCAGGCCACAGGCAAATCAAGGAATGTGACCAGGCCTGCCCTGGGAGGAGACTTCTGGCTATGGCCTCAGCCTCTCACACGGAAGAGCAGCCACTCCCAGCTGGGTAGAACACAGGGTGCACACCCCTGGGGAGGAGGCCACACATGTGTGTGCCCTCGTCCCCATGTGTGCGAGAGGCTGGTCACAGACAAGGAGAGCTGTGGGGACCCAGACCGCAGTGTGCACTACGTGTTGTCCATGCAAGCTCATGACATGGAGAGCACATGTGTGAGCAGGAGACACTGGGGGTACATACACCAGAGCCCAGGCGTGTGTGTGCCTGTACTCCTGCCCTGCAGGAGGCCCCTGCTCCCGCCCCCAGGCCCACTGGGAAGCCAGGCGGGCATGCCCCTGCCCACTCAGCTTGGCTTCCCTGGCAGCAGCCGCCATGACTCAGGGCAGGAGCAGCCCACACTACACTGGTTTGGTTGGCGGGGGGAATGCAGCCCAACTATAGGGTGGGGGGCAATGTCTAGAGCCAAGCCTGGCCCCTACTACCTCTCTGGGACTTCTGGGAAAAGGGAGGCACCCCCAGAACTTCCCCTGCTCCCCTCCCAGGATTCCAGTCGCCGGAACCTCCAGCACTATGTCCCCTTTGCCAAGGGTTCTGGCCAGGCCCGAGGCCTGTCTCCACTGAAGTTGCGAGAACCAGAGCCTGAGAAGAGGCATGGAGGCCATCTGGGGGCTGGCCCACCTCACTCCCCCAAACTCAAGGTAAGGGGTTCCCTCTCCTCCCATCCCCATGCGCACAGGCCCAGAAAGCCCCAGGGGCTGAGAGAGGGTCGAGGAGACTTCTGCCTGCAGCCCCTCCAAGAAGTCAGGTGTGGCTGTCTAGAGACCTGCTCAGGGATAGGTGTGTACTTGGTCCATGCACTGAACCCAGTGACTTTGACTCAAGATATTTTGATAAAATGTAAAAGCTAAACTATTAATATTAAACTTTCAGCTTTTGAAAATTACCGAGTAATGTGAGAGCTGGACATGCTACCTCCACCCCCAAGTCTCACATCATCCTGCACCCTGGCTGTGAGCCTCACCCTCTCCTCTCAAGCTGCATTTGGGATGGAGGAGGGACCAGGAATATCTATTGCCCACATTACTTGGTATCAAAAAAAATTGCAAAGTGTAAGCCATGCTGCATCATGAAAATGTCCATTTTATGGGCAAATGTCAAAACGTTGCCTGAGACCACTGGTTCCCTAAGTCCTTTTCTGATCTCCACTTGAAAGTCCCTCTGAAGGGTCTGATGCTGTCCCTCCCCCACCCCATTCTGAACCAGGAGACCCCTGGAAGGTATCCTTCTGGTCAGGGAGCCCAGGTCAGACCCCTCTGTCCTGGGACCTTTCTTCAGACCAAGGTGCTTCTCCGACCAGGTTCCAGCAATGCCTTCTGCCCTGTCATTCCAGCCAGCAGCCAGGGCCAATCCCCGACCCCCAGGCCTTTATGTCCCTACTCATACATGATGCTGCTTGCCACCTCCAACCCCAGACGCATGCATGTGTATGCATGCACACACACAGCCCTTCCAGAGCCCTGTGGGCCGGGTACCAAGCAAGTGGCCAGGACTCATCCCCATTTCTGCTCCCCCAGGATGTCACCAAGGCCCACGAGCTGGAGGTGAGGCTGCACACATTCAGCATGTTTGGGATGCCCCGCCTGCCCCCGGAGGACCGGAGGCACTGGGAAATAGGAGAGGGCGGTGACAGCAGCCTGGCTATCGAGAAGTCCTGGAGGGAGCTGGTGCCTGGGCACAAGGTAGGCCTGAAGCAATGTCTGTCCCCACAGCACTACAGACACACAGACACATATTGTGCCAGGGAGGAGGGAAAGGCCTGGGGAGGTAGGGTCATGGGGAAAAGCGTTTGGAGACACCTTGATCTAGGTTCAGATCCCAGCTCCGCCACTTACTGGTGAGACCTTGGCCAAGACAGGCAACCTCTGTGAGCCTCCGTTGCCTCATATGTAAAATGGGGCTAACACCATCGTACGCTGGAGGGGTGGTTTGAGGACCAAAAAGGTCATGTACCCAGTACCTAGAACCTATGACGTGGATCCAATAGCTCTTAATAAAAGCTACCTGCCATTCTGATCAGCAATGCCCACTGAAGCAGCACTGTCCCCACCCCAGGAGATGAGCCGGGAGCTTTGCCACCAGCAGGAAGCACTGTGGGAGCTGCTGACCACTGAGCTGATCTACGTGAGAAAGCTCAAGATCATGACCGACGTGAGCTTCTCTCAGCCTCCGCCCTGGCCTTGTCCTCAGCCATTCACCCATCTCCCGTGCATTATCCCCCAACCTCCCAGACCAGAGGGGCAAGAGACCAAGAGATCCCCTGATTTCAGACCTGCCCAGGATCTGGGGAGAGGGGTCCGCAGCCCTGAAGTTGGTGGGAGGTGGGGAGTGGCACTGAAGGACTAGACTGGGGTCCCGAGAGGAGGGCGGTCAGGCGCTGAGCCCCTCGTCTCTCTCCCCGCGTCTAGCTGCTAGCTGCTGGCTTGCTGAACCTGCAGCGAGTGGGACTGCTGACTGACGTGAGTGGGAGCTGGGGAGGGGAGCCTGGGGGTCAGGGTGGGGGCGGCACAGAGAGCCCTCCAGGCTGCCTGGCCTGAACTCCCACTGCCCCATTTCCTGCATGCATGCTCCTGCCCATACTGCTCCCCTTTTGCTCTAGACCCCAAGAAGGCCACAGGTCCCCCCATTTCCCAGTGCTCACCCCTTTGAGGTCACAGAGGCGGAAGGGAAGGCCAGAGCCCCTTAGATCTTCCAGGCCCACTGTCAGGCTCAGCCCCCACCCCCGCCCCCACCATCCACGCTTAGGGTCCTTGGCCTCCCACAGCCAGTGGCTACCACACAGGGATCTACCAAACGCACGTTGCTGAGTTCTGTTGCCACCTCCAGGTGTCAGCTGAAACCCTGTTTGGAAATGTCCCCGGCCTGATCCGAGCCCATCGGAGCTTTTGGGAGGAGGTGCTGGGGCCCGCCCTGAAGGAGACTCGTCTCTCAGGCCAGCCCCTGGACCCCCTCAGCCTGCAAAACGGCTTTCTGACGGTGAGGCCTGGGGCAGGGCCATATCTGGATGGGGCAGGACCAGGAGAGCCCAGGGGGGTCCTGTCTGTAGGGCATGCCTATGGGACTTCAATCCCCGCGAGATTTGAGGGACCTGCAGGGCGTAGCCCTTACCCCAGATATCACCTCCTGCCCTGTGTTCCACAAGCTTGACCTCTGTGCCACAGGTTCTGTGGTCTGGTGGAGGCCCTTATGAAATGGAAATGCAGCTGTCTCGGGGAAAGGCTACACCTAAGCTCATATCAACTATAACAGCTTAATTCTTAGAGATCTGTTGACAAACAGCTGGGTGCAAGAATGGGGCCTAAGTGAGGGGACCCTCAGGATGATGTGGAAGGTGGGTGTAAAAGGCTGTGGGGGGGCACCCGGAGTGGAGAAGAGAAAGCAACAGGGCAGAGGATCAGACTTTCTTCCACAATTTTACCCAGCCGGGACACCGTGGGCCCTGCAGGAAAGTGTTGCCGTGGGGTAGAGAGGTGGGGGGATGGTCTCCTGGGAGCCCTTCCACGGGAGCAGCGCTTCTGGGCAAACCCTCAGGTCACCACCCCACCCCTGAGGTGAAATGGGATCTACAGTGTCCTGAAGACAGTCTGGCTGAATTATTGATGGTGGGAGAGTAAGCCCAGAGCAGCAGGGCCCAGCAGCACAGTGGACGGAAGGAGCTCAGAAGGCAGCCGTGGGTCTGTCTCGGGACCTCAGGCCCCTCCCTGGAATGTGGAGGGAGAGGCCTGGCCGTGAGGGCCCACAAGGGAGGTAGGGACTGGCAGGAGGTGGGCTGCGGCCCGTGTGAAGCTCTCCTGCTCTGCTCCCATGTTCCACAGCCAGAGCCTGTACTCACAACCTTCCTCCCTCTGTCTGCGCCCCGCACCCTGTATCTGTCCTTCCAGTTTGGTCGGCGGTTCCAGCCCTACGTCCAGTACTGCCTGCGGGTGAAGCAGACAATGGCTTATGCCCGGGAGCAGCAAGACACTAACCCTCTCTTCCAGGCCTTCGTGCAGGTGGGGGAGGGGGTGCTGGGGAAGGGCGGGCGCGTCGTGGCCAGCCAGGTCATCCCAATCCCCAGCTAGGCCCGAGGCTGGGCCCAGGCGGGGCAGGTGGGCCGGCAGACTCCTGAGCCCTGCTCACCTGCCGGCAGTGGTGTGAGAAGCACAAGCGCTCGGGGAGGCAGATGCTCAGTGACTTGCTCATCAAGCCCCACCAGCGTGTCACCAAGTACCCACTGCTGCTCCAGGCCGTGCTCAAGAGGAGCCCGGGTGCACGAGCCCAAGAGGCCCTGAACGCCATGGTAGGTGCCCCGGCGGGGCCAGGACCTTGGGGACTTGAGGGCTGGTGAGTGGGCACTGATCCCTGTGTATGGGAGCGTGGCACCGACCGGCTCGGCCTGTTTCAGCATGCTGTGGTTGTCGCTAGTTGGGAGGGATGCTGAGCTGTCCCTCATCCCTCACCCCCAAATCCCACCTAGATTGCAGCTGTGGAGTCGTTCCTGCGACACATCAATGGGCAGGTCCGCCAGGGTGAGGAGCATGAGAGCTTGGTGGCCGCAGCCCAGCGCATCGGGCCCTACGAGGTGCTGGAGCCGCCAAGCGAGGAGGTGGAGAAGGTGAGAGAGGGCAAAGGGAAGGGGGCTCTGGAGAAGCAAGGGGCCGGGAATGCAGGTGAAACAGAGGCCTGGGGGGAGGGGCAGAGGCCAGAACACCCTGTGCATGGGCGCCACAGAAGGGATGCACCCATCATTCCTTCCTGGTAGTGAGGGTCTAAGGGACAGAGATCAGAAGAGCAAAAAGGAGGCACTGGGATGCTTCCTCAGCCCCTGCAGGGGAGACGGAGAGAGAAAGGTGGTGCTGGTAGCGGAACACGGAGCCACCCTTGGCAGGGAGGTAGAGACAGCCTGCCCAGCACCCTGTCCCCTCCCCTCCCTGTGTCCCTCAGAACCTGCATCCATTCTCCACCCTGGACCTCACGTCCCCCATGCTGGGGGTTGCCCCTGAGCACACCAGACAGCTGCTGCTGGAGGGACCTGTGCGAGTGAAGGAGGGCCGAGAAGGGAAGGTGAGGCGCTGTGGGCGGAGCGCGGGAGGTGGGAGCTGCACTGAAGAGAGGGAAGGTGGGCGACAGGGCGAGGCAGAAGCACTGGCCACAGGAGAAGAGGGCTGCCTGTGTGTATGTGGGGAAGAGGACGTGGTTCCCGCTAAGCCTCCAGTTGTTTGTATGATCCTGAGCCAGCCACTTCTCCTGCCTATAAAGCGAGATATAACACCAAACCAACACCCTTCCTGCCTAGCATCCCCAGCTCTGCGCGTGTCCCCGGCATGCATGAGCCCCATGCACGAGCCCCACTCCCCGACCAGCCCTTCCCCCAGCTCCAGCTGACCCCATCTCTTTCTGCCATTCCACCACCCCACTCGCCAGCTGGACGTGTACCTGTTCCTCTTCTCTGACGTGCTGCTGGTAACCAAGCCCCAGCGCAAGGCAGACAAGGCCAAGGTCATCCGCCCCCCTCTGATGCTGGAGAAGCTTGTGCTCCGACCCCTGCGTGATCCCTCGTATGTCGCTCCCCTGGGGAACATTTTACTTCTCCCTTCCTCTTGGCGAGGGGAAGGAGGAGTCGAGATGGGAATCAAATAAGGCCTGGCCATTGAAGTAGACCTTCTCCTCCACCCAGACAGCTTCCTGGTGATCCACCTCACTGAATTCCAGTGCGTGTCTAGTGCCCTCATTGTGCACTGTCCCAGTTCTACAGACCGTGCCCGGTGGCTGGATAAGACACAACAGGCCCAGGTATGAGAAGGCCAGGCACGGGGAGGGATGGGCAGGGCCCCTGGAGCGCAGAAACAGAGCACAGAGGGGAGGGGAAGGACGGAGAGAGAGGGGCGCCGGGATTCAGGTTCACACGGGACTGTCAGCCCCTCGGGCGTGCCCTTGGAAGGCAGCTGGACGCCATCACACAGGAGCTGTCTGAATGCCATGTTGGGGACACCTACAAGTATGTCAAGGAGACAAGGAGGGGAGGGAAGGGCATTCCACATGGAGTAGCAGAATGTGCAAAGGCCAGAAATGTGAAACACTTGTGCTTGTCAAGAGAACCGCCATATGGCAGTTCGGTATTACTAGGGCATAAAGTACAAGGGTGGACGCAGCAGGAGAAAGGCTGGGAGGTAGGTACCACCAAATCATGCCCACCTCTGGACACCATGCTGAAGAACATGAACTCTGTCCTACAGAGGACACAAGCCACTAAAGGTGTTAGGTAGGGTAGTGACAGGGGCAGATCTGTGTGATAAAAGCAGGAGTTCAAAAGAAGAGAGATCTGAATGGAGCTGTATCGGGTACCACAAACTTGGTGGCTTAAAATACAATAGAAATGAATTCTCTCTCGCAATTCTGGAGGCCAGAGTTCAAAATCAAGGTGTTGGCAGAGCCGAGCTTCCTCCCAGGCTCTAGGGGAGGGTCCCTTCCTTGCCTCTTCCCGCTTCTGGTGGCTCCAGCTATTCCTTGGTACGTGGCAGCAAAACTCCAATCTCAGCATCTGTCTTCACGTGGCCTTCCTCTCTCTGTCTTTGTGTCCAAATCGCTCTCTCCTTTCTCTTGTGAAGACAGCAGTATTAGATTGAGAGCCCACCCTAAATCCAGGAAGATCTCATCTTGAGATCCTTAACTTAGGATCTTTGGACATCTACAAAGACCCTTCTTCCAAATAAGGTCACATTCACAGGTTCCGGGGGTCAGGACTTGGACATATCTTTTTGCGGGCCACTGTGCAACCCACTACAGGAGCAGAATGGCCAAAGAAGGGTGAAGACTTGAGTTGGACTTTGAAAGATGGGGAAGACCATGAGCAGAGGAATCAGAGGCGAATTGGGCTGGATTTATTTTGGGGACAGTGACCATATCTGTCTGAGTCTGGAGCACAGGGTTTGTGTGCTCAAGTGGGGAGAGGCCAGGTCCTACAGGACCTCAGTGCTGCAGTGGCACGTGGCTGGGGTGAGCGCTAGTTGAATAGGGTGGACAAGAGAGAGCCGCCATGAATTCCTGAGCAAGGAAGGACATGGTGAAATCAGTGTGTTTTGTCTAGAACTGGGTTTTCAGGGAATCAGGTAGCTGTGTGGTAGGTGGGCTGGAGGAGGGAGAGATTGGTGGCCGTTTATTGTACTAGTTTTGGTGTGAAACATTGAAGTTTGAGCGCCTTAGGGAGACATCCAAAACAAAAAAGTGAAAGGAGGGGGAAGGGAGAAGAAAGGAGCCAAAGAGGAGGGAAGGGACTGGGGAGCCTTAGTGACCGTGGTTAAAGCCCAGACTGAATTCAGAAAAATCTGGGTTCAGACACCTGTCCTACCAGGTGCTAGCCTGTGACCTGTGGCCTCCCTCGGGTTCAGTTTCTTCAGCTGCAAAACAGATATAAACAATAGCAGCACCTGCCTCATAGGGAAGAGCCGAAGACATCATCCGGATTAGGCACACAGCCTGGGCCAGCACTCGCACACGCTCGGTGACTCAGGACGTCCCAGGACAAAGAGGATAAGTGGCCTCCTGAAGTCTCTGTTTAGGAGTCTGCACTGGCAAGGGAACCCCTGACAGAAACGCAATCATTAGAAAAGGAAACCTGCTTATTTAGTCGATGCTTCCTGGGAAGGGTGGGGCTAGAGTAGGAATATTTCGTTTTAAACAGAAGCACTTGGAAATTGGGGCAGGGGAGACAGCCAAGTGGGGGTGTCTTAGGGGCTTTGGGAAATACGGGATCACAGGCCTGGAATTCAGGTGAGAAGGAAGGATAGAAGCTGGTACCTCGAGGTCTTGTATCTTCCAGCCCTGCAGGGCTTCAGCTTCCTTGAATACCTAAGCAGGATGGTGACAGTCCCCAGGAAGCCAAAGGTAGGGGCGAGAGTAGGGGAGGCGTGTGGGTTCTGTGGAGAGGGTGGTCCCCGCCTGCCCTGAGCCCTGCTCCCGGTGCAGTTCCTAATCCCCTCTCCGTGTAGCAGGGGCTTCTCCCCACCACATCTGCGCAAGCCTAAACACTTCCACTGGCCTGCGCTGACGGGCAACCAACACCATCCTGAGCACAAGGACAAAGGCGAAAGCTAGTAGCATCAGTGTTCCTAGAGCCCGTTACTGGCAGGCAGCCTCTTCTTTACCAGCCCCACCCTCAGAACTTTCTCCTGTTCCTTGGGTTCCCATGACAACTCCCCCCACCACCTTCTCCCTTTAGAACCCCCAGGGGCCACTAAAAATTGCTGGCATTTTACTATGCAAAATAATTTAGCACAATGCCCTTGCCCCCCAGTCTCACTCCAGGCTCACAGAGGAAAAGTATATAAGGATCTATAACCAAGATGTGCACAGAGGCTCCCTGGGCAGCAAAACAAAGAAGACTAAAACTTTGAAATTAGTTTTCCGGCCATTGTCTCATACCACATGCTTAGGGGATCTTGTCTGTAGTGCCATCAGTCTTTATAAACTGACGAGGGCAGTAGAATATCTACTGGTCCCTCGACAGAGCAATCCCCAGGGGTCAGACCATTGTTTTCTCCCCTTTGCAGAAATGCTGACTTGTAGATTTATTCCTAGTGGGTCTAGCTGTGGTGGCTTACTCTTTTAGAAAAAATGAGCTTCTCAAGCGGGAAGAGACTGAATCTTGGGGAACGCCCATACCTGTGGGCTGGGAAGAGGAAAAGGAACCAGTGATGGGAACAGAAAGAGCTGTCAGAGACAGAGGCCAAGACATTAAAGCAGGACAGCCTGCTTCAGGCAGCCCAGGGTAAGAGCCAGGGTCTGAGGGAGGCTCTGGAGTGTAATCTGTGTTCCCCGGTGAGTTACTTCACTTCCCTGAGTCTGGCCTTGGTCTAGGGAATTGCAGTGCTAAGGGTAACTATCTGCCAGAGAGACAGGAGAAAAATGTTTGTAAACGGCTTGGCACAAAGCCCAGCCCTTCGTGAACACCCCATAAATGTTTGTCGTTGTCATCATTAGACAGGGTGGCTGATGGTGCCTGGGCGGGGCCGATGCTGACTGGGGAAGGACACGGGTCTGTCACCCAGGAAGTCAGCAGGCCCCTCCTAGAGGTCAGTTGTAGTCCAGTACTAGGGAGCTCTTAGGGGAGAACGAGTGAATCTGGGAGCTGCCCCAGAGGCAGCAGGGAGAGGAGGCATTTCCTTGTCACCAAACAAAGGAAGAAGGATCCTGCTGAGGCCTCCCTTCCTCTTCCCAGCTTTGTGGGGGTATCACGTTCTAGCTCAGACACCAATTTCCTCTTCCTTTCCTGGCGTCCTCCCCTGTGTGTCTCTCCTCTTATCTCCCTGAGCTGAGAAAATCCCCCAGGGTTGCTGGAGAGGCTTTAGGGTAGCTGGGGGGCACTTCAAACCGGGCCCCTGGTGCACGAGGCTCCCCCCACCTCCCTGCCTCTTCCCGGGGTAGGGCGGCAAGGGGCAAGTTTAGTGGAGATGCTGGCACTGCTGGTCCTCACAGAAACCCCCTTAGCCTTCCAGTTCTGCAAAGTAGCCCTATCCTGGGCATCCCACACACAAGGCAGCACTTGGGCCCTGGGGGGCAACAGGGCAGTGCAGGGCACCTCAGCAGGACAAACAGGCCACTCCAGCCACTCACCCCCTTTCTTGCTTCACACTGAGCGGGAGATGAGTCCTGGGGAAGGGGAGTCGGGCCTGGGCCTGGCCTGCTGGTTTCCTGCCCCCAGCACCACCCCCTGCTCCAGCCACAGGCCAAGTCTTCCGAGGCTGCTAAGGACCCTCGAGCCACCATCACTCACAAGATGAGTGACTGGAGAACCAGGGAGAGAGAACTGATGTCATCTTCCTATACCTGTCCATGAACTCCCCTAGCACGTCTGTTGTCCTGACCCAGCTGCCTCAGTGTTTCTGGAGAGGCTCTGGGAAAGTCCAGGTGCCTATATAGCTCAAGCTGGGGAGAGATTAAACATATTTAACAACTAGAATGGCACTAGCACCAGCCTGTCAGAATGGCACACTAGGTGGGGGCAGGGTACTAGAGGTCCTCTGCTGTACTAGATGTCAGCCCTCTAGTTGCTAGATCACGGGGGTGGGGGTGGGGGGATGCCAGGAAGCTGGGGAGGCCCAGCAGCAGCCATATCCTGGCCAGCATGGAAGCACTTCAATATTTTAACAATGATACGGCCATACCAGTGAGTTCTGATAACAGTGCTGCCCACAGCAGCCCCCACTGCCTCCCTCTGCCAAGCCTCCACCTACCACCTCTCCTCGGGTTCTGCAGCCTTCCCTCCCCCTCCCCAAGCTAATGTCCTTCAGGAACCCTTTACCCTTCACGGCTGCCCTTGAAAAGCGGTGTGGTTGCTGAACTAGGACTCAAAGA
Source organism: Daubentonia madagascariensis (assembly GCA_023783475.1). NCBI lineage: Eukaryota > Metazoa > Chordata > Mammalia > Primates > Daubentoniidae > Daubentonia > Daubentonia madagascariensis. The sequence continues at coordinate 6,912,026 of JAKFHU010000075.1, forward strand.
GCAAGGCCCAGTCCCAGCTCCGCTTCTCTCTACCTGTGCGAGTGTGAGCAAGTCACTTCATCGCTCTCAGTCTAGTTTTCCCATCTGTAAAATGGGCTAATATCCAATGCCTCCACACTGCAGGGCAGTGGTGTGCACTTAATGACCACACACATGTGAAGGTGCTTTGAAAACCACTCCTCAGATGCTCTATTTTACTCTGATGGCACCTGTATGAAAATGTTGAGGGAGGAAAACAGACAATATAATGTGTCCTCTCCTCATCCTTCTAGGGACAGTGTTGCTTTCATCCGTCTGAAGGACAGCAGAGTCCTCAGCCCAGGACAAAGCCTGCTTCTGCCCACCCTGCACTCCTCTCCTCCCAGCTTCAGGGCAGAGGCCCAGGTAGTAGGAGAGGGATGCTCTTGAAGGACCAACCTAAGGGCCAGTACCAATTCAGAGCACTTACACCACCCTCACCACCAATCAGGGAGGGCTTCCTGAAGGAGGGGGCAGACCTGATAGAAGGTTGCCAAGGGGGCACGAGGAGCAGGAAGAACTGTACAGGTAGGAAAAGGGGCATTCTGTTCAGCCTCGACCCCAGCTCTAGAGTTTGGTGCCACTAAATCCTGGCACCACTCCTCTTTCTTCCTGTAAGAAGTACCCCTCGGGCAGTTCCTTAACCTTAGAGTCTCCATTTCTCAGTAGCAAAGCAGGGGTAAAAATATCTGCCTCACAGCGTTGTTGTGAAGATTAAATAAGATAATGTATGTAAGCACTTAGCAGGGTGCCTAGCATACAGCTAGTGCTCAGTAAATAAGAGCTCTTAACAATGAAAGTATCCCTGCCCCAGGCCACCCTGCAGAAGCTGAAGGCAGAGGAGTACGTCCAACAGAAGAGGGAGCTCCTGGCCCTCTATAGGGACCAGGACAGGGAGTCACCCACCACCAGGCCCTCCACGCCATCCCCCGAGGGCTCTCAGAGCAGCGCAGAGGGGAGGTAAGACCCACATGGACCACTAGGTCTCCCAAAGTAGCGGGGCCCGCAGGCAGGGAGGAGGAGAGGAGGAACACAGAAGGCTGAGAAATGGCACTACAGTTTTGGGGGAAATTGGGAATACCCAGAGGAACGCAGGCTGCAGGTGGGAGTAAAGCAGGTTGGTACCAGCCGTGTGAAGGGGTACGTGGGACAGCCTACAGGGCCGACTAGCCTAGGGGAACATGTGACCTTCCTGAGGAGCAGGCTGGACAGCGAAGGTGGGTATGGACTTGTGGAATATCAGAGCTGCCAGGATCCAGTTAGTCCAGATCCCCAGAGTGTGAGAGGTTCATCCAGGATAACACAGCTGCTTAGCAGGATGGTTAAGGAGAAAAGAAGAATCTGTCACAGGGGATGACCTCAGGGGAGCTCAGGGACCAGTCAGCAAATGCCTGCCCAGCTACTTGACACAAGGTCCTGGACCAGGTGCTGTGGATAAAATGGCTTAGAGGCAGGCCTGGCACAGTGGCTCACACCTGTAATCCTAGCACTCTGGGAGGCCAAGGCAGAGTGATCCCTTGAGCTTCAGGAGTTCGAGGCCAGCCTGAGCAAGAGCCCGACCCTATCTGTAAAAAATTTTTTAAAAAATTTTTTTTAATTTAACTAAAAAAAATGGCTTAGGGGCAGCGCTCTTCTAGGAGCTTGCAGTCTAGCCGGCCGGATGAGAACAACAATCACAGGGCAATATAAAGGAGATACAGAGAAGGGAGACTTCCTGGACTTGAACTTGAACCTGAAGCATCTGACACTATTTGCTGTTAATTGTAGGATTTCTGTCTTCTCGGCCATCATCCCCCACCTGGTGGTGACTGAAGACACGGATGAAGATGCTCCCTCTGTACCAGATGACACCTCAGACTCGGGCTATGGCACTCTGATCCCAGGCTCCCCCAAGGGGTCCCACTCCCCGCTGAGCCGTGTACGCCAGAGGGCCCTTCGGCGGGACCCTCGCCTCACTTTCTCCACCCTGGACCTCCGAGATGTTCCTTTGCGCCCCCAACCTCCTGACCCCCAAGCTCTTCAACGCCGAAGTGCCCCCGAACTGCCAGAAGGGATCCGAAGAGGAGGCAGTCTTCCCAGGGTAGACCCACCCACCTGGTCGGAGGAAGAAGATGGGACCTCCGCGGGACGGAATGTGGTGGTGGAAACCCTGCACCGGGCCCAACTTCGGGGGCAGCTCCCTCGCTCTCCAACCCACGCTGACTCTGCCGGGGAAAGCCCCTGGGAGTCCTCAGGGGACGAGGAAGAAGAGGGTCCTCTCTTCCTGGGACCCGGCCGCACCCCCTCCCCCCACCCTCTGCGGGCCGAGGACTCGCTCAGAGAGGACATGCTCAGAGAGATCCGAGAGGAGCTGGCCAGCCAGAGGATCGAGGGGGCCCCGGAGCCTAGGGACAGCAGGCCTCGGAAGCTGACTCGGGCCCAACTGCAGAGGATGCGGGGGCCCCACATCATACAGCTGGACACCCCCCTGTCCACGTCGTAAGTGCTGAAGGGAAGCTGGCGAGGGAGGGGTCTGGGGGAAGCCTGTCTGGGGGGCACCGTGGAAGGAGGGCGACGTCAGAGCAGGGCCCAAGGCAGGGAAGGGCCTCAGCCTCTCCCCCTCATTGCTGTTGACCTTTGCCTAACACCTACCTCCTGTCTTTTCAGAGAGGTGTAAGGAACGCTGAGGACCTTTGGCATTTCTCCCAGAGGAAATCTCCCCACGAGAGTGGTCACCACCCCCACCCCGGACTCTACCTCAAGGACCACATTTCCCACCAAGAAGCCTGGCCCAGGCACCCTGCCTCCTGCTCTGGGGCCTTTTGGGATCAAGAACTGTAAATTTATGTACCATAGACACCCCCTAAGCCCCACATAAAGTTGTGCATAAAAATGACTGCCCAGTCAGTGTGGGATGAGGGTGGAAAGAACGAGAACCTGGGTTCCCAGGAGTCACCTCTGTCAGCTGGCATGGTGGTGGTGGGCTACCTGCCCCAGCTCAGGGCTCTTCCCATCCCACCCCTCAGGATCCCGGCCTCTGCCCCAGCCTCCCACCGACAGACCACTCCCTCCAAGAGCTGAGCTTTAATTTCAGAGTTTTAGTGTATTTACAAAAGTCCACAGCTCCAGCCGGGGCCCCATTGTTCCGTGCTTGCCCCTGCCTTGGGACAGTTCAGCTTGTTCTGTGCTAGTCCGGGCAGGGGGCCAAGGGGTGCCAAGTTTCTATTAGTGTAACATAATTGATTTTTAAAAAGATTGCTTATCTACTGTGAAAAAGGCTCAGGGACCAAGCAGCGGCCCCCAAGCAGCCTTGCTGGGCCCTCACACCCAAAATGGGCATGGGGCATAGTGCCTCTTATCCCCGCGACCACACACTCGGGCTGCTGGCAATCTCAGCCTCTCCCGAGCACACGCACCGCACCGCAGCGCAGCGCAGCGCACCTCCCTCCTGCGCACGCCCCGCTCACTCTCGGCGGTGCTCAAGCAGCTGAAAAAAGCTATGTACACCGCGGGGGTAGCACCAGGTAAGCGGCTGCGGCTCACGCCTGCCCCTCCGAGACTCTTCCTCTCCAGGAAAAACTGGGGTCCTCAGGGCATCTGGCAGGACCGTCCTTCCGGCCGCCTGTGGGAGCGTGCCCTCATCGAGGGAGGCGGGGCGCGGGCGACAGGGAGGCGGGGCCGCACAGCGCCTCCTCGATGTCCTCCAGGCAGCCGAGCAGGTCCATGTCGCGGAGCACGCAGCCCAGCAGCTCCAGCGTGGCCTCGCGGCGCGGCGTGCGCCGCCGCCAGGCCGCCAGCATGCTGTAGTGCGCCTCGCGCAGGCAGCGCCCGTTCTGCATTTCCAGCCGCTCGATCTCGTGCTCGCTCAGCCCCAGGCGCCGCACGAACTCCTTCCAGCGCGACGGGGGCACGCCGTCCACCACCGCATACAGCGTCGCGGGGTCGGCTGCGGAGGACGCGGGGCGGTGAGCCTCGGGCGGTGGTCCCACCCGCACCCCGCACCCTCCGCCGCGCCCCGCGCGCTCCGGGAGCTCCGCCCGCGCCCCCAGCTCCTGGGCGCGGGGAACTCACTGTGTGCGAGCTGCGCGTGGGCGCCGTCCTCCCGCTTCTGAAGGGGGGCGGGGATGGGGGTGGAGGCGAGGGCCGTGGTGAGGATGGGATCAGCCCCCAGGTGGGGTGCGGCCACCTCTCTGGGGGGTGACGCGGCCGTCAAGTTGGAACAGTCACTGGGGCTGAAGGTGGAGCTGGAGGTGAAGGTAGAACTGGGGCTGGGACAGAAGCCCGGGATGGGACTGAAGCCCGGGGCGGGACTGAAGACTGGGGCTGAGGCTGGGGGCTTAGTAGTAATTCCTTCAAGCTCCCCCTGCAAGACAGAAGGCACAGCATTAGTAGGGAAGCGGGAAAACAGGCCCAGATCGCTTTATTCTGGATGGGGTTGGGGCTTAGAGGGAATTCGGGGGGCCCCGGAGATGAAGGGTGATTCCGGGTTACTTGGGTATTACAAGATTATAAGGAACAGGCAGGAAGGCTTGGGGACAGGTGCTTGGTGTCATCTTACCTCTTTTTCAGGTGTCGGTTTCCCACAGACTGAGGGGGGGAAAAAAAGCAAGGCATCATAAATTTCACTTCCCTCTCAGCCCTGGCGCAGGGTACTGAGGCTGGCAGTGGGGACTTGTGGTCACATGCCTCAGGGCCTATGTGGCCCCAGGGACGAGAGAACTGATGCAGCATGACCTCTCTCACCAGCCGTCCAGGTCACCTCCTGCCCACAGGGTCCTCAGCAGGGAATAAGGGGACACTCCCCACCTCCCCTCCACGGATATCCACCTCACCCACCCACCTCCTCCCACATCCCTACCAGGACCTTTCCCCTCCCAAAGGCCCCACTCACCAATATTGTAGAGCTTGGGCTTCCACCGCTGGTAGCGGCACATTAAACCAATAAAGAGGAGGGATAAAAGGCAAAGACCAAAGAAGATCACCAGAGGCAGCAGCACTGTAGTGCCTGGAGACAAGCAGATGGCAGTCACATGGCAGGGGTGGGTGGGTGGGTGGAGGGGCAAGTGTGGTGAGGGAGGGCGTCGGTGGGCATGGGCACCGGGTCATTTCTCCTCACCTGGGTCCTGAGGGCCCTTAACATTCTGACTGAGGGGTAGGCACAACTTCATGCACTCTGGATTTTTCTTACAGCTAAAAGAAGAGATGGCACTGGTGAATAGAGACCCTACCATTGGAGGAACTCAGGAAAAAACCACAGATTGTTGGACATCCTTTGCTTTACGAATGTTTTTGCTGTCTCTCGATACAATGAAATTTAACCTATCTCAGGAAGTGATGCAGAAGAGAATGAAACACAGTTAATCACAGAATCATTTAATTTTAGAATTGGAAGGGCTTTTGAAAAGGCTGTATAAAAACAAGGTTACAAGCAGTCAGGGTCAAGGTATAAATTCCAGCCCATTTATTGGCTTGAAGCATGGCTCTAAGCAAGCCTTTTAATCTCTAAGCCTCAGTTTTCTCATCAGTACAACAGGGATCATTAAGTAAGATAATTATGCCTGACATAGTAAGTGTTCCATAAATGGTAGGTGTTGTTGAATTATTTTGTCATTGTTCTGCTGATGAGAATCCTGTGACAAAGAAGTTAAAGGGCTTATTCTCAAATGACACTGCTAGTTACAGTACCTGACTTTGGGGAGGGGTCAAACATGCATGTGAAAATTTTGTTAATAAAAATGCACATCGCTAAGGGCAGCCAGCGAGCACTCTGGAAGCAGCCCATCTTCCCGTGTATCGTGTCGGGAGCTGCCACGAGGCAGTGTGGAGGGAAGGGAACTACTTGGGGGCTGGGGTGCTGGAAGGACCTCGAGAAGGTGAGTTCTCAGCAGCCATCTGAAAGCAGGGAGGGTGCTTTTGCCCACCTCCCAGGTTCATGAAGAGAACCACCTGGGATGGATATAAAAGCACTTTCAAGAAGAAATGAAGCTTAGTGGAAAAAATAGAAAATAAATAGAAACACTTTTGTAAGTGTTTTTTGTGTGTGTGTGGTTCTCAGAACTTCAAATGAATGTCACTATCCTTACTTGAAAAGTAAGAATAATAAGAGTCAGAGATGTTGAGGAACTTGCCCAAGGTCACAGAGTGGTGAGGCTGGGCTTTAAACCCAGGTGAATTCAACTCTGAGAGCCATCAGAGTCTCTTCTCTGCAAGTGAGTGTGCAAGAACAGCCTGTGTGGAGCCAGGAGGAGTGAGGAAGCCTGGTCAAAGGGGCCGGGGAGGAAATAACCATATTGCATCCAACCTCAGATGCCATCGGTTACAAAAGGCACCACTGTTTACATGCCACATAGACACACACAAAGCTGCCAATTAAACCATGACACATCATCAATTGTTGGAAGATGCAGTCTGATTTCAGAGATGTGAAAGTGTGTGTCCTAGAATCAATGAACTATATTAGACCCTGTCGCCCAGAAATCTGAATATCTAAGTTAGAAGGACTGCAAGTCCTCAGGGTATGGTCTTTAGTCCCCAAAGACCTCTTAAGATTTGTGGAACAAGTCGAGGGGAAGGGGAAGAGACTGGTATCTTAATGAAGTGTCTTCCCCTCAGCCAGTAGGTGCCTGGGCACTCTGGGTTGTTTCCTTTGCCCTGCTCTTGGCCACAGCTGCCCCATCCTGCCCCACATCCTCCATCCAGTGCCCAGAAGCTGCTAGAGATACTCACTTACTACAGGAGACACACTCGTTGCCTCTTAGGAAGAACCCTGCATGGCAGGTGCACACGGTGTTCTGTCTCTCCTGGCCTGGGGGGAGAAGTTCGGCCCAGCTAAAGGAGGTGTGCCCTGCATCCCAGGACCGAGGAAGTGAAGGGCAGGGTGGGAGCAGAGCGGGAGGGAAAGGGGGTGCTGCCTCATGGAGGAGGCATGCAGCGCAGAAAGGTGGAGACCTTCCTCCTAAGGGATGGGCCGACCCTGGGGTGAGAGGGCTTGAGGGCGGGGAGAGCCGTGCTCACAGGGAAGGTGCACGGTGCCGTTGAGGCAGAGGCTGCAGTTGAAGCACTGGAAAAGGCTTTCACTCCAGTAATTCCGGTACTGGTTCTTCCTGCAGCCACACACGGTGTCCCGGTCCACAGCGCAGGGAGAAATCTCCACCTGGCCCATTTCTGGTGAGGGGAGGAGATGGGATGTGAGTCCCGCGTGCCCCTTTCCATAGTCACTCCACTTTTTCCCTGCATCCCCTCCTACCACCCCCCACCGTGTGTGTCTGTCTCTGTAGCACACACATCCATGCACACCGCCCCACGTATGCACTAATTTGCATACCTCCACACGCAGGCACACACACAACTTCAGACCCACCTGACTCTCCAGACCACGCACGCTCACCTTTTCGGCACTTGGAGCAGCTGAGGCAGTGTCTGAGGTGGTTCTCTGAAGCAGTGAAGGAGCCATCTTCACACTCCCTGCAGTCCGTGTCCAGCCCCGGGCCTGAACAGTCGTCGTGCAGGTAGGTTCCTGTGAATCGGGTAGCAGGGCTGGGCTCAGGTGAGAGCTCAGGGAAGGAGCCCCACACTTGGGAGAACAGCCTAGGCCAACTCCCTGAGCCTCTAGTAGAGGAAGGAGGGAGAAAACCTCGGCCCAGGAGAGGCAGCAAAGTTAGGAAACCACATCTGGAACAAGCAAAGGGAGAATCAGGGCCCATCACCCAGGGTATTCGCTGTCTCTGCTTTCTCCTACCTTTGTGGCACTTGGTACAGCAAAAGGAATTATTACGAGGGTGGCTATATTTTCCCTGGGGACAGGGACTATCTCTCTTCTCCCGGTCCCCGAGGTGGGGGACCAGTCCAATGACCCCTGAGGGGTATATTCCCACCAACAGAGCCAGGAGCACCTGGGGAAGAATCAGACAGAGGGGACACCATCAGGAGAGGCAAGGGTGGGAGTCCCAAAGGCAGCAAAGCTAAAACTTCCCCAGCTCAAGTCCTTCCTCAGTGAGACATTCTCCTCAGGCACCCCCACTCACTGAGTTTAGAGTTCTTCTTGAAACTTAGACAGCCGGCACGTGATCTGGTGCTTACTTCTCTAGTTGTCCTGAGGCTACTAGGTCCCAGGCCTGGGCTGCATTTTATCCTTATTCTGAATTCCCCACAGCACCTAGTAGTGCTGGATGTTCAAGGGATGTTTTTTCAATTGGGAACTGGCAGGTTACTTCCATTATGGCCCTTTCTTCCAACACACAGCCCTAAAGATTGGGGTGGTGTTTCTCCATCTAAACGCTGGGTTCACAGCGTCCTAGGTTCACAGTGTGTTCTCTTCGTGAACATTCACGATGGAGAACAACTAGGATCTGTGCACTCTCCTGGATTATGTTACACCACTAAGAACTTTTCTGAAAAACTCAGATTGGGGTGGAGGCAAGTGAGGTTCCTGGGGGCACCCTTCCTTGGGAGTGGGAAGGAGCAAAAGGAAGAGTTTCTTTACACATTTGTATCAAACCTTACTCAGGATCCTGCCCTCACACTCTGTGCCCCATCCCCTTCCACTGCAAATTTACACAGACACCCCAGGTTAGCAAGGACAAATGGGGAGGGGAGTAAAAGGGAGAGTTCAGGGATCCCAGATGGGGTAGGTGGATGACAAAGTTGAGGTGGGCGCAGGAGAGGGAAAAGGCAGGCAGGTCACATGCAGCTAGAGCTGGCTGAGGTGACCTGGCTCAGTGACCTGCAGGTCAGAGCTGAGGTTGTGCCAGGGAATCCTAAAGCTCTCTGCACCCCAGAGCATTCTAGAAAGCATGTTTTACAGCCTCAGGCCAAGCCCACAGGAGCTAAATGGTTTGCCCTGTTATCGTTTCAGCACCGGCAAAGCAAAGCCCAGAGTCAGTATTTAGCTCCAACTCAGACTTTGCTCTTTGATCTCTACCAGCTTCATTTCTGGTTTTCCCTGGGCCTTGATTTTTTTTTTTTCCCTGCTATAAGAGCCACTTTATGTAAAGATAAGAGAATGTCCTCAAAGTATGTTCGACACTGGAGAGCAACAGACTAATCAGATCACAGAAACCCACGAGCAGGAAAGGAAGGCCAGGCAGCCCGCAGTCGCCCAGCCTCACCAGCACCACATTTCAGGGACAGGCAGGCTGGTGGTGCTCTGAGTCACCCGCTGGGAGCTGCTGCAGCTGCAGCTGCAGCTGCACAGGCGCAGGCGTGGAAGCCTCAGCCACAAACATGGGAAGCTGTACACAGAAACAAGCAGCAGCCCCCGCAGGCAGGGTGTGCTCCCCCGCTCTGAGGGCAGCGACCTCCCCAGCCCACACCAGCCAACACTGTGCCGTCTCCCCTGAGAACAGGACTGGGGCTTCCAGGGCAACAGGAAGGTTTGGGGTGATTATGGGAAGAACATCCCAATCCTGAAAGTGTGGTTCCTTTCCCTGAAGAAGAAGAGCTTGGAGCACCTAAGGTCATTGGCACTTTGAATCCCCTCCAGGGGGCTTGGAGCAAAGCCAACAGGTAAAGACAGAGTCAGGAAGAACTGGGGGGCTCCAGTCCCTGGACAGCCTTGGAGGGAGCTTTTCAGGGGCCTCTGACCAGCCAAGGGACTAGCCTCCCAGGAGGCAGGTGGGGAGAGAGGCTTTCTCAGGCCACGTGGTCCTCTCCCTCTCCAGCACTTTGGGGGTTAAGTCAGATCCGGGAAAGGGAAATCTTTTCCCAGCAGCTCCGCCCCAGTGACTCAGGCCAGAGGGAGGGAGATCTTGGGGAGGGGAGCGGGAACTAGCCGCTTCCCCAGCTCCTCAAGGGTCATGAGTCAGCAGAAAGGCAGAAGGGCCCAGCCAGCAGTGGGACCCCATCTTATCTCTTCCTCCTGTGAGCCAGTCCCTCCCTCCATCCCCTCTCAGAGCCCTCTCCACCTCCTCCCCCTTAAAAGAGCCAGGCCATGGGCATGGACCCCTGTCCCACTAGCCCCACATATTTCGGGAAATGCCTCCCTCTCCCCACTCCATCCCAAAGGGAAGTCTCCCTGACCCTGGCTTCCGCCCATCAGGTCAGTACCCACCCCTCCCTGAGGGCCCACAGCATCCTTCCTTTGGACCAGGCCTGCCTGGCTCCTCCTCCCAGTTCTGCAAGTCTCCTACTGCTAAACCCTTCCCTGGGCTCTCCCTCCAGCCCCCAGCACTCCCCTGTTCCAGCAGGAAGCAAACCAAGGCTGCCCTCCCACCCTGGGTTCACGGCATTCCCACAGCCTGGATGGTCTGAGGGCCTCCCTGGAGTCCCCAGACAACCCTTAGGAAATAAGGCCCGTTCTGAGTCTCCACAGGCCTCCCCCGAGCCCACTGGCAGCACAGGAAAAGCTCCAGAGTCCAAAACACCCACTTCCAGGAATGAGAGAGCAGGCAAAAGGGGTGTCAGACAGCCCAGCACTGTTTCCCAGGCCTCTCGTGGCCCACAGAGTGCACCAGGCCAGCCCTATCTGACCCCTAGGAGCCAGAGCCCTCGGGCTCCCCACCAGTGGGCACCATGTGTTGGCCCAGCTGGCCGGGAGCCCAGGGAACCCAGTCCTCCACAGCCGCATTGTGCAGCAGACCAGCAGAAACAGGAGGTGAGCTCTGGAGCCCAGGCCCCAGCATGGAGCAGAGGAAGGGCAGGAAGCCAGGGGTGCCTGTGGAGAGACAGTTGAGGGGGTGGCCCAGCACCCCTCCAACTCCCCCACAACTTCCGCCAGGGGAGGCTTTAAAGTGTGACTTCCTGTGCTGGGGTTACACAGTGGGGTGGAGAAGCTGAGACGGACCCTGTGGTCTAACCCTGACCCAGCCACCTCACATGGACCCACTTAGCTGTTCCCTTCCTGCATTAATGTGTTCACTAAGTTAAAATGTGTTTGCTCATTTAATGTCAAGATCTTGAGGAAGCTCAGCTCTCCTCAAGGGCCCAGCTGAGCCCCGCCCCCATGAAGCCTTCCAGTGATGATGCGCCTTCCCCCAAGTTCACTAGATGCTCAGCCCCCTGTGAATTTGAATGACATGAATTGATCCTATCTACTTTTGGCTCTTATCATAATATGGTTATTTTGGATGAGTAGGTATGATGTCCTCAAGTTGACATGAACCCTATGGGATGAGAGATTAGAGAGTGCCTTGGTCTGACAGTGTCTTATCCTCCCCTGGTATCCTCTCAGCACCCAGAACCAGGCCCCCAGAACTGATGGAGCAGATAAACATGAATTGATTTAGCTGGGAGGGACACCCGTAGTCCCAGCTACTCTGGCTGAGGCAGGAGGATCTCTTGAGCCCAAGAGTTCCAGGCTGCAGTGAGCTATGATCTTGCCTAAGAAAAGCCACTGCACTCCAGCCTGGGCAACATAGCGAGACCCCACCTCTTAAAAAAATATATATGATTTGATTGATTGATCTAATGAGTGATCTGTCTTCCACTCCAGTGGAAGCCAATGATTCCCAAAGAGGGAGGTGGGGAGACAGCGCCCCCACACCGTGCCCCATAGGAAGAAGTGTTTTCAAACTATCCTCCCACCTCCCCAAAGACATGCACACACACGCACATGCCCTTTCTGAAGATTCGGACGTGTGTTTCTCTCCTTTTGAGAACCACTGAGGAGCGAAGGCAGAATAGTGTGAGAGTCTCTGCTCTAGCTTGGAAGATACACACTTCCACGTGGCTATTCCCCTAACCCTTAACATGTCCCAAATGGAATTCATCAATCTCCTCGTCTAGACAAATGTCACACCACCAAACTTCTCAGCACCAGCGCCAACACCTTTTTTTCTTTAATTTTGTTTCTTTTTTTAATATTAAAAAATCCACACCAAAGCATATATATTTTTTTTGAGACAGGGTCTTGCTGTGTTGCCCAGGCTAGTCTCAAACTCCTGGGCTCAAGCCATCCTCTCGCCTCAGCCTCCCAAGTAGCTGGGACTACAGACTCAAACCACGGAGCCTGGCTCAATGCCAAGACTTTTGCCACCCTCTCTCCTTGGGATCCCAGTGGCTACCCCTGTGGCCATCCTGTCTGACAGTTCATCTTGCCAGTCCTTCTCCTGTGATCTCTCAGTCCTCTCCACGTCCCTGGATCACCTCACTCCTGGAATATTGCAACTGTCTTCCAGACTCTTTCCCGTTCCCATCCAGCCTACATACTTTCTTGTCTGCACTCAGGCTTCGACTTGCACCCACAGGTGTGTGAATCTTCCTCTCCATCTCTAGGGCCTGACTGCAAACATCGTTTCCATGGGTCATGGAAATGACCTGAATGAACACTTACAGGGGTACCTCATTTCTATTCTGGACACAGTCCAGGCACAGAGTGGGCCCTCGGGGAATAGTTTCTGAATGAATGAATGAATGAATTCCTCCACCTGGGACCATATTCTTTCTCCATCCCCACCCAGACTCCCTCCAATTTTCTGATTCCCATTTCTTAGTGTTCCTCAACATGGTCCTTCCACTCCAGCCAAGGTGTTCAGCTTCCTGCTACCCACACCGGTCAACAAAAACTCCCATCTCTGCATTCCTCCCCTCTCCTTCAAACCTCTCCTGACTCTCTGCCTCCCTCCTCTCTAGCTACCCTGCCAGGCAGTGACTTCAGATGTCAGCTCCAAGTCCACTTTTCTATGAGGCTTTCCCTTCCTCATGCCATCTGACCTTGTTCCTTATTTCATTCAACAAATAGTTAAGGGGCACAGTCTATGTGCCAGGTCCCAAATGGGTGCTGGGGATGCCGAGATGGATAACACACAGCTTGTGCTCTCAAGAGCTCTCATTTGGGTCAAAGACAGTCATTTGTAGGCCCTAAGATCTCTAAGATCTATGCAGGGAGTGCTCTGTGCTCATGGCTACGGTCACCTGAAACAGCATGGGGAAGCGCCTGGACTTGCTGGAGGTGAGCGCTGGAGCTGAGATCTGTTAGCTCCAGGACACATCACAAGGCTTTTTTTTTTTTTTTTTTTTTTTGAGACAGAGTCTTGCTCTGTTGCCCCAGCACTAGAGTGCAGTGGCATCATCACAGCTCACTGCAACCTCAAACTCCTGGGCTCAAGTGGTCCTCCTGCCTCAGCCTCCCGAGTAGCTGGGACTACACGTGCGCGCCACCACACCCGGCTAATTTTTCTATTTTTTGTAGAGATGAGGGTCTCGCTCTTCCTCAGGCTGGTCTTGAACTCCTGGTCTCAAGCGATCGTCCCACCTCGGCCTCCCAAAGTGCTGGGATTACAGGTCTGAGCCACTGCACCTGGCCCACAATGCATTTGTGGATATTTTCCTCCAGGTTTTTCTGAAATCATTTTTTGCTGTATGGTGTCTTGGTTCCTAGACTGTAAGCTCTTTGAGAGCAGCAAAATCCTGTTTGCTTTGTCACACTCTCTCCTGTGTCATTCTTCCCTACTCCCCCCACCACCTCCCATTCACACACACACACACAAACACACAACGTGTGCTTGGTATTGCCAACTGGATGGTGAGAAATTGAAAATCTCATGGACAGCCTTATCCAGACAGTGCATTCCCCTTGTTCTCCCCTTCTCCCAGCTCCAGGCCAGGCTTCTGTCCCTTAGGAGTCATATCCCCACCTAGGCTGAAGCACCCCAGTCCCCAGGCACTTCCCTTTGCCTGCTCAGGCTACTTTTACCCTCTGTTTTCCAAACACAGTAATTACTACTATAACTGCTACTAACAACAACATAAAAGCTAAACATTTACTGAGTGCTTTCTATTTGCTATTCTCCTACTGGACTGTAAACTCTATGAGCAGGGATATTGCTCACTGCTGTAATCCCACACCTAACAGTGTCTAGCACCGAGTAGGCACGTAATAAACTGAATGAATACTTAACATGTGTCAATATGTTTCATCTGCAGAACAACACAGTGAGGTTAGGACTATGAAGTCCATTTTAGAGATAAAGAAACAAAGGCATGGAGGGGTTATATAATCTGCTCAAGCTCACACAGCTATGACATGAGGGAGCCAGAGCTTAATCCAGGTGATCTACTCCCAAACACAGAACAGAAGTCCCAGATGCCAGGGCAGCCGGGTGGGGGGGCTGGGGGAGGGCCGAGGGGGTGGGGCTGGGGCTGGGGAGGCAGGGGGTGAGCGAAGGGTGAGACCATGACACACGGAGGTGCTGCCTGGGTACTGATGGGCCAGACGTGTGGGACTGGAGCAGAGAAGAGAGGAGGCACAAGGGGACTCGAGAGAAAGGTTTCCGGGGAGACTGCGGGGAAGACAGGAGTGGTGGGGACAGGGGAGGCAGGCGCAGCCATCCTCGGCCAGCACACGGGCAGGGAACATCCACCCAGCTAGCTGGGCTCAGGGAATCTGGACGGGATGGTTCTGGGACATGGAGGAAGATCAAGGATACACTGAAACAAGCCTGAAGCCAGAGAAAGGGACATTTTCCAGTGACGAAAACAACTTCTACCAACTTCCCCAAAGTGAGCCGTAGAATTAGAAACCAAGGAATCCGTGTTTAGGTCGGTGGGGGTTGGGGAGGCTGGAGGACAGGCAGGGGGACACTGACCAGGTGGGAGTGGTACTAGCTACCTAGCAAGGGTCAGCCTCACAGAGGCCACCTGCCTAGCAGTGGGGCCAGAGGCAAAAGAGTGAAGACAGTCCCCGGCAGGAGGCCTGGGCCTGGCCAGGGCACTGGGGACACTCTCCACTTGGTTGCCTGTCCCCATCCAGTTGCCCACTCCACTCCCAAATACCCCCACCACAGAGCATCCCAAACCTACCCCACCAACCCACCCCTCTCCTGGACTCAGTTTCCCCAGTTCACTAGCCATCCAGCTCCAGCCCCTCCAGGGTTTGTCAGCCAGGTTCCACAGGCAGCCTCACCTATCCATGGCCCAACACACAGGGGACAGAACGCTGAATCGTCCGGGCTCCCAGAGGACTGACCTTCATTCTGCCACTGCTTTCCTTGCCCCACCAAATCTGCCCCACCCCGGGCCCATCGCCTGCCCCCACATCACAGACACCCCTGGCCCCCAGCAAACTCCCATGGCTGTCGGGGGCCAGGGCTTTCTTTTACTCTCTCCCTTTCAAACTTCTCCCTTCCCCCGCCTCTGCTCGGAGAGGCATATGAATGGGGAAACCCAAGCTGGCAGCACCTAAGGTTAGGCCATGTAGCCTGAGGCTGGGGCCAAGGCCGGGCCAGGCAGGGGAGTCTGGGCCCCCTCTGGGGGGCCTACTCTACCAGGTGGCCCCTCACCTACCAGCCCACTCTTCCCTTTGTCCCCGTACTCACCAGTGGCAGCAGGAGGTCAGGCACGGTGGGGAGGCCCATGTCCGGCCACCTGTGGCCTCTCACTCCCCCATCTGGGCTCAGGGCAGTGGCAGCGGTGGCAGCAGCAGGGGCAGCAGCGACCTGGGAAGCCTAGGTACTCCAGGAGGTCCCAAGTGCCTTGGGTTGGGGGGTTGAGTGTTGAGATTCAGGGGTGGAGATCACAGCCCAGTCCCAGTGACCTCGAACCCCAAAGGCCAGAACTGGAGCCTGAGTCCAGAGTACTCCGAGAAAATTAAAGCAGAGAGGAGAGAGGAGGTGGGAGGGGAAGAGAGAGTGGCAGAGGCGATGTTGCAACAGCGGGACAGGAAGAGCCAGAGGAGGAGGCCAGAGGAGGCGGGCAGGAGGAGAGGGCCAAGGTTCTTTAACTCTCTGTAGCCCAGTCACAGGCACAGGAGTCCCAGATCAGCTTCCTTGTGCCCCCAACCCAGCAATCTGACCACGTCCAACCAAGCACCAAGGTGCAGTAAGCCCCCGGCCTGCTCCCCCACTGACCTTGCCCACACGGAACAGCAATGGAAAGACTCAGAGTTTTGTAGTCAACTTTACTGGGTTCCGGTTCAGAATGCTCCACTTTTTAGCTGGGTGGTCTTGGATGCATAACCTAACCTCTCTGTTTTCCGATTTGCAAAATGGAGAGTACCTGTCTCAGGGGGTTGCTGTAAGGACAGGACAGATAAGTCTCTGACACCTGGTAAGTACAGTGTTCCTTAGTAACCCTCCCCTTTACCCCAGAATTCTCCACTGGCCCCCTAATCTTCCACTTTCTTGGGAATTTACTTGTCCAACCTAAACCTCAGAGTAAGTCCTAAGCTTTTCTGCCCTGCCTGGGTCCCTGACCACACCTGCCCCTACCTGGTTGTCATCTAGTCTCTGCCTGTCTGGGTCCCCAGCTGCTGATCCTGGCTCTGCTGCCAATCGTGGGACATCAGGCAACCTTGATTAGTTCCTCATTTATTAAATGGGGGTAACAACATCTACCCACCTACATGGGGAAAGTGGTGCCATGAGCATCAATGAGACCACATCCACGAAGATGCTTTGGAAATAAAGATATCTTCATCAGGTATTATGAGCACATTCCCGTTACCCTTTTCCCAAATATTCTGATACATCAATCAGAACTGACTGTAGAGATGGTCTACAAGCCCCTGGTTTTATAGATGGGAAAACTGAGGCCCAGAGACACACGCATGCAGGAGGCAGAGCCAGCAGAGAAGCCTGGTCTCCCGACTTCTAGCCCAAGGTCTCCCTGGGCTCTGAGAGACACACTGCCATTTTTCTCTCTGTCCCTTTGAGTCAAACCCGACACCCGACTCTGGGTACTTTACGCCATCCGCATTTGTTCAGGACATCTCCCAGGTGAATCCTACAGCAAGGGTACAACATTCACTCACACCTTCTGGGTACGATGACCTTCCCTACACCCCACCCAGCCCGAGGGCCTCCAGCAGCTGAGGCTGCTAGAAATGCAGGGAGATCAGAGAAGGCGGAGGTCCTAGGGCTTCCCCCTGGGAGTGGGCCTCCCAACCCCAAGTCCACCCGCCCTGGCTCTTCCTGGCCTCCCCCTGTCAGCCTGAGAGCAGAGCACCTATAGATGAGAATGGAGCTTTGGTGCCCCCCAGCACTGAGGGAGCTGACTTCACCCCATCTTCTGGCTTCTGGAGAACTGGAGGGCTAACGCTGGGCTCACAGAGGAAGGAGCTCACCACCCACACACAGGGACGCCCCAGCTATGGCAGGAGTGGACCCCAAGCAGGGTTCTTGAAGAAGGAGGGTCTTTAGAATAGAGTGCAAGTTTCCAAGATTAAGAAGAGAGGACAGCCTCAGTCTCCTCATCTGAAAAATAGGACACATGCCCATACCCCTCACAGAGCTGGTTTGATAACTAAATGCATATAAAGTGTTCAGCAAGTGTTTGCCATATACGAAGCATTCAACACGTGGTAGCAATATTAATTGTTGTATTAATAATTAATAACAACTTCAATGTCCTGTGTTTAATGTTACAAGGAATCTCTAATAGTCTGTGCAAACTGCCAAAGTCATTACACATAGCCTGGCACAAAAGGAGAATTTTTTTCAATATTTAGGAGGATAAATGCTTATTTACTCAATAAGTTGAAAGCTTTGAGACATATGGTATTAAATTGTTCAATAAAATACTGTTTAAAAAAAATAGAAAACATGTTGAGAAGTGGGTGAATCTAGGAATACGCAAAGCTGACTAGTGTCCAGCAAAACTCCTGGGGAAAGAGAAAGGGAGGGCTAGAGAAACAGGAGGGGGCACGCTAGGGGTGACAGAGTTGGCTGTTAGGCTTTGTGGGGCAAAAGATGAAGAAAAGAGCTTCAGGTAGTGGTGACCTCCCTCCGCCACCAAGTCTCACACAGGTGCAGCCCCCACACACACACACACACACACACACGCACGCACACACATGCGCGCACACGCGTGCACGGGCTAATACACATACACATACACATACACTGACCTGCACTTGACCCAAAGGGGCACTGGACTCCAAGTCCAGGTGACGTGGGTTCTAGCCCGAGCCCTGCCATTCAGACTGCATGTGTCAGAGGGAGGCAAGGTGAGTCACAGGAGGAGCCTTGGGTTCAAGACTGGTTCTGTAATAATTATGAACTTGGGCAAGTCACTTCACCTACTAAGCCTGATAAGGAAAATGAGGTAACTTAAACCCTTTTATCTGTAACACCCAAATTCCAACTCCTAACCCCAGGGTCCAGGAGTAACCCAGAGACCAGGCCGGTGGAGATAAGGAAACACCTGCAGGTGGAGATGCAGGCAGGCAGGGAGAAACGAGCATGGGGTGCGGGTAGCTGACTGCAGTCATCCACAAGAGATCAGCCTTGTCCCGCAGGTCCTCCCACCCCAGCCAGGGGAGAGGGCACTGGGGACAGGGCAGGGGAGGCTGAGTCTGTGGCAGGGGCAGCCAAGGGCAGGCTGCACCTGAGGGCTCCGACACAGGAGTCTTGCAACACCAGACACAACCGTTTTCCCCTCATCAGCCCACGTCTAGGAAAGGGAAGTCAGCAGTCGTCACACCACGTCGTTCCTGGTCATGACCCTGTCCACCTCCCTGCTCCCCTCACCAGCTCCCTCTCCTCTTTCCTCTCTTTCCCCAAGACTCCCTTTCTCCAAGACTCCCTTTCTCCCTTGGCACTCAGGACAGGGAGACACAATCAAGAGGAATAAGACCAAGGCCACGGGGGAAGAATCCCCAGAGACAATGAGAAAGGGTTACTGCTGGGACCCAGCTGGAGTGGGGGAGAAATCGGGGATCAGAAAATTGAGGTTCCACTCAGACATCTCTCGGCCTCTCCTTGGACCTCAGTTTCTCCTTTATTAAAGCCGGGAGGATTCCCTCTGTTCCCCTCTCTGTGATGAAGTATAAATAGGACTATAGAAGGCTTCAAGTTTCCAGAAGGAACTGGCCTCAGCCCCCCTTTCCCCCACCACTACTGGGCAGCTGATGGGGGGTGGGCAGCTGAGGGTCACGCTGCAGCTGACAGTGACTGGGACTCAGCAAATGGAGTGGAAGATTAATGGTGACGATGAGGCTGGGTACAGTGGTGCACACCTGTAGTCCCAGCTACTCAGGAGGCTGAGGCGGGAGGATCACTTGAGCCCAGGAGTTGGAGGCTGCAGTGAGCTGTGATGATGCCACTGCACTCTAGCCCAGGCAACAGAGCAAGACCCTGTCTCAAAAAAAAAAACCAAAAAACAAAAACAAAAAAGAAAAAGAAAAATGGTGATGGTGACTACAGTTGGGAAGGAAGGAAAAGAAGGTTCAAACTCGGGAAAAGGCGAGTCTCCCCAACACTGTGAGATAGTTCCCCAAAGGGGAGGGCACTGTGCCTTCCCTCTTCCACCCTAACATGGTGACGGGCACAGAGCAAATGCTCAGTGATGCCCATGGGGGAACTCGCAGGACTGTCCATCTCTCCTAAGGCCTCTGAAGCATGGTCACTTCCACGGTGAAGCCAAGGGGCACGGGAGTCTGTCCTCTCCCCCAACCAGGGACCTCCCAGCAGCTTGGGCAGTGACTCAGGGACATGCATCCATTCCTTACCCCCTTCACCATGCCCCATCCAGCTCTCCAGACATTCTTTTGTGCCACAAACATTTATTGAACACCTGCCTGCTTGCTCCAAGTGGGACGCTAGGCTAGACATGGAGCATACATAAACGAATAAGACTCAGGCCCTGACCACAAGGAGCTCACAGTCTAGCTGGGGAGACAGACACAAATGAACAAGAAAGTATAATGCAACATCAGCACTCCCATAGATGTCATACATAGTGTGCTATGGGAGCCTAGGGTAGAGGGGAGTGATCAATTCTGGGGAAGACAAGATGGGGCAGAAGTCTTCACAAAAGTAATGGTGTCTGAACAGGGTTCTGAGGGATGCATAGGAGTTCTCCAGAAGATGCTTGGGGAAGCTTCCAGGCTGAAGAAATAGCTTGAGCAGACATACAGAGGTATGACAGACACAGGGCAGAAGTGCTGGGGTATGGCTCTGTGGAGGAGTGGGTAGAGGCTAGAAGAATCCTGGGACCAACTGGGAATGGCC
Organism: Daubentonia madagascariensis; assembly: GCA_023783475.1. Lineage (NCBI taxonomy): Eukaryota > Metazoa > Chordata > Mammalia > Primates > Daubentoniidae > Daubentonia > Daubentonia madagascariensis. Next base: position 6,931,906 of record JAKFHU010000075.1, read on the forward strand.
AAGCCTTTACTACATTGGTCTGCTCCAGCCCCGGCCCTGGGGAGTGAAGGAAGGGGAATTGCCCAAGAACTAACAAAGGGGGCTTTTGGGTGGGGTTCCCCACCCAAGTTCAAGAAGAGTAGCAGACACATGTGTCACTAGAAAGCAGTGTGTCCAGGCCAATCTGGGGTTGGCTTCAGTCATTGTTGGGTAGGAAATCTGCGCGCGCCTTTGTGTACTCTTGTCTGTGCTTTGCTCAGGCCATCAGTCGTTTCCTCGGAAAGTTCCTTGTCAAAGCTCCAAGTTTGGCTTGGCTGATCCAAGGGAAAAGGAGACTTGTCTATACTTGGGTGGGGAAGCCAGAGTGTTCGGAGCAGGACCAAGGGGTGCAGGCAGGAGCCAAGCAAATTCTGGGCAGCTCCTTTGGCCACTGTTCCCTGGGCAACTTCTGGAGCCCCTTACCCATCCTGCTTCCCTCCCCCACACCCGAGGCAGCTGGCGGCTCTGAGAGGAAGTCCCTAATATCCTGTACTCCTGCCACGGTGGGCCCCCTCTCTCTGGGGGATCACCTCGCTTGGTGGGAGGTGCACGCTCCCCTCTCAGGGCTTCCCCAGAGGACAGGCGGAGGAGCTGGGCCCTACTGAGCCCACTGGGGATAGGCGGGGGCCCAGGGTGGCATAGGCAGGGGGAGGGGCTGCCAAGGCTGGGAAGGGAGCAGGGCCCAGCTGGGGCAAGGACGGGGACGGGGACGTGGGGTGGGGACAGAAGCGGGAGGGGAGGGAGGATGGCGGAGTGGAGGCCACCTCCCGAGCACCCCTGCCCCCTCGGCCTGGAGACCAGTATCGGCTTCGGAACCTCCGGAGCAGCATGAGGAACGTGATGCCCAGGAGGTCAAAGATGAGCTCGGCCATTTCCACCACAGACAGCACTGAGGAGCCAAACCACAGGCTCCACTGGCTGCCCAAGTTGGACAGGAGGGTGACCATCTGTGAGGGGGAGAGTCACATGACCATGGGGCAGAGGAACCTGTCAGGCTCTGGCAGAAGAGCCCCCATCCCTCCTGACCAAGCCATCTCCCTTCCTCCCCAGGGGCCCCCTACCCCTCTCAACCGCTCAGCAGCCCGGGGCTCCTTGCCTCTGCTCCTTTCCCTCAGGAGCACATAGCTCCTGACTGGTGTCACCCAGAGAGAACTGACAATTGGGTCACAGCCAGGAGCGTGTCTCCAGGGCCTCCCTCCCACCACCCCCAAAGACCTCATGCCCCAGCCAAGGTCCTTCTTCCAACCCTCCAACCTCACTTGTGACCCCCTCCCCTACCTTTGAGGCCCAAAAGCTCTGGCTCCACAGGGGCAACCCCTAGTTTTCCCTGACAGCCACCCTGCTAAGACCCCAGAGAGTCAGGGGCTCCCTGAGGCAGGACGTACCGTGACAGAGGGAGACTCGGAATAGGTTTTGTAGTTCAGCTCCTTGAAGAAGATGTTGAGTTTGGCCACTCCATCTCTTCGGCACAGTGGGGAGGAGGGGAAGGAAGGGAGGAGGATTAACTTCTGGGACCGTCCTCCAATCGGCTGCACCAATTCCTCTCCCCAGATATGCCTTCCCTCCCAAGGATTCCTTTCCTGGGGATGGGACCAGGGCAGGACTGACCTTTTGTTGTTGATGGTGTAATTGTTCTGTCGGGATAGCATCTGGAAGACCCATTCCTGGGAAAGAATGGGGGTGTCACCAAGGTCACCCCCATACTCTTCAGACTTAGAGGGATGGGGTCAGGTCAAACACACCCATACACATAATACCCAGAGAAGGTCACAGCATTACGTGCACGCATGTGTCCCCCACCCCTCCCTTCCCCCTTTACCTGGGATGTCACCGAGGGCCATCGTGAGTAACCAGCAGAGAGCTGGTAGCTGGTCACACTGGGGACAAGAAAGGCACTCAGTGCTGGGGTGGAAATCCCCCACTCAAAGGCTTAGCTGGGTACCCTGTATTCTACCCAGCCAAGCAGCCTGCTGCCCAACCTGTACCTGAGGGAAGAGGACACTCACCTGCATGGCTTCCGGCACTTGGTAAAACAGCCCAGGCGGTCCGAGGAGAAGTCAACCTGAAGCTTATAGTAGCAGTAGCCTGTGGGTACAGAGAGTGCCTGTTATCCTAGGGCACCTCAATTTTTTCCACCCTATACCCAAGAGGTCTCCCAAGATCCCTGGGCCCCCACTTTATAAGAGCAACATGTAGTATTACCACGATGCCTCCCTCATGAGTGGCAACACCACAAAGTGCTTAAGAAATTAAGCTAAGCCAGGACAAGCACGGTGACTCATGCCCATAATTCTAGCACTCCGGGAGGTCGAGGTGGGAGGATCACTTCAGGTCAGGAGTTCGAGACCAGCCAGAGCAAGAGCGAGACCCCGTCTCTACTAAAAATAGAAAAAATTAGCCAGGCATGGTGGCATGTGCCTGTAGTCCGAGCTACTTGGGAGGCTGAGGCAGGAGGATGGCTTGAGCCCAGGAGTTGGAGGTTGCTGTGAGCAAGGCTGACGCCACTGCACTCTAGCCCAGGCGACAGACCTAGACTCTGTCTCAAAAAAAAAAAAAAAAGAAAAGAAAAGAAAAGAAATTAAGCTAAGCCAGGAAGTTAAAAAAAAAAAAAAAAAACGAGAATAATGTAAAGATATGTAGGATATGGCAAACACTTAAAAGTCAGAAAGAAAAATGGGAACAATTGTTGTGTAAGAATAAGGGGATTAAACCACAATGAGATACCACTTCACCCCCATTAGGATGGCTATTATAAAAAAAGACAATAAGCAGAACTGGCAAGAATGTTGAGAAATCAGAAACTTCATATACTACTGCTGGGAATGTCCAATGGTACAATCACTTTGGAAAATAGTCTGGCAGCTCCTCACAAAGGTTAAGCACACAGTTACCATATGACCCAGAAATTCTATTCCTAGGTACACACCCAAGAAAATTAAAAATATATGTCCGCAAAACAACTTGTACACAAATGTTCACAGCAGCATTCTCCACAATAACCTAAAAGTGCAAACCACAAATGTCCATCAACTGATAAGCGGGTAAACAAGGTGTATCCATACAACGGGATCTTATTCAGCCATAAAAACGAATGAAGCAGTGTTACTGCGACAACCTGATGGACCTTGAAAATATGATGCTAAGTGAAAGAAACCAGTCACAAACAGTAACATATCGTAAGACTCCATCTATATGAAATGTCCCCAACAGGCAGATCTATAGAGACAGAAAGTAGACCAGCGGTTGCCAGGGGCTGGCAGTGGGGGGGGAGGGTAGGGGAGCTTGGGAATTGCTAATATGTGCAAAGTTCCTTTTGGAAGCAATAAAAATAGTTTAAAATTGATTGTGGTGATGGTTGCACAACTCTGGGACTATTTAAAACCTAAAACTAAAAACCCAAATTATACTAAAATAAAATGATACACTTTAAATGGGTGAATTGTATAGGATGTAAATTATCTCAATAAAGCTATTACCACAAAAAGGGGATAACAGCACTACAGATTCCCCTCCTCCTCCATTTCCCAAGTTCTAAGTGAGGTTATTTTGTCACTATTGCCACTTTCAGCACGATTTCTGACCACGTCCCTCCATCTCCCAGGGCGGGGGACCTGCAGTTAGGAAGAAGTGAGCCAGCCCAGGAACTCAGCAGCCTGCTGTCGGCCTTCGGTTCTCTCCCTTGTCCTGGCACCTTCTCAGCAATCAACATTGTTATTTTTCACTCACAGATGTTCAAATTCACAACAACTTAGAAATAATTATTTGGTGGCAGGGAGGAGTAGTGGGCAGTACCCGCCCCCCCAACCCCCCCCAAGACCCACTGTCTTGGGTGTCCTGGAAAGGAGAGGCCAGATGGCCTCTGAGTCCCCGGCTCTAATGTGAGAGATCCTCTGCGTGCAGACAGAAAGGAAGCAGGAGGCCACGACTAGAAAGCACAGGCGGGGAGGGAACTGTGCAGAGCAGGCCCAGGAAACGAAGGAGGCAGAAACATCACCACAGACAGAACAAAGGCAGGGACAGACTCTGAACTCTGGGTGAGACAGTCCACAGCCTGCGGTGGCCTCTGTGCCTGCGGTGCCCACTGCTGTGTCTCCTCCAGCGATGGCCCTCAGCCTGCCCTGTGGGGAGAGGGAACTGCAGGGGGAACGGCCAGCAAACAAACCCTCTGTGCTTTCTTGCTGGGATTTGCTTTCTCTCTCAGCTTCCTAGCACACAGCTTCCCTGCTGAATAGCTCAGCTACAGTTGAAAGGAAAGAGATGTGTTTACTCCTATACCAGGGTAAGGAGGAGAGTCTAGCGCTCTCCAAACTTTTCTGATTGTGTCCTCCTCCAGGTAAAAAAAATTCTTAAATAAGCAAGTCCAATATATGTATTTGATTTATAAATTACATACCTCTTCTACTGAATGCATACAGTACGTTCGTTCTAAAACATGTAAGATAGGAAATGTGAAGGAAGGATACAAACACGTATAACTTCTAATATTTTCTTCCTGCGCCGCAGTGAGGTGTCGGCGCCCGGCCAGCCCCCCAGGAGCCGCGCCAAGCACCCTGGGGCCTGAGGGGGGAAGCTGCAGGCAGGGCGGCTCACGTGCTCTTCCTTCCTTATGCTGCGGGTTTGCTTTTTAATGGGGTGATTCCTTGGCAAACACACAAAAGCCAAAACAGAGAGAGAAGAGAGAAAACACCGAGAGGGAGGGACAGAGAGGGAGACAGAGAGGCAGAGACGAGGGGCTGAAAGATAGGAGAGAGAGGGAGGACTGGTCCTGGCCAGTGGAGCCAGAAGCCATCCCCAGGCAGGGGACTGAGAGGAGAAAGCTCCTGGGGGGGCCGGGTACTGGGGTCAGTGGGGCAGGGCAGGGGCTCCCCGGAGTCGCACCCCAGGAATTGTGCTTCCTGTAGTCGCAGTACTGCACGTCCCGGGGCCGTGGATAGAAGATGTAGGCGCAGCCACACTGCTTGATCATGCTCTCCTGGAAGCAGGAGTGGATACACACCTGGAGGGGAGGGGAGTGAGGAGGAGAGGGGGTTCAGGCCTGACACAGCCCAGAAGGGGCCGGGAAGGACGAGCAGTTCTCTGTGCTGGGCCTCCATCCTCTTTCCAGCCCCCCAAATTCCCTCGCATGCGCACACACGCACACACACCCCTACTCCAGCTTTGCCGGACCCACCAGTGCAGGCCTCGGAGACGGGTGCCATAGAAACAGGTTGGGCCTCACCTGCTGCGTGTACTTGGAACGGTAAAGGTTCTCGACAGGGACGTCACTGCCATTCGTAGTGCAGTCACCATAATTGCCCCCAAGTCTGTCCAACGCTTCCTGTGAAGCCACATATACCAAGCGGTCAGAGGTCAGAACAAGTGGCCCAGGCCTCTGCCTGGACTCTCTGTCTTCCCTCAGTCCCAGGTTGTACCTCACACCTTGCCGGCCCCACCATTTGCCTCTCCACCTCAACACACGCCCCAGCAGCCCCCAGTGCCCACCCAGTGCTCATTTCAAGGACACGGGGCCCAGAGCATCCCTGGGATCCCAAGCATGCCCTGAGCCCCTTCTCAGCACTTCCCACCCCAGACCCTCCCCAGGGCCCAACTCCCCAGTGCCAGCCCCTCACCTGACTCCTGCTCCTGAAGACCTGCACAGGCTCAAGGCCACCCCACCTGATCTCCCTCCCAGGCTCCCACACCCCCTCCAACCTGGGCTCTCCCCACAGGCCTCCCAGGCAGCAGCCTTGCCTTCTTCATGCTGATGGAGGTTTCCACACCGGGCCGCAAGTTAAAGCCACCATCATCCATAAAGGCAGGCTCATCCTGCCCGTGCACCATCACCCTGGCCCCGGTCACCGTGGACAGCAGGGGAATGAAGTCATTCTGCTCTGTGCGCAGCATCAGGGACAGACCTGGGGGTGCAGAGGGATCAGAGTTGGAGGGGTTTTGGAGAAGAGTTGGGACGGAAACCCACCCTCCCTCCCACCCTGCCTAGTCTAACGCTCCACAGGGAGCGAGGCCAAGAAGGCCTGCACAGGGACTGGCAACCCTGAGCTGGCTCCTGGGAGCAGGTGGGAGGCCTGGGAAAGGGCTCCTCTCACAACTGGAATGCAGTATGTGGCACTCTTCCCAGGATAGAGAGAGGCACAGCACCTCTGGGGCTGAGCTAAAGGTGAGTAATCGTGGGTGGCTGAGGTGGAGGGTGGCCATGGAGGGACAGGGAGCTGCTCACCATTATTGACCCCAGGCATGGAAGACATCCAGAGGTTGGAGTTGTTCTTGTCATTGAAAGTGTAGCAGTTCCCATACACTGGGTGGTGGAAGTGAGAGTAATTCCTTAGCAGGAGAGAGAGAGGGTAGGGTCAGAGAGGAAAGTGTAGGAAGTCGGGTGAGCAGGGAGAGGAGGCAGAGAGAAATCTCCACTCCCCTAAGCTCCTGCAGGACACTGTGCCTTTCGGAGCTGTTTCCTGACCACCTGCTGATGCTGGGATCTTATCCATGCTCCCTCAGTCACTCCAAACAGCAGCCTGGGAAAGCCTCATCCCCACACCACGGAAGAGGAAGATCAAGCCGCTCGCCCAGGGTCACACTAACAGTGGTGATGGACCTGGTCATCCACCGTCTAGCCCAGGCTCCTCCCACCAGGCCACCGACCTCACTGACCTCACTGGCCTTGACTTACGTGCCACCTTGTGGCCTCTCTCACGTTGCTGGGTCGCGCTATAAAGACTCTAGCAGTGTCCCTAACTGCTCACATTCTAAATCTGGTTCCCCATTTGGACCGTGAGCTCCTCAAGGACAGGAGCTACATCTCATTCATCTCCGTGTCGGCTCTGGGCCAGCTGCGTGGTTCCTGGCACACGGGAGACACAGGAGATAGTTAACAAATAGCTGTTGAGTGAGTACATGAAACGGAGAGACAGAAGCGAACAGCGTGAGGGGAGTGAGGGAGACAGGGGTGAGCACGGAGCTGAGGGGAGGAGGGTCAGATCCCAGGGTGAGAACGAGGCCAAGTGCTTTCCAGAGGCCTCTTGGTTCAGCATATCTGAGACTGTGACAAAGCTGATCTGTGACAGGTTTGGAACTAGAAAGATAACACAGAGGCAACACTGCTGCAGCAGGAATGTAATTTGACAGCCAATCACAGGCTCCAAAACAGGGAGGCTGTGTGGGGTTGCAGCCAAGAGCCCACACGGGACAGAGGAGACTGTGTTCTGCTACCCTGCCATGGTGGAGCTGGCAACGGGAGCGGGGAGAAGAGGGAGATGGGGCATTGGCCCGAGAGAGGCAGAGGGGGAATGAAGAGAAGAGGGGGAAGGCTGGCCAGAGATAAGGCATGGGGTTCTGGTTATATGGCCTTGAGCAAGTCATTTTTTTGTAAGCCCATTCTCCTCATCTGTAAAATGAGGATATTGAAACTAGATGATCTGCAATATCCTCCTGGCCTTGAAGAACAAAGGCACAGAGGAGTGAAATACGGGTGCACATTCCAAGATGTGCTGGAAGTCAGCACTTCTAGAGCTCAGGCTGGATGAAAGGAGGGACTGAAAAAGAGCCTACAGAAATGGCCAGCCCTGAAGGGTCTGTGAGCCCCTCACTGGCAGATGGGACAGTCACAATGTGGTGGATGTGTGTAGCGGGTGGAATCAGCAGGTGAGATGGAACAACACAGATGGGTCTTAAAAACATAGAGTTTAGCTGGGCGTGGTGGCCCATGCCTGTAATCTCAGCACTTTGGGAGGCCGAGGTGGGAGGATCACTTGAACTCCTTGAGGAGTTCAAGGCCAGCCTGGGTAACACAGCAAGACCCCTGTCTCTACCAAAAAAAAAAAAAAAAAATTAGCCAGCCATGGTGGTAAACACCTATAGTCCCAGCTACTCAGGAGGCTGAGCCAAGAGGATCGTTTGGGCCCAGGAGTTTAAGGTTACAGTGAGCTATGATTGAGCCACTGCACTCTAGCCCTGGTGAGACGCTGTCTTTAAATAAATAAATAAATAAACAAACAAACAAAAAATTTAAAAAATAAAATACACTTAGAATGGTGCTTAGCACTTAGTAAGAGTTATATTAGCTTACTATTAAGATTATAGGGATTCATCAAGATGACTAAAGTAAAAAACATAGACAATAACAAGCAGAGGAAGTAGAGAATTTGGAACCCTCATACACTGCTGTTGGGAATGTAAAATGGTTACCATACGACCCAGCAATTCCACTCCTAGGTACATACCCAAGAGAAATGAAAGCATATGTCCGTACAAAAATTGTACAGGAATGTTCATAGCAGCATCATTCATAATAGCCAAAAAGTGGAACCAACTCAAATGTCCATCACTGAGAAATGGATTAACAAAAATGTGCTATATCTATACAATACACTATATTCAGCCATAAAAATGAAGTTCTGATCCATGCAACAACATGGACGACGAACTTTGAAAACATTATGCTAAGTGAAAGAAGCCAGTCACAAAAGACGACATATTGTTAAATTGCATATATGACATGTCCAAAATAGGCAAACCACAGAGACAGAAAGCACACGAGTGGTTCCCAGCGCTTGGAGGAGGGGAAAAAATGGGGAAGAACTGCTAACGGGTACAGGGTTTCTTTTTGGAGTACAGAAAGTGTTCTAGAAGTAGGTAGTGATGATGGTTGCACAACTTTCAATATACTAAAAACCACTAAATTGTACATATTAAAAGGATGATGTGTGAATCGTATCTCAATAAAAGTGTTATTAAAGACAAGATGGGGAGGATGGGGGCGAGAAAGTCGTGCTAAGGAGCTTCAAATTAATTCTGAAGGCCGTGAGAGACATTGAAGGATTTTAAATAGGACTAACTAGAATAGTTAAGTATAGTAAAGTGAAGTAAGCATAGTGAAGTATGAAACTTCCTGTGGTTGCAAAATGAAGGGAGGATTTAGGGGCAGAAGGACAAGTTAGGGGGTGGTTATAACCATCCAGGTGAGAAATGATGAGGCTCTGAGCTGAGCAAGTGACCTAAGTGCCAAGACAAAAATGAGCCAAGGCCTCTCTGTCGATGGGGAGGCAGGAGCACCAAGGAGGCAAAGGGAGAGGATCAGGATGAAAACACACGGAAACCACAGGTGCCAAGGTAACAGAGAGACTTGGTGGCAGGTGTGGGCTGACTCAGGTTTAGGTGCTGCTACTTGTCTCATTTCCCAGCTAGTAGCTTCTGTCCTCAAACACAAAGACTACAAAATCGTGTACCGGGCAGAGTGTGTGTGTCATGGCGAGAAGTGGGGGCAGAAGCAGGTGACACCTGGCCCTGAGGCCATTCTGCAGCAACCTGGGAGGGAAGGACCCCATGTAGAGTGGAGACATTGCCTTGGCACCCTTCCTCATCCAGGCAGAGGCAAGGAGATGGCCCCTGAAAATCAAGGAGCAGAAGAAGGAGGGCAAGACAGGGCAGGAGGAGGCCACAAGGGTACAGGAGACTTCCCGAGCTTCCCTCAGCCCTCAGAGCCCGCAGCTGCCATGACCTCTTTGCAAGGCCATTATGATGGGGGTCCTCACAGAAAGAACACCTGAGGGCCCAAATAGTGGGACAATCTTTAGCTAGGGCTGCCCCGTGCCCTAGGGCAAGTCACTTCACCTGCCTGAGCACAAGAGGAATGAGACCCATCATTCATTTTAGTCTATGAAGTGCCCTCACATCTGGTATCTCGTGAACTTGGCACAACTCTTGAGATGGTATTATCATCATCATCTTCATCACTTGGGTACAAGTGCCAAAAGGGAAAAGATTATATGGGGTTTTTTCTTTGACATACCCCAAATGTCTAGATCAGTGACTGGCACATAGGCTAGACGGTAGAAAATATTTGTTGAATGAACATTAAATGAATCTCATTTTTTGTGTTTTGCTTTGTCTCCATTTTATAAACAAAGAAACAGGTTCTAAAGAGTGATGTGAAATGCCCAGTCACCTAGACAAGAAGTGACAGAGCCAAAGTGGGAACTCAGATTCAATCCCTCAATGCATGCTATTCCACCACACTACTCCTGCCAGCCTCATCTGAGGAGGTGCTGTAGCTCCCAGGCCTTTTTGAGCATTGATGGTAATGAAAAAGGGGCTTAGAAAGATGAAGAACCGTGCTCCCAGGCCTTGTTTCTCAAAGCCAGACCTCAAGCCCGGATCTTCCCAGAGCATCCATCGGGGGTTGCTTCACCCAGACTCAGCAGTGCAGGGAGCAGCAGAGTCTGCATGGTGACCACAGGGAAGAGGTGTGGACCTGAGGCCTGGGCTTCCCCCTTGCCTTTTGGCAAGCATTTATTTAGTCAACAAGCATTTCCTGGGCCACACCCACTCAGGGCCTTGGGCTGACCCAGGAAAGGAGCCCCATACCGAGAGAGCCTGGCAGGAAAACTCACGCCTGGTTGCAGGACACCTGGTTGAAGCGGCAGGCGAAGATGAAGTTGCCCAGCAGGTCCTCCTCCAGGGGTGGTAAGGTGTCCGGCAGTCTAGACAGAATGTTGATGTAGTGGAAGCGGTACCACTCTCTCACTGCATCCACCCCTGACGAGTAGGTCTGGTAGAAGCAGTCCGATTTGTTCTGGTTGCACTGGACACAGAGACCAGAACATCAGAGGGGGCCAGCAGCAGCGGGGATAGGCAGTGGCGCGGGGCCAGCATCCACGAATGAGTGGTGTGGGGTTCTGAGGACTGATAGACAGGGATCGGGAGCCAGGAGTGGGTTAGGACAGAATCGGGAGAGAAGCAGAAGCCCCCGTGGACCAGGAGAGCATGGGATTAAGGGCGTGGTAGGCCAGGGAGGAGACCAGGAGCTGCACACACTCGGTTGCGGTTCGTTTACAGAGCCCCTGCAGGGGAGAGGAGCAAGAATTCTCCCCACTTCACAGATGGGAAGACGGAGGGATCGAGAGGTTTGTCCCAGCAACAGAGCTGGGCTTAGAACTCCACTCTCACCATGGAGGACCTCCCTTCTCCTTCCCTCGACTCCTCTCCCATTTCCCCTTACTCTCCCTTTTATTTTGTATTTTTTTAAAACATTTGTCTCCCTTTTTGCTATCTCCTTATTCTCTATCTTAGGCTGTTAGCCCAGTTCTTCCTTATACTGGAGGGTCCCAACTAAGCCCCACCCAGTAGGGACTGGAATTCAGAAACGTTCATTTTCCACCACAGATTTGACTGCCTGCAGCTTAAACGCTTCCCCATTGGCCCCCAGCAAGGAGATCCCACAAGCTGGCGAACCGAGAGGTGTTATTTTAATTATTTAGTTTATTTTTATTTATGTATTTATTTATTTATCTTTTTGCCCGCCCCCTCGTGTCACTAGGCTGCGGATTCGGGGTCCGGAGATGGGGCCCGAGTCCGGAGTGGGGCGGAGCCCTCGGGCGGAGGCGGAGTCCGGGACGGGGCGCTCCGGGCGGGGGCGGGGGCGGGGCCCTCCGGGCGGGGGCGGAGCCAGGGCGGGCCCTCCGGCCGGGGGGCGGGCCTTACCAGTTGGAAGCCGATCTTCCAGTCCTTCCAGTCTACGTGGGGGTTGTTGTCCCGCACGCTGGAGGCTGCGCTCCGTGGTCGGCGGGCCCCGTGAGGCGGGGGTGGGGCCCGCAGGCGCTGCAAGGGGTGCGGCAGAGTCTCCCGGAGGTCGCGCCGGCCGCGGGGATGGGCCGCGAGGGTGTTGGAGGAGTTGTATTTGTACAGGTCAAAGAGCGTCTGCTCCGTGATGCGGTCCAACTCCTCCAGCTCCCCTTTAATTTCGGTATACCTGAAAGGGACGATGGGAAAACAGTCGGACTAGCGGAGGCCTCGCGCGAATCCCTGGCCCCTCTGGGCCTCGGTTTCCTCATCTGTAACCAGTGCGGGCCATTCATCCTGGAGAAGCTTGGGGAGGATTGCTCTGGTGTTCTGGGCTATCTGGCGGGGGAGGGGGTGTCGACAGGTGTGTCCCGCGGGGGAAATGTAGGCGACAGCGAGCCCAGGCGTGACGGCATTTATTGCGGCCTGTTTATTGAAAGAGAGAGGCGGGAGGCGCCTGTCTGTGGGGCGCTGTCCTCCCACTCACCCGCTCTCCTCCCACTCTCCCGGACCTAGAAGGGAACCCGGAACTTGTCTGCCCTTTCCCAAGGCGGGTAGGGGTGGGGAGCCCCGGCCTGGGGAAACTCCTACGGACCGCGATGTGCAGGTCTTCCTGCCCTGATCCCCTTAGGCGAGGGTAGGTTGTCTTTGGGCTTGTCTGCCACTGGACACCTAAGTCTGGGGTTCTCAGCTACACTTTTAGAACCTCCCCGGGAACTCTAAAAATACCAGATGCCGTAACCACCCTGCCCCCTCCCCTCAAGGACTGAGTTTTAATGAGTTTCAGGTGTGGCCCAACACAATAAATTAAACACTGTTCAGTGTAAATCCTCACATTCTTCCTTCTCAATACAGGCCCTATTACCATCTCCAACATGAAAGTCCAGAGTAGCAGGATCTTAGAGATACAATCTACCAAAATAAAACAAACATCTAGGCCTAATAAATTGAACATGCTTGCATGATTCAAAACCAATATACAAAAATTAATTGTATTTCTACATAGTAGCAACAAAAAATTGGAACGTTATACCACAAAAACAACACCGTATTAAATAACGTAAACAACATCAAATGCCTAAGAATAAATCTAGCAAAAGATGTGCAAGACCTCTACACTGAAAACTATATTGAAATTCCTGCAGAAAGAAATCAAAGACCAAAATAAATGGAGAGTCACATATGTTCATGGGTCAGAAAGTCAATATAGTTGATGTCTCCCAAATTGATCTTTAGATTCAGCACAATCCCTATCAAAATTTCACGACATATTTTTTTAAGAAATTGGCAAGCTGATTATAAGATTTATATGGAAATGCAAAGGATCTAGAATAGCCAAAAAAATTTTGGAAAAGAAGAGCCAAGTTGGAGCATTTATTCCACCTGACTTTAATATTTATTGTAAAGCCACAGTAATCAAAACAGTGTGGTTCTTAGTAAGAATAGACAATAGATCAATGGAACAGAGTCCGGAAATAAACTCACACACATATATGGTCAACTGATTGGACCAATGCACCAATGCAATTCAGTGGGAAAAATTTTTTTAAATGTACAGACTGTGCTGGAACAACTAGATACTATATGGAAAAAAAAATGACCCTCAATCTCTACCTTATTCTATACACAAAAATTAATTCAAGATGGATCATAAACTTGAACATAAAATTCAGGACCATAAGGACTCTAGAAGATGGAAGATATCTCTCTGACCTTGGGGTAGGCAAACTTTTCTTGTAAAAGAAATGTCTAACAAACAATCCCTACAACAACCCTATTCAGTAGGCACTCTTATGAACAGACCTACATTTTTAAAAGATCTCGCCACCTCTTTTACACTACTGGAGTAAAATGGTACAACCACTTTGGAAAACAATCTGGAAGTTCCTCAAAAGGTTAAAAATAGAGTTACCATATATAACCCATTAATTCCACTCCTAAGAGAAATGAAAACATATACCAACACAAAAAAAATTGTGCACAAATGTTCATAGCAATATTATTCATAATAGCTGAAAACTAGAAACAACCCAAATGTCCATCAATTGATGAAAGTATAAATAAAATGTGGTATATCCATACACTGGAATATTATTTGGCAATAAAAAGGAATTAAGTATTGATCCACGCACCAACATGGATGAACCTTGAAAACATTATGTTAACATTAAATGAAAGAAGCCACTCACAGAAGACCACATGTATTAATAGTATGATTCTGTTTACATGAAATGTCCATAATAGGTAAATCTATAGAGATGGGAAGTAGATTAGTGATTGCCCAGGGCCGGGGGTTAGAGCAGTGGTCCCCAACGTTCTTGCTTTTTGGCACCAGGGACCAGTTTCATGGAAGATGATTTTTCCATGGACAGGGGGTCGGGGGGAGCTCTGCGGCCCCGTCCCTAGCAGGCCACCGACAGGTACCAGTCCGCAGCCTGGGGGTTGGGGACCGCAGGGTTGGGGATGGTGGGAAAAGATGCTACCAGCTATGTGCTTTCTTTGGGGGGTGATGAAAATGTTCTAAAATTGATTGTGGTGATAATTGCACAACTCTATGAATGTACTAAAAACCATTGAACTGTACATGTTAAGTGGGTAAATTGTATAGTGTGTGAATCATATCTCAATAAAGCTGTAATTTTAAAAAAGAAAAATATATAATGAAGAACTCACCCTGCTATATAAAGAATTACAGATTAACAATAAAAAGACAAACCATTTTAAAAACAAGTAAAAAAGATATACAAATGGTCACTAAACACAAAAAGTACTCAACTAATTAGCCCTCAGGGAAATGCAAATTAAATCCATAATGAGGTACCATTTAACATCCATTAGAAAGGCTAAAATTAAAAACACCAACAACACCAAATGTTGATGAAAATGTAGAACAACCAGAATTCTTCGAAGTTGCCGATGGGAGTATAAAATGGTATAACTGCTTTGGAGGACTGGTTGGTAGTTTCTTGTAAAGTTAAACATACATCTTCCTATGACCCAGCAATTTTACTTCTAGATATTTTACCAGTTTCACTCCTAGCTATTACCCAAGAGGAATGAAAACATAAAGACTTGTACATGAATGTTCAGAGCAGTTTTATTTATAATAGCCAAAAAGCTTGAAACAACCCACATGTCCATCAAAACCACTCAGCAATAAAAAGGAACTGATACATGCAAAAAACGTGGAAGAATTTCAGAAACGTTAAGTTAAGCAAAATATGGCAGACACACGTACAAGAAAATACATATTGTTTGATTCCATCTATATGAAGTCTAAGAACAGACCAAACTAATTGTTAGTGATAGAATCAGAAAAGGTGGGAGAGGAAGAGGAATTAACAGGAAAGGAGCACCAGGTAATAGGAAAGTTCAACATCTTGACTGTCAAACTCCAGTGGGCACCCAAGATTTGTCCATTTTATTGCATGTAAGTTATACTTCACTTAAAGAAAAAGTCAAATACCAATGCAGGGCCCTACTTGCCAGAGAGTCAGATTTAGTGGGTCTAGGGTGGAGCCCAAACAAGTGTGTTTAAAAGAGCTTCCAAGTGGTCCTAACAGGCAGCTACATTAACCACTGTCCAGTCCAGATGCTCACTTCCTCCTTCATTTGGCTCTATTTCCATCTCTATCATAAAAGTCCAGCTGGCTGGGCCTTAGGCATCAGCTCTCACAGCCCCTCATCCCCTCCTAGGAAGAAATGTAGCTCAGGTGAAAGGTGTGTGTTTGGCATTCTAAGAGACTTGCTTGTTTGGTAATTAAAAGAATGGTAATATATTGAGCACTTACTATGAGCCAGGCACTGTGGTATTAGAATGTACATTATTTAATTGGTAAAAGAAAAACTTTAGACAAGTGAAATTTAACAGACCTTAATTGAGCAAAAAACGATTCTTCAATTAGGCAGCCTCCCAAACCAGAATAGATTCGAAGCAACCCAGGGGGCCGCCACGTGGTCCAATAATATTTGTGGACAGAAAAAGGAAAGTAACGTACAGGAAATGGAAGTGAGCCACCAGATCAGCTCGGTGTTTGCCTTATTTGAACACAATTTGAACAGTTGACCACCTGTGATTTGCTGGAACTCAGCAATTGGTACAAGAGTAGGTTAAAATGTGTTTACACATCCGGATAGGTCACAGCTCCCTGTGTACGGAGAAAACAAACTTAAAATATGTAAGGAGGCAGCTTTAGGCTAAACTTAATTTTACATAATTTAATCTTCCGTATAACTCAGTATACTGTTAGCCACTGATAGCTAACACTATTGTCATCCCCCTTTCCAGATGAAAAGCCTGAGGCATGGTGACTTGCTCCAGGTCTCACAGCCGGGAAAGGGGTCAGATAGCACCTTCCGAACATCACACTGCCCTCTGGTCTGTCCCTGCTACCTCCAGCTATTTTAAGAGGGCCTCGTGGTACCCCAGAAAGAGCGCCAGAGCCAGCATCAACTTGATGCCGGTCCTGGCGTTCCAGCTACATGCTTTCTAGCTATGTAATGTTGGGTAAGTAACCCAACCTTTCTGAATCTCAACTTCAGTTCCTCATCTGTAAAATGGGTGTAACACTAGATTTGCCTACCATGTGAAGCTCTTGGAGGGTTAAATGAGAAAATATTCAGTGACAAAATGTGAAGAGACCATGGACTATCAGGAAGACACAGAGGAGCCTGAAGCCCAGGAAAGTGAAGTGTCTTCCTTAAGGTCTTCCTCAAGTGTCTTCCACAGGAGATGGCTGGAGCTATTTCCAGGATGCAAGTCATCACATCCTGGCTGGGCCTCCCTTCCCAACCCTTCCCCTAGCTGGCTCCAGTCCCTCTGCCCCCCATTCTGCCTCCTGCATCTCCCTCCCTCTCATCACCAACTCCAAGCTGCTGTCACACCCCCTCTCTCAGTGAGCCCCACTAAGCACAACCTGGTTGTGCAGCCCCTGACCCCCACATGCACCTGTGACAAGGCCTCCAGAAGTAGTGGGGCTCCATATAGAACTCCCTCCCTCCCCAAGGTCACTTCTGTCCTTTTTTTTCTTTTTTTGGTTTAAGACAGGAAGAAGGACTCCTATATCACCCTCAGGAAAGAAATCTCTTCCTCCCCGACTCCCTGATACTAGAAATTCCTATAGCAGGAGGCAGAATCTTTGAGTTGACACCTAGAACTAAGAGAATTGACCGCTAAAGAGAAGCACATGGAAGACGGTCGGTCTTATCCTGAGAGACCAGGGGCTGGTGGGAGAGGACACACAATGCCCAAGGGGATCCCGCAGGACAGTCCAGCCCTTCTAGCCTTGACTGCTACCCGAGTAACAGTCACGGCCCTCCCCACCATGTGCTCTGGCAGGCACCCCCACATTGGAGGGTGGGTGAGCTCTTGCACAATTCCACCAGGCAGGCATTACTATCTCCATTTTACACTTGAGGAAACTAAGCAACTTCCCCAAGGTCACTCAGCTAGGAACTACTGGAGCCAAGATTTGAACCCAGGCCTGTCTGACCTCAAAGCCCCGGCTTTTCCCACTATGTCTGCCTCCTGGCTCGGAAGCACTTGAGATCAGGCAGCACATGCTCCTTTCCCTGCAGCTCTCTGCCTCCCCTCTAGCCCCTCTTTTCTGTTCATGACAAACTGGCAGGGTACAGGGACCCTGAGAGACCTGGGGGCTGACGCCCCTGCTCCCTTGCCATCTGGCCTCCGCCTTCTCCTCCCTTTCTCTTACCCCACAGGAGCCTTCTCTCACAGAACAGTCCATGCCTGCCCTGACAGCCTTGGGACTTGCCTAGGCCCCATCCCACCCACCTGGAGGCCCGCACGAGCATTCTCAACCAGCATTCCCAGGGCACCAGGCAGAGCTGGGCACAGGACACATGCCAGCTTCCTCCCCTGCCAGTGTGCCCCTGGGGACCTAGCCCCACTCTCTCCCTCCTCCAGGAACCACCTAGAAGTTTTGATTTCCATTTCTCAGGCCCCTTCCCTAGCTCCATTCCTGTCCTCTTAGCACCTCCAGCCTCGTCTCCCAGGGGGCTGTGAACACGCGTGGCCCCTGCACCACAATGTGCTCACAGGCAGGTGCCCCTCACCTGTGAGCCCCCTGAGGACAGAGATCAGGTAACAGAGATCGCCCCATTCCACGGTGTGGAATTCAGTCCTGGCTGTGACATTTTAAGAGCTATAGATGCTCACAAACCAATGATTGTTCAGAGGATAGACAGCCAGGGTGGTGGTCTAGAAACCAATTTGTTTAAGGAAAATTTAAAGGAACTAAGTTCTAATCAGCTTTCCAGGCTCATATCCTAACCTCACCACTGGTTAGCTGGTTACCCTTGG
Source organism: Daubentonia madagascariensis (assembly GCA_023783475.1). Taxonomy (NCBI): domain Eukaryota; kingdom Metazoa; phylum Chordata; class Mammalia; order Primates; family Daubentoniidae; genus Daubentonia; species Daubentonia madagascariensis. Next base: position 6,949,793 of record JAKFHU010000075.1, read on the forward strand.
ACAAGTTACTTATCTTCTCTGTGCCTCAGTTTTATCATCTGCAAAATGGGAATAATAATAGTGCCTGCTTCAAAGCATTGTTAAGAGGATTAAATGAGTTAACATATGAAAAGAACTGAAGAACCTGGCAGAGTAGGTGCTGTATAACTGCTGCCGTTGTTCTTATGATCATTACTGTTGTTATTACTATCACTGGAGAAGAAAAGCTAAGGAGACAACAGGAGCACCGCCTGCCACTTAACTACCATGTGACCCCATGGTCTTAACAAAAGTGGAGTTAAAGACCCAGATTCCGATTCTGACTCCTCCACTTAACAGCTGGGTGACCTTTGCAAAGCCTTTAAGTTCTCGGAGCCTCAGTTTTCTCATCTGACTATGGGGCTCATACCTGACCTCCTTATCTAACAAGCATGTTACAAGGATCAAAATTTGATAGTGGGCTTTGCAAACTGCAGTGCAGTTACTGCTATCATAGCTGCACCCGAACTGATAGCTGTGGGACGAAGGAGGAGACATCTTTAGGGTTGCTTCAAAGAGACAGAACCAGGACCAGAGGATGGAAGTTATCATGAGGTAAACTGCATGAGGTAAACCCAAGGAAGGACTTTCTAATAGCTGCTGCCAGAGGCAGCAAGGTTCCTGACATGAAAAGGATCCAATCACTGCGGCAGGGTCAGGGGAGTCACTCTAAGAGTCTGGGTCCGGGATTTCTTTTCCCGCCAGGCCTGCTGAGTAAAGCCTGCTGCCCAGATGGTGCAGGGAGTGCAGGTCTGCCCACTATGGTCAGGGAACAATGGGCAGAACACTCCCCACTCCCCGCAGGAGAGGGAAATTCTCTCCGGGAAATTGCCCCTCCCCTCACCCATTCCTGCTGCCAGGCCTCCTGCTCTGCCATCTCCAGGGAAGAAGATTCCATGACTTCCTTCGTTGTTCTAGAACCCCAAGTTCTCAGGTTCAGCCTAAGGTCCTTCCTGGGACTAGACAAATCTGTCTGTGGGCTCTGTTTTCTATCGATGTGTGTATGACTCCTTTGAGTGAAAAAGCCCTTTGTTGACCAGAGAGAAAGGGACTGCACTGGCCCACTCTTCCCCTTGAATTCTTAGCACTTCCTTGTTTAGCCTGAAAGGTCTTCGGCCCTTGTCTCTGTTCCTGGAAGTTACAACATAGTCCATCTTCCTCCTGTACCCCTGCTGGCTGCATCCCTCAGCAGGTGGGCACCCCTTGTCCGGACTCTGCCTCATTCCTGTTCCTCTGGCTCATCAACTGATTTCCATGTCCTCCCTGCTTCCCTGTCCTCCCAGCTTCCCCGGTAGGAGTCAGTCATCCTGCTGCCTCTGCCCAGCAGCCGTGATTCACAGGCTGCATTAACCTGTCCACCCACCCTGGCCTCTCTCCCAAACAGAAGCCGGCAGCACCCGACCCCTCCCTCTGCACTCCTGACAAACAGTCCTCCTCTGACTATAGCTCTTCCTGCTGGGCTCCCAGCAGCTGCCCCTAAACCTGGGATGCCTTTGCCTGGTTCCTACTTACAGTGCAATGGGAGAAAGAGCTTTGAAATCAGACACACTTGGTTTGTAGCTCAGCTGCTAACCTGAGATGCAACGGCTCTTCACTGGAGAGGGGTGATGTTTGAATCCCAGTTTCACCACTTGCCGCCTGTCTGATCTTAGGTCAGTTATTTAACTCTCTGGGCCTCAGTTTCCTCATCCATAAAATGGGAGGAATCGTGGTACCTACTTCCAAGGTCTGTTGTGAGGATCAAATAATTTAATAACAGAATAATTTAATTTAAATTTAGATTCACTTGTAGAAATGTCTGGCACATAAATATATATAAATGTTTGCTATTTTTCTTGTTAGTTTTTTATTTAATAAATAAACGTATTCCCTTGCTTAAATTATTTCACCTTGCTGAGCCTTAATTTCTTCATCTGAAAAATGTAAATAATAATGCCCACCTCCTGGACTTGTCAGGATTAAATGAGAGAGAGTCTGTAAAGCACTCAGCACAGGGTCAAGCACATAGTGCTCGGTAAGTGTTGAGTCTCCACCTGCCAGACCTAGGGAGCTAGGGAGCCTTGGCTCACTCCCCTCCTGTCCTGGGTGTTCCAGCCCTGCCTCCCAGCCTGCAGGCCCCTGGAGGCAGGGGCTATGGGTTCTACTCCTTGGGGCTTTTTCTTGGATTGTCCAGGGCCCTGCACCTGGCAGAGCCTTAGAAAGTATGAAGCCTCACCAGATTGACCCCTGCCCTCTCCATCCCTCATCCACATCTTTATACCACAAACGTTTCTTGAGTGCCTACTCCCCCGCCTGTGGTCCCACACCTCTGCCTGCCCTCTCCTCCACTGCGGCCTAAGGGGATGAGGGGTTGGGTAGGCTGAAGGGAGAAATCAAAGAGAGCTCTGAAATGACATGTAAACATCTGATTGGAAATTCCACATATTCCAGTCCTACATCTTGGGTATTAAGAAGAGGCTGAGTTTTGGGATCAGGCAAATAGGATGAGTCACAGTTCAGTCACTATCTCTGTGACCTTGTGACTTTTCTGTCTTTGCCTTAGTTTCATCAAGTGTAAAATAAGGATAATAATAGTACCTGCCTCATAGGATTTTGTGCGAATTAAATGAGATGCCTGCAGACAACTTAGCAGTGTCTGATGCATAAAGTAGCTTCGGTAGTAAATGGCCCCTCCCCTGGACATTATATGGAGGTTAAGCAATAAAACGGCCTGGCGTTTTTTTATTTCCAGGACAGGATATCTCAGCCCTTATTATCATAGCCCATGACACACCTTTGGACGTGATGGAATATATGAAGGGGCCTCCACATCCAGCATGACCAATCCCAGGCATCCACAATCGCACACACACCCAATGTGTGTGCTCACAGTCATATACACTCATAAAGATCTTACACCCCTTGAAGGCACACTAACTCACACCATTTTTATTATACTTATCCCAGTGTGTTGCAGTCACTTGTTTATATGCTTATCTCTGCCACCTTATCTTTCTGTCCCCAACACCTAGCAAAGTACCTGGCCCTCAAAAGGTTTATGAATTACTAATGAATCCATTTTGCCAGGTGCCTAGCACCATGTCTGGCTTGACCCAGGTGTCCCCAAGGTGTGGCACGGCTGAGTGAATACAGATGAGAGGTATATAAACACTCAGCCCTGCCGCCCTCTCTTCTCCATGGTCACTGCCCCGGCAGGTTTCCAGGCCCAAATTGGCAAAGAGCACTGATGAAACCCAAAACTTTAGGACACACCCAAGCACTTAAAGGTCCCTGGGCAGGTGACCTGTGCAGCCCAGCAGGGACACCTCCACATTTAGCCTGGGTCTTTTGGGGAACAGCTTGACCAGGACTGCTCTCCAGCCTGACCATTCTCCTGGCTTTGGTGCCCCCACCTCCCAGCCTCAAGGTTTGCTCTGCAGCCCTAACCTCCATGCCAACTCCCCTAGTAAACAAAGAGTGACACCACCCGCCTCGACTGCACCTGGGTGGCCTCGCCTCACCCCAGCTAGCCTCCCCTCTCCAACACACTCAGCTGGAGGAGGCCTTGTTCTTTGCTGTCATCTTGCTCCAGGGAAGGGATGGGGCTGAGCTCAACCTTGGCTTTTGGAACTACTCCCTCCCACTCGCAGGAGGGAGAAGGGAAGGGGAGGGGAGGTCACTGCTGGCCCAAGAACCACACTCCAGTAAGCCTGGGCATGAGGATGGCTCCACTGGGCAGAAACGCCAGCACACCAAGCCTGGGACTCTCTGTCTTGCCAGAGAGGAGGTCTACCTGGGGAAAGGATTACCAGTTCTCACCCCTGGGTCTAGGGGTCTGCCTACCTAGTGAGCACCTCAGTACCCTCATGCCACCCTTCCAGGTGCCAGGAGGGACAGACTGACCTGTAGGTGGGGGGACAGACTGACCTGTAGGGGTTGAGGGTGCAGACGGTAACAGCAGGGAAGACGAGCTTATCCGAGTTGAGGTTGATGTTGAGGCTGACGGGGTAGCTGAAGTACTCCCCAAAAAGTAGGCCGAACTGCCAGTACATCATGCCGAAGGTGCAGAGCCACAGCACTGCCCAGAAGGCCGTCTTCATGCGGTTGTGCTGGGAGCACACCAGGCGGATGGCACCATGGATGGTGGTGTTGTTGCAGAAGAACTGGAAGAGCTCTCGGTAGGAACGGTGGAACTCGATCAGGGCCTCCTCCTCCTCCGTGGGCTGCTGGGGGGCCACGGGTTCGGGACCCGGCCCCTGCTCCTCAAGCTTGCCCCCCTTCATGAGCCCTTGGATGGGCTGGGGAGGGCCAGGGTCTTGCTCCTCGAGCTTGTCCCCCTTCATGAGCCCTTGGGTGGGTTGGGGAGGGCAAGGGTCAGAGTCAAGGCTGAACTCTGGGCTGTGAGCACCCCCCCATCACCACCTTGAACCCGGGTGCAGCTGCCACGGTGGCTGTGCACACATCTCGCCCTGCGCCCACTCCCCCTTCCTGCCCTCCCCCACCTCCCTGGAGCCAGCTGACCTGCTGAAGCCCTGGAGCCGGCTTCCCTGGAGTGGCCTCTCCTCTGATCCCTGATAAGGCCACCTTTTGGTTTCCGTCCTAGCACCTCCCTTTCTGTCTCCACAGCAGTCTCTTCCTTTGGTCTCCTCCCTCCAGGATCTCTGCGTCTCAGTCCCTGCCTCGACTCCCTCTCTGTCTGCCTCCTGCTCCTCCCTGGGTCTCCTTCTCGGCTCTCCTCTTCCTCGCCTGCCTCCTCCCCGTGTGCCAGACTCTCTGATCCTGCCTCTCTTCCTCTTCCTCCCCTGCTTCTCCCCTCTCACCTGGGCCCTCTCCTCCAGCCTCCAGCCCTGGCCCCGGGGACTGCAGGGCTCCAGGAGGTCTGGGCGCCTCCCGATCCCCACTCCCGGGCCGTGGCTGGACGGGGACCGGTTCCTTTCCAGTTGAATCTGGCAGCTGAGCCTCTCCTCCCCCTCACCTGACAGGTGCAGCGGCGTGGCCAGGGAGCCCGCCCGCCGGACTGGGATGGAAGCTGCCAGAGCCTCATTAGCATCTCAATTAAAGGTGAGCAGGGCAGGGGGAGGGACAGAGGAGGAGTCTGAGCCGGGACTTCTCCCAGGGGAGGAGGCTCCTGAGGGCGGGATAGCCGGGAGTACCGGACGGAGAAGGCAGGGGGGCCTGAAGAAGACTGGGCAGGGGATGGATGGGGAGCTGACAGGCCAGGAGACTGGGGGACAGAACGGCAGGGGAGGGTCAGAGGTGTGAACAAGTAGAAGGATCCTGCACCCAAAGCCAGGAGGGCAAAACAAGGAAAAAGGACAAGTCAGGATGACAGGGTGGGGAAGCCAGGAGGACAAGGAAGGCAGAAAAAGGAAGCCAATGGAGGAGGACAGAGTGAAGGACAGGTAGGGACGGAGGAGGGGCCCTTGGGAGCAGGGCAGAGAGGGGAGGACGAAGAGGAGGGAGCCTGCCCCAAATGGAGCCCCCTTCCAGGCAGGAGCACTCCAGGGGTAGGGTCGCCTCCCATGGGAGCCCTTCCGAGGGGGCACACAGGTCAGCCTCACCCCCAGGTCCTGCAGAGAAAGGAGAAATTATCTCTGCAGGGCTCCTCCCTGCTTATTGAGGTGGGAATCCTCGGGTGGGGAGCATCTGCCTCTTCCTCCTGGTTCCTCACCCCCCCCAAAACCTTGTCCAGTCCAGGGAGGGGCCCAGGTGAAGCTGGGGGCTGGGCAGGGTGCTGGGACATTCTGTTCTTTTCTACACCATTGGCTGCCAGGCCAGGAATGTGTAATGTCCCCTGTTGTGGTCACGGGGTTGCAGGAATGTGGGCACCTAGAGGCAGCACAGCATGAGACCCAGGCAGGGCACTGAGGGCACAAACCCAGAGCCCAGGGAGAGTGGGCACCAAGGGACAGGGAGGGATGTGGTCAGTGCTGGGGGTCTAGGAGAAAGAGCGTGGACATGGTCCAAGTCTACTCAGGCTCTGCAAGGAAGGGAAAGCTCATTGGTAGGGGCTGTTTTTCTCCAAAATCTCTGTCTAAACTTAATCCAGCAAAAGTATCAAGAGTGAAATGCCAAGTGGTAAGCAAGTAGAGAGGGAAGGGTCAGAGAATCAGGCCCAGAAAGAGGGCCTAAGGTGACACAGGACATCCACCCACGCAGCCCAGGCCCTGCACCCCATGGGGAGGTCTACCACTAGCTTGTGGGCCCCTCAGGAGGCAGACCAGAGTGCAGCAATGTTGTCACTGGCTTGTGCTGCCTCCCTTTGAGTACCAGGCATGCACACCCAGGCCTAGGCCAAGCGCTAATATAGACTGGTGGAAGGCAAAGGGCCTGCAAAGGATTCTGGTGGCAGAGAAAAGAGCTGGGTGCAGGGGTGGGGAGTGGGGGGTTGGCCAAGGAGACTCAGGAAGACTTCCCAGAGAAGGTGTCATCTCAGCTGGATCTTGAAGAACAAAGAGTTTGCCAGGCAAAGAAGAGGGAAGAGGGGTCTCCAGGCTCCTAGTACAACCTGGTCTGTGGCTTCTCTCATGACTCCTTAAAGTGAGAGCTGATGTCAACCAGGATTCCAACCCAGGTCCCATTGATTACTTGCCACCTGCTCACAATACCTCCCCTAGGAAGGGAAAGGCTGACTTTTTCTTCATTTTTCTGATGAAGAAACTAACTGACCATCCACGAGGATATGCCAGTTTTCCGAGGTTACAAAATAGTAGCAGAGTTATAAACAGAATTCAGAATTCTTCTCCTCTGGGGTTGTCTACTTAGCACCTTGGCCATTTACTTCCTAAGACAGAGGAGCCACAGACTTGTGGGGAATCAGGGCTTCCCTGCACCTGGATTTGAAACCCAGGAAGGGTTCATTCACTCCCCCACAGAGTCTGTGGATTGGTCAGCTCTCTGGGGGCTGTGTTATCCCCTTGCTCTGTGAAAAGCTCTCTACTGTCGCCATCTCCCCACAGGCCCCAAATATCCCTAGAAACTCCAGTCTCCCTTGAGCCAGGTCCTTAAACTAGGGATGGTCCTCCCTATAAACAGGGCACTCAGCTCCCTGTCTGTTTGATTTCAGAGGATCTGAGACACACCTTCCTGGCTTTTCTATTTACTAGCTGGTGCCTGAACTCTAACCACTGGCTTAAAGAAGCATGGCAAATGGTTTTCATCTCAAGGGCTCTGTGAAAAGAATTGCAAGGCCTGGTTTGGGCTGAGCCAGAGCATTTCGTGACCCTGACATGTCCTCCTGGGGTACAGGAGCAGAAGTGCATACTAGCAACCACAGTATTCTAGACCCAGAATGGGCCAGAGCAGGCTTGTTGTGATGAGAAAAATAGAAATCTGAGACCTGTACTTTTGTCAGAGCTCCTTTTTACATATTATCTTTTAAAGTGCAGCAATAATACACAAATACATTTTGCAATACAAATTTCCAGCAATACAGAAACATGTAGAACAATAAAAGCTCCCCTTTATCCCGTTCCTTTCCCTCCCCTCTGCCCAGGGGCAGCCGCTGTAATTTGTACATCTGTCTATATCTTTTTGTGTGCCTTTATAGACTTTTTTAATAGACTTTTTAAAACAAAATATATTTTTATTAACAAAATATATTTTTAAATAAACAAAATATATTTTTTTCATAAGTGGGAACCATGTTATAGTTATTTTTTATGACTTCCAATTTTGCTTTTAAACTATGCGACTTTGGAAAAACCACTTTACCTCTCTTGGCCCCGGCGCTCTGACCTGTGAAAATGAAAGGGCAGGAGTGGGTGGGTATGGCAGCCCAGAGGGGCACAATGATCCTCTTCCAGTTGATGATGCATCTAGCCCCTTGCCTAACACATGAGGAAACTGAGGCCTGGAGAGGCAAAGTGCCCACAGCCACCCAGGAGTTAGAGGTGGAGCAGACTGAGAGCAGAGCCTCGCCTTTCCAAGCTCAGTGTTCCTTCCCAGACTTCCAGAGAAGTGCAGTTTTGCTCTACGGGAGGTCAGGGGCCTTGTAGACTTTGTCTTAGAAGGACTCCCCCTTCCAAGGGCTCCCCCCAGCCACCCCCAGAGCCCCAGCCCTTCCTGTCAACCCAGGGCTGCCTTCCTCCTCCTGATACCAGCTAGCCTCTGGTGCGAGGCTGCAGGGAGAGAAGTGAAACCAGAGGGTCTGCAGTGGGATGAGGGTTATGAGTGGGAAGGTTCTTCCTGCCTCTTGCTTTCTGGGGACAAGAGATGACAAGCTTAGTCACTTTCTCCTCTATACTCCCAGGAAGAGCCTATCTCAGCACTTACTGCTGTTTACTATTATTATTGTTTATTGTTATTATTATTTACTATGGTTATCCTGATGTTTATGTGTGTTTACATATGTGTGGACAGGGACCATCTTGGTGACCTCAGTGTCTAGTGGTCACTGTTTGTTGACTCATTCTGCAGAAGACAGCAGAATTAGGATCTTGGGTAAGACCCAAGGTTTATCTTTGACAAAGAGGGATGTGCTTTGGGAAAGCATCAGCCAAACATCAAACATCCTAACTTCCTCTGGTAACCCATTTATTTGTGGTCTACTAATTTATCTAAATTTCCTTCACTTTTTCCTTTTCACCCTCTATCCTTTCTAAGGTAACAATGAGTTACTCAATTAAAAGCAACTCTTTATTCTTACTACTTAGAGCTAATTAACTGCTCCACACTGGGCTTCCCACTGTGGAAAACAGCAGTCTTTTTATCTGCATTTATGTTGTAGGGATTTCTCTTTAATCTAAAATGATAGACCAGAAAACCCTTCCCTACCACTCTTAGTCTAGTCACCTGGCAGGACACTTAGAAGTTCACCATTAGAAGTTTATCACTTTGGGTTAAGACAGGGTTTATCAACCTTGGCACTATTGACACTTTCAGCAAGATAATTCTTTGTTATGGGGCAGGATAATTCTGTCCTGTGCATTGTAGGTTTAGCAACATCTCTGGCTTCCCTTTGCTAAATGCAAGTAGTACCTCCTAAGTCACTGCAATCAAAAACGTCTTCGGATATCGCCAAATGTCTTCTGCGGGGCAAAGTTGAGAACAAGTGGGTTAAGGCATTGTTCCCACCGAAAACACAGTCTGGAGAAGGACAATCCTTGTCAGTTACACACTTCTCAGTATTTACCGGACCCTTGGGGGCAGTTGGGCGAGAGCGGTGTGGGGAAGAGGAGAGAAAGAAAGTGTGCCTAGAAGACCCCATTCCCACCAACCCTCTTTCTGGATTCTTCACAGGCCGGTGGGAAGAAGGATCTCTCAGCAACTCCCTGTGAAGAAGGCCTGGGAGAACAGCCACTCCCACACATTCCACGAGTCTGTGGGACACTCTGGGTGGGTCTGGTGGTGCCCAGCGAAAACCAGAAAAACTTCAAGGAAGCTGATGAAGAACACAAAAGGAAAGAAACAAGGACAATGCCTTGCCCACAAAGAATTCATGGATTTCTCACCCCTGTAAGGCTCCTTTCATCCTCCTGGGGAGGGGCAGGTAGGCATTATAATAGCCATGTATTGATAAGATTTATCTGTCATGGTCCAGCTGGGAAACGGGAAACACTCCAAGTCTTTCAGACGGAAGGAATTTAACACAGGGAATTGGTGCATGGGTGAGAAGCCAACAGGGGACAGTGAGGCATCCCAGAAAACAGCAAAGCAAGAAGCAGCTATTATCCCCAGAACTGGAAAGACTGCAGGTGATGTAGCATTTGAGACCAAGAAGCCTCCAGAGCTATTTGGCAGGAACTAAACAGTACCGGATACCTGGTAGGAGATGGCTTATGGAAGGAGGGAAGGAAGAAACACAAGCAACTACAGACAAAGTGAAAAAGTAGAGAGGGGAGAAACAGCCTGGCTTCTTCTCGCCTCCTACCCACCTGTCTTCTATCAGTGCCTCCTATTGGCTAAATCTACCCAAAAGCCAGAGGGAAAAGGGTCTGGGAAATGTAGTTCCCAGCTGTGACACAGAGCTGAGACAGGGAAGGGTGGGGAACAGATCTGCCAGCCAACCAGCAGCCAATTGGCACAAAAAAGAGACCCAGAGAAGGCCAGGCACAGTGGCTCCTGCCTGTAATCCTAGCACTTTGGGAGGCCAAGGGGGGAGGATCACTAGAGCCCAGGAGTTAGGGTTAGGGCCCAGGAATTCGAGGCTGCAGTGAACTATGATGATGCCACCGCACTCTAGCCTGGGTGACAGAGGCAGCCCCTGTCTCAAAAAAAAAAAAAAAAGAGACCCAGAAAGGTAAGGTGATGGGGCCAAGATCAAAACCCAGATCTTTGTTCTCTTTTCTTAGGACTCGAGGGCTGAAGTGACTGCACGGGACTGGCAGCAGAAAGAAGGCTGTAGTTCAGCCAGCTGGGCTTAAAAAGGATCTGAGATAGTAGTTACCTGTGAAGCAGGAAGCTTTGACTGGAAAGGGCATACAGTGACCTTTTGTAGTGCAAGAAATGTTCTGGGGTGGGGGATGGGGGTGGATACACAAGAATATACAAAAGTGAAAATGCACTGATCTGCATATGTAAGATTAGTGTACACTATGTGCTTCATTGTATATATGTTAGACCTCAATTAAAAGGAAAAGAGTCCCTGTCTTTTAGAGTAAAATTTTCAAATGAAATGATGTGTCTGGGATTTGCTTCAAAACAATCATGGGAGATGAGAAGAGTGTGAGAGTGTGTGTGTGTGTGTGTGTGTGTGTGTGTGTTGGTGGGAGAGGGGTATATGGAAGAAATAAAACTGGCCATGGGTTGAAGCTGGGTGAAGAGTACATGGGAGGGTTCCCAATATTACTTTCTCTCCTTTTGTATATTACGGTATGTGTGAAATTTCCATGAGAAAAAGTGAAAAAGAGAAAAGAGAAAAAAGTACCTAGGGTTGATACACATGCATTCTTTATGCACTTAACTCAGGGGTGAGTCTAGCCCCAGCAGCTGCAGCCCTGAGCAGTGCATGCTGTTCTGATACTTCCTCCCTTTCCGGGCAGCCCTGATCATCTGTATCTAGAGTTGCCAGCAGAGTGCAGGTCCCGGGCCTGCACCAGGTGAGGAGAGAGAGCCTCAGAGTAAAACGTCTAAAGCTCAGGCAGGTCCCTTCACCCTTTTGTGACCTCTCCTCCCCAGGCTCACTCCTGCACGAGAACTTCCTATCACCTCTACCAAGAGCCTGTCCAGCCATCAGACCAACCATGGTAAGGATGAGTGCTGAACAGGGTCCTTCAGGGAGAGGGACAATGCCCAGGTGACCTGTCTTAAGAGAAGAAGTTAGCCCCTCATCCCAAGGGAGACACCGGAGTCACAAAGTTCTGCCATGGACTGGCTGTGTGGCATGGACATCATTCATTTATTCCGTAAACAGGTATTGGGCACGTGGTATGTGCCACACTGTACTAAGCATGGGGAACACTGACTTAGAGGTTCAGTCCAGGCCGCTGCAGAGCTCACAGCCTGGTGGGGAAGCAGACATAAGCCGCAGGCTACAGAGAGCAGTCTTCATGGGGGCTGCACAGCCTGGGGTAGGGCATGCTTCCCAGAGCCTGAGTGAATCCTCAAGGACAGGGGGGAGGTAGCCAGGAGAACAGAAACTTGGAGACCAGAGAGCCAGCTGTACAGTGCAACAACTGCTCTGTGGGGCTGTTAGGGGTTGAGGGAGGTGTTGACAAGAAAGGGGGCAGGGACCCTGGAATCCTGGTCTCCTTATGTGTCACCCTGAGCCTGGGTCTTCTTCATCCTCAAGGTGAGGGGGCTGGACTGGGTGGGCTCTCGGATCCCTCCAGTTCAAAGGGAGTCAAAGGCTTGTGGGCAAGGAAGCTGGAACTGAGGGCCATGGCTGCCCTGCTCAGCCCAGCTGGCCCCTGCTCCTCAGGAACTCAGTCTGCACATCCCCCCCACTCTCCTCCAGAGGGAGGTTTCCTAAGGACAGGGGAGGAGGGCCCGCTGCACCCTCCGAGTGTGTCGTAGGTGACCTGTGCCCACTTGTGTGTGGACTGGGTTGGGTCAGAAGGGTTGAGGTCTGGCTGGCTTGAAACTTGTCTTAAAAAGTCACACAGCAGGGCAGGACCCCAGGCGTCCACCGACCGGGACTTCTGGGACCCCCATGCTGCATCTGCTGGCCGGCGGGGGTCTCTGCTCAGCGCGCTCTCCGTGTGTCCGCCCCCGGCCTCCGCGTTTCAGATCCGGCACCTTTCCCGAGCTCGTCTGTTCCCGGTCAGCGCTGCCCCAGCCGGGCTCTCCGAGGCCTGTCCGAGGACGGTCCGCTGGCTCTGCCGCCCCCTTCCCATCAGCCAGGCCTGGCCTGTGCCCGCAGCCCTCCTCTCCCGGTCAGCCTTCCGAAGAAGGGAGGAGGCCCTGTTCCGGCCCTGCTGCCCTCACGTGCTTTCCCGGCCGCCCCCTCCCACCCGCGTCGAGGCAGCCAAGCCTGTTCCTCTTCCCCGGTTGCGATTGCGACAGGCCAGCGCTCAGCTCCCGGCGCTCCCTGTCCCCGCCCCCGCGGCCAGCGCGCTCCACTCCCACTTCCTGAGCCCGGTGGCCGCTGGAGCCCTGGAGGCCAGGCCTGGCCGCTCCGGCCCCCGGGGGCACATCGGCCCTGAGTCCTGTTCTAGCCGCCGCGCTCGGGAAGCTGCCCCGGACCTCGGGCCTCCCGCCTTCCTCCCAGGACCCCACCCGTCTGGCTGACTGGCCGAGTGGCCGCCATGCGCCTGCCTTGGGCCGCCACTCCCCGCGGCCTGGCCTGGGGGCCACTAGTGCTGTGTCTCTGCGGGCTCCTGGCAGCATCCCAGCCCCAACTGGTGAGGGAGGGCCAGTGGGGGCGGGAGAGGGCAGGGAAGAGGGGCGTGGGCAGCCCTCTCTGGGGTCCCTCTGCCCTCCCAAGCCCACTCCTGATTAATTCTTCTCCCTCACCTCCATCTCCCCTTGAAGGTGCCCCCGTACAGCTCGGAGAACCAGACCTGCAGGGACCAGGAAAAGGAGTACTACGAGCCCAAGCACCAGGTCTGCTGCTCCCGCTGCCCACCAGGTGAGAGGCAATGGCTGGAGAAAGCCCGGGACACGGAGGTGGGTTCCAGGGGGCTCCAGCCCCCTTGCTGCCTCAGAGAGAAGGTGGACACTGTCCCCCAGAAAAACTAGCTGGCAGACACAGAGCGTGAGAAACTGGCCATCCATCATTTGCAGGCTCTGCGATTTTCCTTCTTCACTGGGCCTCTTGGCTCTGTCCCTCACTGACAGGTAGCTGGAGGGCCAGGGCGGGGTGATGGGGGGAGAGACTGAGGCACAGGCCTGGATCCCACAGGGAGCAGCGGAGGTGAAGGTGGAACCCTGTCTCCTGACCTCCTACTGCCCCACCTACATCCTAGGCACCTATGTCTCAGCTAAATGCAGCCGCAGCCGGAACACAGTTTGCACCACATGTGCTGAAAATTCCTACAATGAGCACTGGAACTACCTCTCCCTCTGCCAGCTGTGCCGCCCCTGCGACCCTGGTGAGTGGGGATGTGCCTGGTGGGGGGCTGGGAGCTCCCGGAGCACAGCCCTTCCCTGAGCCCTTCATCCCCCACCAGTGCTGGGCCTCGAGGAGACTGCGCCTTGCACTAACAAGCAGAAAACCCAGTGCCGCTGCCAGCCTGGAATGTTCTGCGCTGCTTGGGCCCTTGAGTGTACGCACTGCGAGCTACTTTCTGACTGCCCACCTGGCACTGAAACTGAGTTCAAAGGTCAGAGGTCACTGAGGGCAGAGGGTGAAAAGGGGGTTGTGTGTCAGGGATCTTGCATGGGGGCAGGGAAGATGATGCTGTGTCCGCAGCAACCCCCCAGGTAGTTCTTGGCATAAAATGCCTCTTCTCATTCTATGCAAAAGGTTCACAGAAGGGGTCTGCAGAGAAACGGAATTGGGACAGATGCAGGGGACACTCGAGGGGGCTCTTTCAGCACTAGGGAAGCTGGAGCAAAATGGCGGACAGCAAAGCAGAGCTTGGGAAAGGTGGGAGCTACAGAGTCAGGTGCATGGGCCAGCAGGAGGCCATCCAGTGGGCATAAAGGAAGCTCAGAGCTGGGCAAAAGGCTCCCTTCTGCTCATTCACTCCGGCTGGCCTGCCTTTCTCTTGCCAGGTAAAGTTGGAGAGGCTAACAACAACTGTGTCCCCTGCAAGGCAGGGCACTTCCAGAACACCTCCTCCCCCAGTGCCCGCTGCCAGCCCCACACCAGGTGAGCGTGCCTCACCCATGCTCTTTGCACCCTCTGAGAAGCCTCCCAATTCTTGACACCATGGGCCCTCCTCGCCACTTCCAGCCCTGTATGCCCACTTGAGTTGTGGTCCTCATGGATGGGAGCATAAAGAGGTCATAGTCCTCTTTCCCCTGCAGGTGTGAGGACCAGGGTCTGGTGGAGGCAGCTCCAGGCACCGCCCAGTCTGACAGAAGCTGCAGAAATCCATCAGAACCACTGCCCCCCGAGATGCCAGGTGAGGGGCCAGGGCTGAGGGACACAAGGGGATATCTGGGAAAATGCTTTAATCCCCCCACCCCATCTACAAAATGGGGAAAAGATGAATCCTTCCCTCCCAGAATTGGGGCAAGAAGAAAAGTTCCTTAAAGAGAAACTGGAGTATTCCCTAGACTAGTTTACTTACACACACACTTTTTAATTTATATATATACTGAGCCAGGAGGGGTGGCTCACACCTTTAATCCCAGCACTTTGGGAGGCCGAGACAGGAAGATTGCTTAAGGCCAGGAGTTCAAGACCAGCCTGGGCAACACAGCAAGACCCCACCCCTATAAAAAATTTTTTTGGGGCCGGGTGCAGTGGCTCACACTTGTAATCCCAGCACTTTGGGAGGCCAAGGTGGGAGGATCGCTTGAGGCCAGAAGTTGGAGACCAGCCTGAGCAAGAGTAAGACCACATCTCTACAAAAATTAGAAAAATTAGCCAGGTGTGGTGGTGTGCGCCTGTAGTCCCAGCTACTCGGGAGGCTGAGGTGGGAGGATCGTTTGAGCCCAGGAGTTGGAGGCTACAGTGAGCTATGATGACGCCACTGCCCTCCAGCCTGGGTGATAGAGGGAGACCCTGTCTCAAAAAAAAAGTTATATATACTGTAATATTATGCCAAGGAACACTCCAATGCTGAGATGTAATTATAATGGACATAGTCTGATTTTGGACATGCCGCCATCATACAATCCACTTACTGGACAGAATACCTCTTTATTAGATTACATCCTTTCACTGTTGGAGAGATAATCCCCCATTTGACTTTTTCTTGTTTTTTTTCTGTGGTCTGATTGGTTTCCAAGCCTAGTAGGTGATTACAGGATGTTTCTAATGGCTATAATCATTACTAATGGCAGTGAGTTTATTAACTTTTAAAAATTACCAAATATTTATAATTATAGCTTCCATTTATTGAGAGCTAGTGTGTCAGGCACTCTGTAAACACTTTCCATTCACTAACTCATTTAATCCTCCTAATGATCCTGTGAAGTAGGTTCTATTGTTATCCTCACAGCCCGGATGAAGAAACTAACGCTCAAAGAGCTTAAGTGACTCGTCCAGGATCACCCGGTGATAACTGGTGTCATTCAAACCTGTACTCAGCTCTTTCTTACTCCAAAGCCCATGCCATGATGCAGCACACTGTAGAAAATTAGAAAATTCAGGTAGCCAAAACTAAAACTCACCCACAGACCCATCACCTAGCATGTCCGCTCTTTACGTTGTGGTATATATCCTCCCAGACATTTTTTCTATGTATGTTTATCTATATAATTTTTTTTATTAAAAGTGGAGGAATTTTAATGTTTCATAACTTGGTTTTTCATTCAACAATATATCATAAATATTTTTCCATGTCCTGTTATTAATTTTTAACTATGTAGCAAATACAACTGGCGTTTTAGAGCTGGCATTTGAGAGAGTTTCTAAGCTAACCTCATTTTATGTATGAAAAACTGATGCTCAAAGAGGTGAAATGACTTAAAAGTTACACAGCTGGGCAGGAACCTAGGTGTCCAGACTCCTAGTCCAGTTTCTCCCCATGCCTCCCATTCTGTACTCCCCTAGGCTACGTATTTTGGTGAATCAGAAAAGGCAAAACTCCTGGTATGCGAATGTCCAGGGCCTCCCGACCTAGACGTGGTTGATGGGCACTGTGGACTCCATGCTATCGATGGCAGCACTGAGGCCCATAGAAAGACAGAAATTATCCAGTACTACAGATCAGGACTGGAGAAACCAAACTGCCAGCCTCTTCTTCTCTTCCCCTCCTGGAACCTGCCCTGAGCAAGGGGGTGGACAGCTTGCAAGCCCTGCTCTCCCAGGCAGCCATAGGCAGAGTTCAGAGGCAAGATTCCTACCCTCCCACCCCTATAAACACCCCCACAGGTGCAGAGTGGCAATCCCAGCTCCTCTACAGTGGCCCCTCTATATGATAGCCAAGTCCACAGAAATGTGGCTCTACCCTGTGGACTGAGTCTGTTTACATCCCGAAGCCCCACCCTCCCTACTGCCTCCCACTCCCTCTTCCAGCCCTTGAAACCCAAGTGCCCAAACTCCCATCCTTCACCCACAAGACAGCCCAATCCTAGTCTCTGAGCAGGAGGGCACCTGTACCACCCCCAAACACGTCCATTCATGATAGAGTCTCTCCTGGCTGTCAAGAGGTCCTCCCAAGTCCAGCTTAGTTCCCCTTCTCTGTAACCCAAGGGAAGTTTCTCTCATTCTGCCTTTAGGAGCTGCAGTATGGCTAGAAAGGGAAAAGCTGCTCCCTTTTCTCTGTCTGGGTTGCCCAGAGAACTGGAACACTCCTCCTTAACCTCCCTCCTCCCTTCTCGGGGCTGCCCTCACCCCGCCGTCTGCTGTCCTGGCAGGAACCATGCTGGTACTGGCCATCCTGCTGCCGCTGGTCTCCTTCCTGCTCCTTGCCACCATCCTCGCCTACACCTGGAAGAGCCACCCCTCTCTCTGCAGAAAGCTGGGTAGGACCCTCTGTCCCCACGTGGATGGGTCAGCAGTGGGGCTGGGGGAGGAATAACTAACTTTCCTGCTGCAAACCCTTCTGCCCCCCACACCCGCAAGATCCCTGTGCCTGCCCCCAACGTAGGCATCGTTGTCTTTACCCAGCCCCTCAGTCTGAGGCCGGAGATGAGGGTGACAATGGTCTGTTCCTTCTGGGACCCCAGGTGGGCAGTGACACACTGTGTTGGGGTGTGGAGGGTGAAAGGCTGAGGGTCTGGGGCCTGCCGGAGGCCCTACACCCCTTGCATCTTCCATTGCAGGGTCCCTGCTCAAGAGGCGTCCAGAGGTAATGGGGAGGCTGCGAAGGCCGCAAGGAGGGGCAGAGGTGCTGGGGGTGCAAGGGGGAGCAGGCAGGAGAAGAGTGTGTAGGCTTCACCATTCAGCTAAGGATTTGTGCTGCGTGCCAGGCACTGTGCTAGGCGCTAGGGGCACAGCAGTGAGCAGAACAAAGTCCCTGCCATCCTGGAGTTCACATGCCAGAGCAAGAATGAAGTTAAACAAATACGTATTAGGTGATGATAACTGCTGAACAAAGTGGGGGTTGGGGGGGACAGTGAGTGACAGTGGCAAAGGATGGGGGTATGTTATTCCAGACAGGGTGGGCAGGGAAGGCCTCTCTGAGAAGCTGATATTTGAGCAGAGAGCTGAAGAAGTGGGGAGCCAGTTGTGGGGCTGTGGGGGAAAGTGCTCCAGGAAGAGCGGGCATCACATGCAAAGGCCCCAGGCAGGGGATACGACAGGGAGCAGAGGTGGGTAAGTATGGGATAGGATGTGGGAACTAAAGAAAGATGGGGTCTGAGGCCGTCTCTTTCTCTCCTGCAGGGAGAGGAATCAATTGCCGCTGCTGCAAGCTGGGAGGCTCCGAAGGCCAACCCGCATTTCCCTGACCTGGTAGAGCCACTTCTGTCCATCTCTGGAGACTCATCCCCAGCCTCCGTTGGGCTTCCAACGACCCCAGCTTTGGAGAAAGAGGTGCTGCAACAGCAGAGTCCTCTGGGTCAGACCAGGGAGCCGGAGATGGAGCCTGGGGAGCAGGGCCAGATGGCCCACGGTGAGCCTGGGGCAGGGAGAAGGGAAGTGGGGAAGATGGGAGGGAGGGATGGAAGGAGGGAGAGATGGCTCACAGGGAGGGAGTGTGGGCCAGAAGAAACAAAAAGGCGAAAACAGGGGCAAGCAGAGATCCCGGCTGCCAGCCAGGGTATCACAACCAGAGAGAAGGGAGGAGACTGGAAAACCCAGAAAGGGAAATAAACACAGAGCTCAAGAAACCAGTACCAAGTGGGAGAGGGGACGGGGGACAGGGGAAGAGGCTGGAAGAAGGCCAGGAGAGTTCAGCCCCATGTTGGGTACCTTCCTTTCTCAATAGTGCTCCCTCAGCCCCTCTTACTCTGCCTCCCTTCCCACAGGTACCAATGGCATTCATGTCACCGGTGGGTCTATGACTATCACTGGCAACATCTACATCTACAATGGGCCGGTACTGGGGGGAGCACGGGGCCCTGGAGACCCCCCAGGTCCCCCAGAGCCTCCATACCCCATTCCTGAAGAGGGTGACTACGGCCTTCCCGGGCTCTCTACACCCTACCAGGAAGATGGCAAAGCTTGGCACCTGGCTGAGACAGAGCACTGGGGTGCCACGCCCTCTAACAGGGGCCCAAGGAGCCAATTTGTCACCCATGCCTGATGGCGTCTGGGGAAAGGAAGGAGAAGGAAGACAAAAGAGCACCTTCTCCCCCGAGGCTTCCCTACCCACACAGGATTTACAGGGGGCCTGAGTAGGGCCCTTAGAGGCAGAGCTCTGAGGGACTGAGCCTCAGACACGAGCCTCAGACACAAGCTTCAGATTCCGAGAGCAGGGCTGGGCACTGGCTGGGTACAGTGTCCTCCACAGGACTCTCACCACTGCCTGAGCAAGCCTGAGACCTCATGGCAGAACCACCTGCCCACTGGGGCTGTGGCAGCTCAGCCTCAGGCACGGACAGGGCATATGATGCCAACTGCTGCCCACCATGGCATGCTGCACCTAAGCACAGCACTGAGGGAGCCACCACATGGTCACCTGCAAGGATGTCACCGGGACCTCTAAAGGATTCATGGTGCTCATCCCCAAGTTTCAGAGGCCTTTTGAGGGTCCACACTTCACATGGACTGAGGTAGACCCTACATGAAGATGAAGTTATATGGAAGACCTCCTCCCCTCACCTCCTGGAGGAAAGGAAAGGAAGTTATTGAAAACTGCACTTTGGGTAGGATTACTAGGTGTCGGGGAGAGTTTGGGAAGGGGAGGAAAATGGTGAGTGTATTTATAAATTGTAACCATATGCAAATAAAGAGGAGATTGATACCCAGATAATTTATTTCCTTGGGATTTATATAGAAACACTATTCCATTGGGCAGTGTCAAAGACAAAGGTCAAGACAGTAAAATATAATCCCACAAAGGTATTTTGATGAGAGACTGGTAATGTAGTTCAGGTAATAATAATATTAGTCAGCAATAGCTAACAACATGCCAGGCAGTGTTCTAAAAGCTTTACAATATTGGCTTATTTAATCCTGACAAAAACCCCATGAGGTAGATACTATTACTATTCCCATTTAACAATTAAGGAAACTGAGGCACAGAGAGAGTAACTTGCTCAATCAGTTGCAAATGGCAAAAACTGGGATTTGCACCCAGTTAGTCTGGCATTAGAGGCCTCTTGGGTAAAAAAAACCCCTTCATATACCACACCCTGCCAGAATTTCTTTGTACTGGTAGAATGGGATGGCTTCCTCAGATAATCGGATCTCTTGCATGTTCCACGGGTGTTAAGTCTCAGTCAACTCTCAAACGTCCAGTCACCATGCAAAGTGAAAAGTGCCCTCCAAGTTTGGTTGAAGGGAAAGGTATGCACTTTAGACATAAAATGTGAGAGCCCAAGTTCACATTCTGTTGGTGAACAGAATCTAGGCTGGCCTCCTTTTAGCTCAGAAGGATCACTTAACGATTTTTTTTGTTTGTTTCTTTTTGTCTTATTTTATTTTTTCCCAAAAAAGAACTTTAAATCTTCTCAAGCCCTCTTATTAGTAAATGTTTAGCATCCCCCTACCCCATCCCCCAGAATTACCTACTGTGCTGCCTGGCAGAGACAATCTTAGCTTGCAGGACTGTTAGAGGAGCTGCTGCAGCCGGCTGCTCCTTCCATAAAAGGCCATTGTCGTGCATCTAATATGTTGCTGGGGTTCATCAAGATGGGGTAACTGCAAAACACATACCCGAGGAGGCGTCTGATCCAATTGAGTGGATGGGTTATTTCAGGTTGACCGTGAAAGTATTAGGTCCAACTTCCTTTTTTGAGAAGTAAATAATGGTGAGCTGTATCTTTAGGTAGAGTTAAGTCCTCCTGCTCCTGCAGTATGCTAGATCCAGACAACATGAATTCTTAATAATTGTTACAGTGTGTTTAGATAAAAACAAATTTTATACATTTTTCAACAAACTAAAAGGACAAAAACATTTTTATAGAAATGGTGCTAAGTCACAGCTCTATGTGACACCATTTAAATTTAGAGTTATACCTGCCTATATTGATTTGCTAGGGCTGCCCTAACAAAGTACCACGGACTGGGTGGCTTAAACAACAGAACTTTATTTTCATAATTCTAGAGGCTAAAAGTCAGAGATCAAGGTGTCAGCAGGGTTGGTTTCTTCTGGGGCCTCTCTCCTTGGCCCGCAGATGGCAGCCTTCTCCCTGTGTCTTCACATGGTCTTCCCTTTGTGCACAAGTGTGTCCTAATCTTCTCTTATTGGATTAAGGCCCACCCTTTAAAAACCCCACCTCATTTTAATTTAATCACCTCTTTAAAGACCCTGACTCCAAATACAGTCACATTCTGAGGTCCTGGGAACTAGGACTTCAACATAGGAGTTTGGGGGGGTGGGTGGAGCCACAATTCAGCCCGTGGCACCGCCCATGCTTATTTTGCCAGTGCTGAGTTAATACGGACTCTAGGACACATTCACGGGGCACACTTTGTTACTGAGGGGCGGGGAGCTCCTCTATAGAACAAAAAGCTGACGGAATCAGTGACGACAGCCTATCGATTATAGTCCTCAACAGGTGGAACAGGATACGATGGTAGTTAATAATGGGAAAATTAAGTCTGAATCCAGCTAGTCCCTCATGTATTTTGTTTTTGTTTTTTAGTTTAATGTGATTTTTTCACTCTTTCTGTACTTTAATGGATGCAAATCTCATGCATTATTTTTGAGAAGCCCAGTCCTCTACCATGCGGAGGAGACAGCTGACACTGAGTCCAACCCATGCCAACATGGGCCTGGAACACCAGCGAGGAGGCTAGGGCTGTCGTCCAGAGGAAAGACGGACGTAATTAGGGATAGAGTGGTAACCGTGGCAGTGGGGCAGGTATGTGGGCTTGGGATAATTAAGAATTTCCCTTTTCGAGAGTGACATCAGCAAAATGGTGGAGTAGGAGTTCTCTGGCTTCTCTCTCCGAACAGAATTTCAACTAGCAACTATCCAGTGGCAAGTTTACCACCCTGAATATCCCAGAACTTGGGAGTGAAGCTGCGCCATCCCCGGGGACTGCAGAGCTGAGAAAAAACACACTCAGACGGTAAGGGACAGGACGCTCAGTGACCGCAATGCTCTTCCCCCAAGCCCCACACGTAGAAAATGTTCTTCCCCCAAGTGCCACCATAGAAAAGCCCCCTGGATCCACAGTGTCTACAGTGGACAAAGGGTGCGGGAGGGGGGCATTCGGCTTCCCCACCAGTCTAAGGCTCTTCGCAGGAGGCTCACTCCAGTCTTTCCCCACAGAAGAGTTGTGAATACCAGCAGGGTTAGCCCACCACAGGTCAATAAGAATTCCCCTTTTCAAAAGATGGAGGCATTCTCATAGACAGCAGTGGTGGACTCCTTGTGTTGCCTCCCCAGCAGACCTGCACCTTTCCTGGAAACAGAACCCTATTTCTGTACTAGAGCAGAGATTCCATGATGCCAGGAGGGGAGGCCCTCTTCCCAATCCCAGGAGCCAATAAACCCATTCCTCCTTGCCATTGTACAATGTCACGCACAGGGAAGTCTTCTTTCCCAGGACAAAAAGCATCATTAGGAGAAAGTTTTTGGCTTTCCTTCTATTTTGTTTGGGGGATGTTTTGTGTGAAGACATCATGCCTGAGCTGTGGCAGCCACCTTGCCATCATGAGGAAACAGCCATGGGGATAAAAAGCCAGTCCTCTGAGTGTGGAGGACCTGGAAAAAGATAAGGAACCTGGTTCTTGAGGCATCCCTGAGCACCCGAACCAACAGTCAGTAAGCACCTACTTCCAGGCTCCTTTTTATGAGAGAAAAACAGATCCCCATTTGTGTAAATCACAGTTATTGTGATTTTAGATGGGTGATTTATCCACATGGCTCAAAATTCAAAAAGTATCAAAGAGTAAACAGTGAAATATCTCTCTTTTACTCCTATCCCTCAACCACCAAGGTCCAGGCCCTGGAAGCAACAAATATCACTGTTTCTGATACTTTTCCAGAGGTAATTTATGCATGTTCAAACAAACATATACAAACATATTCCTTTCCTCCTTTATTTCCTCAAACGGTAGTACAGTGGTCCCCCCTTATCTGTGGTTTTGCTTTCCACGGTTTCAGTTATCTGTTGTCAACTGTGGTCCAAAAAATATTAAGTGGAAAATTCCAGAAAGAAACAATTCATAAGTTTTAAATTGTGCACTGTTCTGAGCAGCACGATGAGACATTAAGCCGTCCCGCTCCATCCTGCCCGGGACATGAATCTCCCTTTGTCCAGCAAATTCAGATTTTCACTGTGTCCCCACCCTTAGTCACTTATAAGCCCTCTCAGTTATCAGATCAACTGTTGAGATATCAATGTGTGTGGCACTACTCATGTTAAGTCACCCTTATTTTACTCAATAATGGCCCCAAAGCGCCAGAGTAGTGATTCTGGCAATTAGAATATGCTAAAGAGGAGCCAGTACTTCCTGTAAGTGGAAAGGTGAAAGTTCCTGACTTAATGAGGAAAGGAAAAAAATCCTATGTTGAGGTCGCTAAGAACAAATCTATCCATGAAATTGTGAAAAAGAAAAAAGAAATTCTTGCTAGTTTTGCTGTTGCATCTCAAACTGCAAAAGTTACAACCACAGTGTGTGATAAGTGCTTAGTTAAGATGGAAAAGGCATTAAATTTGTGGGTGGAAGACATTAACAGAAACATGTTCCTCTTGACAGCAATTGGGTTCAGTACTATCTGTGGTTTCAGGCATCCACTGGGGGTCTTGGGATGTATCCCCCACAGATAAGGGGGGACCACTGTACACACTGCAAATTCTTCCCCTTGCCTTTTTAACTTATCAAAATAGCTCGGCCATAATTCCATACTAGTACCAAAAACCTTTCTCATTAATTTTTATATCTATGTAGTATTCTATTACATGGCTATACCACTGAACTACATCCCTTTTGAGGATTTTTAATTTGTTTCCAATCTTTACTATTACAAATAACTCTACAATAATAACCTATGTCATTTTGCACATGTGACAGTATTGCTATAAAACCTTTGCTAGAAATAAAATTGCTGGGTCAGAGGGTACATACATTTTGTTTTGTAGGTATTGCCAAATTGCTCTCCAAAGAGCTTGAACATGAGCAATTTTTAAGAGTGTCCATTTCCACACACAAACACCAGCCTTGGTGTGTTATTAAACATTTTGATCTTTGCCAATCTGAAAAATAAAAAAAAGTTATCTCATTGTAATTTTTATTTGCATTTCTTATTATGAGTGAAGTTTTTCCATTTTATTATAAGTATTTTCATATGTTAAAGAGTCATTTGTCATTTATTTTGCACTAACTGTTCATATCTCTTCCTATTTGTCTGTTGGACAATTTCCAAATGTTATCTTGTTATCCCCAAATCATCTATTGAATGATAATTTTTTTCTTTGCTCATTTAATACACTACTGTTATCATAAACCAAATTTGTGTGTGAGTTTGAATTTACTTCCGGACTTTCAATTCTCTTCCATTGATCTGTCTTTTCAACTTGCCAGCAACATAGTCTTTCAATTGGTTTAGCTTTATATTTTAGTATCTAAAAATATCTATAAAGCAGTACCTCCCGTCACTCTTCTTTTTCAAAATTTTCCTAGCCAGATTTTCTTATTTCTCTTTCCACAGGAATTTTAGGATCAGTTTATTTAGTACCCTCCCCCTCTCCAAAAAAACCTCCTATTGGTATTTGTATTGAGATTGCATTAAATTTATAGATTAATCAGAGAGAATTGACATCTTCCCGGCTTGGATGTTCTTTTCAAGAACATGGTATACTTTTCTATTTGTTGATACCTTGCTATTTGCATCCCTCAGTAGTATTTTAACATTTTCTTACTATAGATCTTGAGCATTTCGTGTTAAGTACATGCCTAGGTGTTTCATTTTTGTAAGTGCTATAGAAATGGAATCTTTTCTTTTAGTTTTTTATTCCCAGCCATGACTGAATTCTGTCATCATCTAAAATAGCTTTTGTGGCTGGGCGTGGCAGCTCACACCTGTAATCTCAGCCCTTTGGGAGGCTGAGGAGGGAGGATCTTGACCGGCAAGCCAGCCCTCGGGAGGTGCGCGCCTGTAGTCCCAGCTACTCGGGAGGCTGAGGCAGGAGGATCACTGGAGCCCAGGAGTTTGAGGCTGCAGTGAGCTATGATCACACCACTGCACTCTAGCCCAGGTGACAGAGTGAGACCTTGTCTCAAAAAAAAATAGCTTTTCAATTAATTCTCTTTGGTTATCACCTATAAATAATGTGAAATTTATCTCTGCTATCCAATTTTTATACTTCTGATTTTTTTTAATCTTGTCTAAATGCATTGCCTAGTGCCTCCAGAGCAATGGTAAATCATAATGGACATCTCTGCCTTGATCCTGATTTTAATGGCAATGCTTTTAATATTTTCTCATTAAGCAGGAGTTGAAATAGATGTGTTTATTTTATTATGCTAAGGGAGTATCCGTATCTTACTATTTCATAATAATCCAGTGGACACTGAATAAAGAGTAGAAGCAGAGAGACCAGGCAGAGGCCACGGCAGCAGGAAGATGGAGGAAGGCAGATGGTTTGGGGATGTGCCTTAGAGACAGTCAACAGAATTTATCGATGGGCTTGAGTCCCAGCTCATACTTTGTGGCTTTGGACTACTAGTTTGGTAAACAAAGCTGAGCCTCACTTTCAAAATTAACATTCAGTAAATATTAAATGAGTATTTACTATGTACCAGGCATCTTAAGATGCAACAGCAAACAAAACAGACCTGATACATAACGTTCTGGAGTTTGTAAAATAACTACAATGAGGTAAGTGCTACAAAAGAGAAATACAACATGTAAGCAGGGACCAGATCTGGGCTTGGAGATCAGGAAATGCCACCCTGAGGAAATTCAGGACGCAACCTGAAGAATAATTAGTGGTTAGCTAAGTGAAGGGGTGTGGGAGAGAGGAACTCTCCTGGTGGCGTGAATGGTATGTGCAAAGGCCCAGTGATAGGAAGAATAGTTTGGCTGGAGCTTGGGAATAGAGAGATGAAGGTAGAGAAGTAGGCAGGAAGCAGATCATTCAGATTTATAAACTATAACAAGGATTTTGGATATTACCATAAGAGCAATAGAAAATCATTAAAGTTTTTTCCAACATAGTAAAGTATATAAAGTGTACTAATCTTAAGGGTATAGCCTAAAGAAGTATTACACATGCATATACCCATGTTACCATCCCTAGAACATTTTAGTTCCCTAGAAGATAATTTCATGCCCCTTCCCACTCAGTAATCCTTATTGCTTGGGACCCAGTTTATATTCTGGCAGATATACAACATATGTTATCTGACATATATGATATCTCCCAAAGATATCAACATTTTTTTTACTATTTTGACTTCTGTCCTCATCAATTAGTATTGCCTATACTTGAACTACATATAAATGAAATCATATAGTATTAACTCTTTTGTGTCTAACTTCTTTTGATCAATGTCATATTTTTGAGATGCATCCTTGTTATTCCTAGTGTCAGTAGTTTGTTTTATTTTTTTAATTCTGCTGTTCCAATGTATGAATATACCCAAATTTATTTATCCATTCTCCTGGTTCTTTCCAATTTCAGGGCTGTTTCAAGTCTTCAACAATTACAAATAAAGTTACTATAAACATTCTTGTATGTGTCTTTTTATAGACATATGCACTTGTTTCTCTTGAGTATATACCTAGAAGTGGAATTACTAAATCATATAGCAGAAATATGTATAGTTTTAGTAAATACTGCCAAAACATTCCTAAAGTGATAGGAGTAATTTATAATCCTACCTGCAATGCATGAGAGTTCTATCAACAGAAAAGAACTCAAACTCTGAAAAATAATTTAAAGAGATTTATTCTGAGCCAAGTATGCGTGACCAAGGCATGAAGCCTTGAGCAAGTGGTCTTACCGTGGCTGGATTACAGTTTGGTTTTATACATTTCAGGGATACAGGAATTACACATACAGTCATAAATCAATACATGGAAGGCATACATCAGTTTAGCCCAAAAAGGCGGGAAGTCTTGAAGTGGAGGATTACAGGTTATAGGTGGGTTTAAAGACTCTTTGATTTGCAGTTGGTTAAAGAAATTAAGCTTTGTCTAAAGGCTTGGAATGTTTCAAATTAAGATAAGGAAGTCTGCTAGCCATAGACAAGCCACAGGACATACACCGAAATTCAAGTGATCTGTTAAGGATATTGAGGACCTGCAGGTGTGGTTTAAGCTCAGTCCCACATAGCCCTAGGCCTGCCAATGAGTTACAGAGGACATCTCCAAGAAGGGAGGGGGCATGACTAGGTGTCTGACCTCCCTTCTCATGGCCAGCAACTCAGCTTTAGGGTATTTCTGGGGTCCCCTTGGCCAAGAGAGGGCCCATGCAGTTGGCCTGAGGGGCTTAAGATTTCATTTTAGTTCCCAGTTCCATTGCCTCACATCTTCACCAAACTTGGTATTGTCACTCATTTTACTATTAGCTACTCTAATGGGTTTATTTTTCATTATGGGGTTTCTTTTCTTAATAAGCTTTTTACTTTGGAATAATTTTAGAATTACAGAAGAGTTGCAAAGATAGTACGGAGTTTGGGTATACCTTTCACCCAGCTTCCCTTAATGTTCATATCTTACGTAGCCATGATTCATTAGCCAAAACTAAGAAATTAACATTCTTAAAAGATTAATTATCTAAACTACAGATTTTATTCAGATTTAACCAATTTTTTCCTAATGTCTTTTTTCTGTTCCAGGATCCAATCCAGGATATCACATTGTTCTTAAAGATCACAACCCTTTAGTCTTCTCTGATCTGTGACAGTTTCTGTCTTTCCTTATTTTTTCATGACCTTGACAGTTTTGAAGACTACTGACCAATTATTTTGTAGGCTGTTGCTCGATTTTGATTAGTATGAGGTTTCCTCATGATTTGAAACTGCCAAACTGTCTTCCAAAGTGACCACATCATTTTGCATTTCTACTTGCAATGAATGACAGTCCTGTTGCTCCACGCCCTCGTCAGCGATTGGCGGTGGTGGTGTTTATTTTAGCAATTCTAATAAGTGAACACTGGTTTTAATCCACATTTCTCTAATAACAGGTGATGTTAACCAACTTTTCATATGTTTATTTGCCATCCAGGTATCTTATTTGCTGAAGTGTCTCTTTAGATCTTTTGCTCGTTATAAAATTGGGTTGTTTCTTATTCAGTTTTAAGAATTCTTTATTCTATTCTATTCTTTAATAGATTCTGCGTAGAACTCCTTTATCAGATACGTGATTTGCAAATATTTTCTCCCAGACTGTGGTTTGTCTGTTCATTCTCGC
Organism: Daubentonia madagascariensis; assembly: GCA_023783475.1. NCBI lineage: Eukaryota > Metazoa > Chordata > Mammalia > Primates > Daubentoniidae > Daubentonia > Daubentonia madagascariensis. Next base: position 6,977,708 of record JAKFHU010000075.1, read on the forward strand.
AACATGTCTTTCACAGCACAAAAGTTTTTCATTTTGATAAGGTCCAATTCATCAATTTTTTTTCTTTTATGAATTGTGTTTTCAGTATTTGAAAACTTATCACCAAACCCAAGGTCACACAGATTTTCTCCTTTTTTTTTCCTAAATGTTTTTCTTTCTACCTGTCAGTTTATGAGCCATTATTTTTTGTGTAAGTGTGAAGTATGTTTTGAGGTTTTTTTGCTTTTGTTTATCGTAGGAATGTCTAATTATTCCATCTCCATCTGTTTGTAAAGACTGTTCTTTCCCCATTGAATTGCCTTTGCATCCTTGTCAAAAATCAGTTGACAATATTTGTGTGGATTTACTTCTGGGCTCTCTGTTGGCTCTATTAACCTATGTTGTCTGGTCTATCCTTTTGCTAATACCACTAACACTGTCTTGATTACTGATTGCTTTCTAGTAAGTCTTGAAATTGGGTGGTGTAATTTCTCTATTGTTCTTTCTTTAGTTCCTCTTACTTTCTTTCCTTTTTCATATAATTTTAGAAACAGCTTGTCAATTTCTACCAAAAAATAAAACCTTGCTGTGATTTTGACCAAGAATGTATTAATATTTAATCTGTAGATCAAATTGAGAAGAATTAACGTCTCTACTATACTGAATTTTCCAATCCCTGAACACAGAATATCTCTCCATTTATTTAGATCTTTGTTGATTTCGTTTATCAGTATTCTGTAGTTTTCAGCATACAGATCTTGCACATATTCTGTTATATTTATACCTAAGCACTTCATGGGGGCAGTGCTATTGCAAATGGTATTTTAATTTTTAAATTTTTATTTACTTATTTATTTATTTATTTTTAGAGACTCACCCAGGCTGGAGTGCTGTGGTGCAATCATAGCTCACTGTAACGTCCAACTTCCGGGCTCAGGTGATCCTCCCACCTCAGCCTTCTGAGTAGCTGGGACTACAGGCATATGCCACCACACCCAGCTAATTTTTAAAATTTTTGGTAGAGATGGGGGTCTCACTATGTTGCCCCAGCTGGTCTCAAACTCCTGGCCTCAATGATCCTCCCGCCTCAGCCTCCCAAAGTGCTGAGATTACAGGCATGAGCCAGCATGCCAGGACAAATGGTATTTTTAAAATTTCAAATTTTAAAATTTGAAATTTGTCTAACAATTGTCTATTGCTCATATATGGAAATATAATTAACTTTTGTATATTGGCCTTGTGTCTTGCAACCTTGCTGAACTCACTAATTACTTTCTAGGAACCCTTTTGTAGAGTCTTTGAGATTTTTACATAGGCAATCGTGTCATCTTCAAAGACAGTTTTATTTCTTCCTCTTCAATATGTATGTCTTTTATTTATTTTCTTGACTTTTTACACTGGCTAGGACTTCCAGTATGATACTGAATAGGAGTGATGAGAGAAGACATTCTTGTCTTGTTCCCGATCTTCATCTACTCTGTCATCATTAGGTATGATGTTATTAGTAAGTTATCCATAGATATTCTTTATTGGGTTAAGAAGGTTCCCTTCTATTCTTAGTTTGCTGGAAGTTTTTATCACGAACAGATGTTGAATTTTGTTAAATGCTTTTTCAACATCTGTTGAGATGATCATGTTTTTTTCTTATTTGGTCTGTTAAATAGGACGTATTACATTGATTGATTTTTGACTGTTTAATCAACTTTGCATTCCTGGGATAAATTTCACTTGGTCATGATGTATTATCCTTCTTATATATATCACTGGATTTGATTTGCTGATATTTTGTGGGGATCTCTGTGTCTGTGTTCATGAAGAATATTGTTCTCCATAGTTTTCTTTTCTTGTAATATCTTTGTCTTGTTTTGGTATTATGGCAATGATAGCTTTATAAAATTAATTAGGAAGTGTTCCCTATTCTATTTTCTGGCAGAAACTGTGTACAATCGGTATTATATCTTGTTTAAGTGTTTGATAGAATTCACTAGTGAAATCATCTGGGCCTGGAGTTCAGAGGATTTTAAACTACAAATTCAATTTCTCTAAGGTTATCTATTTCCTCCTGTGTGAGTTTTGGTAGTTTGTGTCTTTCAAGGAATCTTCCATTTCATGCAGGTTATCGAATTTATAGCCACAGAGCTATTCCTGGTATTCCTTTGTAATCTCTGTGGCATCAGTAGTGATGACTCCTCTTTCATTGCTGATATTTGTCATTTTGTGTCCTCTCTCTCTCTCCGCCTGGCTTGAGGTTTATCAAATTTATTGATCATTTCAAAGAAATAGATTTTGGTTTCACTGATTATTCTTTATTGTTCTTTACTACATTGATTTCTGCTCTAATCTTTATTTCTTTCCTTCTGTTTGCTTTAATTTGCTCTTCTTTCTTTTAAAGTGAAAGCCTAGGTTATCAATTTTAGATCTTTCTTTTCTGATATAGGTGTTTAATTCTACAAATTTACCTCAAAGCACCCCTTTAGCTGCTTTCACAAATTTTAGTATATCGTATTTTCATTTTAATTTTATTTAAGGACTTCCTCTTTGACCCAAGAGTGATTTAAAAGTGAGTAGTTTAGCTTCCAAATATCTGGGGACTTTCAGATATTTTTATGTGATTGATTTCTACTTTAATTCCATTATGATCTGAGAAGATATTCTGTATGATTTATATTATTTTAAATGTATTCAGGTTTGTGTTATGGCCCAGAACGTGTTCTATCTTAATGTTTCACGTGCACCTGATAAGAATGTGTATTCTACTATTTTGAAGTGGAATATTCTATAAATGTCAATTAGGTCAAGTTGGTTGATAGTGCTATTCAGGTATCTGTATCTTACTGAACTGATTTTCTGCTTACATGTTCTATCAATTACTGAGAGAAGAATATTGAAATGTCCATTATAATTATGGATTTTTCTGGATCCATCAATTTTGCCTCATGTATTTTGAAGCTCAATTGTTGAGTGCAAACACATTTAGAATTGCTATGTCTTCTTGGAGCAATGACCCCTTTATCAATGTATCATAATCTTATTTATCCCTGATCTGTTCTTTTTTTTTTTTTTTTTTGAGAGACAAGGAGACAGAGTCTCACTCTGTCACCTAGTCTGGAGTGCAGTGGCACAATCATAGCTCACTGCAACCTTGAACTCCTGAGCTCAGCGATCCTCTTGCCTCAGCCCCCTTGAGAAGCTAGGACTACAGGTGTGTGCCACCACACCCAGCTAATTAAAAAAAAAAATTTTTTTTAGAGATGGGGTCTCGCTATGTTGCCCAGGCTGGTCTCAAACTCCTGGCCTCAAGCAATCCTCATGCCTCGGCCTGCCAAAGTGCTGGGGTTACAGGCATGAACCACCATGCCTGGCCTGTTCATGTTCTGCAGTCTACTTTATCTGAAGTTAATATAGACACTCCAGCTTTCTTTTGGTTAGTGCAGGCATAGTACCTATTTCTTTGTTCTTTTATTTTTAATCTATTGAACATTATATATTTAAAATGAATTTCTTGTTGACAGCATATTATTGGGTCTTGCTTTTGAATCCAATCTGACTATCTGTCTTTTCACAGGTATGTTTGGACTATTCACACTTAAAGTGACTATTGGTGGGGGAGAGCAGAGGGATGGGGGAAGGGACATCAAAGGGTACAAAGTTTCAGATAGACCGGTGGAGTAAGTTTTAGTGATTGATTACACTGCCTAATGACCACAGTTAATAATAATGTATTGTATATTTCAAAATTGCTATAAGAATCAATTTTTAACTTTCTCACCACACCAAAAAAAGATAAGTTGGTGAGGTGACGGATATGTTAGTTAGCTTGATTTAATATTTCTACAATGTATACATAGACCAAAATATCACACTTCCTCCATAAATATATACAATTATTATTTGTCAATTTTTTAAATAAATAAATAAAACAAAGTGAGAGCCAGGCATGGTGACTCATGTAATCCTAGCTACTTGTAAGGCTGAGGTGGGAGGGTCGCTTGAGCCCACGAGTTCGTGACCGGATTGGGCAACATAGTGAGATTCTGTCTCTCCAGAAATTTTTATAAAACTTAGCTGGGCGTAGTGGTGCACACCTATAGTCTCAGCTACTCAGGAGGCTGAGGCAGGAGGATCGCTGGAGCCCAGGAGTATGAGGCTGCAGTGAGCTATGATAACACCACTGCACTCTAGCCCTGGTGACAGAGTGAAAAAAAATTCAATAAGTGCAAATTATTATTTTCTATATTATTTAAACAACTTTTAAGAAGCTATGAAAGGGGGAGAGAAATAAGACAATAGCTAGAGGAAGACATGGAGTTGAGGGAAAGTGGGTTTTTGTTTTTGTTTTTGTTTTTTTAATTAATAGACTTTTTTTTTTAGAGCAGTTTTAGGTTTACAAAAGAATTGCACAGGAAGTACAGAGAGTTCCCACATACCCTTTCTCCCTCTCTACACACACAGTTTCCCCTTCAATGAAAATCTTCTCTTAGTGTGATATATTTGTTAGGATTGATGAACTAATATTGTTATATTATTATCAACTAAAGTTCATAGTTCACATTAGGGTTCACTCTTTGTGTTGTACAGTTCTATGGGTCTTGACAAATGTATAATGTCATGAATCCATCATTACAGTATCACACAAAAGAGTTTCACTGCCCCCAAAATCCCCTGTGCTCCTCTTATTAATCCCTCCCTCTCCCAGAGCTCTTGGGAACCATTCTTTTCACTGTCTCCACTTTTTCCAGAATGTCTTATGTGATCATGCATCAGTTAACAAAAAGGATATGTTCTGGAAAGTGCATCTTTAGGTGATTTTGTCATTGTGCAAACATCATAGAGTGTATTTATGCAAACCTAGATGGTATATCCTATTGCTCCTAGATTACAAACCTGTACAGCACGTTACTGTACTGAATACCGCAGGCAACTGTAGCACAATGGTAAGTATCTGTGTATCTAAACATATCTAAACATAGGAAATGTATAGTAAAAATATGGTATTATAATCTTACTGGACTACCGTTGTATATGCCATGCGTCATTGACTGAAACATCACTCTGCGGCTCATGACTGTAGTTGGAATTCTTTCACTTAGCAGTATGCATTTAAGGTTCCTCTACGGGGTTTTTTGCAGCTTGATAGCTCATTTCTTTTTATCACTGAGTAATATTCCATTGTTTTGATGTACCACAGTTTGTCCGTTCACCTACTGAAGGACAGCTTGGTTGCTACCAAGTTTTAGCAATTATGAATAAAGCTGCTAAAATATACATGTGCAGGTTTTTGTATGGATATAGTTTTCAACTCATTTGGGTAAATACCAAGGAGTGTGACTGCTGGATCAAGTGGTAAGAGTATGTTTAGTTTTGTAAGAAACTGCGAAACTGTCCCAAAGGGCTGTACCGTTTTGCATTCCCACAAGCAATGAACAAGAGTTCCTCTTGCTCCGCATCCTCGTCAGCATTTGGTCTTGTCAGCGTTCTAGATTTTGTCCATTCTAAGAGGTTTATAATGGTATCTCATTGTTGTTCTAATTTGCATTTCCCTGATAACATATGATGTGGAGAATCTTTTCATATGCTTATTTGCCATCTGTATATCTTTTTTGGTGAGTGTCTCTTAAGGTCTTTGGTCTATTTTTAATCAGGTTGTTTGTTTTCTTTTTTCGTTTGTTTGTTTTCTCATTGTTGATTTTTAAGTGTTCTTCGTATATTTTGGACAATAGTACTTTATCAGATATGTCTTTTGCAAATATTTTCTCCCAGTCTTGTGGTTTGTCTTTTCATTCTCTTGACAGTATCTTTCACAGGGCAGAAATTTTTAATTTTAATGAAATCCAGCTTATTAATTCTTTCTTTTGTGGCTGTAACTTTTGTCATATCTATAAAGTCATCACCAAACCCAAGGTCATTTAGATTTTCCATGTTATCTTCCAGAAGTTTTATACTTTTGCATTTTACATTTAGGTCTGTGATCTATTTAAATTAATTTTTGTGAAGGATGTAAGGTCTGTGTTTAGATTTTTTTTTTTTTGGCATGTGGATGCCCAGTTGTTCCAACGTTTGTGGAAAAGACTATCTTTTCCCTTATTGTACTGCCTTTGCTCCTCTGTCAAAAATCAATTGATTATATTTACATGGATCTATTTCGGGGCTCTCTAGTCTGTTCCATTGATCTATTTATCTGTTCTTTCACCAACATCATACTGTCTCGATTACTGTAGCTTTATACAGAACTTGGGTAGTATCAGTGCTCCAACTTTGTTCTTCTCCTTCAATGTTGTGTTGGCTATTCTGGGTCTTTTGCCTCTCCATATAACTTTAGCATCAGTTTGTTGATATCCACAAAATAGCTTGCTGGGATTCTGGTTGGAACTGCATTGAATCTATAGATGAACTTGGGAAGAACTGATATCTTGACAATATTGAGTCTTCCTCTCCACAAGCGTGGAATATCCTCCCTTTTATTTAGTTCTTCTTTGATTTTTTTCATCAGAATTTTGTATATAGATCTTGTACATATTTTGTTATACCTAAGTATTTCATTGGGAGGGGCTCTAATATATATGGTATTGTGTTTTTAATTTCAAAGTTTACTTATTTATGCCTAGTATATAGGAAAGCAATTGACTTTTGTTTGACCTTGTATCCTGTAACCTTGCTATAATTGCCTGTTGGTTCCTGAACTTTCTTTGGTCAATTCTTTTGAATTTTCTAAATAGATGATGATGTCATCTTGCAAACGAAGATAGTTTTATTTCTTCCTTCCCAATCTGTGTACCTTTGATTTCCTTTTCTTGTCTTATTGCATTAGCTAGGACTTCCAGTGTGATGTTGAAAAGCAGTAGTGAGAAGAGACATCCTTGCCTTGTTCCTGATTCTTTAGTGGGAAAATTTCTAGTTTCTCATCATTAAGTGTGACATTATCTGCAGGGTTTTTTTTGCAAATAGTCTTTATCAAGTTGAAGAAGTTCCTCCCTATATTCCTAGGTTTCTGAGAGTTTTTATCATGAATCAATGTCAAATTTTGTCAAATGCTTTTTCTGCATCTATTGATATAATGATGTGATTTTTCTTCTTTAACCTGTTGATATGATAGATTACATTAATTGATTTTCAAATGTTGAACCAGCCTTGCATACCTGGAATACATCCCATTTGGTTGTAGTGCATAATTCTTTTTATACATTGTTGGGTTCAATTTGCACAACAATGCTTTATTAGGATTTTTGCATATTTGTTCATGAGAGATATTGGTCGGTAGTTTTCTTGTAATGTATTTGTCTGGTTTTGGTATTAGGGTAATGCTGGCCTCATAGAATGAGTTAGGAAGTACTTTCTCTGTGTCTAAATTCTGGAAGCAACCGTAGAGAATTTCTTTGCTAAATGTTTGGTAGAATTACCAGTGAACCAGTGAACAGAAAGCTTGATGCTTTCTGTTTTTGAACGTTATTATTATTGATTAAATTTCTTTAATAGAGATAGGCCTATTCAGATTGTCTATTTCTTCTTGTGTGAGTTTTGGCAGATTGTGTCATAAAGAAATTGGTCCATTTCATCTAGGTTATCAAATTTGTGAGCACAGAGTTATCCATAATATCCCTTTATTATTCTTTTAATGTCTATAGCATCTATAGTAATGTCCTCTCTTTCATTTCTGATACTAGTAATTTCTATCTTGTCTTATTTTTTCTTGGTTAGCCTCACTAAAGGCTTACCAATTTTACTGATCTTTTCAAAGAACAAGCTTTTGGTTTTGTTGATTCTCTCAATTGATCTCCTGTTTTCAATTTTATCGATTTCTGCTCTAATTTTCATTTTTTAAAGGGGGTAGTAAGGAGGGGGGGTTCAATTTCCTTTTTTTTTTTTTTTTTTTTTTTTGAGACAGAATCTTACTCTGTTGCCCTGGGTAGAGTGCAGTGGCGTCATCATAGCTCACTGCAACCTCACACTCCTGGGCTCAAGCAACCCTCCTGCCTCAGCTCACTATGTTTTAGACAGGGTCTCACTCTTGCTCAGGCTGGTCTCGAACTCCTGAGCTCAAGCAATCCTCCCACCTCAGCCTCTCAGAGTGCTAGGATTACAGGCATGAGCCACCGTGCCTGGCCTAATTTTTATTATTTCTTCTCTTTTGCTTGCTTTGGATTTAATTTGCTCTTCTTTTTCTAGTTTCTAAGGTAGATGATTGATCTTAGATCTTTCTTCTTTTCTACTATAATGCATTCAATGTTATAAATTTACCTCTAAGCACTGCTTTTGCTGTACCTCACAAATTTTGATAAGTTATGTTTTCATTTTCATTTAGTTCAAAATATTTTAAAATTTCCCTGGAAATTTCTTCTTTGAACCATATGTTATTTGACGTATTTTGTTTAATCTCCAAGGGTCTGGGGATTTTCCAGCTACCTTTCTGTTATTGATTTCTAGTTTAATTTCTTATAGTCTGAAAGCAGGCACTATATAATTTCTATTCTTTTAAATTTGTTAAGGTGTGTCTTATGGCCCAGAATGTGGTCTGTCTTGGTGAACGTTCTATGTGAGTTTGAGAAGAATGTGTTTTCTCCTGCTGTTGGATTCAGTTGTTTATAAATGCCCATTATATTCAATTACTGATGGTGTTGTTGAGTTCACCTATGTCCTTATTGATTTTGTCTGCTGGATCTGTTCATTTCTGAAAGAAGGGTGTTAAAGTCTGCAACTAAAATAGTGGATTCATCTAGTTCTTCTTGCAGTTCTAATTGTTTTTGCCTCATGTGTTTTGATACTTTGCTGTTATGTGCATACACATTAAGGATCATTATGTCTTCTTGGAGAATTGACCCCTTTATCACTATGTAATGCCCCTCTTTATACCTGATAACTTTGCTCACTCTGAAGTCTGCTTTATCTGAATTTAATATAGCTACTCTTGCTTTCTTTTGATTAGTGTTAACTGTATCTTTCTCCATCTACTCACTTGTGGTCTATATGTGCCTTTATATTTAAAATGGGTTTCTTATAGACAACAAATACTTGGGGCTTTCTTTAATTCATTCTGACAAACTCTGTATTTTAATTGGTGCATTTAGACCCCACTGATGTTCAAAATGATTATTGATATCATTGGATTAATATCTACCATATTTGTTATTGTTTTCTATTTATTGCTCTTGTTCTTTGTTCCTGCTTTTGTCTTCCATTCTTTTTCTGGCTTTTGTGATTTTAATTGAGCATTTTGTAGGATTCCATTTTCTCTCCTTTCTTAGCATATCAAGCTGTACTTCCTTTTTTCTTTTCTTTTTTTTTTTTTTTTTTTGTTTAGTGGTTTCACTAGAATTTGCAATATACATTTACAACTAATCCAAGTCCACTTTGAAATAACACTACACCCCTTCATGGGTAGTGTGAGTACCTTATAATAACAAAATAATCCTAATTACTTCCTCCCATCCCTTGTATCCTTGCTGTCATTCATTTCACTTATGCATAAGAATATATATGATCAAATATGTTGTTGCTATTGTTATTTTGAACAAACTATTACCTCTTAGATCAATTAAGAGCAAGAAAAATAAAAGTTTTTTATTTTTGTCTTCTCTTACACATTCTCTAATGTTCTTCCTTTCTTTATGTAGATCTGAGTTTCTGACCTACACTTAATATCATTTTCCTTCCTGCTAAAGGACTTCTTCTAACATTTCTTGCGAGGCAGATCTCTTTGCAACAAATCCCCTCAATTTTTGTTTGTCTGAGAAAGTCTTTATTTCTCCTTCACTTTGGAAGGATAATCTTGCTGGGTGCAGAATTCTACGTTGGTGGGTTTTTTTCTCTCAACACTTTAAATATTTCGCTTCACTTTCTTGTTTCTTGCATGTCTCTGAGAAGTTAGATGTAATTCTTACCTTTGCCCCTCTGTAATTGTAATGTTCCTCTGGCTTCATTCTTGATTTTTTTCTGTACCTCTAATTTTTTGTAGTTTGAAAATGATACACGTAGGAGTAGGTTTTTTGACATTTATCCTGCTTGATGTTCTCTGAGCTTTCTGGATCTGTGGTTTGGTGTCTGACATTAATTTGGGGAAATTCTCAGTCACTGTTGTTTCAAATATTTCTTCTCTTCCTTTTCTCCCTCTCTTCTCCTTCTGCAATTCCCATTACACGTATGTAACACCTTTTGTAGCTGTCTCACAGTTCTTGGATGATTTGTTCAGGGTTTGTTTTGGTTTTTCTCTTTTTTTCTCAGTATTTTTTTTTCTCTTTGCTTTTCAGATTTGGAGGTTTCTATTGAGATATCCTTAAGCTTAGCAGAATCTTTCCTCAGCCATGTCCACTCTGCTAACAAGCCCATCAAAGGCATTCTTCATTTCTGTTCAGTGTTGTTTGTCTCTAGCATTTCCTTTTGATTCTTTCTTAGAATTTCTACCTCTCTGTTTAGATTGCCCATCTGTTGTTCTTGCATGCTGTCTACTTTATCCATTAGAGCCCTTAGAGTATTAATCATGGTTGTTTTACCTTCCTAGTCTGATGATTCCAGCATCCCTGCCATGTCTGAGTCTGGCTCTGATGCTTGCTCTGTCTCTTTAAACTGTGTTTTTTGCCTTTTAGTATGTCTTGTAATGTTTTCCTGATAGCCAGACATGATGTGCTGGGAAAGGAACTGCTATACACAGGCCTTTAGTATGTGGTGGTGAGGTGAGGGGGTGGGGCTACATTCTCTAGTCCTGGGATTGGGGTTTTGGTGAGCCTGTGCACCTGGACTGTGAACTTCCCAAGTGCTTCTCAGTTTCCCCCCTTAGGTGAGAAAAGGTGGAGCTGGAATTGGGTATTTCCCTTCCCCCAGGTCAGTTAGGTTCTGATAAAACCCCAGCTGGTTAGTTTCTCTCTAAACAGTTTCTCCTGAGGGCACGTCTCACTAGGAAGAACAGAATGCTCTAGTGAATTTCAAAATGGTCCCTTTCCCTCCCCTTGCCAGGAGCACAAGGGGACTTCTCTCTGATATTCCCTGTGAGAAACTGGTACAGTTCCAGAAGGTAAAACACAAAAGTATGCATGCTACCTGATAACTGGGTCCCCCAGGAGTTTTTATTTCTCAGACTTGTCCACAGTGAGCCTCCAGCAATTGTTCAATTACAGTTAAGGTCTCCCTATCCCAGTACCCGTTCCTACAGAGGTTTCAACTCATGGGTTTCTGCTCTGACAAGTTGTGATTCTCTGTATTCACCTGTCAGTCTCTCCAATGTGGGGCCAGTGGTTTGTCTGTGTGCAAGAGTCTTGTACATAATAATCTGTGTATAGGAATATTGAAAGATTAGCTGTTTTCCAGACTAGAGAGTCCAGAAAATTCTCATAGAGCCAAAATCTTAAAAGGATATCAATTCATTCCTTCATCCTTCTAACACTCATAGATTCACGAAGCACCTATCTGGCATCAGGCACTATGCTAGGGACAGGAATGTCTGAGATGTGAATCCTACCTTCAAGAAGCTTACAGTCTAGAGAAAAAAACAAATATTGGTATAGTGCTTAACCGTTTATGAAGCCTGTGTCCTGTCACATTTAATCCCCATTACAATTCGGTTATTTCCTCCACTTGACAGATATGGCAACTCTGACCACAACCTCTGATTCTTGCTCACCCCCTCCCCTTATGCCGTTCTCCACGCAGGACAGCCAGTCCTCTCTGCCTCCTCCACTTGGGCTGCAGCCATACGCTCCTTCCATTTTCACTTCCCTTTCTGTCCATCTTGGATCCTACAGTCCACTATTTCTGTCACTCTTTTGTTGATCCTGTAAAGTTCCTTGTCTCTCTGAACTTAAATCATACCCTTACGGAAACACCCCAATCCGGGGATGAGCCAAACTATTTTCTTCTCCATGGCTGCAGTTGATCTCTGAGTACCACTGGGCAGTCTCACATGTCAGCATATATTGTTATTTCAAGTTTATGGTCGCCACTGGGCCCTCAGCACTGCCTGGTGATCTTACTACATCCTTCTGACCACCCTGCTCCTTCCCTCCATGCAATGACTATTCACACCTCTTCTGTTTAAACTTCCAAGTCCTATCTCACCCTCTTGCTCTAAAGAGGTGACTTGGTACCCATCTTCACCAAGAAACTAAACACCACCAAATTTACAAATACACCTTCATTTGTACCCATCCTCACCCCTTCCCTCCTTTATAATGGATAGAGGTTCATTTGGTGACAACATCAAATATTAGCAAGGATGTGGAGCAACTGGAACTTTCAGAAATTGCTGGTACAGGTTTGATATGTTACAACAACTTTGGAAAACTCTTTGAGAGTTTCTTATAAACCTAAATATATACTTACCCCATGACCAAGCAATTCTACTCCTAGGTATTTATCCAAGAGAAATAAAAATATATATCAAAAATACTTTCATAAGAATGTCCACAGCAGCTTTATTCATAATAGCCCAAAACTGGAAACAACCCACATGTCCATCAACAGATGAATGGGAAAACTAATTGTTGTATATTCATGCAGTTAGTACTTACCATATTCCACTGTATTAACCTGTAAGAATTAAGGGTACAGGCAATGATATGGATGAATGTCAAAAACATTAGGTTGGGCAAAAGAAGTTAGACAAAAATACTGATTCCATTTACATGAAATTATAAAACAGGCAAAACTAATCTATGGTGATAAAAATTGGAACAGCAGTTGTACTTGGTGGGGTGGGGGAGACAGATTGGAAAGGGGCACAAGGGAAATATTCCATATCTTGTTTGGAATGGTAGTTACATGGGTGCATACAGTTGTCAAAATTCATCAAAGTTTACGCTTAAAATCTTCATGTTTTATTGAATGTAAATTACACTTCAAAACAAATGCCAGCTTCTTAAAATTTAAAAAAAAAAAAAGCCTTTTTCAGATGCATCTGCATCCTGCCACATGGCAAATCTTCCTAGAAAACGTTATCAGAGGCAAAGAATGCACAAGCATTTCTCTTTGGGGTATTAAGATTTAGGTATCCTACTGTTATATCACTAAACAGCCACAAGTGGTTGGATCTAGCTGACTTGGGCCAAGATGCTATGGAGTGGTCCAATATCTCATAGTGAGAATTTTGGAAGAGGAAGGTACAGAGTCCAGAGGGCACCACTGATTGCTGACTGGCAAAAGGATAGTGAGATTGGATAAGATCTGGCTTTGGAGGGAGAAACTCTAGGTGGATAAGAGCTTGGAGGGAAGTGGTACAAAGCGTCAGGGTAATCTTTTTTGATGGGCAAGATTTTCATTGGGGTGGACTCAAGAGAGGAGTAGGATTCTCAATTGGTACAGAGGTATTCAGATGAAATATAGACAAAGGCAAGTGTGACTGGGCCTTCGTGGCTACAATAGGCTTTGCGAAGCTCTCTAAGGAGTCTCCCAACTCCACAACTCTCTCACTAGGTCTAGGCCTTCAGACCAAGGCTGCCTGGACCTGAAGGCACTTCCAGAACTCCAACCCAGCATTCTGACACTGACCCTGACATCACAAGGCCAGGAGCTGGCCTTATAACTGAGTCTCTACGTCATTGTCTGCTCCTAACTCTGCCTCCCATCCAAATGTTGCTGGAGCAAAGTCTCTTACCTTAAACTGAGTCTTGAACACCAAAATCACAGCCCCAGCCTGTCCCCTCCACGGTATCAAGCCTTGTCCCTGAATAGTAATAGCAATTGTAGTCATAGTCATGGTGTGGTAGAGTAGTATTGTTGCAATAGTACTAGTAATTAGAATAGTAGTGATAGTTGATGTTGTAGTTGTTATAGTAGCATCAATAGCTAATATTTACTGATGCTTAACTATATGCCAGGCCCTGTGCTGAATGTTTAAATGCTTTATCTTATTTGATCCTAACAGGTGTCCCCATCTTATCTCCCAGGAGGAGATAGAAACTATGTGTAAATACTCTGCTATAACATTGTTGTTGTTGCATAGGCAAGACCTATGCATTCATTATAGGAAAATAATTAGAAGAGTCAGGTTAGCAAAAAGTATAAAATAAAAGTCACCCAACATAGGAGACTCAGGAGGGTGAGTGGTTGGGAGGGAGGTGAGGGATGAAAAATTATTTAATGGGTATGATTACACTATTTGGGTGATAGCTACACTAAAAGCCCAGACTTCACTGCTATGCACTATATCCATGTAACAAAATTAAACCTGTACTCCCTGAATCTATAAGAATAAAAAATAAAATAAAATAAAAGTCACCCATGATCATATCTCTTTAAGTTAATTACTACTATGCCTTCCCAGGTATAAATTCTTCTATACATTTGTAAAAACAGTATTATTCAGCATGTGGTTTAAGCTGCTTATTTTATTCAATAATGTATTATGAACCTTTTCCCATATTAATAAATGTACTTTTAAAACATCATTTTAATAGCTATTTCATAGTCCATCATTTATAACACAATATACTTACCTGATATCTTATTGTTGGATATTCAGTATCTTTTTTTTTTTGCTATTATAAAAAATTTTTCACATGCCATCCTTATAACTCTGCATACATTTTCATTTATTTCCTTAAGATAGATTCCTAGAAGTAGAATTGTTAAGTCAAAGAGTGTAAGCATTTTTAAGGCTTTTGAAACCTATGAGATCATTGGCTTTGAAGTCCAACAGACCTGACCTTGAATCCTGGCTTATGGCATGTGGCCTTCAGCAGATCACTGTGGGTGCTGAGTTTGCACCCTGTGCTCCTGTATTTGGCAACTTATCCAATTCTACTCTATCACCACTATTTATCCATAGGTCTTCCACTCCTCCTGATTGTAAGCCCCCTGAGGGTAAGGCCTGTGCTTATTTCTCACTGTATCCTCCCCAGCACCCAGCACAGAGCTCTGTATCTAGGCTAGAGGCAGCTGGTGCTGTGGAAAGAGTAGTGGTCTGGAAGGAAGGCACCTGGTTCCATTCCCAACATTACCACTACTAACATTATGGTTGTAGAAAAAGCCCTTCGTGACCTGGCCCCACTTACCTGTCCAGACTCACCACCTTTCACTCTGTCCTTTCACACTAGCAATTCTGAAGTAGTGGTTCTCAGATCTAAGAGTTCCCAGAATACATCTTGCTTTTTTACATATCCATGCCTTTGCCCACATCTCAGGACTGGTAGCCCATGCTGTGCCTTTCTGGAAATTAGGAAAATGTGCCACATCCTCCCAGTGAGACTTCAGACCATACTCACCCCTTGGCCTGGCACCATATTGCACTGACCAACCTGCACACCATTTCCACAGACTGGAACAAACACACTAGCCCACCTAGCAAACCCCTATTCATCCATCAAGCCACAGCTCAAATGCTATCTGCTCTGTGAAGTCATCTTCAGATACCTTAGCACTGCAGTCCCCACCCCTAGGCCACAGACTGGTACCAGTCCATGGGCCGTTAGGAACCAGGTTGCATAGCAGGAGGTGAGCAGTGGGTCAGCGAGTGAAGCTTCATCTGTATTTACAGCCACTCCCCATTGCTCACATCACCACCTGAGCTCCACCTCCTGTCAGATCAGCAGTGGCATTAGATTCTCATGGGAGCACAAACCCTACTGTAAACTGCACATGTGAGGGATCTAGGTTGCTTTCTCCTTAGGAGAATCTAATGCCTGATGATCTGAGGTGGAGCTGAGGTGGTGATGCTAGCGCTGGGGAGCAGCTGCAAGTACAGATTATCATTAGCAGAGAGGTTTGACTGCACAGAGACCATAATAAATCAGTTTCTTTCAGACTCATATCAAAACCCTATCAGTGAGTCACAAGTGACAAGCTGCATTTGGTGGCAGGCTTTATAGTGGCAAGTGAGTATCTTACTTCAATTGTACAGCTGCATCTGATGGCAGGCTTTAAGTCAGCATCTGACACTTATTTTAGTCCGTGCGTGGCCCGCCCATTATTTTATTTACCACTTCCATCCACGCCTCTTTCCCACACTGCACACTTGTCTCAGTCACAGCGTTGGTAGCCCACGAGCTAACCCTAGCAAAAATGACTAAAAAACAAACGTCACTGGAGAGCTTCTTTGAAAAGGGGTAAAGACCCAATGATGAGACAGCAGAAGACTCTAAGACTACCAACAAAATGAAAGCTACATTTAAAATACCAAGAGACCTACTTAAATTACAGGTTCATTGCAACAGGTGATTCACATTCTCCAAGCCTGCTTTCTATAATATGTGGTAACTGGCTATCCAATGAAGCCATGAAACCTTCAAAACTGCTTCACCATATGGAGACCAAGCACCATACATTAAAAGACAAGCCTTTGGAGTTTTTCAAAAGAAAAAAAAATATGAGCACGAAGAACAGAAGTAATTATCGAAGGCCACCACTTCATGAGACGTGTCTGCACTGAGAACATCATTCTTAGTGGCTAACCGCATTGCTAAAGCTAAGAAGCCCTTTACTATGGGTGAAGAGTTGATCCTGCCTGCTGCTGAGGACATTTTGGGAGAGGCTGCAGTTCAAAAGGTGGCATGTGTTCCTCTTTCAGCTAGCACCATAACTAGATGAATTGATGAAACAGCAGAGGGTATTGAGGCACAATTGTTAGAGAAGATAATGAGTCACCATGGTACACAATCCAGGTTGACAAGTCTACCGACGCTGACAACAAGGCAACAATGCTTGTTTTTGTGTGATGTATTTTTCAGGAGGATGCGCATGAGGATATGTTATGTGCACTTCTGTTGCCAACCAACACCACAGCTGCAGAACTATTCAAGTCTTTGAATGATTACATATCAGGAAAACTGAATTGGTCATTTTGTGTTGGTATATGCACGGATGTAGTAGCTGTCATGACTGGACAGCATTCTGGTTTCACTACTCAGGTCAAGGAGGTCACTTCTGAATGTGAGTTTACACACTGTGTCATCCATAGAGAAATGCTGGCTAGCCGAAAAATGTCACTTGAACTAAAAACATTTTGCCGGATGTGATTAAAATTATCAACCACATTAAAGTACATGCCCTTAACTCATGTCTGTTCACACAGCTCTGTGAGGAGATGGATGCAGAGCACACACGTCTTCTCTTGTACAGAGAAGGGAGATGGCTTTCTAAAGGTAGATCACTGGCCAGAGTTTTTGAGTTACGAGAGCTGCTCCAGAGATTTCTTTTAGAAAAACAATCACCCCTGGCAGCACATTTCAGTGACATAGAATGGGTCGCAAATCTTGCTTACTTGTGTGACATATTCAACCTGCCCAACAAACTCAATCTGTCACTCCAGGGGAGAATGACACCTGTGTTCAAGTCGGCAGACAAAGTGGCTGCATTCATAGCCAAACTGGAATTATTGGGGTGACGAGTGAACATTGGGATTTTTGACACATTTCAAACATTAGCAGAGATTTAGAAAGAGACTGAGCCAGGGCCTTCTTTCTCCCAGCTGGTGCATGATCACCTATCTCAGCTTTCAAAAGAGTTTGAGCATTACTTCCCAAGCACAAAAGACCCCGAACTGGGAAGGAATGGATCCTCGACCCATTTGTGAATAAGCCAGGTGAATCGACTTTGTCCCTGCTAGGAGAGGATCAACTGCTTGGGATCGCAAATGACGGTGGCCTTAAAAGTATGTTTGAGACAACTTCAAATCTCCATACGTTCTGGATTAAAGTCAAGGTGGAATATCCTGAGATTGCCACAAAAGCACTGAAAAGCCTGCTTCCATTTCCAGCATCCTATCTTTGTGAAGCAGGGTTTTCTGCAGTGACAGCAACCAAAACGAGATTACAGAGTAGACTGGACATAAGCAACACACTTCGGGTGTCACTGTCTCCCATCACCCCCAGATGTGACCATTTAGTTGCAGGAAAACAAGCTCAGGACTCCCACTGACTCTGCATTATGGTCAGTTGTATAATTATTTCATTATATATTAAATGTAATAATAATAGAAATAAAGTGCACAATAAATGTAATGCGCTTCAATCATCCCCAAACCATCCCCCATCCCCACCCCTGTCCATGGAAAAATTGTCTTCCATGAAACCAGTCCCTGGTGCCAAAAAGGTTGGGGACTGCTGCCCTAGCAGATTTAGTTGGTTTTCCTGCCAAGCTTCCTCTGCTTTCTGAATAGCCTCCATTAAAACAACTATCCTTTTTGAATTGTGGCTGTTTCCCTACATACCTCTCTACCTCATTAGTTTATTCTCAGTGTTTTTTCCTCTTTTATTATACAAAGCCTAGTTTCTAACACATAGGAAGTGATCAATAAACTTGTTGAATGAATGAGTGAGCGACAGTTTACCTCTCTGATCCTCATGTTGCTTGTCTGAGAATAAAAGAATCAGAATAAAAGATGCGTGAAGTTTCTGCCAACTCTAAAATTCCCCTTTCCCATATGCATTAAGTAAATATTTGTTGAGCAAATGAATAGTACCCAAGCAAAAGAAAATCCCTTTAAAGGTGTGTCTTCCAGGGACATGTATCAATTTGTTTAAGTTTTCTTCTAGAAGCAGGCCAGTGTGAGTTTTTGGAATCTCTTAAGTGTTGTGCCTTGCCTCTGGAAACTTTCAGAGACATTTCAGACCATCTGAGATCAACCAAATATAGAGTTTAAGAGGAACTGCTTCAGGAAATCCTTCCAGAGAGTGGCTTGCCTTTCATCTTATTCAGATCCCTCAAATTAGGCAATTTGGAGGTGCTCTGTCTTGAGATTATGTAAAGGACCCATCTCTGTTATTTGTCTTTCTCAGACATTTTCACAAAAGGAACATGTTTCTCAAAACAAGGCAACTTTTTCTTTTGAGACAGTCTCGCTCTACCACCCAGGCTGGAGTGCAGTGGTATCATCATAGCTCACCGCAACCTCAAACTCCTGGGCTCCTGAGTAGGTAGGACTATAGGTGTGCACCACCACGCCTGGCTAATTTTTCTATTTTTTTGTAGAGACGAAGTCTCGCTGGTTTCAGGCTGGGCTCAAACTCCCGGCCTCTAGCAATCCTCCCACCTCGGTCTCCCAGAGAGCTAGATCACAGGCGTGAGCCACCGGGCCTGGCCAAAACAAGGTAACTCTTTACACATCTTTAGGGCTAATGTTACTTCTCTCACGAGAAGAAATTTTACCCTGTGTTCTCCCTCTCTCTTCAGTGAGCTTGTCCTTAAGAGGACATTGTCAACCTCCTCAGAGGGCAGCAATTCCACATGAGGGCATCAGCCCCTGACAAACTAACAGGACCAGATATCTAGAAGAGGGGCTTTTACAAATCATATGGGGTCCTGATCCCTGGAGTCCACTAACTTCCTGCAGTCTTACTCACAATGCTGTACACATGCGCATGTTCTAAAGGAAGAGCAACATCTTCCTTAAGATTCTCAAAGGAGCCCCTCGATCCCAAAAATAAGCTAAGAAAGACCCACTGGTCCAGAGTCTGGGCTAAAATAGGCTAGAAAGTACGAGGACTTGTAAGATCAGATCATGCTCTGAAGAATTCTTTTGCGTTATAGTAAAGACAGATTCATCAACAGTCACACACAGGAGTCCTTGGGGCTGAGCCCGTCCATCCACGCCAGTGGCCCTCCCTTAGGGGCGTTTCCAAATCCCTCGGACTCTCCGAAACCCAGGCTGCTCTGCAGACACAGGGAAGCCCTGGGCGGATGTCAGATGCCTGGCACCTCTGCCCTTATGTCTTAATAGTATTGATAACAGCCTTGAAGCCGAAATCGGGCTCCTGAGAGGGCGTGAGACGTTCTGAATAGCACAATCACTATTCCACCACAAGGGGGCACCCGAAGCCCAGACAGGTGAGACAAGGCGCATCTCGCCTCCACGCCAATCAAGCGCAAGCGCGGGGCTCGGGAGGGCAGAGCGGCTCCTCCGCCCGCCCGTGAGCCAAAGCTGGAAGCTCCCGGTTGTACGACTGGCTCGCCAGGTCCTTCTACCCATTCCACGGGGGGCCTCACTGGCTCCTTTTAGTACAGAGTTTATGTATGGTTCTGGCAGCCTTCAGTCCTTCCCTAGAGGTGACCCTAGACCTCCTCTCCTCCCTGGGGAGAATCTTTGCTCTGGATCGCGTGTGAACATGGCACACACTTTTGTTCTCCACTCCCTGTTGATAGTCCTGAGGCCCTGCAGGGTCCTAAACAGCGCTCAGGGTCATTGGCATGACTTCAGAGTTGTGAGCAGAGCCCTGCAGAAGTATACAGATGCCCATAGACGTCTCTAAAGTAGCTACAGAATTGTGACCCACTCGGACAGAAAGAATAAGGAAAGAACCCAGTAGTCAGAACAAAGGGAAGAGGTACCAAGAGTGGCTGCAGCTTGAGTGGGGATTTCAGGCTTCCCAGGTACTCTAGTGAGGGTGCAATTTGGACCCAGGAAGCAGGTTGCAAACCTAAACCCATCAAAAGGACACGGTCTTAGACAAAATCAGGAATATTAAATTTATATAAATGCAGTTTAAAACATTTAAGGGAACTTAGTATACTAAATTGAGAAGACTTGCCTAGATGCATGGGGGCACCAGGTCTGGCATCCTAGCCTCAAATCTCTGGCAAATAAACAAGTTCAGCATTCCTGGATTGGTAATCATAGATCATGGTCATACATTGTCCACTTGAGATAGTAAAACTGTTCCCCTAGTGGACAGGTGTCCTTTTAACTCCAGGAAGGTTTGGAATTAACCTTTGTGATGGCTTTGTACTATCTCAACTTAGCTGAAATGAAACCATATTTTCTTGGAAATTAATCCCCGTATGGTTCTGGGTGATGGTTGGCCACAAATAAAACATGTGCAAGATTTGAAAGGTAGAAAAGCAGAATGGAAGCAGTAGCCATTATGCTCTGAAGGCCAGTGTGGGGTGCCAGGCACTGCTGCTACTCACATACACCGTCCTTGATCTGCTGGCTCACCTCGTCTGCATGGGTAGCAACCAGGCCTGCAGCTCTTCCAGCTCCTGCCACATCCTCCTTCAGCCTCTCCAGCTCCTGGGCCAGATGTGTGTGCAGCTCCATGGCAGAGTGCTACGTCATTCTGCAGAGACCCATACCTTCAGGATTGGAGGTGGTGAGGCACAGACACAGGCTCCAGTTGGTTTTTGCTCTTCCCCCACTTCACATCCAGCGTTTCTTCCCTTGCATAGCCTTGCATAGACTCCTTCACCAACTCCTGCGATTGCATAAGGTCTAATCTCTAAAATAAGTTTCTTATTCCATATCGTTCATAGTGGTTTTTCCTCTCCAGTGAAAGCTTAACTGATAAAAATCAAAAGTGATGAAGCAATTCAAACTCATGCTAAGTTTCAGATAAGTTTTAGTCGTTGGA
The DNA here is from genome assembly GCA_023783475.1 of Daubentonia madagascariensis. NCBI lineage: Eukaryota > Metazoa > Chordata > Mammalia > Primates > Daubentoniidae > Daubentonia > Daubentonia madagascariensis. The sequence goes on from JAKFHU010000075.1 coordinate 6,998,950, forward strand.
CAATCTGTGTGTATTTGTTACTTATAGGTTTTGTAATGCTTAAAAGAATTTGACATAGGAGCTCTATAGATGAGCCTCATTATTCTATTTAAAATGTATAATTGATTTCCAGTCAATGGTTCTAAGTTGAAGGGTGCAAAAGATGTTGACTGTAAACAGAATTATGATGTCTGGAGAAACTTAAGATCCACTATATTATTAGACTTATTATTACATTTATTAGACTTAGAAAAAGTGTTTAAGTATTTAGGAAGGTTTTTCTTCCTAGGGTCTAAGTACCTAAAAAGAAAACCAAATATATTAAATTTAGATATGCAATCTAAAATATTTAAGGGAATTCAGTGGACTATATTTGTAATGGAATTGATTGTTAATGGAATTTAGATTGTTCAACTTGAGTTAATCAAATTTTAATTTTAAAAAGTGAAGATGATTGTCTTTGTTTTACTATATTATTAATATAAATAGTAAAATGAAATCTGTAGGTTGAAATTAAAGAAAAACAAAAAGTAAGATTTTCCAATTTTTATTAGGTTCATAATAAAATAACAAAATTTGTAATTTGAACCTAAAAAATATAAAGAACACTAGGTTTTTAAAAATTGATTACTTTAGTATAGTAATATTCATTTAAAATTCCAGTAACTATACATAGGCCTTTATTCTGTGGCTTCAAACATCAAAACACACAAACTTCCAACATCCTGCTTCTTCCTCCTCTCCCTAGCCAGCTGGTCCCATTCCTTTGACATGAAAATGTGATGATTCTCCTCGGCCTAGAAATGTCCACACTGTCCACCCTAAAGCTCCCACTGGTTACTCTGAGCTCTAATAAAGGTGAGATTTGTTCCATTTGCTTACCATATGCCTCCTCCTACTGGGTTTCCTCAGTCTTTCCCTTCTGTTCTGAGCTCCGCCCCACTTCAGGAATCCTGAGTTCTCACACTGCCCCACCCCTGGGGAAGAAGGAAAGGAACTGGTGATTGACTCAGACTCCAGTGAACATGTACTGGCACCTATTCTGCATCAAGCCCTGTGCAGGGTATTCACCCAAGTTACCAGACATCACTGCTCCTATCCACCCTATGAGGTAAGCACCAGCACCCCCAAGTTACAGTGGAAACAGACTCATAGAGCTTGAGCAACTGGCCCAGCTAGCAAGGGATTGAGCAGAGAGATGACCGTGGACGTGGTCCAGGTGGCACAGATTTGCCTTGAATGGTCCTCCACTCCTTCAGACTGTCACCATCTGATTGATCCTTACACTCCCTCCCCAGCCTCCAGGACCCTGCCTGTGCCTGTAGCTCTCAGCATTCCTCTGTGGGCAAGAAGCCCATCAAAGCAAGGAGCATCGATTCTGGCCCGACTTGTGGGTCAAAGAAAAGGCTACCACAGCCGTTGGCCTTTGGGGTTGCCTGTCCCTTCAGGAAGTGCCCCAAATACTTTGCAGGAGAGAAAGGTCAGAGGAAGCATGGTGAGAAACAGTGAGGCCTCTGTCACTAACCCACTCTGGTCCTCTCCTACCCTCCCAGCCAAGGGAGCCATCAGAAGCAAGGGAGTGTGGGAAAGATTAGTCAGACATTTCCCTTTGTGTGTTACAGAGTCAAACTCTCCATCTGTGACTTCAGACAAGTTACAGGAGAGCCCAGCAGTGGCCCACAGGGTGTCATAGCAACACGCCTACACCCCACTGCAGGGAAGGTCACTAGACTAACTGTGTACAGTCTACACTCATCTGGTCAGCAAGAGGAATGGCTCAGAAAAAGAACAAGTAGGAAATGCCATGAGCCCAGGTGTCCATGGTGAGGGGAACATCCCCCCACTGCCTTGCATATTCTGCATTATGAAGAAACCTCTGAGTATGAATAATACATATAGAGCAGGCATGTTGCCCATGCACAGCTTGTTCAGTTTAGTGAGTTGTTCTGTCTCTGTCACGCTCCTTTGGTTTAGTTCCCGGTTTAATTGGCTGTTCTTTCCATCCTATTTCTTGTGACTTACAGCCTCAAACATCAAGGAAGAAATAGAAGGAATGAACATTTATCGAGTATCCAAACAAAGCAAGGCATTTCATTCACATTGTTATGCTTAATTGTCCCAACATGCTCCATGGTCCGTGACATTAACCCCAAGTAGATGAAGACTCAATTCACAGAGATTCTGGAAGGTGCTGGAGCTGATCCAGGTAATAACTGGCAGAGACACATTGGGCCCACTGATCTGTCTGGCTCTGAAAGTCACCCTCTCCACCTACCCCAGGAACCTCCTGTCACAATGGGCTTAGGGCCTCTGGAACAGGCCTCAGTTCCAAGTCAAGACTGCTCCTTTCACAACCACGGCTGTCCCTCACAGTTCCTCCCTTGCCTCATATCTGAGAATTTCTTTTTATCTATCGGTCTTGCCCTTTCTGGCTACAAAACCTCGACAGTCAGCACTCAAACCTTACACATATTAATTTACATAATATCTGATTTCAGAAATTAGTTTTACCCAGACCAAAATTAATTCTCTAAATCATATATCACATAAAATCATAAGCCTTGACAAGCCCTAAAAAAGAGAGCACATGCGGGGAGGAGAGGACCACAACGCCACCCTACGAAGATGTGACTTCCGGGTCCCTCAACAAACACCTTCAGGTGCTGCATGGTATCTTTCACAGAAGGAGTTGGGCTCTCCGCAAAGAAAGGGAAATCCCAGGTGGCAGAGAAGCAGGGAGAATGGAGATTGCTGGAGTAAAGACATGAGCAGCTGACAAGGAGCTGTCAGCATCAGTCGCCTAAGGCTGAGGTGTTAATACCCACTTGGGTCCAGAAGAGAAGACCTTGGGCCCCACCATATGGGAAATTGAAAACAAATTGGAAAAGACACCCTTCCACACAAAGCTAGAAACCTTAAGGGAAAACTAGAAAAATCCACTCACCAATACAGCGCTTCAACAAAGAAGTTTGTCTCTGTCTACCTTCTAGGTGGAAAGAAGACTGTCTGAAAATTTGGGCCAGGAGCAGTGGCTCACGCCTGTAATCCTAGCACTTGGGGAGGCTAAGGTGGGAGGATCGCTTGAGGCCAGGAGTTTGAGACCAACCTGAGCAGAAGAGAGATCCCTGTTTCTACAAAAAATAGAAAAATTAGCCGGGTGTGGTGGCACAGGCCTGTAGTTCCAGCTACTTGGGAGGCTGAGGCAGGAGGATTGCTTGAGCCCAGGAGTTTGAGGTTGCAGTTAGCCATGACAATGCCACTGCACTCTAGCCTGGGCGACAGAGCAAGACTCTGTTTCAGAAAAAACGAAAGAAAGAAAATGTGTAACTATAGGCCTGTGCTCGCCCAGGTTCGGGGGTTAAATTTACATTACCCACATGGTTTGGAAACCTCCATTTCCCCCCAAAATAACACAGAAATTGGTATCAATCCAGTAATATCCCTAGAGCGTCTGACAAAAACAACTGCAAAAATACTTTGAAGGGACATGTCCTCAACCTAGACCACTGAGGATCCCCACAGAAACGCCTTGTTGAAGATACACTCTTGATTTAAAATTAGAAAACAAGCCAGGCACGTTAGCTCACGCCTGTAATCTCAGCAATTTGGGAGGCTGAGGCGGGAGGATCACTTGAGGCCAGGAGATCGACAACACTGCAGTGAGCTATGATCGCGCCACTGCACTCCTGCCTGGGTGACAGAGCGAGACCCTGTCTCTTAAAAAAAAAAACCAAAAACTAAAAAGAAAAGTTCTGCCATACCTAACAGCCTTACAGTCTTCTCTTTATAGATGGTTTAGAGGAAAATTCAAGCAAGTCTTGTGTCCCAAATTTTGGGCCTGAGGCAGGGTAGAGGTAAGGAAACAACCAGGAACCCGGAGGTGAGAACTTGAAGACTTCAGCTGAAGGAGGAATCAGAACTAGTGGTGGCCACGAGAACACCAGAACCACTAGGATTTGTGCAAGTGGACAGCGTGCACAGGCCTTGCCCTGAATGGAAATTGAGGAGGATCTTATCCAGACATTAAAGAGCAAGATGACACCTAGGCTACACTCACTGGTCCAGACGGAGGGTTTGGTCAGGCCCTCTCAGAAGTCATGAAAGTCCGAAAAGTCCTCAAAAGAGAGGGCTTCTGTGGGCTTGCCTCTGGAGATGGAAGAAAAGCAGGGAGCTGTGGAAAGAAGACCATATATCTCTTCCCCAGCCAGGCATGGGGAAAGGCTGACCCCAAAAAAAAAGTGGTGGTGGGAGACATGGAGAAATACGGAAGCAGGCTGTATTCCCAGCCGGTAGACAAAACGAAGGGACCGTCCAGCCTAGGATGGTGCAAGGCTCACCAGAAGCTGACACAAAGATCACAGGAGGCAGAAGATGAAGTCATTCCATTTGCCCAGAGAAGAATAAGGTCCAGAAACCTGGCTTTCCTCCTCTCGGCCAAAGTACTCCAGATCTAGCTGGAGCCTGCTCTGCTCTGACCCCCGTAGAGAAGTGACAAGTAGAACAGGGAAGATGGGCCCCTGCACTTCAGCCTGGGCAATATTGCAAGACCACACCTCTAAAACAAACAAATAAATGAACAAATAACAGTGAAGATATTCACCACAACCTGGGAATGATTAGTGACAGAAAAGTCCTCAGGTCCCAAAGTTAGCACTCTCTATAGGGGGAATTCAGGTACCTGACTGATAGTGAAAAGGACAGTTTTGCATGAGTAGCTCTTTAAATCACACCCAGATGTGGCTTCCCACTTGAGTGGGACCCCCCCCCGAGGAGCTGCAGAGGGCTGGGGACAGAAAGGCCAGGGGATGGAGAAAATGAAGAGACAGGAAACTGAAGAGTGAGATAGAGAACAGATCTAACAGCCCTGACAGGTGCAGCCACAGGGTGTGACATTTATGAGCAGTGTGGAAACAACTGCAGAGCCCCTAAATGAAAAACTTCCTGAGGACATAAGCCACCCCAATCTCAGTCATCGGGGAAGGAGCCAGGGGAGGCTGCTGACCCACAACATGCTCCCAGGATGCAAAGAGGGAAAAGTCCAGCTATTTCCAATATCACCAAATCAGTCCCTCCGGGAGAACAGGAAGAGGAAGAGATGAGCCACACAGGAATCTACCTTTAATGCCAAGTGCCCGAGGCTGGGACAGGAGACGCTCCAGGAGCTCCAGGAAACCAGTGACTGACACGGCCAGAGGTTCAATGGGGAAGATAAAAATGGTATGATGAAGGCCAGGTGGGCAATGGTTTGTACCCATGTCACAGTCTGGCATGATTAGAGGAGAGCATATGTGATCTCTTGCCCAGAGTGACAGAGAAGAGACACAGGCCTCAGTCCTTTGTTTGCAATTCTGTAGCAAACTTTTTTGGCCATAAAACCAGACCTCAATTAATTCAAGGCTATTTATGGTCATTGTTGATCCCACTTAGTGTAAAAATTCAATAGTCCTTCCGCAGAAATGTTGTGTTTGATTATGAGTACTACCACAGCTCCATAAGGGCGTTCTGTGATGCTAGTTTCCTTATAAATCTGAAAAATTCTGGTTTCCAAAACTTACCTAACCCCAGAAGTTCCAGATAAGAGCCTATGGACCTGTGCTCAATTCTGGTTCCCCTTCCTTCTTTAAACTGTTATCTCTATGAAAGAAGGGATGGAGGTATGGGAGAGAGGTGACATGGGGCTTAGCTTGTAAACTGTGGACGGGGAGTAATGAGGCATCTTTGTGCACAAGTGTGTGGACAAGAGTGGGTAATGTGTGCATCTGTCACCCCTTTTTGTGAAAGAAGCAGGCATAGAGGGTTTACATGTTTAATGAGCAGGAGAGAGGCAAAAGAAAGGGCGACTGGTGTGTTGGAAGGGATGTCTTTGAAGGGCAGCAGGTCTCTGACAGTGTTTGCCCTTTAAAACTCTCCCTAGCATGCGGAAAAGGGGAGGGGGGGTGGAGGTTGCTGCTGTTAGAAAAAACAGCCACAATACAGCTTCAACTGCCATCAAAGGTTGGCTTGCCACCTGAAGTGGAACAACTCAGAAAGAACCTGTGGTCGCCACCCAGCAGGTGCAAAAGAGAAGCAGCAGTGCCCAGGGGAGGGGCCAGCTCAGAGAGGCCAGGCAGCAACCAGAACGCTGGAAGGGGTCCCTGGGCAGGAGCCATGATGTGGCCACCTCCCTGCTGGCTGTGCGTTCTGGGGACCCTGGCAGGGCTCTCAGCTACCCCAGCCCCCAAGAGCTGTCCAGAGAGGTACTACTTGGCGCAGGCAGAACTGTGCTGCCAGATGTGTGAGCCAGGTAAGAGCGTGGGTCTTGGCAGAGGCCAGTTAAGTGGGGAGAGAAAGGACTGGGTTAAGGTAAAGGAGCACACAGGATGAGACTGGGCTCAAGCAAGGAGAGAAATCCTGCAGCAGCCAGGAGGCACCACCTTGAAGAGGGCAGAGAATCGACCTTCCTTGGACATTGATCCTGGACCCTCTGCTCACAGGAACATTCCTTGTGAAGGACTGTGACCAACATGGAAAGGCTGCTCAGTGTGATCCGTGTCTGCCAGGGATCTCCTTCTCTCCAGACCACCACACCCGGCCCCATTGTGAGAGCTGTCGGCACTGTAACTCTGGTGAGATGGGCAAGGGTGTGCAGGTGGTGACATTGGACAGGCACTTGGGGGAGCAAGGCTGGTGGAGCTTGGTTTAGGGGAGCAAGGAGGATGGCAGTTGGAACTTCAGCCTTCTTCAAGGCTCATGGCAGGTGGAGCCAATGCTAGGAAACAGGGTGCCCTGGGAAGGGCACATATTACTGTGGGGAGAAATCTAATATGTCAAGGAAGGGCATAAGCAGAATTTGAGGGATTGGTGAGAATGGGTCAATGACTAGGATCAAGACAATAAAAAGAGGCAAGTGGCTCTGGGACTGCAAATTTCAGACAAGCAACCCCCAACCAATAAACTGGCTGCGTTCCCAGAGTGCACATTGAAGGCTGGCTATTTGGGACTTGGAATACATCTTTCTAAGGAAATAACAATATAAACCAACAAGTAGGTAACAACCTTTTTTGCGCAAAAGCCAATTTGGGAATATAAGTATGTATGTGGGCTGTGCTTTTATTTTGTAATTCCATCTTTTTAAAAATTACGAAGTATAAGCTTTGCTCAGTGGCAGTATCGTAGCCAAAGAGGTTTATCTGAGGCGCAATTACTGCTGATTGAAAACTTTTCCAAATACCCCACCATGATGACTTGAAATATAGTTGGCATTGGCAATTTTTGACAGTCTCTATGGAGACTGAAAAAAAAAAAAAAGAAGTATAATATCTGCGGCTGTGCTTATGAACTCTATTATTATTTCTCCATCTTACCTACAATTTCAGAAACTATGTGCCAGTATACACTAGAAGAGCAGATTTTAAAGTGGCCCCTTTGAACAAATGTTTTCCATCAAGACACTTTTGAGAACTACTAAATTGTAATTACTAAACTACTTCCTTGTAAAAATTACTAAACTACTACCTTGTTTTCCATAATAAATAGAACCCCCAGGTCTCTGGAAATTCATCATTGAAAACAATGGCACTTCACTCCTTTTTAACCACCAGCCCCTTCTTGAGCCCTTTCCGTTCCCTTTTAGCAGAGACCCTTATAATCACCCCACCACCACCACCACTGTCCCTGCCCCCCCATAACTATCCCAGGCTTCCCTCACTCTCCCTTTGCAGAGCCTTGTCCAAGCTGCCTCACAATTCACAAGGAAACAAATTCTATTAGCAACTCAAGAGTCAGAATTCAGGGTATAGGGGCATAACGATGGGAAGAAGGAATTGTCCCTCTCCCTGTCCTAACAAAAGGAATAAGCAAAAATTTGTTAGAGTTGATAATGGTCTTTGGCATCCTCCCTTTCTGCACCCCTCTTCCACCTGTCAGGGCTCCTAGGACTCCCTGGTCCCCACAAGTGTGCTGCCCTAAGGCCCACCACACTCCCACACAAGCCTGTCCCACATCTGTGTTGCTGCCTTTCTCCGAACCACCCTCCTCCCAACCCCAACCACCTGTGAGCCCCCAGCCTATGCCCCTACCACCACCCTCCTAGCATAACTGATTTGCAGCCACCCAGCACCTGGCCCCTACACTTGAGTAAAATTTATATTTTAAAGGCGAAGGATTCTGTTATCAAGTAACTCTCTAGTAAAGATAAAAACATACCAGGGATCATAGCAGCACTATTCCTGATTGCTAAAAACTGGAAACTACCCAAATGCCCATTAATAGTAAAATGGGTGAATAAACTGTGGTAAATGCATACAATGGGATACTATACAGCAATGAGAGTGAACAATCTGCAATTACAATATGGATGAAATTCACAAAGGGTTGAGTAAATGAAACCAGGCAGAAGTGAGTACATACCACACGATTCCATCTATATAGTACAAGAATAGGCAAAGATCATTTATGGTATTAGGAAGTCAGAATAGGGGCTACTCTTGCGGGAAGAGTGGCCAGGAGGAAGTATTGCTTCTGTTTCTTGATCTGGTGCTGGTTACACCTGTGAGTCCAACTTGTACAAATTCTCAAGCTTAACACTTTTATGTGTACCTCTTTGTAAGTATATTACACTTCAATAAAAAGTTATTAAAGTATCAGCAAGTACAAGAGAAAACTATGTAAGCTCTATTTTTCATAGTTTCTATTTCTGATTCCATGAATCTTCTAAAAGGTCCAACTTTCTTCTTTAGTAACAATGATAATGGCAAAGGCACTGGGTAACAATGGGGGAGGCAGTCCCCTGTTGGCGGGGGGTAACAGAAAGGGAAGCATGACCCTAGAGGTGGGCCTGGGATGGGGTTTGGGGGATTGGGTAGTAGACCTCAAAGGTCTCTGAAGGTCTGACAGTCCTGTGCTTCTCCGGCCCCCCCCTTTTCCCCAGGTCTTCTCATTCGCAACTGCACCATCACTACCAACGCTGAGTGTGCCTGTCCCCATGGCTGGCAGTGCAGGGACAAAGAGTGCACCGAGTGTGATCCTCCTCCAGGGCCCTGGCTGACCACTCGGCCACTCCCTCAACCCACCCACTTACCTTATGCCAAAAGTAAGGTCCAGGCAATCCTCTGTCCAATCATGTGGGGTAGAGGTGACACCCCAACCAGCACTCCCCACTCCCACCCCCATATAAGGTCAGCCTGTTTCTGCCTTCCCATCTCTTCCAGCCTGCTCAGGCCTTCAGACCAGAACGCCCTGGGGCTCCCTGCTCTACTCCTTCTGTCTCCTTTTTTCCAGAGAAGCCTGAGGCCAGGACCATCCAACTGGTGCAGACTCTGGCTGACTTCAGGCAGCTGCCTGCCCCTGCTCTCTCTACCCCCTGGCCACGTGAGTTTTCTCCCTAATCCCCACCCCCAGAGAGAATGCATACAGGAGAGGCCCAGAGGGAAGCCAGTCTGAAAGCTCCTAGGAGTAGGGGTAAGAAGAGGAGGGAAAAGCTGAGTCTAGAATCAGGAGAGGAATGGGCCCAATGGTGGGGGAGGGGGTGAAGGTGGAGGAAAAGAGATAGGCAGGGTGACAGGAGGGTAGGGCTGAGGGAGCCAGGGGCTAGACCCTCCTCAAAACCCCTGTGTGGCCCTGCCTATCACAGCCCAAAGATCCCCGTGCAGCCCAGATTGTATCCGCATCTTTGTGATCCTCTCCGGAATGTTTCTTACCTTCACCCTGGGTGGAGCCCTGTTCCTCCATCAACAAAGAAAATATGGATCAAGTAAGAGACAGAATACAGGTCTCCGGTCCTGCCCTTGCACCACAACCCACCTTCTCAGCCCTGCTGCTCATGCCAGGACCTCACCAAAAGCCCCCCAGCTCCGCCTTCACCAACCCTGGTCCTACTCTCTCTCCTCCTAGCTAGTGCCCTCCTGACAGCCCTCCCCAAGCTCACCCTCCTCTGCTCATCTTTCTCCCTTCACTCCTCCCCCCACCGCTGGCCAACACTCATCAGATTCTCCTCCTGCAGACAAAGGAGAAAGTCCAGTGGAGCCTGCAGAGCCTTGTCCTTACAGCTGCCCCAGGGAGGAGGAGGGCAGCACCATCCCCATCCAGGAGGATTACCGAAAACCAGAGCCTGCTTCCTACCCCTGAGCCAGCAGCTGGGGAAGCAGGGGGGTCCTCACTGCTGTAGAGCCCTGGCCTCCATCCCAGCCCACCAACCCTCCAGAGAGCCGACCTGGCAGCCCCAGTGCAGTCCAGTCCTCTCACTGGGATCCTCTCCTGTGCACAGACTTGACAGAGTGCCTTCTGGAGACTGGCAGGGACAAGGACAAATAGGAATGAAGTGGAGGGCGGATGGCAGGAGCCCTGGGTGTGTACACGGGTGTGTACACTGCGGGAGGCCCCGGGCTCTAGCTATAAACACACTTCCGGCTACAAAAGCCCCACGTGCTGTATCACTGACCTACAAAATCAGCAAAATAAAGTGACAGAGGACCACACTGCAGCTCCCCAGCTTTGTCTCTGAAATTCCAGTCCCCAAACCAAGGCCACTGCTGGCCTCATCTCCCAGGTCAAAGATCGGAGGGAGGAGTTTCCTCAGGTGCAGACGGTTTGCACGGGGGCCTGCCTGGGGGCGGGGGTAGGGTGGGTGTGGCCCCAACTGAAAAGGGGGGAAGGTCCCCAGACTACCAGTCATCTGCCTTCTGACTCATCCCCCTCCTCCTCCAGCCCTCCACCTTTCCCACACTTACATCTCCAATTTCTTGGGGCTCATAGGGAGCAAAAGGGTGCAGGGAAGTCAGGTCTTGAAATCACCCGGGGATTTTTTTGGGTGAGGCAGGTGGAGAGAAAGGAAAACAGAGAGCAGGACTCTGGCAGCTGCTACAGATGGCTTCACCCAGAGGCAAAGGCAGTCACAGTGACACTTCCTCGAAGTGAAAGTGAAAGAGAAGTCAGCTACGGAGAGGACAGAAAAGAAACCCCCAGGCTGTTGCCCAGCACAGAGAGCCCCTCTTCTCCAGCCTGGGCCTCGCAGGCAGAGTGGGATTGTGGAGAAGGGCAGTGTGCAAGGAGGGCCAAGAGCAGCCTCCATGGGCACAGAGGAGGGGTGGTGCCTGCTGCTCTGCTTGGCTCTATCTGCAGCGGCAGAAACCGGTGAGTCGGGAGAGCTGGCTGGGGAGAAGCACGGGGGTAGTGAAGCCCCAGGGAGCCACCTTCCCCGAGATTCCAGAAGGGAAGAGGGGCCAGGGATGACTTCCAATCGCTTCTGAGCCCAACAGGGGAAAGGCTGAGTGGCTGGAAAAGTAGGAATCAATGTGTGCAGGAAAAGAAGCTGAGAACACAGCAGGAAAAAGGCTAAATAAAGAGGGACGCCCTCTGTGGATGTGGTGAGGGAGCCACTGTCCTACCAGAGAGGGCACGGGCCTGGGAGCTGACACTTCAGAAGAGGAAGGGGTTCCCCAGGCCGAGCAATCACTTGGGAGGTGGCCCTGGGGGTGGGGGAGGGGAAGGCTACTTGTGGGACGGAAAGCAGGGCAGACCAGGTGGGCTGGGTGGGAAGTTTGAGAAGCTTGCTGTCAATGCCCCTAGCAACAGCGAATGTCCAGTCTTCTCTCCCCATGGCAGTATTTGCTCATGTGGTTTTTTCTGAGAATTCCTTTGACTGAAAATATAGTCTTTCATTCAATGGTTGGAAATAAAAGTAAAAGCATAAACCCTTCTGAGCAAGGCAAATCCAAGACTTTAAATAATCAATACCAAGAAGTATTTGCCTGGAGTAGCAGTTGCTTCCCAGAAAGCTGGTTTGGGAGATGGCAGAATAGAGGGACACAGAAACAGCTAGGATCCTGGAGGACCACTTTTACCCCTTGGTGACTCCACAGTTTGGTGGGGGGTAGGAAGCAGGTATGGAGTGCTTCTGGACAAGAGGGTGCTCACCCCAGCCTTTTGCCTGCAGAGCCCAGTGCAGCAGAAAGGCACTGGCGAGCAGTGGATGTGGTCTTGGACTGCTTCCTGGTGGAGGAAGGTGGGCACCGTGGCACTCTTGCCAGCAGTGAGGACAGGGCAAAGGCCTTGCTCGTGCTAAGGCAGGTGCCAGTGCTGGATGACGGCTCCCTGGAAGACTTCACTGATTTCCAAGGGGGCACACTGGCCCAAGATGACCCACCTGTTATCTTCGAGGCCTCAGGTAAAAGCCATCCACCCTGCGTCCTTGGTCATTCTGGGCTCCCTCCACTGGGGCAGCCCAGTTCCCAATTACACCCACCCACACCTGCTGCCCATCGGCCCTGGTGTCCTCACTCAAACTCACCCTCCATGTGCACCCCCTCTCCCCAGTGGACCTGATCCAGATTCCCCAGGCCGAGGCCTTGCTCCATGCTGACTGCAGTGGGAAGGAGGTGACCTGCGAGATCTCCCGCTACTTTCTCCAGGCCAGGGAGGCCACTGTTGAGACAGCAGCTTGGTTCATCACCAACATGCAGGTCTCTGGAGGAGGACCTAGCGTCTCCATTGTGATGAAGATTCTCAGAGATGGAGACAGTGGGGCTGTCTGGCACCCCACACTGAGCCTGCCTCTGTGCCCCCAGGGGACTGTGCACACTGCAGGTGAGAAAATGAAAAGCAAGGAGCAAGAAAGGAAGTTTTGTTTTTTTAAAGTGGTGAGAGATGGGAGGATAGGAGAAGAAAGGGAACAAGTCCACCTCCATCCATCACACCCCTGGGAAAGCCCCTGGGTCCCGAAGAGAGAAGTCCTTACCCGAAGGCCCACGCACAAAGACAAGCTATGTATTATCTCCAAGATGGAGAGCATTTTCTTCCTGCTAGGTTGCCGTGAGGAAATAAGACACATGATGCTATGCTGTCCGTTGTAGTCTTATTGAGCCAGTCACCAGTTTTCTCCCAGTGAAGAGCTAGCCTGGTGTGGTGCTTCAAGACATTCAGAGCAAAGCACGGGGATGCAGAATTTGTTCATTATCTCTTATTAGTAAAACCAGGTCCCTGCCCTCTCCACCTCAGCACATCCTCAAGGGCACAAGAAATTAAGAACATGACGACAGGTTTCTCCAGAGTCCACCAATCCAATATTGTGCCTCCAAGAAGAGATAACCAAGTCCAGAGAAGATTAGGGGGCTATCCCAAAACCCCAGAACACTCTAATCTTTCTGTGGTCCAACCTAAATTTATCCTGCCACATTAGAAAAGAAGGGTCCTTATGTCTGTCCAGAGTCTACCATACTCCTGGCAAGGTTGGGTATTTCCCCATTTTTATTTTGGGATTTTTTTGAAACCTACAAAAAAAAAAAAGTGAAGGAATAATATAATGAACACCTACATACCCTTCACCTGGATTCACCAATTGTTATCATTTTGCCACATTCTCTCTCTATATATACATATGCATAAATATTTTCCCCTGAGCTAATTGAGAGTAAGTTGCAGATATCACAACACTTGACCTCAAATGCTCCCATGTATAGCATGTATTGGTTTACAGTAAAGGTCCCTGGTGGTCTAGTGGTTAGAAAAAAAAAAAGAAAAAAGAAAAAAAAACAGTTTATAGTAAAGGACAAGGACATTCTCCTTCATAGTCACAAAACCACCATGTCAGAAACAAACCAAGGTAGGGGAGTGGTCTACTCATGGTGTAGGCAATAAGGGGGTGCAATGTGTAAAGAATTTAATAATAATAAAATCAACTAAAAGACAGCTTTATAGTCTCACTATCTCCCTACCCTGACAATTCTGAACAATATCAGTGATAAAATACTCCTCCCTGCCAGGGCAGACTGTTCCTATTTCTCCCCACTACCGCTTGGTATGCCACAGATCATCATATTTAAGATATTTTAAAATCAATACAATAAAACTCTCACATATAAAGTCCAAACTCACATTTCTCCAGTTATCCCTATACTGTTTTTTTTCTTTTTTTTTTAAGAGACAGAGTCTCACTCTGTTGACCAGGGTGGTCTTGAACTCCTGGGCTCAAGCAATCTTCCTGCCTCAGCCTCCCAAGTAGCTGGGACTACAGGCATGCACCACTGCACTTGGGCTCAATAATATTCTTTACAGTTTTCTTATTTAAGTTCACGATTCAAACAAGGATCACGCATTGCATTTAGTTGTGTTGTCCCTTGTTTTAATCTAGAACAGTCTTTCATGGCACTGACATTTTTGAAGAGTCCAGGGGAGTTGTTTTGTAGAGTATCCTACCATTTGGATTTGTCTGATTGTTTTCCTCATGATTAGATCTAGATTAAACATGTTTCGCACAAATACTACTACTGTGTGCTTTTTAAACTCTTATTCCTGTATAAGTATCATGCACTGATTGCACCACTGGAGCTCTAATAAAATGTTATTCCTATTTAGTCTCCACAGCAGCCTTGCTTAAGCATATGAGCTTGGCAACTCTAAGTGACTTGTCAAAGGTCATAGGGCCAGTAAGTAGAACAACCAGGGTCCCAGAGTTTTTTCTGCTACTCTAGTAGTTCTTACCTGAGGGTCAAGAGTAACCCATACTTTTGCATGTGTGTTTTTCTAGTGAGAGATCCATAGCTTTCATTAGATTGACCTAGGGGTAAGTGACCCCAAAATGGTGAAGACCACCATGTGCACCAGGCTGCCTTTCCATAGCCCCTTTTCTTTGTGGTTTCACCTTATGGGAAATGAGCTCAACTGGACTCACTGTCCAAGGGAGGAAGAAGAGGCAGGTGTATGTCCACAACATGCCCACAGCTCAGAGACCAGGTCATCACAAGGAGGAAGTAGCCCACAAATTACCCCTTTTTCTCTCCACAGTGGAGTTCCAGGTGACAACACGGACCCAATCCCTGACTTACCTGCTGGGGTCCTCAGCCTCCCTGGACTGTGGCTTCTCCATGGCACCAGGCTTGGACCTCATCAGTGTGGAGTGGCGGCTGCAGCACAAGGGCAGTGGCCACCTGGTGCACAGCTGGACCGCAGGGCAGGGGCGGGCTGAGCGAGAGGGTGCCACACTGGAGCCTGAGCAGCTATGTGTGGCCGGGGATGCTTCCCTCACCCTACCCAGCCTCACACTAAAGGATGAGGGGACCTACATTTGCCAGATCACCACCTCTCTATACCAAGCTCAACAAATCATCCAGCTCAACATCCAAGGTGAGGCCAGGACTCAGTCATCCTGGGAAGACATGAAGGGATATGCCTATTGGGAGTGTTTTCCAGACTGGAATCCAAACACAAAGCTGATTTCCTGAGAGGCAGACTGCATTCCCACAGCCTATATGCCATCTTCACCCTGGAAGCGCAGATGGCATGACATAAGGTGTCCCACTGGACTCTAGGCTAGTTCCATCAAGAAATTTCCAGCTCAGGATCCTACTGCCCTGCCCAGCTGTCTCCAGTCCCCCTAGTCCTTTTGGACCACATCCTGAGAAGGAGCAATAGCAAACCAAGGAGGGGTGGTGGGAGAGGTTCTGACCAGGAGGAGCACTTTATCACTGACATCCTTTAAAGTCACTGGCTTATAGTGATAAGAAGTAATCCAACCTTTAGTTGGCTTTTACTATTACTTTTCTGGAAAACACAGCCCCTCCCTCTAACTTATGGCCACCATCCAGGTGAACCCCTTACACCCCCACCCCTGGGTACCCCACCGAGGAGGAAACTTTAGCCTTCACAATCTACTGTCACTCTCAGCAGGAAGAGAAGGCTCCAGGCTCCCTCTGGATCCCTCTGGAATCTTGTTCCTCATTCTTTCTCCAGCTTCCCCGAAAGTACAACTGAGGTTGGCAAAAGAAGCTCTGCCACCCACCCTCATCTGCAACGTTGCTGGCTATTACCCTCTGGATATGGCAGTGACGTGGACCCGAGAGGAGCCGGGCAGATCCCCAGTCCAAGTCTCTGGTGCCTCATTCTCCAGCCTCAGGCAAAGCATGGCAGACACCTATAGCATCTCCTCCTCTCTGATGGCAGAACCTGGCTCTGCAGGCGCCACCTACACCTGCCAGGTCACCCACATCTCCCTGAAGGAGCCCCTTGGAGCCAGCATCTGGGTTGCCCCACCAGGTACTGGGAATGTCCTCCTTTCCCCACCTCCACACTTGGACTCATGGTTGTCCTGCCCCCAGTGCATCTTTGGCCTTGTTCTCCTGCATACATACTTTGTTCATAGCCCAAGCTTCACACTCCTGTCTCTGCTCCTGGCTTTTGTCTTTCCCAATGTGTCTTTTCCCACAGCTTCCACCATATATCCCCTGAGACTTCACTACACCCCAGCCACGGGGAGCCAGGCCATGTGCTTGAGTAATTCCCGAGCCGGCCCTCTAGGAGCTCGTCGAGCTACGGAGACAAGACTAGGCAGGCAGGGAAGGCGACCTAGAGGAGACATTTGAGCCAAGTTAACTAGCTTAGAGGGAAGGGAACACTCAAGATGGAAAAAATGGCATGTGTGAAGGCCAAATATAAAACAGCCTAAAGAAAATTTGGGGAACTGCAAGGAGTTCAGCACAACTAGATCCAAGGGTGTATGGGAAAAGGGGGAAGTGGTTCTGAAGCTTCAGAGGTAATTATATTCATTGAGCATTTACATGAATCAAGCAGTGTGCTAAGCACTTGGCTAACTGAATCTCATACAACTCCCATCTTGTAGATGAGCAAACTGGCACTTGCATGTGTCAAATAATTTGCCTACCAATCAGTGGTAAAGAGAGAAGGTGAAAAACAGGCAGCCTGATTCCTCCTACAGGCTAAACCCTGTAGATCTCAATGGGCCTTCAAGCTGGAACTTCATCCTGAAAGACACAGAATGTTGCTGAAGGTCTGAAACAGGAAAGAGGCAGGAAAGAACTGTACCTCGAAATGCAAACCGTCCAGGAGCACTGGGAATTACTTGGTTGCTGACTAGACTGTGAGCTTCCCAAAAACTGGGCTTTTGTCTCAGCTCATATTATTCCCCAACTATTTACAAAATCCCAGTTTAGCTGTCAACAACTAGTCTAACCTAAATCTCTCTTGCAAAGCAATTTAAAAACATTGTCTTAGGTAGGAAGAGGTAGAGAATTCTGTGTGGAGTAACACACAAACATGTGACAGCCTTGAACATGTACAAATGCTGCTGTGTGCCTGGTTCCTGGCTCCTCCACCAAGGACTCTCAAACACACACTCCTTTGCTTCTCTTCCCGGGACAGACACTGGGGGTAAGGGCTCAGCCAACGACTCCTGCCCACAACGACTCCTTCCCATGTTGCTCTTGCCTACAGAGCGTAGAACAGCCTTGGGAGTCATCTTTGCCAGCGGCCTCTTCCTTCTTGCACTGTTGTTCCTGGGGCTTCAGAGACAGCAAGGTAAGAGCCTGGCTGTCCTCAGCTCTGGCCCCTGACCCACCTCACTTGTAGATCAAACCAGTCCACCCACCTCCCCTCCCAGACCAGGGTTGAAGCCCAGCCGTTCCCAGTTCCAGCCGGCCCACCCACCACAGCCCCCTGCTTCTGGGGTTACCCCAAACGAAGTCAATCTTGTTTACTCCCAGCTACCTCACCAACATCTGCCAAGACTCCAAAGCACTCTGGGTAGCCACTCGCCTTCCTCAGAGTAAAAAGAAATAGTCATGTGCTTCCAGAAGGACTCTAAGCCAAGCTGCAAAGCTGGGAAAGGCACGAAGATGGCACCAGGTCACAGGGCACCAGCCCTGGCTCTGCTCAGGCCTCTGCCTTCTTTCACTATGCTCCCTGGGCTGACATGCCAAGGAAGAGGTGAGAGGGCAACAGGAAGGCAGAATGTCCAGGTACAGGTTACAACCAAAGAGCCGGATTTGAGGTGAGGTCGTAGGAAAAGAAAACCAGAAAAAATCAAGAAAGGAGCAAGTGAGGGGCAATGGGGCAAATGGGTAGGGGTTGGGCCCCTAACCACAAACTCTGAGCTCTGTCAAAATAAAAGCCCCATGTCCCCCAAGGCCAAGCTTTTCCACTTTCCTGTCTTTCTCCACACTGGTCCCAACTGAGCCCTGTCCCCAAGCCTAGCTGCTCCAATCTGCAAAGTGTTGAAGATGTGAAACAAAGACCCTCTGAGGCACCCAGGGCTCCATCTCAGTTGCTCAGTGTGACTCTAAGCTGTAACTAAAGTTCTGCTCCTTCAGAGAGTTACCAGGAATTTCAGGATACCTACAGACTCCTCACTCCCTCAACTGGGGAGAGAGTTCTCCTTTTATTCATTTCTAAAACATGCCTGGTCAATCCAGTGGAACTCAGATAAGAAAACTGTACGTGAGGATGATGGAGAAAACAGGTGTTCACTTGGAGGCCTCATCGGGGCACGTCCCCTGGACCAGGCCAGGCAGGCCAAGGACCTAGGAAGCAGCAGACAGGAGAGGCCTGAGGGAACCTGCAGATGTTTGCCAGCATGAGGTGCCCACTCGACTTCCTGTCGTCACTTCCTCTCACTAGCACCTGTGAGAATTGGGCTGCTTCAGGCACGAAAGCCGAGAAACCACTTCCTCTACCGATACACAGAGCTTCAATCTCCATGAAGACCACATGGCACACATAAGCCAGCCCTGCTGGACCAAAGCGACATCAGACTACTAGAAAGAAAGGACACTCCCCCCTTCCCTCCCCAGTTACTCCAACCCAAACAACAACCAAGACAGTTTAGTGGTAGGAATTTGTATTTTTTGCCTTTGTTCAGAATACATGAAACTGGTTAATATGCCACATGCCTTTGGTGGAAGTACAACTGTTATTACTCTATACAAGTATGAGATTGGGGTTAGGAAAAAAAGACAAAGAGGTGATGACAGACACACGGTGGAAACCCCACATCATCTCATGGCAAACCAAAGGAGGGGATGTGGGAAGCTAGGCTTCATTTGACTGAAAAGTCCCGGGGCTAGTTGCATATTTGCTCATGCACGAGGTAGTGGGAGGGAAGGGGGGTAGCAAGGACACAGAAGAGGACACAGGGTGGGGTGAGAAAGAAAGTAGAAGGGCTAACAAACCCAAAAGGACAAAGTCGACTATATCTGGTGAGCCTCAGAGGGACAGAAACCCAGGAAGTAATTCCCGTGATAGGGTTGGGTGGGCCAAGAGGGTGGATTTGCTCCAGGCTTGGGACACATCGAGGTCAGTGGTGGTTCTTCTCCAGCGGTGACCCCCTGCATTAGGCAAAGAGGAGCCCACAGGAGAGTGGAGACCTTCGAGGGGGACGGTTGGGAGGGTACACTGACTGCTTTCTTCCAGCTCTTCAGTCCTGCCCTGGGGCAGGACGAAGGGGGTATGGGAAACAGGGGCGAAGGGAAAGGAAGGATGGTTTTGCACAATGAAATGCTGCTGCATGGAGAGTGGGCGTCTGGACCCAGCCAAGCGTGGCTTCAGCCTCTTCCTGCTTGCGGACCAGAGGATGGAATAAAGGGCTTGGGTATTCCCCTTCTGTTCCCAGGCTGCCTCCTCCCCTCGCACCTGGGTTTATCCCATGTAACATCCTATCCTGAAGCTCAGCAGTAGCCCCCAAGGTAAGCTGAGCTGTTCCCATCCTCAGGCTCTACCATCTGTACGCACAAACCACGCAGGGAAGAGGGAAACAAAGGAGGCAAAGTAGAATTCAGATGGGTAAGGGTGGTTCGAAGGGGAACGTACTGCGGGAAGAACAGAGAGGCAGCTCTAGACAAGAGGGCCCCACGACAGCACAGCAATGCACAAGCACACCTATCACAGACTGGCACGCCTCCCCCCCAGGGTGGAGTTGGTGGGTCTATTGGACTTCTCTAAATCCTCAGGATCGGCCAGGCGTCAGGAAGAACCTCTCGCCTCATCCCTATCTTTGGCAAGTACACGGGGATGGTCGGAGGAAAGGATTCACTTCTTTTTTCTTCCCGCCATACTCACGGGGCTACTTGGAAGAGGCTCACGTCTAACACCCTCATGTTTCTTTATCAACAGGAAGGAAGGACTGGGACCCTGCTTAACAGAGGGCAAGAGTGGCTTCCTCCAAGCTTGTTACTTTCAAATTAGGCCCTTGACTCACCGTTTCTCTATAACTAACAGGCATTCTCTCTCTTTATCTACACCAACAATTAACCAAGAGCTACATGAAATTATTTGGCTAGATAAAAACATTGACTAGATAAAATTATTTGGCACCCTCATGAACAAAACAGAATGCAGCAGAAAACATGACAAACAGACAGCTCTGTCCTGTTAGAAGCATATGGGACTGCTTCTAGGATGCAAACAAGAGTCTCAGTCTTTCCACAGTCCACAGGGGTTTGTTCTCCAGGCCCATGGGGAACACAGGAAAAAGTTGTAAGATCCCCAAAGACATAGAAAATCTTAGACTAATAGATTAGAAATAACTGCAAAAAACAGGTTTTAACTTTCTAAAAGGGTGTTGCACCATAACCAGGTTGGACTTGGAGCCTCTTCAGGCCTGGCCCAGGAGAAAAACTCCATGTGACCAGGGCAGCACTGAGTGAGCCACTGTCTTCCCAGCTATTCACAGTCTCCTGCCAGCAGCCAGGCCTTTCTAGGAGACACCATGGGCACCATACTTTCTCCCCAAGTCTGGGCAGCTTCTTGGCACTTCACCTCAGCCACTCCCCTTCCCCTTCCCCTTCCCTTGGCCTCCAGCTCTTTTGGGCTCTGGGGGGAACTTGACAGTACATAAGAAGGGGGTAGGGAGGAGGCGCCAGCTGGTGCTTTTCAGGTAGTGACTTCAAGACTGTGCCACGAGCAGCATTTCTAGTATCGAGGAACGTAGTGCAAATGAATGCAACAAAAAAGGAGGAATGGATGATGGAGAAGCCTGGGCTGGGGATGGAGGAAGGCAGATGCGGAAGTTTGTTGACGGAGCACACAGAGGGAAAAGGACATGAGTTTGGGTGGCAATGGAGAACAGGGAAGGGGGGGGCACATTCTCAAGTAAAAAAGTAGACTGGACACAGGAATCAGGAAGTCCCAGATGGAAAAGAGAAAGAGACAGGAGAAAACAAGAGGGCAAATTACATCAAGTTACTAGACATTCAGGTCTTTCCATTGTAGGTGCCCCATCCCTATGGTCTCCCTCTGACCCAAGCCAGTGACAAACAGCACAGCTCCACTTCCTCAGAACAGAGGGGCCATCTCCCTGCAACACGTTGCAGGGGGACAGCTTGTCTGTCAAGGAAGCCCCTTGTCTTTGCCCTTCCTCCCTCCCGGACCAGGGGATGATCCCACGGCAGCGGTCTCCATACCTCAGTCAGAGCAGCCCCACTCCCCAGGCAGGCAGGCAGGCAGGGCTGGGAGAAGACTCCGGGACCTTCCCACCTCTTCACCCCACCAGCAACCTCAGCGATACTTACTTACAATAACTACCACGATGATGGCACAGATAGCTCCCAGCATGATCATCATCTGAGGAAACACGGACAAAAAATGAGCCCTTCGATTGGGGAAGTAGGAAAGGAGCCAAATCCCTAGTGGGAACAGAACTTCCTCCATCCTTGGGACAGTGGAAGAAACCACCCATCACTCAGGAGACCTACAGGCCTCTCAGGGAGGCCCCACCCTTCTGCTTCCCATAGGATCATAACCCCAGCACCACATCTGTAGCTTTTCAGAAATATCACAGGACCTGCAGCTAGCTCCTTTTTGCTTAGTTCCTATTGCCTTGGGGCTTTAAAAGGAGTTCCAGTAGAAGTACAGACTTGTGTTGTGCAGTCGATTGGTTTGGTTTTCATTGTGAAATGTTCTGCTCATTCCCAAAAGTTGCAGATGTTTAAAAATATATATATACTCAAGCCATTGTGTTGATGTTGGGTGTGTCTGAGGAAGGGCCAGGTGAGAATTTTTGCAGGCAACTCCATTAGGGAAAAGCTCCTTAAATAACCATTCCAAACTCCTCAGGGTATCACTTTCTCCCAGTTAGTAGTTCTGAATACTCTAGCCTACCCTGGTGGCCAATTCAGGGTAATGCATCTCAAGGAAGAGGCGTTCCAGATTTCCTCCCAGGCATTGTGCAGGGCAGAGATCCTGCACCATTAGAGACAAGAAACACAGAAGCTGGGAATTTTCTTGCCTTCTACAAGTGGAGGCCCAGGAAAAGACGGGGGAGAGGACAAGAAAATTCACCTTGCAGTTTTTCCACCAATACTTCCTCTTTAGCTTGGCAGCACTGCTCTCAAATTGTGACGCTCCTGCCTGCAAGGCATCAGCTCGGTCATCCAGCTCTGACAGCTTCTGGTCCCTCTCCAGGACTTTGTCCACATTCACACGTATGATGTCCACGACCTGATGGGGACACAGAAACAAAGCTAGTATGCTCCCCACCAGACACAGGACAAAGAACCACCACTAGGGAATTACAAGTCTGGCCCTGTGTAACTCTAAGGGATACTTTGCCTCCCAGAGCCTCTAACTACCTCCCTATAAAAAAAATTTTTTAAAAAAGCCCAGATAAGATGTTCCCTTCTGTTTCTAAATGTCTATGATTTGGAATCTTTCAGAGAAACAGCTATCTACCTACCTCCTCCACTTGTGCCTGTGTTTGCTGTAGTCGTCTGTTACTGGTCGTGTTAGGAGGAGGGCCAGGAGGACCCCCACCCGGGGCAGTCCCTTCTGTCCCTTCAGTGGGTGGCTGAGCTGGAGCAGACCTGTGGAGAGAAGGGGGCAGAGTACACAAAGTAACCAAGACAAGAAAGGAGCCAGGCATGGTGGCACACAGCTATAGTCCCAGCTACTTGGGAGACTAAGGATTATTTGAGCCTAAGAGTTCACGTCTAGCCTTGGCAACATAGCAAGACGTCATCTCTAAAGCAAAAAAGACTCATATGTACCCTCACCCCACAGCACCAAAGCAATTATGATTAGGTTATATGCATGCAAACAGAAGGGATTCTAGCTCCTTGGCAATCCCAAGTAGGGAGATGCAGCATAGAAGCAAGAAGCAAAAGATGAAAGGTCCTGTAACAGCATTTAAATGGGGCTCAGCAATATCCACGGTGGCATCAAGAGATATTGTCTGGGGCTATCCTCTGATGCAAATGCAAGCACATCCTCAGCCACAATGGCTACAGGGACAAATATGCCAGCCTTGGCCCAAATGGCGTCCAGCTGTAAGAAGCCTTTCACATGAAGCAAACTTGAAAATCCCAACCCAGGATAAGAGATATTTGTAGAAAAGACTAAACCCCCAGGACCAGCCTAGGGATTGAACTGCAAAGCTTGAATGTAAAAGCCTACGGGATCTAGTCATTTGTTATGTCGCTCACAATTACGGGAGAATTGGCTGCTGAACAGGCAACTTGAAGAACCACCAAAGGCAAAGTCCATGTAGCTGGAGTGAGTCAGGGCTATTTGTTTGCTTTGCTTTTGGCAGAGAAAATAGAGGTTTCACTTAGATAGAATCTGGGGCCCAAAGCAATTACATTAGTTATGGAGACTGGTCCAAGAGCATAGATAGGAAGCAAAAATGCTAGAAATAGTCCTCAATGTACATGTATCACAGACATTCAGTCCCTTCCTTTTCTAGATTTGGCACAGAGTCTCAGGAAACTCCCCTAGTTCCTTATGTCCCAAAGAGAAATCTTGGTGTATACTACTATACACATGGAGACTATTCTGTCTTGCAGTACCACTCAAGGCTAAAGGATCCCTTAGCCTTAGAAGAGAATAATTTAGTGTGGGGTCTTCAAGACAAATTCCTTCTATCTCCCAAAACATGGAGGCTAAATTCACTTCCTAAAGAATTCCCAGAAGTATAACCTAAGGCATGAGATTTTTCTCAGCTAAGGAAGAACCCAAGCGAAGGGAGGAGATCTCTCAAATTTGATGGAGAATAGATATTACAATAAGAACTCAAACAGAGGCAGAACCTCACAAAACATACTTCACAGGAGCAGCCCAAGAGTAAACGCACTAGCGATTAAACCATCACAAAGTCACCAAAAAGGAAATTCCTTGACTAATCACAATAGAATACCCAGAAGCTCCTCTTCCTTAACTAAGTGAATTTCATTCAGTCTAAAAGACAGAGAATAACTCCTCAGAGAAGCTATACTCACAGATTAGACTGGACTCATCCCCATTTAAGGAACAGCTTTCACATTTCCCTCTAAGGTGCAAAGGAGGCAAAGAAAAGAACAATACAAAACCATGAGAGCCACAAGACTCATGTGCTGCTACTGAGCTAGCTAAGCCATTTAGTTCTTGACTGAAGGCAGAAACTTCAATGAGTAGGTAGCAGCCAGTGTTGGAAGCAGTCCAGGATGGTGGCACCAATGACAAGATTAAGGTCAGAGACCTCGTGATGCCCTACTAGCCACCATGCTTTCTCCATCTCCTCCTGTTCATCCCACATGGATGCTATCTGGAACCAGTCAGCTGAGAAAGATCCCTCTCCCCAAAGTGAAAACAATCGGAATCCCAGGGTTTGTCCAAAATGCATAGAATACTCACATGTAGTTAAAACCACAGAAATTAAAGAGAAGTGAAATGGCTATAAAGCATTTAGGGGGCCCATTTTACTTACTACTTTTTGGGAGTTGGAAACACTCAGCAGTAAAACATGCAGGGATAATTACAACTCTTATCTAACACAAGTAAATTTTTTCCTTTTTTGTCACTAAAAGAAGCAACACAAATACATCTAGGATTAGGCTGGGGCTCCAGGCAGTAATCAGAAAGAAAAAATCTCTATTAGACATATTGTGGTACAGGGAAGTACTTCATTTGTCTAGCCATAGTACTCCCTCAGGATCTTGGGAAGGGGTGATGTTGAAGGTGGCTGGAGACTAAACTGTGTGTGTTGGAGGAAGGGGGGAATGTCCGGCTCTCCCTATTCCTCCTCCAAACACTTGGCTGAGACTCTATGATAGGAAAACCTCCTATATGGGTGGCCTTGGGATGAATGCCACTGCCCCTTGAATCTTTCTGAGCTGCTCACTTAGCACCAGAGAACTGGCAGTCAAGTTTCTGGAACTTTGCTCACTGACAAGAGGAGGGTACACATCACACTTTGGGTGAGGGGCATACACAAACCCAGAGATTGGAGAGCAACCCAAGTTACTAACTGGCAGGTGCACCCATGACTGTCTTTTCAGAGGCTCTAAGTACTGATTCAATAAGATGACAAGAAAGGGCTTTCGAGTCCCCCACTCGGTTGTCTCCACCCTCCCACCCTCTTCAGTACTCCACTATACTGAAACCAGAATAAGGTGCCACTCAGACCAGAGGAAAGAGTGCAATGAACGTGGGACCCCTGCTCCCCTGCCCCGCCCGTGGGGTACTGGCTGTGGCTGGTGCCAAAATGGGGTGCTGCCCCCCTCCCTGAGGGTGGCCCGGTCTGGGGCAGCTCGCGGTGGTGGTTCCCCGCGTCGCCGCAGCTGCTGCAATGCGCCATTTTCCGTCCCGCAGAGTCGGGCGCTGCGGGGAGAGTTGTCAAGGAGGTGTTCAGCCCCATACACCAGAGTCAACTCACATTTTTCTGACAGAGGGAGTGGGTGTCCGTCTCCTCTCCGGAGGCTGCGGCGAGACACCCGGCTGGGCGACGCTGCGGCTGAAGTGGACGTAACTGCCGAGCCCCGCCCCCAGCTGAGCACCCCAAGCTCTAGCTGCGGTGGCACTTACTGCAGCTGCCGCACCGGCCCCCGCCTTTATTAGTGCTGGCCACGCCTCCCGGATGACGTTAACAACCCGCGGCCCAATCCGCGTCCAGGACGGCCGCCCAGGGCAGAAGCGACGCGGGCGAAGGTCCTACCGACTCCGGAAAGGACGTTGTGAGCGTCACTAACTGACCGATACAGCTATAGTTTGCTTTCTGTCTAACTAAGCGACAGGGCGGGGAGGAAATACGCGCCAGCCCCTCGGAGGGCGCTTCAGCAGTTTGAGTTAGGCATTTTTGGTATCTCCCAACCAATCGCTGGACAGTTCCGAAGTTCGGGCCCGCCCACCGCCCCGAGCCCGGGACTCCAGCCAAGCGCACCGCTCCGGCACACAGCCCCGGGGGGGCCGGGCCCCCAGTGGCTGGGACTCTGGAGTTGCACCAGACGCGGTGGTCCGGCCGTTTGTGCACAGCCATGGCGCCCAGACCCGGCCAGCGCTTCACCCCATCTCCCCGCCTCTGACAGCTCTGAGGATGCAGCATCCACAAGGCAGAGCCGCAGGCTCCCGGTGCCAGATACCCGGCGCGAGGTTCGTCAGACCAAAGCAAATACGAAGGCTCCGTCCATCTGTTTCAGTCAACATAGCCTATCCTAAATTGAACTTTCCCCCCAAACCTGCTCCTCCTATCCCTCCAGGTAGATTACCATATCGACGCAGTTGCCCAGACCAGAAACCTGGAAGCCATCCTAGATTTCCTCTCCTTCATCTATTCCCTTCCTCCAATAATTCAAGTCGATTTTTCCTTCTTAGTATTTCAAGAATTCTCTTCCCTCTTCTCACTATTATCCCTTTCCTGGCCGCCGTCAGTTGTAAAACTCACCATTATTTTATGTCCCGCTAAGAGGTTGCAAATAAACTGTAACAATGCTTTCTTACCACTTAGAATTTTTATTTTACATTTGCCTTTTGGCTCAGATCAAGTGTATTGAAAGTGTAGATTTATATACATATAGATTTTTATCAAATTTCACTCTTGTGCATACATAAAAAGGGAAATAGAAAAGAATAACGTGGTAACAGTATCCCTAAAACTTCATAGTCAGAGACCGAGTCTTAATGATGCGTGTTTTTGACTCAGTCTTATATGTCCATGAATTTCCACACAATGTAGTCCTCTGTGCATGCCATCAGGGCTTTGGTGATGCAGCATTTCCTAAGAATGTTCCTCTGTCTCTGGAATTTTCTTCCAAGTTTCAGACACCCATTTTGCAAGTTTTGATGCTCATGAGTGGGTATGACAAATACAGTATGACTGCTGTCTGACTAATAGCTATAGTGAAACATCCCAATTTAGGGGTTCAAATGCCAAAAAAAAAAGTGCCTCCTAGAATCAATGAAATATAATACCATTCTCCTTCCAGTCTCGTCTGCCTCATATCTATCCAAATGTCACACCCTTCTTAAAACCCTTAAACAATTGCTCTTAGAACACAATGCATTGATCATATGTGTTTATCCCATCCTCCGCCTGAAACATCAAAATGACAATTTGGAAAAACTGAAAACAAATTATAAGCCCCCAAAGACAAAAAGAACAGGAGGAAATGTTTCTGGCAGTACAAACACCTAAGTATCCCACCAACTCTCCCCTGAAAAAAACTTTAAATCCCTGAATTTTTTAAAAATTAAAAAATTAGAAAAAATTTTTAGACTTTGTATTTTCAAATAGTTACAGATTCACATGAGGTGGCCAATGTATATATATATATATATAGAGAGAGAGAGAGAGAGAGTGTTTCCCCTATGTCTTTTCACCCAGTTGCCTCAATAGTAACATCTTGTTTAACTACAGAATATTAAAACCAGGAAATTAACACTGGTACAATCCACAGAATTTATTCAGATTGCACCAGCTTTACATACACTCATTTGTGTGTTTGTGTGTGTATGTGTGGTTTTATGGACTTTTTTCGTATGTGTAGATTTCTATAACCACCACTGCAATCAAGATACAGAACTATTACATTACCACAAGGATCCTTTGTGCTATGCCTTTATATCCACCCCAACCCTATCTCTAACCTGTGACAACACTAATTTGTTTCCTATCTCTATAACTTTATTTCAAGAGTGTTATGTAAATGTAATCATATAGTACGTTACTTTTTGAGATTGGCTTTTTTCACCCAATATAACTATCCAAGTTATTGTGTGTATCAATAGTTTTCATTGCTGAGTAGTATTCCATGGTATGGATATACCATAATTTGTTTAACCATTTACCTGCTAAAGGACATTTGAACTGATTCTAGTTTGGGGCCATTAACAAATAAAGCTGCTACGAACTTTCATGTACAGGTTTTGTGTGAACATAAATTTTCACTTCTCTGGGATAACTGCCTGAGTGTAATTCTTGGGTAGTAACGTAATTGCATGTCTAGTTTTATAAGAAACTGCCAATGTGTTTTCCAGAATGGCTATACTAGTTTAGATTCCCATCAGCAATGTATGAAGGATCCAGTTTCTCCATATCCTCACAGGCATTTGGAGTTGTCATTTTTTTTTTTGCTTTTTTTAGAGATAAGGTTGGTTGGTGGGCTGGATGTCTCTATGTTGCCCAGGCTGTACTTGAACTCTTGGGCTCAAGGGATCCTCCCACCTCAGTCAGACTCCTCAGTAGCTGGAACTAGAGGCACGTGCCACCGCGCCCAGCTGGTTTTTTAAAAATTTTAACCATTCTAATGGGTGTTTAGTGATATATCATGTGGTTTTAATTTTCGTTTCCCTGATGGCTAATGATGTGGAGCATCCTTTAAAGTGTTTATTTACTTTCTCTATACCCTCTTTGATGAAACGTTGGTTCATGTCTTTTGCCCACTTTCTAATTGGATTGTTTGAATTTTTTACTATTGAATTTTGAGAATTC
Organism: Daubentonia madagascariensis; assembly: GCA_023783475.1. Taxonomy (NCBI): domain Eukaryota; kingdom Metazoa; phylum Chordata; class Mammalia; order Primates; family Daubentoniidae; genus Daubentonia; species Daubentonia madagascariensis. Next base: position 7,027,364 of record JAKFHU010000075.1, read on the forward strand.
TTTACATATTCTAGATAAAAGTACTTTGTCAAATATGTGGTTTCTCCCAGTCATTGGTTTTTTTAATCCTCTTAACATGGTCTTTTATAGAGGAAAAGTTCTTCATTTTGATAAGGTTCCATTTAATAAGGTGTAAGGTTTAGTTTGTTTGGTGCTTATTGTCTTTGTCAATGGATATCTAATTGCTCCAGGACCATTTGTTGAAAAAAGTCCTTCCTCCATTGAATTGCTTTTGTTCCTTTGTCAAAAATCAGTTGGGGGGCCAGGTGCCATGGCTCACACCTGTAATCCTAGCAATCTGGGAGGCCAAGGTGGGAGGACGGCTTGAGCTCAGGAGTTCGAAAACAGCCTGAGCAAGAGTGAGACCCCGTCTCTAAAAGAATAAAAAATAAATTAAAATGTAAAACATCAGCTGGGCATATTAGTGCTGGTCTACTTCTGGATTCTCAATTCAGTTCCTTTGATCCATGTGTCTATCCTCCCACCAATACCACCTTGTCTTGATTACCGCAGCTATAGAGTAGTAAACACTAGGTAGAGTTATTCCTCCCTTTTTATTCTTCTTTTTCAAAATTGTTTCAGCTATTCTAGGTTCTTTGCCTAAAAGAACATTTTTAACATGTATTTATTCAGGTACAAAGTTACAGTTAGGAAGAATAAGTTCTGGTGTTCTATTACACAGTAGGGTGACTATAGCCAATAACAATGTACTGTATATTTTAAGATAGCTAGAAGACGAGATCTTGAATGTTATCACCACAAAGATAAATGTCTAACTTAATGGATAATTACCCTCATTTGATCATTATGCAATGTATACATGTACTGAAACATCACACTGTACTCCATAAATATGTACAATTATGTCAATTATAAATTAAAAATAATTAATAAAAACATAAAATGTATTTATGAGCTGGCAAGAATGAAAAGACTACCTAAAGACCAAAAACTAAGTAAAAGCTGGTACCCAGGGAGGTAGCTGAGTCCCCAAGCCTGTTTCGTCTTGAGGACATTTGCTAAAAAGTTGAATTTGAGCATGGTGGCTTCACAGGATGCCACTGTGGAGAAAAAGCCCAGAAAAAGCCCAGGGCTTACCCAAATTGGGAAATCTAATAGAAGGCCCTTATCATAAAGCCAGAACCTCAAAGGACTGTATCCTCATGTAAGAGTGGATTAAAAATATGCTAGCACCCAAACTGCCCTTAGGGGACTGCATAGAAAATTGTTTGTCTGGAACCTATGTGCCTGCTGGAGCTCTTTTATTTTTTTTTCATTTAAATCTTTGCAGAGAGGCTGGGTGTGGTGGCTCACACCTGTAATCCTAGCACTTTGGGAGGCCAAGGTGGGAGGACTGCTTGAGGTCAGGAGTTCAAGACCATCCTGAGCAAGAGCGAGACCCTGTCTCTACAAAAAATAGAAAAAAATTAGCCGGGTGTGGTGGTGAGCACCTGTGGTCCCAACTACTTGGGAGGCTGAGGCCGTAGGATCATTTGAGCCCGTAGGAGCACTTGAGCCCAGGAGCTTGAGGTTGCAGTGAACTATGATGACCCCACTGCACTCTAGCCCAGGTGACAAAGCAAGACCTTGTCTCAAAAAAAAAAAAAAAAAAAAAAAAATTGCAGAGAATTTATAACCCCATGCTGCGGTTTTTCTGCCTAAACTCTTTGTTGATCCTAAAAACAAAATAGCAAGAAATTAAAGTGATTTTGAGTTGAGAGTACCACAAAGCAACTGGCAGAAGTAATGTAAATCCTTTCTGGATGAACTCATCTTCAATCTAGGCCTCAGGGAATTTCCACAGATGCAGTTCCAAGAAAAATAAATTGTGGTAAAAAATTGCAAACAAAGAAGGAACAAGGTACCAAGAGCAAGAGCCAGTAGACATAGAGACAGGAAATAAGAAAGAAAATCTAAAAATTAAGCCAAATAGTCCAATGTCTGACTAACAGCAGTTCTAAAGAGAAAAGAAGATATGTAAGCAAGAGGGAGAAAAAGGGTATGTGTGAGATTAATTATAAGAGAAATACAACTTCCCTGAATTGAACAAGCCTTTCCAGATTAAACAGTGTGCTATGCTATGTGTCTGGAACAAAAAAGAATCACATCAAGACACATCTTTGTGAAATCTCAGAATACTACAGAAGATGAAAAGATCCCAAAAACTTTCAAAAAGAATAAAAAATGGAACAGGAATCAGAACAGCATCTCAGTACAAGATTGAAAGAAGTCAATGTGGCAGTGCCTTTAAAAATTAGAAGAAAAATTATTATCAACCTAGGATTCTGTATCAGCCAAACTATTGATAAAAGATGAGGATATGGTGGCACATGCCTGTAGTCCCAGCTACTGCACAGGCTGAAGCAGGAGGATCACCCGAGCCCAGGAGTTTGCGGCTATAGTGCACTATGATTGTACCTGTGAATATCCACTGCACTCTAGCTCCAGCAACACAGTGAGACCCCGTCTCTAAAAAGTAATTTAAAAAGATGAGGGTAGAATAAAGACATCTTTGAGATATGTAATGAGTTAAAAATTTTACCTCCTGTTCTAAGTAGGCTACTATTTAGCAGATGCACTCTGGTAAACAGGAAAGAGGCCATAGATCTAGGATGTGGGATGCTGGATCCTCACACAAAACTGGTAAAAACTGGCGAAAAGCTATGCCACAGACAGAAACATCCTGTAACTGAAGCAGGACAGGAAACACTGCAGGACAGTCTCCAGGGGAAAAAACTGATAAAGTATTGGACAGGTTTAAGCATTTGAAAAATACTATGACCAAGTATTTTACAGGTCTGATGGGACATATAGAACAAATTAGGGCTAGATACATAAAAAAGGAGGCAATTATTAACTTAAGGAAAAACAAAAAAATGGATAAGAAATAGAAGTTACTGAGGCCGGGTGCAGTGACTCATGCCTGTAATCCTAACATTCTGGGAGGCCAAGGAGGAAGGATCCCTTGAGGCCAGGAGTTCGACACCAGCCTGAGCAAAAGCGAGACCCCCATCTCTACAAAAAATAGAAAAATTAGCCGGGCCTCGTGGCTCATGCCTATAGTTCCAGCTACTGGATAGGCTGTGGCAGGAGGATCGCTTAAGCCCAGGAGTTTGAGATTGCAGTGAGCTACGATGCCATTGCACTCTAGCCTCTAGCCAGGGTGACAGAGTGAGACTCTCATCAGGGGAAAAAATAAAAGCCAGTATACAGACAGACCAGTTATCACACTACTGCAGTAAACAAATATGTGCAAGATAGTCCCTGCCCTTAATGGGGATGAGTTCCTAGCTAATGGCAAAGACTGACACAGACACATAAAACCAAGCTAAAGTGGCTAGCGACGGTGCCTGTAGTGGCTCACGCCTGTAAACCCAGCACTTTGGGAGGCCAAGACAGGAGGATCACTTGAGACCACAAGTTCGAGACCAGCCTGGGCAATGTAGAGGGACCCTTTCTCTACAAAAATAAAAAATACATATAGCTGGGTGTGGTGGTGTGCACCTGTAGTCCTAGCTGCTCAGGAGGCTGAGGCAGGAGGATTGCTTCGCTTGAGCCCAGGAGTTGGAGATTGCAGTGAGTTGACTGCGCCACTGCACTCCAGCCTGGGTGACAGAGCAAGACCCTGTCTCTTAAAAAAAAAAAAGAGTTTGGACTAAACAACTGAATGAGACCATATGAAAAAAGAATCTCAGGCAACCCAACTGAGGCACCAGGAATGAGTGAAGACATCTTGGACATCCTAGTCCCAGCCACATTCCCAGCTGAA